>OX104065.1:67993737-68029036 GCA_944474145.2 Dicrocoelium dendriticum | reverse complement strand
TCTTTGCTTCGGGTGCTAGAACAGCTCTTGCCAGGAAAATCACGAAAGAAATAGTCGGTGTGACATTAGAGTACCAGTGAACATTGCCATCTGGATGAACACCGCCGGCACTATCTTCGGAACTTAAGAATGGAGAGAAATAAATCGAAATTCATCAAAGAGCTGCACAATAGTGTGCATCTACACACGAGGCATAACAATAACTCAAGTGTGAGCAAGCTCAACACCAGAAGTAGAGCTGTTAAAGCCCAACCAATGTAGACCAAAACGGATTTCACGCCCAAATGCAATTAGGTAAATTTGACTAAATTTTCCCATGCTTATTTCTTTATTATTAGTGACAGGCTCCTATAGCTCACTGATGTTAGTGACAGAGCCTCATGAATATAGAAAATCGGCTCTAAGGGATAAATCTTGTGATGTTTAGCTAAGTAATGTGTGCGTTTTGCAGGCCGAAATCTGTTAACGGATCTGAAAGATCCCCTGGGTTACTCAGGTAGACCTGGCTCATGCGGCCTTGCTGTAAGCTTTAGTAAAGCTTAGAGGCTTAAAAAATGCTAAACTCTATTTGACTGGTTGTTTATGTGGCTCAGTATCCCCTGAAAACGGTATGCTGTGGCATTCTAACCGTGAGTTAATTACAGGGTCCTCTGAATTCCCATGTAGATATAATATTCCTTGCTGGATTTCTAGCGTTTTCGCGCAAAATCATCCCTTATTTGCATATATTTTTCATGCTTGCCTGCAAAGTTTACTTTTCGGCCACCTGCGCAGCCCGTAGTTGTCGCAGGGTATTACGGGCTAATTAGAGCATTTCTGGGTAGCTATGCCCATCTAGATCATACGCCGCTTCCCTACTTTTTATGTTTTCTTTTCTTTTTTCTGCTATCTGCTTGCAAAGCAGAAAGCCACTTTTAGCGAAAAATAAAAATGGCCTTATTCGTAGTCCATCATTTAATTGCGAATAACTCGCAAAATACTGCACGTATTGTGTTGCTTTTACGTTCATCGTATTAAGGCGCTAAAGCCGGTCCATACCAGTGTAATTTTGTGCTACTTTAGGCAGTATTGTAACTGTAGAAGGGCTTCTTCTTTTATCTGAGAATAACTCAGGTTGAAATTTTGCGCCGGAGAGCAATATCAGCGTGTGAAAAGTAGGGCTGTATTTTTTGTTAATTGGTAGTTTTCTACTGAATCGCGCAGATTTATTTTCTCTCTTAACAAATTGCTTCTATTTATGTCTGCATTTATCGAAATTATTTTTTTAACTTTTCGTATGCCTTATAGTCTTTGCACTCATTTCTTCCATGTGCGCAACAACAATTGGGGCAACTGAGTGGCCAATTAATGTGCGATCAATTTTAAGTGAACTTGTGGCGAATTGGATTCTGTTCCAAGGAGAAAAGGCGCAACTCCGCGAAGTTTTTCACAATAAAAGAACAAGGAGCTCAATATCGCCCGAATGAACCAGAAAACGTCAAGGTGGGCGCCTGCGACCCAGTAACTGTATGTCAAACAATGCCAAAGCATTTGTAATTGCTAACAATGAACATATATTTATATATTGCCTACTTCCATGCAAGAGCATCGGATTAATGTAAGCCTTGATCTGAACCCTTTAGGTAAAGCCTCTAGCAGGTCTAGAAATATACCTATTTATTTATTATTTATTTATTTATAACAAGGAGTTCACTTCCGCCAACAATACATCGGGTGAGAGGATTTGCAGCTCCGATTCGGAGAATAGAGCACATGCCCCTATTTATGGGCATCAACCATAAGGTAGACCATGCTTAGAGCATATCCAAGGCAAGTTGAATTGCCTCAGAACCCCCGAGATATCCACAATATTCCACAGCTTAAGGTCGTCGGTAAACATAAGTGATGACACCCCTAGCTCTCCCTGCAAGTCATTTACATAGATCGCGAACAACAATGGCCCCAATACCGAGTCCTGCGGGACGCAACTAGTGGCAGCTTGCCTGAGCGAAATGCTACTCCCCACCCGTACGCACTGGTGCCTCCCCTCAAGGAAAGCACTCATTGAAGGGCGCGACCAGATATCACATAAGATCCCCGCTTTAATGAGAGCCGAAGATATGGAAGTGTCAAAAGCTTTAGAATAGTCCACGAATAGCACGTCTACAGCATGGCCACTATCTACCGCTTCCGCCCAGCTTTCACGAGCTACAAGTAAATTAGACTTACGTGAAAATTCCTTGCGGATCCATGTTGTACAACACTGAGAAGGATGAATCTATTCAGGTGGTTCTTCACTGAATGGCTTATCAGCTTTTCACACAACTTGACTACTACGCTTGTCTAAGTACATAGAGTTCATAGAGTTGAAGAGAGCAGTAGAGAAACCCCCTGTCAATTCCATCACCCCAAACTGGCAGCCTTTTCAGTACCACTGAAAATCGGACAGTGCAGTTGTAGCAGCTGTAACTAAAAGATTCAGCGGCAGTTAAATTATCATGCACCTTACTTTTCCTTTCCACATTCTTACGCTTGCTTTGCACACATCGACCTTGAGTGAATCGACAACGGAGAAAATTAGAGCGATCGTTTCCAGTCCCTAGCTTATGAACCGACGAAGTAATCACCGTGCATCTATAGAATACGCTTCCAGTTTCTCGTTGGAACAACATCGACTCACGTTGGAACTCCTCAATTGCCTCGTAACCAGCAGAAATCATGCAACAAAAAGCTGCGGTATCATTCCGCATGGCAGGACACGAAATGCGCCAAAGCGTACAAGTTAAATAACTCACGTAAACAAACCACACACAGTCTTTATTCCTTAACCATAAGGTATATTAAAAGTACCCTTAACTTGTCCTTAAGTTTTACATGACCATACGCCTTAGTTGTACTGAGGATAGCGACCTCCTGCGCGCCCTGTTCTCTTGAGACAGATACACAACTACGTTTATTTGCAGATATTTGTGTCATCAGTTTGACCATGCCGATCAGGAAGGGCTAATTTCTGTATTGACGGGAAAGGGTTTCGCTTCCATTGTTCTCGGTGACTTCGAAGATATTTTGAGTGGTTGCATAGTATATTCTTAATTCTGGTATTATTCCAGTGTGATAAAAAGATAATCGTAAATTGATTTTTTTCCTGAAAATGGTTATGATAAATTAAAGTGATGACTACAAGTGTAGTTGAAGGTCACGGCGCAATCAAAAGCAGTCAAATGGCAAGTACTCTGGTAGCAATTGTCCAAATCCCGTCCAGATTAGCCTCCTAAACGTTCCTATGAGAGCATTACGCTAAACGGGACAGAATCTTGTACCGTGGGATGGCTAAAAAAGGATTTTGTCCAATGTACGGCGGACCAATTAAACTGATCATAGCGTTGACCAATAGAAATTCACCCCTATGCGTAGCAATCCGGTACGTCCAGAAACCATGCTTGCCTACCATGGATATCCGGATACGGACATCACACTACTACGCACTAAGTACTTAAGGAATATATTGACGGTTCCAACCCAAGGTTCATGCAGTACGTGTTTCCGTAGTTGCTGGACGTGGGAACACCTAGGCGGGGCTTCAAGCTGTTGGTCAGAAAAGGAAATGGAGCTATCCGCGCACCTGAGAACATCACAATGCGAAAGAAATTGACAACCTGGGTATAAGAATGCTTTATGTACATGAAGGTGTGAGGTACAAAGATCGTTAGTAGTAGAAGGCGGCATTGTCAAGATGGTCAATCCGTTTCGGCGATGTATAACGTAGAAGGTCGAAGATGTTCATAATGAATCAGTGGACTCACCTCGTTCGCAGTGCATACTTTACTTTGCTCAAAACATGGTCTCTTGTGCTGTGCAGAATGCAACCACCTTTTGATGTGGCGTGTAATGTCAGTATCCGAGGCTGCATCACCCATGCGTTGCTGAATGACGCCTTTGTAGTTTTCATGGATTACTGTATGTCAACCTACCTTGTGCAATTCCGTTCATGTTTGTTCATCTGTTCGTGTGCGGGAATTCCGTGGAATCCGCAGCAGCGTCAGGTAATCCATTGGCAAACATGGCATGCACGGTTGCACAAGCCGCGACAGTAAACGGACTAAAAACGCTGGTACCTGAGATTTTGCAATAAGTTTTCTCAAGTTATGACCCAAATCATCGGGGCCCTGTCATCTTCACAACAGTTGTTAACGATATCAGATGACTGCACCGTGTAAGCAATCATAAGTAATATATGTTACAAATCCTTTTACCATTTTGTTGCTTACCCTCTAACAGAAGCACTTCTTCGTAGCTAAATCCTGATGCCATTCTTTTTGCTGCACGGTAAAAGGTGCTACGAGACGGAAACAGTGCAGTTAATTGATAACTTTATCGACGTGGCATGCTGAAAATGAATACATATGTTTCAACTAAGCTATCACTGGCAAACCTGGCAGGTGTGCCTGAGGAAGCGCTGTAGCAAAGGAGCTAAAGTATAACGTAAATCCAGACGGCAGTAACGACCAAGGTTACAAAACCGAAACTGTGCAAACGAACTGACCTACCGATTTACTTAAACCACACGTGTTATGGTCAAATAATATCACTTATAGAGCCCACCAGTCATTTATTTATTAACAAGTGTCAAACTAAATGCCTCCTGCTTCAAGTAACGCATTAATACATAAACTGGAATGCTGTCCAGTTTCTGTCCAGTGTGCTAAGTTTACTGTTACGATTGTGCTTCTAGGGTACAGGGGAAGTGTAAACGGATGTTTTATGGTGCAAATAAGTGTTAACGCAATTGATTCATGTACGTAAAGGTCATGCTTGCATTAAGCAACTGGCAAAAGTGACTTACTTCCTTGGATAAGGGGTAATCATATCTCATGTCTGATTATTGTATATCTTGTATTTTTGAAACCACGATCAAGAGACGGCGCTTGTTATCCACTTTTAGTACTGGTACTGCGGAAACAGAGGGATCAGTGATTGCATTGCAGGGGTAATTTGTTGCTAGAAGGCATGTTGTCATTTAAATGTTGTATGATCCAATAAGGGGAATATTTACGGAAGTGTTAGAAGGGATGGGGGAAAGTTAATGCAGGATGGCAACGTAAATGATAAATGAAAGATACACTTAATGCAGCAAGTAAATGTGCAACGCTAATGGATAATGCTTGTAGCCGTGAGGTGTTATTTATAAGCTAATTGTATCTGTAAAGTTAATGATATGTAATTGCGTTAACGCGAGTATGCAAATGTAAAAGGAATGCAAATACGAACTATGAATATATATACGCCAAATGCGTTATACATAGATTTATGCCATGTATATATGTAATATGTATAAATGTATGTACATATATATATATAACTCACCGGTTATAAATATATATATACATTTATATATGAGACTTACGCGCGCCAAAATATTCAATTAAATATTTATGCTTGTATACAGTTAACCGTGCGGACATAAGTATTTATGTATATACGTATATATGTCTGTACAAATATATGTATAATAATAGTAGAATATATACATTTATATGTATATAGGTAAATGGGTACATACACATTGATATCTTACCAGAGGCACTATGCTGACGGGTGTGTTTCATTTATGTGTTTTCTTCACCTTAGTTGGTGGAAGGTCACCGATGCCTAACATAGGTAGTATTAAGGTGGATAAATGGTCGCAAATGTAAACATTTTGGCGATGGTTCAAGTGTTTGAATGATACCGTTCATATAACAGACAGTGATTGTGGAGATGTTTTTGAACTTTCATCCTTTGGGATAAATAATTTGGATAAGTGCGTTTGCTTGCTGAGTAACTTACCTCCTATGCGATTTAAAGGTGGTGGTATATCGGCCTAGGTGAAGCCTGGACATGTGCATGTTACTTTATAATTTCAATATTAGTGCTAGCCTGTTTGTCATGCGCTACAAATGAAGGTTTATAAATTTAGTGCACATCTATGCAGCGATACCTCGTCGCATCTGGCTACAAGTGTCTGTAGAGTTCGGTTGTTTTGGTCTGTGTGTATGCCCTGTTGTCCTAGAAAAGATGGTGTGACGCTCGCGTATACAAAGCCTTGCAATGACTGTGGTTCAGCGCATGGTCGTACGGTTATGTTATCTCGAAAAGATCGCGATGGTGTTCATATTTGTATAGTTTATCCACTTTTTACAGAGACCGTTATCCCAATTACAGTGCACCGTGTCGTATATCCCGGGATTTCACACTGCGTTGGCATTGTGTGTTTGGAACTGGAAGTGGGTGCATTATAAACCACGCATGCGTGGTATATAATCACCGGCTCACTGTGATAGGCGGTGTGATTGAACGGTGGCGGCTGAATGAGTAGGGGGATGCCGCCAACCAAATCCGACTGAATGAAAACCCGTAAATAGCTGAAAACTAATGCTTACGTATGTGATAGTCGAACTTCAGGTTGGAAGAAGGGATGAGGCAAGGGATGGGCGGTGGATCGATGGAGTTGTGTGTGTAAGGTATTCTTATGCAGATGTGTAAATGTCGCCGCAGTTTTTACGATCTAAGTTATGGAACTTCTTGCCTACATAGTTGTGCTACATGTATGTCACTGAAATAATGGATAATCTTTTTGCACGTGTACGTAACCGGCTGACTGTCCACTGGCATACAAAGACGATGAAAGGAGGTTGCATTTGTAAGAGGATGATGAGGAAAACGTTACATAAGCTAATCACGTCCTCGTCACTGAATCCCAATCAAAGTGTTCACGTGTATGCTGTGGACGAATGCAAAGCGTCACGTAAGCACAGCGGATCGCCGCGTCATGGGGTATAGGTAATTTCGTTAGGTGTAGGCGTGAACGAATATGCTAAATGAATAGATGTGACTTAGTACCCCATAAAGTATGAGACAAGTACGGGTAGAACTGTTGGCTGTTGTACATAGGGATACATAACCTGCCAACATACCTGAGAGGCTGAAAAAGATATGAGGTGAAGTGATAGTTTCGCTATAGAAAGGTAGCTAGAAAGGTGAATACGTATGCCAAGTGGAAAGGGAGGACGTGGTGAGCGACGTTCACCCCAATTCTAATATCCGTGCCATTGTGGGAAGCGTGTCTATGGACGCACTCTACCCGCAATGCGTGGACACTAAAAAGGGTAGGCCCTTAAGTGGGCCATTTTCGCGTTCCGTTGATGTAAGCCCTAAGGAGGGCAAACGTAGAGTTCCCTTGTTTGATGTCATGGAAGCGGATGGAGCAGCTGTACATGGTGATGCTCAGCAGCCTTAGGGACTAGCAATATACGTTTACTTACGTACGCAGGCTTACCGGACGGTAGTATCATGCTCTTCACTGTCGGCTTATGGTGCAGAGGGGACGGCGGTCACTATAGGCAAGGACACGAGACACTGGAAATGTATTCCAAACATGGATACGCTTACACCTGGTGTGTGCGGCGAACGGGCAGGGTAGGCCGTTAACTGAGGTGAAAATGTATGGGCGGCTAACAAAAGCTATGAAGTGAAAAGCAACAGAGAAGCAATATCCACCTACCGAAAGTTTATGGCGGCTGCGGACAGCTGTGCGTCAGTTACCATTGAGGACCTTGGCCACAGGCAAACAGGAAGATAACGGTGCGGTGCACAAGCGGCGAACAAGCAATTGGTTGCCTTCTAGTCTATGGAGGGAAAGGTTACAGGGAAGCCACGCGAACTGACCTATGAGTACTGCCGGGAACAAGAATGGCGGAGGACACATGGATGACGTTGCTTGCATAGCAACGGAGGACAAATGTTGGATGTTACGGAGGTACGAATCGACTTAGAACATGTGTAAGCTATTGCTGGTAACAGGAATGGAGGAGGACACATGGCTGACGTTGCTCGTATAGCAGCGGAAGACGAATGTCGCAGTTTTTCTTCTCAGGAGAGTTCTGCGTCGTATCAAGCGGGTCTTTCACTCCTTGTTCCAAGGTCTGTTCAGGCCATGTCTGGAATACTGCTTTCATGTATGGGCACCATACCTACAGAAAGGTATTGCTTGCATTGAGAATGTTCAAAGAACACCTACTCGAATAACACGTCAGCGTGGATTACCGTGTGAAGCTGAGTTGGGTAACTTTGATTTGTTTTCAATAAGCAGACAGATGGAAGCGACTAAACGGAGACGTTCAAAACCATGAAGTGCCTTAGTGGTCTCAGGCCCCGTTCCACGCCGCGTACATAGTACCCGGCTGGACAGTAGTAGACACGTCAACCGGCAAAACCAGGAAAGTAGTAGGACGAGACCTGGTGTTATGGATGCCATGCGTGACGAGAGACGACAGTGGAATCAGAGATTGTCAAAAGGCTTTGAGCATTGGGCAGAACACTTTGTGAAGCACTGCAGTCTATTTTAGTTATCATCTTCCTTTTCGGGCACTGGTCGCTGTTCTTGCTAGGCCATTATTTCAGGCAAGCACTCATGCTCAGCTGTCGAACTTGAGATCAGACTGAAACATGAAACATGAACACACCTCCGAGCGTCGAACACGCTCATTACTCACGCGGTGTTCCTTACATATGTGAGCCAATCTGCGAAGGCACCGATGGTCGAACGTAACTAGCCTCTTCAAGTCCGCCGACCTTAGGGGCCAGGTTTTGCAACCGTCCAGTAAGGTCGAACATACCGCCGCATTGTACACTCTACCCTTCAGGGCGAGAGTAATGTCGCGCCGCCGCCATAGGTGGCGAAGGTTAGCAAAAGCACTTGGAGCTTTCGCTATACGGTTCGTGATCTCGTGTTCGATCGCAAGGGTGCTGATACAACTTCCCAGGTAATTGAATTTCTGAACGACTTCTAGCTGATCCCCACCAAGGGTCAGCGCAGGAGACGATCCATGTCAATCTTGGAGGAACGCTCTGCACTTCGATGGTGCAAAGCAAAGCCCGACGCGGCTGACAGCCGGTGCTTATCTGCCCAGCGCGGCTTGGCACGTCTGGGAGCTGTCACAGATGACGGCAATGTCATCTGCATACTCCAAGTCGAGTCGTTCTCCTGGGAGTAGCTCCACACCTTCCAAGTCATGTCCTGTAAACGCAAACACCTTGACTTCGTCAATAGCGAAGTTAAAGAGGAAAGATGACAGCAGACATTCTTGTCTCACACCGCTGGAGGTATTGAAGGGTGGCGCCAGCTTGCCGGAAGCCCTCACTCTGCCCGTGCTACACAAATATAAAGCTTGGATAATATTTACATATATCTCAGGCACACCTTTCCTGAGTAAACAATTCCAAAGGGCACATCGATCAACTGAATCGAAGGCACCTTTGATGTCGAGGAACACGACAACGGTAGGCCGCCAATATGGGTGGCGGTGCTCCAACAACTGACGCAAGGTGAAGAGGTGGTCGATGCGGCCACGACCCCGACGAAACCCGGTTTGCGCCTCATGAATCTGGCTTTCACGAGCGCCAGTCAGTCTGTGAAGAATTATAGAGGCGATTAATTTGGAGGCGATGGAGATCAAACTGATTCCTCTATGGTTGCCGCATTCCGAGCGCGAGCCGCCTTAGAAGATGGGGAACAATAACGGAGCGGCTCCAGTCGGTTGGTACAGGCTCCTGCTCCCACATTTTTACTAGTAATTCATGTAAAGCATCAACAAGAGCAGAGCCTCCGAATTTGAAGAGAGCTGGAGGAAGATCATCTGGTCCGCGACTTTGTTCAACTTCAACAGTCCGATCTCACGTTCGAGTCCTCAGCGAGTGGGTGGATCCAAAGGGACAGCCCACGGAGCAGGGCGATCACTGGCCGGCGAAGAATCGAACATTTCTAGCCGATTATGTTGCTTTTTAAAATGCTCAGCCCAACGCTTCAAACGTTTTGACAAATTGTGAATAGGCTGTCCACTGTCATCACAAATTGTTTCACTAACACCAGGTCTCCTGCTGCCCATTTCCCGTATCAGACGGAATAGCTTACGATGGTTGCCAAGGGCAGCGGCCACTTCCATCTCTGACGCACGATGAGACCACCAAGATTCGCGGTCTCTCTTCAGGCTGGCGCGGAGTTTTGCCCGGAGTTCTTTGCGAGTTTCATTGTGCTCGCTTCCAGCCGGGATATGCCGGCGAGCCTCGATAAGTTCCAGAGACCGAGAAGAGACCCAAGGTCCCTGTTGGCTATTAGACATACCACATGAGGATTTGCCCGCTGCTAGTAAGGTCTGGCGTACATGTGACCAATGACCATCAATTGTCTCCAGTGAGCGATTGCTCAACTCGCATATCAGCGTCCTTTGATACGCATTCAGAACAGCTGGCTTTGTCAGTTGGCTGGTGTCAATGCGCTCACAGCGTCGCCCTGGGCGTCCGCCAAAACGCATCCGCATGTCAGCACATACAAGTGCATGATCGGTGTCCACACATGTGCTTCAAACCGAGTGAAAATTCTGTATGCAGTCTCTCCAGCGGTAACTAGTAGCAATGTGATCGATCTGCGTCCAAGGCTGGTTCGAGGCTGGTGGGCACCAAGTCACCCACCGGCGGGTGCTGTGTCGAAAGTTAGTGCTCGCAAGAAATAAGCGGGCATCTTCACACAAATGAAGGAACCACTCACCGTTATCATTACGGGAGCCTACACCGTGCTGACCGCCCAGATGCAGTTCATCAGTGGACAACTTTCCAACTTGAGCGTTCATATCCCCCGCCAGCACAACAGTGTCCGTGCTTCTTCTGTGGCGAAGGAGCTGAGTCAGTTGGCGGTAGAAGTCGTTCTTTACCGAATCATCGCTACCGTTTGTGGGCGCGTAGGCAGCGATGATGAATAGACACCTATTAGTCCCGCGCGACTTCGAAGCTTTAAACGAACCAGCCCATCGGACCGCACACATCCGGCTACTGATTGGAATCCAATCAACCAGAGCAGCTTCAGCCCGGGGACTCAGGGCAATGCCAACACCAGCTTGGCCGGTGCTCAAAGCTGCATCGTCACCGGATAGGTTCACTGTGAAATTACTGCTTGCGTCACCTGAAGGGGACGGCAGAGTGAGCACAGAGCTCGAGTCTTGCAGGTGGGTCTCTGATATGCAGCAGATATCGATCGGGAGGGTCTCCAATGTTCGGGCAAGTGCTGCCTGCTGACCGACCTGTAGTAGTGTGCGTACATTAAGGCATGCCAATCTGAAGGAGGAGGTGTTTACCCACCTCTAACTGATGCGTATAATGATGATGATGACTATGAAGACGACTAGCGTAACCAAGCGCGCATCAAGTACTCATAGTGGTCCGCAGTTCGCACCTATATAGTATGCATTATTTTGACCCAATATTCCTCATCTCCGGTATATGTCACCGCCGTAGATGTGTCCTGTCCTCCGGTGACACCTCGTGCAAGTGTGGGCAATGTCTAGCCATGTCCCGTAGCGCATGAAAGCGACAGAATACCAGATGCGCCTTGGGGTATGGAGATTGCAACGCACCCACTTGAGCAGCACATTTATCCAGGACTACCGTCCGTGTCCGGGATGCGGCAGGAATCATTCCAAGTATCGGTTCCACCGCTTCCTCGTAGCTGTCCTATGTCTCATTGGGCAATAAAGCGTAGAAAAGGACATCGCAACGACGGTTACTTCCACCAACATGCAGCGCTACAGGATGTACCTCCCGCACTTGATTTGGTGCGTTGCGTCCGCTAACAGCACCACACAGTATCCCGGAGCCAAGCCTGCCATGCATGAGGGCGCAAAACACACCAACCTTATTTTGTCATCATTCCTATTCTCCCGACACTTGTCATGCTGTTCCAACAAACAAACCGCCTGCAACTTCTCTCCGTCTGTTTTACTAATGTGACCGGCATAATGTACCACGAGTTGGCCTTCTTCATCTGTCGGCCATAGGTCATTCACACATGAGTTGGTGTTTCACGGTTTCCCCCAACTTCGCCACTTTTCCAGCGCGTGTCGAATGTAGGCACCGAAATTGTACCTACCGGTACGGAAAGACTTAAGCGGCCTTCTTACTGCCTTGTTCAAGTTAAAGTTGAGCTGGGACTGGAAAGATATGAGAATCCCGTGAGTGTTCCATCTTGAGTGGATTGTTGAGCCAGGAATTGAGGAAGTGCTCAGTTATTGATGGATCTAAAACGGAAACACCCGTATCGCACCCTGGCCAACCAGTTAATGCCCACGTTTCCTGCCCTAGCAGTCCCCGCTGTGGCAGTCACGTGGAAGAAGCAAAGGATAGGAAGCGAAATCGAAAGTACAGCATAAGGAAGTGCACTTGAAGCAAATCATACCACTGCATGAAGCAAAGTAGAGAAAAGAAAATCTAAGTAAGGAGATGCGTGTTACTCAGAAAAATGGAAAGATTTGGTGTTACCACCCAACAGCGTCCAGCTGTCGCTCAAACCCCTTATCCGTAGGGTTCCTGAAATCACTTTCCGGAAGTAGGTTCCAGCGTTTGAGGACTCTGTGTGACAGCCGGATTTCTGCCCTAAACCGATCGGACAGCAGTGTGTCTAGCTTCAAGGAATGACCGCGTAGAACTGGCAATGTAGGGGACTGAATAGCCCAGATAAACCTGGACCAACCCCAGTTACTATACGGTAGATTACGAGTAGGTCTCCGCTAAGCCTTCGATAGTACGTGGAATGCCTTCCCAAACTAAGTAGACGCTGGGGGTACGCCAGTGCTGGTAATCCCTAAACTAACCTAGTACCTACTCACAAAACCCTCTCCAGCTCCATTTTGTCTCGGACGAGGCAGGACGGACAAGCCTGGACGCAATATTCCAGATGAGGCCGAACGAAAGATGAGCACAGTAAAGTGAAGGTGCCACCCGTCAAGACACCAACACAACGTTGTATTAATCACAACATGCGGTCACCAGCAAATAGCAGCGATGGTGCCTCAAGCTCCGCGTGCAGGTCATTCACATAGATGGAGCACAGCAGCGGTCCAAGGACCGAGCCTTGCGGCACGCCACTGAGCAGAGAATGCCCCCGTCCCCATTCTTGAAGGTGGATCAGATGGCAGCTTCCTTCCATTCGGAAGGCAATGCACAGCTGACAAGGGTTTTATGAAACACCATATCAAGCGCCTCATTTAGTTACGCAGTCAACTCATGCAACGGTTTCGGGTGAATTAAATCAGGCCCAGATGCACTAGAAGGGTTCAGACCTTATAACAGCCTACGAACTTCCGTGTTCGCTACAATATATTCGGATAGTTCTGAAACACTGAGGTCCTGCAAACCAGCTCAACGCCTGTCATAGAGGAATTGACATGTTCGAACCGCAACCTCTTTTGACATAAGCGAAGAACCTGTTTGGATTCTCTGTAGCTTCGCCCGCCCACCCCTCCTCGAAATTGAGCCGAGTATCCCTTAGGTGTTGCTTACACCTATTTCTGGCCTTTGTGAGAAGTTGCCTGCCAGTGGAATCTATCCATGGCGGTTGTGCTCGTGCCTCCTTTCTCCTTGTGACTAGGATGAAGAGAGCAGAGACCTCTGTGTGGCGGGACTTAAAGTTATCCTAGGCAGCCTGGACAATATCGTCGTCTGAGATCACACAATGGGGAACCGAATCCTTGACTCCCATTGATTAATAGTCTGCCTGTCGTATGTTCGGGTGAGACTCAACAGTACACTGGTAGCGTCTAGACAGTACAACTGAAGAGCAAATAAACATGATCACTGGAACTTAGTGGAGGTCCGTAAGCAATGCCATCAACAAACTCTAGTGACAGCAAATACAAGGTCTAAGATAGACGCTACTTGGATGTCCATGTACCTAGTGGGGAGGTCATTGAACTGATACAAAGATACCGGGTGGGCAAGCTCAAGCAGATCAGCGCCGAAAGTGCCTGACGCTGAGTTCCAAAAAAGAGCTGCCCAGCAAACCTCTGGGAGGTTGGAGCTGCACATCAACCAACACTATTTTGCGGACTGGGAGCAAATGAAGTGAAGTACCTCTTTGGATGCGCTCGCAGGGCGTCTATACACAATTACAACTGTACGCTCAGTCGAGGATGTGGTAATCATAGCCGACAGAGCTTCAACAGTCTTGTCTGTCAACCATCATAAGCGAGTCTTCGAAACGTCAACTTTACAGCTCACATAAAGAGCGAGGTTCCCTCCCTGCTGCCTAACGGAGCGATCGCCTGTATATAGTGCGTAGCCAGATAGATGTACCTCCCCATCCGTGGTGTCTTGAGACAGCCAGGTTTTAGTGAATGCGAGTATACCGGGATGAGACCCACCTACAAGCAGATCTAACTCGTACACCTTATTCCTTAGGCTGTGCACATTACTTAGCACTATCTGAAGGTATTCTTTAGATCCAGACCTGGGTAGTGTGCTACCGGAATCGACCGCGGCAGGGCGGAAAAGGACCGCCGGCTGACTACCCGAAGACCCACCAATCGGAGACCTTGTACACCGGCCGCTCGCCTGCTTTTGTGCTCCTTGATGGCCTCCCTTAGCTTCAGCCTATCGGCCAGCAGAAGGTTCGGCTGAACGCTAATATTTGTACCTTTCAGCTTAAACGCAAACCGCATGAGAGAGCTGCGCTCCTCCTGGGTAACTAGTACCACACGAAGTAGCCTCGGTCGAGGGTTTGGTGCGTTAACTGGGACGGTCCCCAGTTTAATCAGCTTACTGAAAGTAACGCCTGGTAAACCTTGTGGAAGAAGCTTCGTCACACACACTTTAAACCATTGAAGGTCGTCTAGCATGCCATCAGCAGGAAGGACAGCAGTAGATTCAGCCGTGTTACGGATTATAACGTGAAAGAATCTCCACGACGGGGTGTATTAACCCCACGTGTCTTTGATTCGACCCTTGCAGCAGGTGGCTTCAACACTGGTGATAGGATTGACTTTAGACCCTCCGATGATGTAGCAACGGCAGTGTATGTGTTCGCTCCATCGTCGATGTCTTAATTTTTCGGGTCCTCGATGCCACCGAAAGGCTTTATGGCAGATTTGGTCTGCTTTTTCTTCTTCATAACGGGAGCACGGGTCCGTGACGGTTTTCCGCTTTGAGCAGAGTCAAGCAAGCCTGTAGAACATGCCTTCTCGGTGACAAATCCAGTTAACGGCACCTTCGGCTGACAAGAAGTGCATGTTGGAATCTTCGCCTTCGCACAACCGTCAGACGGTTTGACAAAAAACGACACGGCTTGTTTCCGGTGACGAGACTACTATAATTTCTTATTCAGCACAGAGCTTACTGGATTTCCTGATTCTCTTTAGCTTTACTCGAAGCGACCCTTGAACCAGCAATTCGGCGTCGATCAGGGTACGTTTAGATATGACGTCCGAAGCAGCCACAATTTTGTGGTTGGTAGCCATCTGGACGGGTGACATAATGATTGGTGCCACAAATGGATCTGCTTTGGAAGCCACCAAACCTGCGTCGTTGGAGACCGGAAGCTTCGCCATGAGCAGATCAAGCTTAAGGCGAATATCTGAGAGTATCGAGAACATGCGCTCTGCATTTCGCAGCCGGGTATCAAGAGATACCTCTGTCGTACGAAAGGCCGCGCGGTCATGCCGGCGACTACAGCAATTAGCACAACTGAAAAGCAACTTATCGCTGGAGTCCAGCGCTGCGTACTGTTCGGTATTTAGGTCCGTACATAGCAAGTGGTACTATCGGTTACAGGCATCGCACTGCATACCGCCGGAAGCTTCAGTTATTGGTGTATTGCAGCTTGGACTGCCCCAAAGTGCAATAACCTCAGAATCAAGGCCACCAGGAACAACAGCCTCGGTGCATTGCGCGACCGACATGATGGAAAACAAAGTGGGCTTATAACACGTATACCAGGGTTAAACGACCGCAATAAAGAGGCAAAAACTGGGTGCAACCCGGGATTAACACTGGGAAACAGCTGGAAAATTACCTGTAAATGCCAAGGACGGTTTGACCAGAACTGCTTTAATCGATCCAAGATACCTTGGATCATAGGAAAGTTTACAATAGGCAAATTACGTTCCAGGTGTTTATTCAACCACGGCTTTCCACAGTATCGCAGCTAAAAAGCCGGTCAGTATTGCACGGCAAAATATCGAGTAAACGTGTAGTACTCCTCATGTTGCTTCGCAGTATAAGTACGATATTTGAAAAACTACAGGCAGTCGACACTTGAAGTTGTGAACAGACTTATAGCGTTCGCAGACCATACCGCAAAAACAGCAGCGTCATCCAACCTGGCGCTGGATAACCAATTAGACCTCCTCCAATTAACCTCATTTAAAACAGCGAGAAATTCACAACTACTAAATCTTATCAAATACCATTTCTCGTACATACGCACAAAGCGACAAACATACATCTTGTTCATATCCAGTTATGAATGCATCAGCTAAATCTGTTCTCCCGGGAGATCTCATCTACACCAGGCGCATCCTCCGAGGGGAACTTGGGAGTGGGTTACAGAAATTCTTCGTGCCCAACACTGAGTGTTCCACACGATGTCACACATGGAAACTGTTTAAGCAAAGAAGACACAGAATTCGCATGGACTAAAGTAGTGAATGATTGGAACAGCCTACCGGAAGAAATTGCAGACGCTCCGTCCGAGGAAAGTTTCAAGCGGCTGATAGACAAACATTCGCCGAGAATGCTGGAATCTTGCGGCTGTCAATGCAATTGCGACGAACCCTCGAGGAACTTCGTAATGCATCGACACGCATCAAACCCAGTATGATACGGAATCGATGGTGCTGACAAGGGATTTCCCTCCTGCTCTCTACAACTCAGCGGTCTCAACCACGGACTGGAAATAGACGAGTTGCGGGTTCGAGCCCTATAACGGGTCCGATGGAATGCGCACTGCCGATGCTTCCCGAAAGGATGACACGCGCGTACAATGCTTTTGTTGGTCACCAAGGAGGAGGCGTTATACTGTATGTGAGCTGTAACTTGGATGTGTTGAGGACCTGCACATCCCAGTCGTCGGATAAGACTGTGGAAGCCATATCGGCTGTTTTGTGCACTTCCTCTACCCAGTTTACAGTTATAGTGATATACAGACGTCCTGGGACTTCTTCCAGGGGATAATAGACTTTATTCGCACTCAGTCTGCGAATAAGGGTTTAGTTCTTGAGGATTTCAAACTCCCGGAAGTCTGTTGGGCCGATCTTTCTTGCACTTCGGCATCAAGAACATTCAGTGCAGAATTTCTTGAACTGACTCTCCAAGTGCCTTTGCACCAGTTCGCGGCCTTTCCCACTAGGTATATGGACAACCAAATACCATCTACTTTAGATTTGGTTTTCACTATGTACCTCGACCTCGTGACTGACGTTTCACACGGTGCATCTCTAAGGTTCAGTAATCATGCATGCATACCCTTTCGATGTGCTCTTTCAATGCACCAACAGCCCGCCGTTGAATCACTTCTAATTATTTGGCGGGCGGACTTTATTGCAATGCTTGAACTTGAGTTTGTCCTGTGGGTACTACGACGTAACTCGATTTTTTGCTTGCCATACCGATCGAGCTTTTTAGCTGAAATAGCGTGGAAAACCGTGTTTGAATAAACACTTGAAACGAAATTTGACTATTGTCAACTTTTCTCTGATCCGAGATATCTTGGATCGATTAAAGTGGTACTGGCCAAAGCCTCTTAGCGCTTATTGGTGAGTTTTCCCGTTGTTTCTAGTGTTAATCCCGTTTTGCACCGTTTTTGCCTTTTTATTGCGGTCGTTTGACTATTGTATACGTGTTGTAATTTTTCTCTGTTTTCCACGTGAACATGGCTGTCTTGCTAAACATGGAGACGGATGGACCTATGGGGTCCTCGTTTGATGAGTCTACTGCAGCATGCGCAGGCTGTCCGCGCGGACTGCTTAGCTGTTCAGAACCAGTCACAGATTTCTCTGGCGGTATGCAGTGTGACGTCTGCTGCCGCTGGTATCATGAAAGCAGTACCAGCCTATAAGCTGACCAGCACAAAATGCTATTGTAGTGCGCAATAGTCCGAGCGAAATCCGTAGTAGGTTCGGTAAGCTGAAAGGAATGAGAGAATGTTAACTCTCGGGTTGGAATGTCTACAGTGCACAACACAGCTGCCGAGCTGGAGAAGAGCGAGAACAGAGCGTGCGCCCGGGAATGTGTATTCGCAGCGAGTCAGCGAGCAACAAAGGGGTACAATGGAATCGGTGAATAACAGTTGATAAGAGTTAATGTTCTGTATCGTTCTTCGGGTTCATTCCACTGTGAAGAGGTACGTACGTAGCACCTGTAAAAAGTGGAGAAAGAGACGTAATATGGTGAGATAAGACACATATGGCAGATACCACTACATCATTCCCCCCAAAAATTGGCGTCGCCTGCGACGCACTCAACAGTCTGTGTTTCGATAACACTAGGGCTAGTAGTAATTTCTACGCATTCTGTTTTAGCTGGGACAGGTGCTTCTGCTTCGTTAGGATGTGCTTCGCTTTGGTGGCTCATCGTGGCTGGTTTGAGTCGGTTAAAATGCACCACAAAAGATCTACCCTTATCTGTCACTCTGCATGTGAGATCATCATAAACTTCATCCACCACAATCGGTCCGTGCCATACTTTGTGTAACTTCGCTGACGTACCCACAGGTGGAGTGGGGCAGTGCAGATACACCGACTGTCCGGGCTGTACTGGATTGCTATGTACCCGGAGATCATACTAGTCCTTTTGTTGTTTTTGGGCGTTTGCGAGGAAGTCTCTAGCTAGCTGATGCGCGCGAAGTAGATCGTTTCGCAAATTTATGGCGTATTCCGTTGCCAGTAGGGGATCAGCGGCCAGTCGTGGTAGCGTGAGGTCCAATGGCAGCCGCATCTCTCTGCCGGTAACCAATAGATGTGGCGAGTGACCAGTGGAACTGTGGATAGTCGAACGATACGCCAGGAGACAGTGCGGAAGTGCGATGTCCCATTCTCGAGACCCGTTTTCGTCGGTGAAGGCCTTCAGGAGCGCTTTCAGGGACCGGTTAGCGCGTTCAGCTGCTCCGTTCCCCTGTGGGTGGTATGCCGTGGTGTGTGTCTTGCGGATGTTTAAGAGGTGACACATCTCCGATACGATAATGCTCTCAAAGTTTGATCCCCGGTCGGAATGTAGCTGCTCCGGAGCGTCCCAGCGATTGATCCATTGCTCAAAGATGTTTCTGGCTACTATAGTTGCATTTGTGCACGACATTGGAACGGCTTCACACCACTTGGTGAAGGGATCCACCATAACTAAAACAGAAAGATTAACCCTGGGTGTTTCTGGTAACGGGCCCACAATATCGACCGCGACAATTTGATTTAGGTATCCTGTCGCTATAGGTTGCAGTGGTGCTCGGTGGGGCTGTTGGGGTGGTTTTGCGCGGAGGCACTCCTGACAGCTACTACAGAAATTAACAATGTCTCTCCGCTGATCAGGCCACCAGAACCGCTGACATACAGCTTCTTCCATTTTTCGCTGACCAGGATGTCCAAGTTCGGCGTGAAGTTCCTTTAAAACAACGTTGACTCTTGACTGCGGCACTACTATCCGTTTGACATATCCTGAACCATATTGGTAATAAAGTATTTCGTCATGGATAGTCAGGCGTGACCAGGCTGACCAACTGCAGTGTGCTTCCAAGCTAAAGCTGCCATCTCAGCTCTCGAAGGCTTGATTCCGTCGGTGACCAGCCGGTTGTAGATAAGTTGTAGCTCTGGATCATCCTTCTGCAAGGTAGCCCACTCCGTGCTGTCTGAGTTGTCAAGAGAAACGATGTCTGTCCGATGTTGGGAGCATGAACGGCAATTGATGTGTTGTTTTCCGCCACGTCGAGACAAAACATCTGCATTGCAGTGCTGTCTGCCAGGTCTGTGGACACATTCAAAATTGTACTCTTGCAACAGTTCTTGCCACCGAGCGACCTGACCTTCTGGGTCGCAGAAGCTCTATAGCCATTTGAGCGCTCGATGGTCAGTTCTAACAACAAACCGTTGACCGAGTAAAATATGTCGAAAATGTTTAGTATATACCACTAACGCCAGCAGTTCTTTGCGTGTGACACAGTAGTTGCGTTCTGGTTTGCTCAGGCACCGGCTTCCGTACGCAATCACGTGTTCGAGTCCATCGGATCCAATTCCGGATCCGATTCCGGTGTCGCTCGCATCATTGTCAAGGATAAACTGACCAGCCGAAGGGGCGAGGTCAGAAAACGATAGGATCGGCAAGTTTGTGAGGGCCCGTCGCAAGAATTCGAATGCTTTAGCGCACTGAGGCGTCCAGTTGAAGGTTCTTTCTTTTTCCGTTAAGCGGTGCAACAGTCCAGCTATGTCGGTGAAGTTTCGAATGAAACGCCTGTAGTAAGGTGCTAGCCCCAGGAACTGGCGTACATCCTCGGCGGAGGTAGGGACCGGTCACCCTTGGATAGTCTCGACTTTGTTCGGGTCACTCTGGACCCCTGAGGGCGTAATGATGTGCCCCAAAATGTGACTTGTCTCGTTAGTAATTGACACTTCTGTGGTTTCAACTTTAACCCAACATCATGTAAGTGTTGCAGCACCAACCCGAGGTTGTCTAGATGTTCTTCTAACGAGCAGCCGTGTACCATTACGTCGTCTAGGTACACTAGACACTGATTGGGAATCAAGGTTATAAGTACAATCAGCATCCAAACCTGGAACGTAGCTGGAGCGTTGGTCAGTCCAAATGGCATGGTATGAAATTCGTAAAGACCAGCGGGTATGATGAATGCGGTCTTTTCTCTATCATTTGGGTCGATTTCAACCTGCCAGAAGCTAGGTTAAGCGTAGGAAACCATTGAGCTCCGCTAAGGGCCTCTAAAGTGTCGTCAATACGGGGCAGGGGAAATGAGTCCTTACGTGTCACGTTGTTGAGTTTCCTATAGTCTATGCACAGCCTAAGAGATCCATTCTTCTTTTTCACAAGGACTATTGGAGATGACCACGGTGACTTCAATGGGATGATGATCTTGGCGTCTAACATATCTTCAATCATTTTTCTCAGTTCCACCCGATACTGGGTAGGGACACGACGAGGTCTCTGTGTTATCGGTTCAGCTGTGCCGGTGTCGATTTGATGGCAGATAGTGTTGGTGCGACCTGGTAAGGACCCTTTCCATGCAAAAGCTGCTTCCTTACTCCGAATCACTTGTGCAATCTCCTGAACGCCGTGCTTGGGATGATGCCATCTACGGGTGTCAGAATTGTTCGTACCTGATCATCGATAGTCACGCATGCGGCTGTTGGACCATCACTATCATAAGTGTTATGTTCTCACATACGTAATTTGCATTCTCCAATCCAAAGCTGATTTGTTACCATATTCAAGTGACACTACATTTTCCTAAGTAGATCGATGCCGAAAATTGCATCCCACGGTATGTGGAAGGATAAAACAACGGAGTGGTGTACCGTGCGGTTGCCCAAGACCAAAGCTGCCATGACCCTGCCCTCTGCTACTAACTCACTGTCATTATCTATCAAAAGGCGAGTGTTAACGTTTGATCGCCGAAGCCCTAAACAGAACTTAGGTTGTACCAAAATGCATGTAGCTCCAGTGTCAACCAATGCAAGAATCGAAATGCCGTTAGTACTACCTCTGGGAAGGTTGAATCGGTATGACGCGCGAAATTAAGTTCCTGGCCGAGGAACTAGCGTACATCAACCTCCAAAAGATGGAAAGGTAACCAACAGTTACGGCGTAATGTGAACAAGGTATGAAAAAGGAATGCTTAATTAATACTAGGTTTTGTCTTTGGCGTGGCATTAGTTTCGGGTTTAATGAGTAGTTATGTAAGGGCACATACTGAGCGTCAATAAGAAATGTGTATGCTGGAATCGGCCCTTGTTTAGCGGGCGTTAATGGCAGACTCAATGGTTAGGACATTTGCAAGCAATTTGCGTGCAGTACAAGATGATGTGCTAATGCGGTAGCGTCCGTCTAGGTAAAAAAGAGAAACCAAAATTTAGATAAGCAGTCTATATCTTGATACGCCTAGTGATACATTATGAGATAAATGAAGGACTTTAGCTACAGAGTATTTAATGGGGGAACACGCTTTTAAAATTATTTAGGTAGATAAATAACCGGTAGACTGTAAATATTTTTGCATGTCTGCAAAGGGTTTTGGAATGGTTACCGTCGGACTACAAAGGAAAAACGAGGCGACTATGTGCTTCAGTATACGCATTACTTAAAACGAGCTACTGAAAGATCGTAGTTGGCAGTAATTAAAATATGTTTTTTGCTTCATATACTGTCTAACGGTAATGCTGCAATGTGCAATAGAGGTAACTAACAGCTGCAATATGCTGGCCGCTCTGAAGTATTATAGGTTGCTGACTCCACAGAAGGTGTCACAGCAATGCTAACATATGCAGTGGAGCTGACTGACTGCTCATATAAGGTGGGTGCCCGTAAGTACTAAATGGCACCACTGCACGTAATATTTCTAAGGGAATGTATTTATGTATTTATGTATATGCAAGGACTGATGCACAAGCTGGTTGCCGTTACTTATCGGAGGATCTCGACTCTACTCTTGTTGTCACAGCAATGCTAACATATGCAATAGAGCTGATTGACTGCTCATATACCCTGCGAGCCGTAAGTATGAGATCAGCGCCAATGCACTTAATATTTAAAAGGATATATATATATTTTTATTTATATGCAATATAGCTAAATGAATGCTGACGTAACCGGACGGCCGGTAATTATCTGAGGATCGCAACTCTGCTTAAGTTGTCGCAGCGATGCTAACATAGGCAGTAGAGCTGACTGACTGCTCATTTAGACTGGGGGCCATAAGTATGAGATCATCGGCAATGCACTTAATATTTAAAATGGAATTTATTTATTTATTTATATGCAAGGGAGGTAAATGGTTGCTAACATATGTTGGTGGCCGGTAATTATTGCAAGATTCCAACTCTACTTGGGATGTCTAAGCGACGCTAAGATGTGCAAAAGAGATCACTGACTGTTCACATGAGCTGGCCGCTCGTAAGTGTTAGTGGTTACTGGCTGCACAGAAGATTGCACAGCAATGCTCCTATATGTGACGGAACTGATTATCTACTCTAGTAAGCTGACGGGCGGCAAGTACTAGATGTTCCCGACTACACTGAAAATATGTAATACGTCCTATGGTAGGTAATAGAGGTAAATGACAGCTGATATGAGCTGGACGCCCGTAACTGTTACACGTTGCCGGCTGCACAGAATGTGTCACAGCATAGCCTTTGGTCCATTTAAACCCTCAAACTTTCCCCAAATCCTTAACGCCTACAGTGCATTTGTGTGTTTATTACGCCAACATCTCCGCTATTGTACTGAAGTAGACCAAAACGGATTTCACGCCCAAATGCAATTAGCTAAATTTTACTAAATTTTCCCATGCTCATTTCTTTATTATTAGTGACAGGCTCCTATAGCTCACTGATGTTAGAGAAAGAGCCTCATGAATATAGAAAATCGGCTCTAAGGGATAAATCTTGTAATGTTTAGCTAAGTAATGTGTGTATTTTGCAGGCCGAAATCTGTCAACGGATCTGAAAGATCCCCTGAGTTACTCAGGTAGATCTGGCTCATGCGGCCTTGCTGTAAGCTTTAGAAAAGCTTAGAGGCTTGAAAATGCTAAACTCTATTTTACTGGTTGTTTATGTGGCTCAGTATCCCCTGAAAACGGTATGCTGTGGCCTTCTAACCGTGAGTTAATTACAAGCTCCCCTGAATTCCCTTGCAGATTTAATTTTGCTTGCTGGATTTCTAGCGTTTTCGCGCAAGCTCATCCCTTATTTGCATATATTTTTCATGCTTGCCTGCAAAGTTTACTTTTCGGCCACCTGCGCAGTCCGTAGTTGTCGCAGGGTATTACGGGCTAATTAGAGCATTGCTGGATAGCTATGCCTATCTAGAACATACACCGCTTCCCTACTTTTTATATTTTCTTTTCTTTTTTCTGCTATCTGCCTGCAAAGCAGAAAGCCATTTTTAGCGAAAAATAAAAATGGCCTTATTCGTAGACCATCATTTAATTGCGAATAACTCGCAAACTACCGCACGCATGGTGTTGCTTTTACGTTCATCGTATTCAGGCGCTAAAGCTGGTCTAGACCAGTGTAATTCTGTGCTACTATAAGCGGTATTCTAACTGGAGATAGGCTTTTCTTTTATCTGAGAATAACTCAGGTTGAAATTTTGCGCCGGTGGGCAATATCAGCGTAATAAAAGTAGGGCTATATTTTTTTGTTAATTAGTATTTTTCTACTGAAGCACGCAGATTTATGTACTCTCTTAACAAATTGCTTCTATTTATGTCTGCATTTATCGGAATTGCTTTTAACTTTTCGGATGCCTTATAATCCCTTCATTCATTTCTTCCAGGTGCGCAACAACAATTGGGGCAACTGAGTGGCCAATTATTGTGCGAGCAATTTAAAGTGAACTTGTGGCGAATTGGATTCTGTTCCAAGGAGAAAAGGCGCAACTCCGCGAAGTTTTTCACAATAAAAGAACAAGGAGCTCAATATCGACCGAAGGAACCAGAAAAATGTCAAGGTGAGCGCCTGAGACCCAGTAGCTGTATACTAAACAGTGCCAATGCATTTGCAATTGCTATCGGTGAACATATATTTTGCCAACTTCCATGCAAGAGCGTCGGATAAATGTAAGCATTGATCTGAACCCTTTAGGGTGCAGCCTCTAGCAGGTCTAGAAATATACCTATTTATTTATTTACCACAACGGTTCTCACGTTGTCATGCAATTCACTTTTCTCAATAATTTTTATCCCACGGGACTTACGTATTCATGTAATGTTATCTCGTAGTAAACCGTTGTTCCATAATGAATGGAGCTACCGGACTACTCGCATACACTGGGCGCCAGTAACTATGAGATGTCGCCCGCTAGATAGAATGTGTCACGGCAATGCTACGATATGCAATGGAGCTAATGGATGGTTTACATAAGCAGGCTGCCGTTAATCAATGGATGTTCTCGGTTCTGATTAAGAAGTCACATCGATGCTACCATATGCAATAAAACTAACGGACTGCTCACTTTTGTTGGCCGCTGTTAAGTATTGTACGCTGCTGACTCCACCGAAATGTAATTCGGTCTGCAGTTAAGACGTCATAGGCATGCCACTATATGCTATAGATGTAACTAGCAACTCATAGAACGTGGACGCCAATAATTTATCGATGTTCCCGATTGCACTTAAGATATCACAGCGATGCTGACATATGCAATGCATGTCATTGACTACTCACATGAGCTCGCCACTCTTAAGTGTGAGAGGTTCCTGGCGCCACGAAAGACGCCAGCACAATGCAAGCGTTTGCAACTGTACGGACTGACTACTCTAATAAGCCGGCGGTCGGTACATATTATGAGCTTGCGACTCCGGTGACGAAGTAAAAGACATGCTACGGTGAGTATTAAATGTTGCCCGGTCCACAGATTGCGTAACAGCCGTGCACCGAGCCGTGTACCTATTTATACCGCATCCCATCGGGTAGCTCTTGATCTGACCTCTTCTTATTCGACGAAGCGGTCAACACGTCATATTTGTAAAAACTGGTCGCCGTCTGAAGTTGAAACCGCCTCATATCTTCCTCGAATTCACCAAATGCCTTATAATATTGGCGAAAAGCAGCGCGGAACGCAACAGTATCATCCATAGCCATTGCAGCGAAACGGAAACAACACCTGCGCACTAAAACAAACACCGTCTCATACATCGTAAACTAATGCACCACCATTTTCAGTTCCCCTAAATCAATATACCTTTATTAAAAGCTTTTCAAGCCTTAACAACGTGCCTCATAACATTCATCCCCATCAGCCAGTACAGCAAACAGTACCGCCCCCAAAATACGATCAGCTGTTTTCGATTAACCCGACGCTCTCTACTAACTCTAATGAGTGGTTGGGAGTGATGCTTACGGTGCTGTATAAAGGGCACGAGGAGAGACTCACCCAAGTTGGATGGCGTGAATTGTATGTTGTGTCGTGTGTTCCGTAGCGGTCTGGTGAAGCTCGATTGACTGTTGTGGTCGCACTTACGGGCCATTTCTCCAATCTCTTGCAAAAGTAACAGCTCCCGGGATCTGCTCTACTGATGGCATCTAAGTGTTGGCCGGCTGGAGGCGGACGTAGACGTGATTGCTCAGTGGCTAGAAACATGCATTCGACGGAATTAGGTTTCTCTGGAATTCCGGCGGCAGCGGCGTATTCTCGAGCAATGTGTACGGCATCCTCGATCGACAGAGGTGGATTGCGCGCGAAACGTCGACGAGTTGCCAGGTCCGCAATCCCTTCAACGAACCTTTCCAGAACAAATTCGCCTCGGATGGTGGCCGAACGTGTGGGAAACGCATGTGGGGCTAGCAGCAGAAGATCGGCTGAGTATGCGTCTACCGTCTCTCCCTAGCTCTGAGCTTTTGTCCAAAACTGGTGCCGTGCGTCCGAACGTCCCTCTGCGTGTGGGAAGCGTCTCACCAGATCAGACAACACAGCTTCGGCATCTGCATCGGGGGGAAGGCCAATCGCCGTCAGCACATCCCATAGTGTATCGTCTAGGAATGACGAAACGTAACGACCCTTAGATTCCGCTGGAACAGGTATAAGGTAAGTGTCCATTCGCGCTCTCCAGGTCGAAGGATCCATTCTAACACAGAATTTTGATGGTGGCAGAATTGATGGCAGTGACACAACTTTGCGTATTTCCGCCTGATTTCACAATAGGCGGACTGGAGTTCTCGACTTTAGGGGAGCGGGACTTAGAAACTACCCGCGACGCCATATTTGTAGTGTGCAATAGTCCGAGTGAAATCCGTAGTAGGTTCGGTAAGCTGAAAAGAGTAAGAGAATGTTAGCCCTCGGGTTGGAATGTCTACAGTGCACAACACAGCAGCCGAGCTGGAGAAGAGCGAGAACAGAGCGTGCGCCCGGGAATGTGTATTCGCAGCGTGTCAGCGAGCAACAAAGAGGTACAATGGAATCGGTGCATAACAGTTGATAAGAGTTAATGTTCTGTATCGTTCTTCGGGTTCATTCCACTGTGAAGAGGTACGTACGTAGCACCTGTATAAAGTGGAGAAAGAGACGTAATATGGTGAGATAAGACACATATGGCAGATACCACTACACTATCATCCAGTGTTCACTTTCTTTTCAGCCTTGCTGAATGCTGAACTCAAAGTTTGACGCGCCCGGCTATCAACGGTGCTAAACTTTCAGCGCTGGCTTCAAGATTGGCAGATGTTGGGAAGGCGATAGCCAAACTCGCCTCTATTGAGTCGCTCGATACGAAAATGGATTTGATTTAAAAATCCCTGTAGGTTACGATTGAAGACACTGCAATAGACGGCAACATTGCTGACGATCCATCCACTGAGGTCTGTCACTCGGTCATGAAACTGCACATCCTACTGGCCAATCCAGGTAGCATTGCTGCCTATCCTCATGAGCGGATCAAAGTGAAGAAAAATACGGTGCGGAATAACCAAAATCCCTTCGCTAAACCCAGAGAATTAGTTGCCACGGCATCGAAAAAGATGCCGTCTTTGACCGTCGTAAAGTCGTCTGACGATTGTGCACGGGAGAAGCTTCCGAGTTTGCTGACCATCTCGGCCACCACTGAACCAGTTGGTTCTGACGAAGTGTTGGTAACTGCTCAATGCGATACAAAGGCAACGGCCCCTGCTCCAGTGAACCAAGAGAAGAAGCGGACTAGATCTGCTCGTAAAACTTCGAAGGGGCTTGAAGACCCAGGAACTAATAAGACTCCGGCAATATAGTAGCAAACCGACGCTACCGTTGCTTCGACGTCGTTCATGAAGACAGGGACAGTCCCACCGCCAGTGGTGCAAACATCTGGTATCTGTCGAATCCAAGGCACTCGGGTAAACACTCCCCGTCGTGCCGACTCTTTCACTGATAGTAGCGTTATATTCCGTAACGTTACTGAATCTGCGGCCGCTCTCCCAAGGAAACGCATCGTGGATGACATCAAGTAGCTCAAACTGTGTGTCAGCAAGCTGCTTCCACTTGGCTTCCCTGGTGTCACTGTCAGAAAGCTGACTAGAATGGGGGACGTCCCTATCGCTACGAAAAATCCACGACCCCGACTACTTTGCGTTGTCCTTTCTACCCCGGAGGAACGCAAAGCATTACTGCGGTTTGCATTCAAACTTAAGGGTAGTGGTGTCAGGGTTCAGCCAGACCTACCACTGGCATATAGATTGAAGTTGATGGAGGCTATCAAAGACCTCAAAACTAGACGGGCGGCTGGTGAGCAAGGCCTCCGTCTGGTAGGTTTTCAAGTGGTCAGCCGGAAATTATTATCCGCCCTAACAGAAACCATCCTGATGGCGCACAACCCAGAAATGGTCATGCCGACCTCCTTGAGATAGTACTTAGTAACGTGCGTAGCCTAAGGAACAAGCTGCACGGGTTGGGTCTACTTGTAGACAAATCTCATCCGGACAACTTGCTTTCACTGAAAAGTGGTTGTCTCCGGATATCCCGGAAGGTGAGGTATGTTTGCCTGACTACGCGCTGCTTAAAACTGATCGCTCCACTGGTCGTCAAGGCGGGGGCATTGTACTGTATGTGAGCTGTAACTTAGACGTGTTGAGCACGTGCACATCCCAGTCGTCGGAGCAGACTGTTGCAGCCTTATCGGTTGTATTGTGCACTTCCTCTACCCAGTTTACAGTTATAGTGATATACAGAAGTCCTGGAAGTTCTTTCAGAGGGACACTTGACTTTATTCGCACTTTTAGAACGTCGCCTGTGCCGGGAGCCCAGAGAGCGATTGGAGAAGACAGATCGAGTTGCAGGGAAACTTTTATTGGTACAGTAAAAGATTTCCTGTTATCTAGCTATAAAAGAACGACCCCGTAGACGCTCTAGCTAGGAGAACGGAGCAAGCACAGCACACAGGGCAGTTGCGAGTTGCAACCGAAACGAGCGCCAAGCAAAAATGGCGATGAGCAAGTCCAGCATTCGAACTCAACAATCAGTTCAACAAACCACATCTGTTGCCTAAGTGTAAAATGAAATAATTTTAATTAGAATTTTACACACGCAAACCGGGGAATCTCCAGACTGCTACATAGCCCTCTCGCAGAAGGGACTGTGTAAGCACTCCTTCGATCTACGTGAGGACTGTCCGTTCCCGGCCGGTCTTTTGCGAGGCCAGGTTGTGAAACCTGATGCAGCTGCTGGGGGAGAACCATGTAATCGGACCCTATCGGGCTCCCACCCGTGTCCTGCCTACGGTGTCGAAACGGTAAAAAACTGTTTGTGGAGGGACAGTTAGTTAAGTTCACTTAGGCAGTTGAGCAGGAAGTTCGTTCCACTTGCAATTGACGTGCGGGGATCCAGCGAAAGTAAAACCGAGGTGCAACCAACCGGCGGTCTATATGGAAAGCAAAGTAAAAAAGCAGCATAAATGCACAGCAATACACAAAAGAGTGCAAAGCGAAAAACATGCAGAGCTGTTTTTGGGTTTTCAAAAGGTTTTGCTCTTTTCTTTGGTAGTTTCAAGACGTTTTGGTCTTTTTTTGTAGACTTTCAAAAAAGGTTGGTAAGAGCAGAAAATTTCGAAGGCACGTTCTATGTAAAATGGTAAGTGCGAACGAAGTCCGAAAAACGAACTGTAGGTTTGAGCTTCCTGTCGCGTCGATTGAGTGTAGGGCGAGTAGGAGTGCTGTCGGTTGAGGTTGTCGGTTCTGCTGGAACGGACCGACTCCTCTGAGGTTGCGGTGCGAGTTGTGATGGCGCAGGCTGTGAAGATGCTTACCTCACCGAAGAGTCAGACTTGTCGAGGAATGCTGGCTTGGGTCGATCAATGGTGATCGTCTCAGTGGTGTTGCGTCGTGGCTTGCTTATGTCGGGATCAGCTTGTTGGGCAGCAGCCATAGCGGCAAGATCAATGTTGGTGCCAGGCGATAAGCTGATCTGCTGAATGCGTGAAAGCGCGTCCGCGACGGGATTGAGAGCACCTTAGACATGTCGTACGTCTGTCGTAAACTGAGAAACGTATTCTAGGTGTCTAGTTTCCCCCGGAGAATACTTGTCCGTCTCACCATTGATTGCGTAGATCAATGGCTTGTGGTCAGTGAAGACTGTGAAATGTCGACCTTCGAGGTAGTGACGGAAATGGCTGATACCTAGGTAAATAGCTAACAGTTCCCTACCGAAGGTGCTGTAACGCGATTCGGCAGGTTGTAAGCGATTAGAGAAGAAACCTAGAGGTATCCATCGATGGTCGATGAGTTGTTGAAGAACTGCACTGACGGCAGTGTCGGATACGTCAGTTGTCAGGGAGAGTGGTGCAGACGTGTCTGGATAGGCGAGAAACGCCATGTTGGAGATAGCTTCTTTGAGCTTCTCAAAAGACAGTCTAGCGTCGTCTGGAAAATGAAAAGAGCGTTGTTTACCGCGGAGTAAGTCAGTCATTGGTTGAACAATGCTCGCGCAGTTAGGTATAAAGCGCCTATAATAGTTCACCAAGCCAAGAAATTGGTGTAACTGTTTGAAGGAACTGGGAGCAGGATAGTCCTTCAGTGACTGGATTTTGTCTGGCAGAGCTTCAATACCAGAGGCGGATATGCGGTGGCCATTAAAGTTGATGGAACTTTGGCCAAGCTCGCATTTATCGGGGTTGACGGTAACCCCATGCTGTGTTAAGCGTTGGAAGAGAGCGTCGAGGTGACGAAGATGCTCCTCGTCAGAAGAGCTGGCGATGAGTATGACAGCTAAATAAGGGTAAACTCCTTCGAGTCCTCGCGTTACCTCATGAATGAAACGCTGAAAAGTTTGGGCAGCGTTTCTGAGGCCGAAAGGCATTCTGAGGTACTCGAATAGGCCGAATGACGTGATGACTGCGGTTTTAGCAATGTCGTCTAGCGCCACAGGTATCTGATGGTAGGCGCGAACTAGGTCGAATTTGCTAAAGATAGACTTGCCAGCTAGAGCTGATGTCAAGTCATGCATGTGAGAAATAGGGTATTTATCCGGGACGGTAACTTTGTTAAGTGCCCTGTAGTCACCACAGGGTCATCAGTCACCGGATTTCTTCGGTACCAAGTGTAATGGTGATGCCCATGGACTTTGGAGGGGCGAATGCTTCCCAGTTCGACCATTTGCTCGAATTCCGCGTTAGCAGCTTTGAACTTGTCCGGGGCTATTCGGCGAGGGCGGGCCGAAACAGGTGGGCCCTTAGTGCAGATGTGATACATGACGTTCGACGTCACAGGAGGCAATTCGTTCGGGACGCGAACGAGTTTAGGATGCTTGTTAAAAAGTTCTAGATAAGGTTGTGAAGCTTGAGGTAGGACACGAATGGGAGTGATAGCAGCCACGTTGGCGCTAGTCCCGATAACACTGAGCTGTGTCCTAGAGTCGATAAGCTTCTTCCTCTTAGCGTCGACGATGAGGTCGAAGCGTTGAAGGAAGTCTATGCCTATGATGGCGAAATGCAAGGCAGCGATAATGAAATGCCAGCGAAAGGTTCGCCGGAGGCTTAACTTGAGCGTTAGCAGCTTTTCGCCGAAAGTTGCGACTGGTGTGCCATTGGCGGCACGCAGCTTGGTCGGCGATGGCGAGACGACCTCATCTGGGCTACGGGGTATAACGCTACCTTCAGCTCCAGTGTCGACTAGAATCTCAGTGCCGGAGGGTAAATCTCTAACGCGGATGAGGCGACTTTGGTGTTGACCGGTCGCGTCCGTCGCCGTTACGGACCGGCCGAGGTTTCCCTGCTTCTCGGCAAAGTTGCAAGGTTTGACACATTTACGAGCTGCGGTACTAAAGCGCTGATGGTACCAACAGCTAGCTTGTCAGCTGCTAGACTGAGAACGTTTGAAGGGCGATTTTGAACGTTTATGACGACGACGGTTCGTAATAAGCTGTTGCACCTGGCGACTAAGCGTCGCAACTTGTGTTTGGAGGGATTCTATAGTTGACTGTAAGCCAGTGATAGAAGTGCCCTGGGACGCGACTGCGTTGATCATACTGGCGTCGGCTTGTGGCTGTGACAGTTCAATAACTCGATCCGCTAAATCTGCTAGTTGATTGAGCGAAACGGAGCTCAATGTGGCGAGAATCGCTAGCGTGTTTTCCGGTAGCCATTGTAGCCATAGTTCGCGAAGTAAAGTCTCGTCCATGGTTGAGGAACAAAGGAGTTGCTGCATCTCCCGTAGCAGGTTTGAGGGCAGTTTGGCGCCTAGCTGCAGATCCCTGAAAAGCTGCTGCAGGCGAACTTTCCCAGAGGGCATACCACGCCTAATCGTGGCCTCCTTGAGAGCCTCATAGCGGTTTTCGGTCTGAGAAATGATGACGTCACGAACCTGCATTTATATCCCCTTGGGGAGATAGGACAGGAGCTTGCCATACTTCGTGTAGTCGGAAATGATTCTGTGGTTGCAAAACCCGACCTCAAGATGAGCAAACCACGAAAGAGGATCCAAGTCCCAAAAGGTGGGACTGAGAGAGATACAACGCTAAGTAGAGACTCTACCTTATGGTCTAGAGATTCCATGGCTTAAAAAGGACGCAAAAATTAGGCTACCGTATTCAAAAATAAACCGGGAAATATGAAAACTTAATGGAACGAGCTCACCGGAGAAAAGTTCGAACTATCCGGCGTTGAGATTGTTCCGGATTCGGGGTCACCAATTTAGAGGGTCGCCTGTACCGGGAGCCCAGAAAGCGATTCGGGAAGGCGGATCGAGTTGCAGGGAATCTTTTATTGGTACAGTAAAAGATTCCCTGTTATCTAGCTATAAAAGAACGACAACGTGGACGCTCTAGCTAGGGGAACGGAGCAAGCACAGCACAGAGGGCAGTTGCGAGTTGCAACAGTTTTGAACTGTGTTACTGTGAGTGCTGCGCGGTAACTTGACTTTTTGGCGTACCATACTGCTCGAGATTTTTAGTTGAATTAACGTGGAAAACAGTGTTTGAATAAACACTTGAAACGAAATTTGACTATTGTCAAATTTCCTCTGATCCAAGATATCTTGGATCGGTTAAAGCGGTTCTGGTCAAAGCGTCTTTAGCGCTTACTGGTAGCTTTTCCAGTTTTTCCCAGTTTTAACCCCGTTTTGCACCCCGTTTTTTGCCTTTTTATTGTGGTCGTTCAACTATTGCATACGTGTTATAATCACTCTGTTTTCCACTATGTCGGTCTCGCAATGCACCGAGGCTGTTGTTCCTGATGACTCGGATTCTGAGGTTATCGCACTTTGTGGCGGACCAAGCTGCAATGTACCAGTAACTGACGATTCAGGCGGTATGCAATGCGATGTCTGCAATCGATGGTACCATCAGCTTTGTACGGAGCTAAATACCGAGCAGTACGCAGCGCTGGCCTCTAGCGAAAAGTTGCTGTTCCGTTGTGCCAATTGCTGCAGCCGCCTGCAAGGCCGCACAGCCTTTCGTGCAAGAGATGAATCTCTTAATACCCGGCTGCGAAATGTAGAGCGTTCGTTCTCGATGCTCTCTGATCTTCGCTATAAAATTGGTCTGCTTATGACTACGCTTCCGGTCTCCAACAAAGCAGATTTGATCGCTTACACTGATGAAGGAGCGGCGCGCGCTTTGAAATTTTGAAGAAGCTCTATCTTGAAGTTTATACCTTCAAATTTGGCTTGGAAGCGTGATCTAAACTGACTGAGTGGGTAATCTTTACTCTGCTCCATCAAATATTGATCCAGAATATCTTGGATCTTCGGTAACCGCGTGCGTTTGTTCCAGTATTGCTTCTCTTTTTGGTCGTGTTAATTCGCTGTGTTTATATTTTTAGTCAATATTGTTGTATTCTCTTTTGTATTAACTTGTTTTGACTACTTATTCATCTTAAGCCGTCATACCTGCATTAGTTTGGTCAGTTAATCCAACCAAACTACCTATCTTTATTATTCTATACGGAGCTGTTACGTGCTATTTGTAATGACATCGGTGGCTGGCCATAAATGTGGTGAGCACACTTGTGGCGTTGAGGTCAAAGAGGGAATCCAGTGCGACAGATGCTTGTTATGGTACCATAACAACTGCTCTAGATTAGACCAGGACTCTATTGATCTTTATGCCCGACATTCCCAATTAAAGTGGATTTGCTTCCACTGCGTGTGCTTAGCAGACATTGGTTCTCGATTGATACACGATCGGACTTTTGATTCAGTTACTCATGTCTCAGATGTGCATGAGTCCGCTAGTAGGAACTGTGTGCATAGACTAGACAGTGCCGAAAAGTTGATTCGTGACCAGAACTTGCTAATTGAGACATTGCGTTCAAAAGTTGAAGAGTTGCAGTCTTCATTGGAATGTTACTTGCGAAGTGCTGAACTTGCTATGTGTAGACAACGAAACGTTCTTATCTACAATAGGGAGGAGCCAGTCATACGAGAAACTAGAACTCGACGGGACCTAGACAGAAGGCGAGTGCACGATATCCTTCGTATAGCCGGAATACCGTTATACGTTGGTATCAAGAGAGTACATCGTGTTGGCAGCTGGAGAGAAACAAGTATGCTCCGCCACCAAGGTTATGCAAGGCCTATCCTGGTTGAGTTTCGGAACCCTATACACCGGGACCTTCTACTTAACAGGGCTGGATTGGTTGCAAGTCAGACAAATGGTCGGTATCAAATAGCACCGGACACACTAACTTCGAAGGCTAAAGCCCCTCGGCTGAGCCGGTTAGAAGATACTAGTACCAGCTTGGCTAACGAATCTACGGTCTCACACGTTGGAATTCATGATAGTGAGCCTCACGTTATGCAGACACCTAAGAAAAACTCTAGCGTTTGCTCTCCTGTGGCAAGAGCAGTCAGCTTGTCTGGACAACCCCCTTCACAAGACGCCAGCGAGATAACTCCTGGCCTGCATTTGGTTGTGGAGAAACTTGCTCTTGATGGAAATGTGAATCACACCTCTATGGCGGAAGAGGGCAGTGAAGGTGTGGCAATGGGACTTCAGCCGGTGCGTTCAAAAACAATCGAGGCCTCATGCTCGACAGTAGTGGCACCAAAATCCATGGGTGGTATGCCCTTTTCACAAAAATGGTAGGATAAATGAAAAACTTGCCACACCTAAATTGGACCGTACAGATAATCCGAAGTGCACTGCTGTTAGGTCGACTCAGGTAAATGGGAGGAAACCCATCGGGAGTTTATCCAGCAAGCCCAGGCGGGCGAAGCCAGGAAAGGGATTATCCCGTAATGCGTTACAGCAGCCCAGCGTTGATTCATCGACTCAGGCAGCTGATCGAAATGAAATGGTACAAAAAACGGGTTATCCCCTCGGGCTCTACGTCCGAGGGGAAACAACCGCGTTCGGA
>OX104065.1:67605580-67993238 GCA_944474145.2 Dicrocoelium dendriticum | reverse complement strand
GGTTGGGTGATTACACTGGCTAGATCGTAGATAAAGATACCATGGCATTCCACATAGCCCGTCAATGCGTCGGCCAGAATTTCTTCCATAACGTTGGCGAACACCGGGAGAAGATTACCGGGCGGTTATTGACAGGCTCGTACCGACTTGCTCCCTTGTGAATAGGATTGATGAAACCTAGTTTCCACTTTGACGGAGCTATGTTGCAGTCCAGAGATGGCTGAAATAATCCGGCTAGGTGCGTGATTGTTACCTTTAGTGCTTTTGGAGTGGATATTGTCCACTCCAAGAGATCTGTGTGTACGCAAGGATAGTGGCATTTTCAGTACCGTTTCCGCAGTGAATGTTACACCGGATCAAACTGCTAGTTTGTGAACTTGTCCTCACGCACCAAGTGCACAGAGTCGTTCGCCTGAGTTGCGTACACCGTCCAATTTTCTGAACTGCGATTGTTTCTATAACCATGCCAAGTCCGGTCCCTCAAGGCCATATATTTTCGTGTTCGGCTTCTATGGAAAGATTTCGTTTTGAGGGGAGGATGAAAAGCTTTCGGTTCTGATGCCTTCGCGACTAGGGATGTGAACGTGCCCACAAATTTGTCCCAAGCTGCTTCTGGAATACACGGACAGGGTGCGATTATGTGCAATTGATGGCATCTTCTTGGGCTTAGCTTAGACACAGCTCCTCGATCGTTTTTGTGCAATGACGCATACAATGCGATTTCATCGGCAGTCCTTCTCCACAAACACGTGCAGCGAGTAGTCTCTTAATTGGCATACACGGCAGCATGTAACAATCATTTCGATTGATATACACCTACGTTTTCCTGAGAGACTGCGCGACACTGTCAGCCTTTTATGTTACACCGTCACGGTCACTGTTAAACAAATTAGACAGCGTGCACCCCACTTGGTTCCTGCAATTGCTATCAAGACTGTGACGGGAGTAGTCTGTCAACGACAGCTTTTCCGGACTCATTTATGCAGAAGTAGCATCTCATATTTTCACCGTCTAATTGTTACGAATTCTTATTTTGCTAAGGTGGTTTATGTGAAGGTAACATTCTGTCTACAACAGCGTTGTCACTAACCGTTTTATCATTTGCTGAGATAACATTAAGCAACTGTCGAAGCGCCACCAACATTTGAACACGGTAGCCAATGCATTATGCACTGCTGTCGAGATGTTGCAAACCACCAGCCAAAAACGTCGGCAGCGACCCAATTTGAACTGAGCGGTGTCAAAATCGCCGAGGGTAATTAACATATTTCAAGGACACATGCACCGCTATGCGTCCTCACGTCGTATTCACACCCCCAGACATGCGTGGGTGAGTAAATACAGTGGACTTACATGCCATTGGTGGGTCGGCAAATTAGTGCGCTCCAATCTCACCCTGACATGCGCGGCTGATCTACGAGCGACTGAGCAGAATGGAAATACTCTTATCAAACCCTCGGTATATATTCCACGAATAAAGTGCCGGTTTCCAGGGTTCCATAGATTAAAAATTTGTTTGGGATTGCTGTTTCTCGCTGTCGCTTATGGCTGTTGGGCATGGTAACGGGAGTCAAATTGATTCGCATCGGAATGACGCCCAAATATCAGTTGATATAGTGAAAGAGATAGCAAATGCACAGAAACCGTATCGTCTATCGGGGAACAGCGGAAGGTTGACCCCAGTAACTGTAAGCGTGGAGAGAGGAAAAGGTAACGAACCTGTTCGATCAGAAAATTAGTCAGTCCCAGGAAATGTTTTCTGGAAAGGTAATGTCTATCTCTGCCACAGTAGGGTTCTCGAGACGAAAGAGCCTATCACACACAAAAACCTGCTCACACCATAAGTAGCATCACCATTTGACATGCTAGCTAGGGGTGCGAAACACCTCAGCTATTGTTCCTTAACAACAACAAACCAGAGAGGAGTAAAAATAATGGGTGAAAAAGTAAAAAATAAAAACAAAAAAGTACTAAAAGATGTTATGTTTCGATGTGAGCTTTGCGTTTGGAATGAGATTGTGGACAGAGGAAGAACCAAAGCAGGAGGAGGAGCGACAATAAAACTTACGACACAGACACCAGCGATGCGGACTCCTGGTCATGTCAACAACAGAATCTAGCCAGACGTATTCATCGTCTTCGTACCAAAACTAAGGAATTGTGAGACCATCCGAGGCCAATGCCGAAATAAAAGTCCTTATTCTTCCTGATCAAGCCATCGACTGGCCTCTTCTGCTCTTCTTCTATCTACACTTCAGTAGTGCAAACAAAGCATGTTGAAGGATGCGGTTTACGGACATTCGTAGCATATGTCCCAGTCTTTTGAGTCTGAGGCGTGAAATAACGGTGCTGAAAGGTTCACTTGCTCTTCTAGCGAAAAATCAAGGCGTTGAACACGCTCATTCCTAACGAGGTCATGACATGAGCATAAATGGGAAAGAATCAGATAATTAATTGTAACTAGTTTGTTTATGTGGGCGACTTGATGGGTGGGGTTTCACGATCGTACAGCAGGGTTGAACGGATGACCGTATTGTAGACTGTACCATTCAAGGCGAGTGATGTCGCTCCAACGCCATAAGTGGTGAATTTGTGCAAAAGCACCAGGAGCTTTTGTCATATGGTACGTAGTATCATCCGACTAAATGGGCGTGCAGGTAGTTAGATATTTGAACTACTAATTAATCCTCAAGAATGAGTGACTCAGAAAGTAATCTCTGTCAATCCCAGAGGAAAGCCCTGTATTTAAGGGTGAAAACCATGAACCGAAACGATTGACAGCCAGTGCTAATCTATCCAGAGTTGGTTGGCACATATTAAATTGGTATATTCACAAGTAGGTGAGGTGAAATGGTGTAGAGTGGTCCCATTATTTGGTATTCGCTTCGCACCTTTAGAGTGCAAAGTGTTGCTGCAGGATCACCAACCATTTGATGACCCGTTGAAATCAAGAAACTCAAAGTGGTTGATCGATTCACTTACCTTGGCAACTGCGTCAGCACCGATGGCGGCATAGGAACTGAAGTCAGTTCACGCACTGTAAAACCCAGAACTGCCATCTTGAACCTGCTGAATAGTTGGCGATAAAAAGAGGTTGCCCTCCGTTTAAAAGACAACAGTGAGGACTGTCCTGCTCTATGGTAGAGAAACTTGGCCACTTCGATATGAAGCTCTGAGACGCCTTCAAATCTTTGATCATCGTTGTCTGCGGAGTATTACTGGTATCGGGTGGCAACAGCGTGTCCGCAACGATGATGTGCGTAGGGGACTACTAGGCAGTGATAACCAAGCTAGTTCCTTAGAACATCAGATAGCAGTGAATAAGTAGCGTTGGCTCGGGCACGTACTACGTATGCCTGGTCACCGTTTACCCAGGAAGCCCTTGTTTAGTCTGCCAGATATAGGGTAGCGCAAGGCTCGAAGTAGACAAAAGTTGACTTGGCAGCGAGAAATGAAGTCACTAACGAACAAACGTGGTGAGGTCGGTCCGTCTCGCCTTCCAGGCTGGGATCCACGTGGCCCGCCTTGTGCATGGCTCGTGATTTTACAGATGACTCGCAGTCGGCATCAGTGGCACGTCTGTTGCCGTCTCCTAGTCGGACTATCTGTTTAAAGTTGTTTGGTGTTGAGTTATCTGCGGGGTAATGGCTGATTATGACGCGGGGCAGTAAAAGCCGCCAGGAAGCTGTCTCGCTGATGTCGCCTTATATTTGCACGATAGCCAGCTGTTTGCGATGGCATGTTGTTCACAAAGTGTAGACGTCTTGACTGTGAATGTTTCCTTAGGGCATTAGGGTTTTAAGATAAGTCCCCCTTCTCCCCCTCTTATTATTCTTTATTCCACAGGTCATCGTGGTTGTATGGCAGCGAAGCATCAGTTCAAATAGCTGATGTACTGCTGTTGATGACAGGTTAATGCGTGAAGGCACCGGCACATCAACTACGCGAATGCCGATGACGAGAGAGAGGATTACGACGAACACAAAACACTTGCCAAAAACCTTCTACTCTTAAGTAATAGAGAGAAGAATACTCAGTCACAGCCTTTGATCAAGTTGATCAAGGTTCAGGATAAAGAGAAGGGTTTGCAGTGGCACCCACTGCTTACACAATTCGGTTGCATTAGCATGACTACAGTGTGGTCTGAACATCAGGTAGCTGCCTTACTCATTTCTTGCTGGTAAATTGCTAATTTTCTGCTTAGAATGCAATGTGTCCACCTCGGTTAGCAAAACATCCAATGCGTTTTGCCTAACGTCCATGTTGGTTTTCAAAACGTCTGAAGTGTTTCGCAAAACGTCCAAAAGTGGTTTGCAAAAACGTCTAATTTAAAATGAAAATTGTATAGACAATGTGGCACGCCTCCTGGCACGAACGGCCAGTGCAACTGGAAAGTCTGTAGCTGAACTAGTAGGCCGAACCAATTCAGTCGTTGGAGGGAAGGGTGCTCCAGAGAGGTGCATACCAACTAGTGTTGGCAATCTTAGAATAACGCGACCAAAACACTTTTTGTCTGTGATGGATGATTCGAAGGGTAAAGAGCACAGCGCATTCGCAGCGGAGGCACATTAATGCACATAACTTTAAAGGTAGCTACCAATGAGCAGCAGTGACCAACCAATACCCGAAAGTCGAGCTTCACGTTGGTGGCACAAGCAACACTTGCTTGGAAAGTAAGCGTGCGGATAAGATGTGTAGCCGGTACTCATGGAAAGATCGAGTTTTCTTGGTCGAGGAATGTAAATGAAGATGCAAATAGTGGCCTTGCCAATGTAGACAAGTGATAGCCTCAGAAAGTCGCTACTTCACAGCCCTAACAAGCAGAATGACACTGACATACTTCCACGGAGATTACGTGAGATGGTGCATCGCAGTGTAGATGTAAATGAGATCTGTCAAGGATAATGAAGGCAACATACACTGAAATTCAAATGAGTAAAGCGAGTACGTGACTAGAAGAAGCATCCTTAGAATTAGAGTGGAAAAAGTTAATAACACCCACCACGTCTCCATACACAAGTGTCGTCACCATGTCCACCGGGCGGCAAAAGCACTCTCTAAACCATACACGTGTAAGGTAGCTGGGACGCGGTAAAATGAGACATTCCAAGGTATTAATGTCAACTTCTGCATCAGAATACAAAAAATTTCGGTTGGTACATAGCTACCATAAAATTATAAGGAGAGAGGATCATATTACAGGGGAAATGGATGAATGGGAAGAAATGTAAAGTTTAGTTGCCCCAAGCAAGCATTGGAAATTTAGGTGTAGTACTTGTTGGTAGCCCAAGGCTGATGGATCAACAACCTGCACTTGCACGCATATTGGATACACCGGGTGCTGAACTGTGTTGCGCCGCAGAAAGCGGAACCAACGACCCTCCGAGGCATAGAAAATAAATATGCACAATTTGTCCTTTCGCGATTGGCCGCATGCCTACGAAGATATTGACCTAACAACACCAAATGGGCGACCGAAGAGAGCTAAAACGGAGTCTGTTAGCAGACAAAAAATCCTGATGGGCTTCAAAGAGCTAATGAAATGGAAAGAGCAGGAGCGACGGGTGACTTCAGCAGACTCGCTTGATACAAAATGCTCCCCTTGGCATGGGCTAACAAGTTGTCAACCAAGCAATGAAGGAGTCACAAGCGAAAACTGAGGATAAGACAAGTACTTTGAAGTTACATGAGTAAAAGCGTTTGAATAAGTTGTAAACAAACTCACAATGAGATCGAGAAATACTGTACCCAGACTACCAATGAGCCATGGTAGTGATCGAAGCAGATACGATGTTTCAAGTGATGCGAGAAAAATCTGCAATCCGTATAAAACATTTCCAAAAATAGCCAAGGAGAATAATCCCAAGCACAGACCTTTCGTGGATCCGCGCTTCCACTGGAAAAGGGAAGGGACAAAAAGCAGTGTTGAATTCACAAGGAGTCAACAACGAGGAATATATATAGGGGCAGATCGACCGCTATAGACAGATTTTGAGGCATAATCAGTGAAAGGAAAATGCATCCATTTGCCATAAGTAGAAAAGCTCAATCAAATAACTGAGGCTGAAGTGATTGGTGGCAAAGAAGGACATTATCGCGTGTAACCGAGATGCGGCTTTAGTTATGAAGTCCGGTAGACCGCGCAGTCATGTCTCACGTAAAAAGACAGCCAACATTAAGGAAACGGAGCAACAGAGCAAGAGCAGTGAGATCGAGAACAGGTAAATGGTAAAGAAATAAAAATAAAGCAACCGAAATGGAGTTCATATATATATATATATATATATATATATATATATATATATATATATTACGGTGGTATCAGTTTTTCTGTGTGAGATGTGCACCAATATTCTTTTGACGTATTTTCCAATCGATGCAAATTTGGTGTCTATGCTTTGGCTAATTCCGGTGATTTCATTGACTTACCCTACTGCCATCGCCGTTCGCCAGCTTGGATTTGCTCTACCTTGTGATGCCGTCTCAAGCTACTTGTGGTTCGTGTTCGAAACTTGTGGGAACTAAGGCTCATGCACCTCGGTACTTCGGCTGCGATGTTTTGTTCCATATTTCGTGCATTGGCTTATCCGTTGACGGGTTTCGAAAATCTCTCGACATCCGACATCGGTTTTTTCAAGTTATATGTGATCAATGTCGCGGTGCAAGACCTCAAAATACACAGCGACCGCCAACAAGTACGGGAAAACCTCAATTCCAGACAGAAACAAATGGTTCACCATGTGGGATCGAACGCCCTCGTGAAAGTACCTCTGTCGCCTCGTCTCCTCTTGTCACTCCACGATCTACACCACCACCAGCGTCTTTGACCCCGGCCGAGCCTCAGGTTCAATGTTCCCCCAATGTTTCCTCAGACTCGGAACCTAGGGAATGCCGCTTTAGTGATCGGTCCGTGAATTTCTCAGAGCCTGTCTGTGCACTTCTGAACACCGAGGATCCATGGACCACTCAGAAGCGCAAGGGGCCACGTAATCAAGTTCAGGCGTCCCGTGATGATAAACAGCAACCCAAACAAATAAGCGCCTCTAGTCCTGCTCCCACAAGTTCATCACCGATTTCGCTGAGGCGTCATAATCTCATGGTCTTCCACGTACCAGAGTCAAAAGATGAAAACCCTCAGATACGTTAAGATCACGATGTTGAGTTCCTCCAGGGGTTCATCGGTAGACTCTTGGACGTGGGCAAAGAAAGTGACGATTAAACAAGTAATCCGACTTGACCAGAAAACGAACCAATTATGTCGACCGCTGATAATCACCTCTGCAAATCACAATATGCCGCAGCTCATACTGTCTCGTCTGCCAAAGCTGAAAGGCATAAAGGTTCACATCCGCCGAGACTTGGAACCCGAAGAGAGGGACCGTTTGAAGACTGCGGTCATTGAGCTCAAACGCCGTACAAAGAAATGTGAGACAGACTTACAAATAGTAAATATTCGGGTGATCAGGAACAGTGTACGAACCCGTATCAACCGGTTGCTCAACATCCAGGCACGTCCCGTGGTACCTCCCAGGACCTCCGTGACATTCGCCAACGTGTGCAGACTAATGAACAAATGTGATGAACTGTGCCGCTTCGCTGTCTCGGAGCGACCGGACGTTTTAGGACTTGCAGAGACTTGGCTGAACTCCGACGTCATACCCCAAGAAGTCGTGTTGTCAGGATACTATTGTTTCCGATGCGACCGAAAATCAAAGGCTCACGGTGGTGTCCTGTTGTACATAAAATCGTTACCATCTGGCAAACTTACCAGCACCTATCAGAGCGAGGATAATTTATGCGAGCAATTGTGGTGCACAATTCGCCGCAGACGCGCAGAACTAATAGTGGGCGTTATCTATCGTAGCCCATTACGCCGTTGTTGCGATTGGCTACCATACGTACAGAAGCACAAGAGCCGCCCTCAGTTCTTACTGATGAAGGATCTAAATTTACCAAAGATATTTTGGCCAGACGTACGACTTCTTCCTGGTCATAGCAATGTTGAGGCTCAATTCGCTAAAATGACTATTGAAATCGGGGCAACGCAACATGTCATCTAAACGACGCGCGTAACTCCGCACTCGGCATGTTGTCTGGACCAGCTGCGAGCAGAAGCTGAACGAGATCAGAGTCCTCGAACCTCTGACAAACTGTGACCACCGCACCATTGTGGCAAGCACAGAACTGTCGTTACCGTATTACAACCAACGGAAGCCGACATACAACTAAAGGAAGACGGGCTCGTCCAAATCAGACTGATTGGACACTACTACAGGATGCGTCGCTTGAAGTCTGTTGGTCATTAATGAAGGGGAAGCTTAACTCGCTGTGTACTCGGTTCGTTCCCCTGAAGTATCCAAAAATCGGACCTGTCGAACAGCATTGGTTTGTTATGGAATATAGACAGTTAGTGTGACGGCGTCGCAAACTTTGGGATAGATACGTCAGCTCGGGTTGTGATGAAGATTACACGGTGTACAAGAAACAGCGTAACTTATGTAACGCCGCAAAGATAAAAAGACGCTGGCAGTTCAAAGAGGAGCTAGCATCCTCGGCCACAACTGCCCCCAAAAGAATATTTGCCTACTTGAAACGTCAAATGAAATCTAGGGGCGACCTACCGGTCTTAGAGAGCTTGGACGGACAGACGCTCATTTCAAGCGCGGAGCGCGCGGACGCCTTAGCTACGGACTTCTTCACCATATCTTCCAGTAAACGGGCGACTGTTTCAGTACCGGCACAGGTTGCGCCAGTCTTGCTCGACAGCCTACAATGTGGTGCAGTCGAAGTGTATCAGCTACTCGTCAATCTCGATGGTGTAAAGCCCCCCGGACTAGAAGGACTTCACTTACTAAGACTGAATTCCCTATCGAATATCTCACCAGCCGTAACCAACCTATTCAATAAATCACACTCTGAAGGATCTGTCCCCAACGACTGGAAATGCTCGATAGCGAGACCGCTTCCAAATGGTGGTGATCCGAGTAAAATAGAGAACCATAGACCGATCGGTTTGACTTCGATATTATCCAAAGTTCTCGAGAAGGTTGTGAAAAAGTGTCTGTTGTCGTTCTTTGAATCGATGGACATATTGACGCCAGCGCAAGACGGCTTGACGAAAGGACGATCCTGCATCACCAATTTGATGTACGCAAACCACCAGTAGGTACGACCTTTCAATGAACAAAAGGATGTTGACGTGGTGTACATCGACTTTAGTAAGGCGTTTGACAGAGTGAACCATGAGGTACTCCTTGGTAAACTGAGGACCCACAGAATCGGTGGCACGCTACTACAGTGGTTACACGAGTATATTGTGGGACGAAAGTTTAGAGTACAAGTCAATGACTACCTGATAGACCGGTTCCCATCGACCAGTGGCGTGCCTGAAGGAGATGTAGTTGGGCCAGTATTATTTCTTATTCATATCAAGGATCTACTGCAGCAGCTCCAGTCACCAGGTGCTCCGTTTGCAGATGATTTGAAAATCTGGAGGATCATTGAGAACCAGGACGACTGCGCTCGCCTCCAGCATGACTTAGAGCGACTGTCAACTTGGTTCACTGAAATGCAACTCCCTGTTAACGCAAGCAAGTCGGAGTTCATCAGTATCACCAGTCGTCCTGCCACTCGATCATACACCTTGGACGGCCAACTGCTCCACCCTAACACATCTGTCAGAGACATAGGAGTCCTCTCGCGACATGATATGAGATCACTAGAAAATACAGAGAAATTGTACCGTGCGGGACTTCGTATGCTCTGGGCACTACGACGCAGTTTCTTCACATGGTCCGAAGAAACCGTCCATCGTCTATTCACCTCGTTCATTAGACCAATCCTTAAATATGGTGCCTCAGCTTACCATCCAATAACCTCCTCGTGGTGCCAGCTGCGTGGTTCGGGATTTTCTCCTTCCAGCAAATGGTTCGGCAGCAGTGTTCCAGGACGTGGTGGGTTTTCGCCTGGCAAGCGTTCTCCCTATAAAAAGTCACATATGTCCGTTTAACAACACTGTGACGTGGCGGACGTGACTCGCCACTAAATAAAGTCACTGCCCCTTGCTTTATCCTGGCGAAGCATTGTATCCCAGCAACCTTATGCTGTACTTCTGGGGAGCATTGGGCCCCTGTTTGACAAAGGAACAAACGAAAGGCGGATGAACTGAGCAATCAGTCACCGGCTCCCAATGGGCGCGATTCCCTGAATTCGCTCCGTTGCCTTGCGGGCAGGCTATTCAGCCAAAGGCTCGGGGTGGTGTCCGCTAAGTGAACACCCTACTTCGGCTTGGGCAACCGGGTAGTATCTCGCCCTCTGAGGAAACCATGGACATTGTTGTGTTGTGTTTTATTTTACTGTTTCTGTACCTTCGTTTGAATCCCATGGTTTCTGATGGCATTATGTCTGTTAGCAGACTTTTGCAAATATATATATCCAATAACCCAGTGGGAAACTGAAAATCTGGAGAAAATACAGCATATCGCAGCTAGAATGATACCGAGTCTATAAAAGCTTCCGTATGAAAAACGTCGTGAAAAGCTCAGACTCTACACACTATCCTACCGCCGAGTAAGAATTGACCTTATTATGACCCATCGAGTATTACACTTGAATCACTTCCCATACTGCGGTTAAACTTTTTACCTACGACAACCCTGTAACACCCGAGGACACCGTTACAAACTCAGGGTCCCCTGCATGAACAAGATATCACATCAACTTTGTATAGAACGAAGAATCGTACTTACGGAATACACTACCAGAAGGAGTACTAGAGGCCGATTTTGTGAAGTGTTTTAAAGCACGTATCGACGATTATTTCGGAGACCTATGCTTTTGTGAAACGGTGCACATACAATGCAAAAGGATACATCCTATACCCGGAAATAATGACACCAATACGAATTCCTAACCGAACAAGGATAAACGATTAGCTGACCAAACACAATCGTTGACGATACACAACAAAATGTCTTTGATTTTTCCTAATTCGATAGTTGTACAGAAACCTCTCTACTTGCACTTAAATACAGTCTCAGTTTCAGTATACCATTTGTGTGGGCCATGCTGAGGCTGATGGTGCATTCATGATGCTTCTTCACTGCAGTTGGGCTAAGCCAACTTACACTTAAACTAGGTCTTTTTAAGCTGGATACATTTCATTCCACTTTATTTGGTTTGTTCTGCGTACCTGATAATCTCCTCCTAACTTACACACGTCGTTCAGGCTAACTGTGGTAAACTTTTGTAACTTTATCGCGTGGTAATTTTTAAAATCAATTTCGGACACTTTGTACTTATCGCGGATTTGCTTATAACCAATTTCCTCCATATGCTCATTTAGCGAGAGTTTATGTCGTCATTACGTTTACTTTATTCGATATCTTTTATTTGATATCGGCATTTCGAATGATTGGCTGTTGCTTGATATCCCCGGTGTGGCCTCGCTTGATGGGTATGTTAACAAGGTGCTTACCTGTCTATTACCCATTACCTCGTCTATACTGGCTCTAGGAGACAGTTGGTCGTTGCTGGAGGGGACGGGGTGCACGGTCCTTGTGGTCGTGCTAGGCTCGAAGAGTGGTTCCATGCACTCAGTGTGGAGCGGACTACGGTCCAGCCACCGCCTTGTGTGCGCTTGATTCCCCAAATACAGCGTGCCTGTGTTTGCCTGTGAAGGAGTGTGGGCCGGCTGCGTTGATGAAACGTGGGTCCCATCCACATGCCTCCCGGTCTTATTCCTTCGGGTTTACACAAGGTATGCGGTTTGTGGATGAAGCTGTGGGTTTCAGATTTGCCTGTCACTGTGTCCAGCCACAGGACGCCTGCACCTACAGAGGGACCATGGGTGGATTGCGCTGCACCACCCACAGCTTCATCCACAAACCGCATACCTTGTGTAAACACGAAGGAATAAGACCGGTAGGCATGTGGATGGGACCCACGTTTCATCAACGGAGCCGGCCCACACTCCTTCACAGGCAAACACAGGCACGCTGTATTTGGGGAATCAAGCGCACACAAGGCGGTGGCTGGACCGTAGTCCGTTCCACACTGAGTGCATGGAACCACTCTTCGAGCCTAGCACGACCACAAGGACCGTGCACCCCGTCCCCTCCAGCAACGACCAACTGTCTCCTAGAGCCAGTATAGACGAGGTAATGGGTAATAGACAGGTAAGCACCTTGTTAACATACCCATCAAGCGAGGCCACACCGGGGATGTCAAGCAACAGCCAATCATTCGAAATGCCGATATCAAATAAAAGATATCGAATAAAGTAAACATAATGACGACATAAATGCTCGCTAAATGAGCATATGGAGGAAGTTGGTTATAAGCAAATCCGCGATAAGTACAAAGTGTCCGAAATTGATTTTAAAAATTACCACGCGATAAAGTTACAAAAGTTTACCACAGTTAGCATGAATGACGTGTGTAAGTTAGGAGGAGATTATCAGGTACGCAGAACAAACCAAATAAAGTGGAATGAAATGTATCCAGCTTAAAGATACTTAAAGTGTAAGTTGGTTTAGCCCAACTGCGGTGAAGAAGCATCATGAATGCACCATCAGCCTCAGAATGGCCCACACAAATGGTATACTGAAACTGAGACTGTATTTAAGTGCAAGTAGAGAGGTTTCTGTACAACTATCGAATTAGGAAAAATCAAAGACATTTTGTTGTGTATCGTCAGCGATTGTGTTTGGTCAGCTAATCGTTTATCCTTGTTCGGTTAGGAATTCGTATTGGTGTCATTATTTCCGGGTATGCGATGTCTTCTTTTTGCATTGTATGTGCATCGTTTCACAAAAGCATAGGTTTCCAAAATAATCGTCGATACGTGTTTTAAAACACTTCACAGAATCGGCCTCTATTAATCCTTCTGGTAGTGTATTCCGTAAGTTTACGATTCTGCGTTCTATACAAAGCTGATGTGATACTTTGTTCATGCAGATGATCCTGAGTTTGTAACGGTGTCCTCGGGTGTTACAGGGTTGTCGTAGGTAAAAAGTTTAACCGCAATATGGGAAGTGATTCAAGTGTAATACTCGATGGGTCATAATAAGGTCAATTCTTACTCGGCGGTAGGATAGTGTGTAGAGTCTGAGCCTTTCACGACGTTTTTCATACGGAAGCTTTTATAAACTCGGTATCAATCCAACTGCGATATGCTGTATTTTCTCCAGATTTTCAGTTTCCCACTGGGTTATTGGATATATATATATTTGCAAAAGTCTGCTAACAGACATAATGCCATCAGAAACCATGGGATTCAAACGAAGGTACAGAAACAGTAAAATAAAACACAACACAACAATGTCCATGGTTTCCTCAGAGGGCGAGATACTACCCGGTTGCCCAAGCCGAAGTAGGGTGTTGACTTAGCGGACACCACCCCGAGCCTTTGGCTGAATAGCCTGCCCGCAAGGCAGCGGAGCGAATTCAGGGAATCGCGCCCATTGGGAGCCGGTGACTGATTGCTCAGTTCATACGCCTTTCGTTTGTTCCTTTGTCAAACAGGGGCCCAATGCTCCCCAGAAGTACAGCATAAGGTTGCTGGGATACAATGCTTCGCCAGGATAAAGCAAGGGGCAGTGACTTTATTTAGTGGCGAGTCACGTCCGCCACGTCACAGTGTTGTTAAACGGACATATGTGACTTTTTATAGGGAGAACGCTTGCCAGGCGAAAACCCACCACGTCCTGGAACACTGCTGCCGAACCATTTGCTGGAACGAGAAAATCCCGAACCACCCAGCTGGCACCACGAGGAGGTTATTGGATGGTAAGCTGAGGCACCATATTTAAGGATTGGTCTAATGAACGAGGTGAATAGACGATGGACGGTTTCTTCGGACCATGTGAAGAAACTGCGTCGTAGTGCCCAGAGCATACGAAGTCCCGCACGGTACAATTTCTCTGTATTTTCTAGTGATCTCATATCATGTCGCGAGAGGACTCCTATGTCTCTGACAGATGTGTTAGGGTGGAGCAACTGGCCGTCCAAGGTGTATGATCGAGTGGCAGGACGACTGGTGATACTGATGAACTCCGACTTGCTTGCGTTAACAGGGAGTTGCATTTCAGTGAACCAAGTTGACTGTCGCTCTAAGTCATGCTGGAGGCGAGCGCAGTCGTCCTGGTTCTCAATGATCCTCCAGATTTTCAAATCATCTGCAAACAGGGCACATGGTGACTGGAGCTGTTGCAGTAGATCCTTGATATGAATAAGAAATAATGCTGGCCCAACTACATCTCCTTCAGGCACGCCACTGGTCGATGGGAACCGGTCTATCAGGTAGTCATTGACTTGTACTCCAAACTTTCGTCCCACAATATACTCGTGTAACCACTGTAGTAGCGTGCCATCGATTCTGTGGGTCCTCAGTTTACCAAGGAGTACCTCATGGTTCACTCTGTCAAACGCCTTACTAAAGTCGATGTACACCACGTCAACATCCTTTTGTTCATTGAGAGGTCGTACCCACTGGTGGTTTGCGTACATCAAATTGGTGATGCAGGATCGTCCTTTCGTCAAGCCGTCTTGCGCTGGCGTCAATATGTCCATCGATTCAAAGAACGGCAGCAGACACTTTTTCACAACCTTCTCGAGAACTTTGGATAATATCGAAGTCAAACCGATCGGTCTATGGTTCTCTATTTTACTCGGATCACCACCCTTTGGAAGCGGTCTCGCTATCGAGCATTTCCACTCGTTGGGGACAGATCCTTCAGAGAGTGATTTATTGAATAGGTTGGTTACGGCTGGGGAGATATTCGATTGGGAATTCAGTATTAGTAAGTGAAATCCTTCTAGTCCGGGGGGCTTTACACCATCGAGATTGAGGAGTAGCTGATACACTTCGACTGCATCACATTGTAGGCTGTCGAGCAAGACTGGCGTAACCTGTGCCGGTACTGAAACAGTCACCGGTTTACTGGAAAATACACTGAAGAAGCGCGTAGCCAAGGCGTCCACGCGCTCCACGCTTGAAATGAGCGTCTGTCCGTCCAATCTCTCTAAGACCGGTAGCTGGCCCCTAGATTTCATTTGACGTTTCAAGTAGGCAAATATTCTTTTGGGTGCAGTTGTGGCCGAGGATGCTAGCTCCTCTTTGAACTGCCAGCGTCTTTTTATCTTTGCGGCGTTACATAAGTTACGCTGTTTCTTGTACACCGTGTAATCTTCATCACAACCCGAGCTGATGTATCTATCCCAAAGTTTGCGACGCCGTCACGCTAACTGTCTATATTCCATAACAAACCAATGCTGTTTGACAGGTCCGATTTTTGAATACTTCAGGGGAACGAACCGAGTACACAGTGAGTTAAGCTTCCCCTTCATTAATGACCAACAGACTTCAAGCGACGCATCCTGTGGTAGTGTCCAATCAGTCTGATTTGGACGATCCCGTCTTCCTTTAGTTGTATGTCGGCTTCCGTTGGTTGTAATACGGTAACGACAGTTCTGTGCTTGCCACAATGGTGCGGTGGTCACTGTTTGTCAGAGGTTCGAGGACTCTGATCTCGTTCAGCTTCTGCTCGCAGCTGGTAAACATTAGGTCCAGACAGGATGCCGAGTGCGGAGTTACGCGCGTCGGTTGTATGACATGCTGCGTTGCCCCGATTTCAATAGTCATTTTAGCGAATTGAGCCTCAACGTTGCTATGACCAGGAAGAAGTCGTACGTCTGGCCAAAATATCTTTGGTAAATTTAGATCCTTCATCAGTAAGAACTGAGGGCGGCTCTTGTGCTTCTGTACGTGTGGTAGCCAATCACAACAACGGCGTAATGGGCTACGATAGATAACGCCCACTATTAGTTCTACGCGTCTGCGGCGGATTGTGCACCACAATTGCTCACATAAATTATCCTCGCTCTGATAGGTGCTGGTAAGTTTGCCAGATGGTAACGATTTTATGTACAACAGGACACCACCGTGAGCCTTTGATTTTCGGTCGCATCGGAAACAATAGTATCCTGACAACACGACTTCTTGGGGTATGACGTCGGAGTTCAGCCATGTCTCTGCAAGTCCTAAAACGTCCGGTCGCTCCGAGACAGCGAAGCGGCACAGTTCATCACATTTGTTCATTAGGCTGCACACGTTGGCGAATGTCACGGAGGTCCTGGGAGGTACCACGGGACGTGCCTGGAGGTTGAGCAACCGGTTGATACGGGTTCGTACACTGTTCCTGATCACCCGAATATTTACTATTTGTAAGTTTGTCTCACATTTCTTTGTACGGCGTTTGAGCTCAATGACCGCAGTCTTCAAACGGTCCCTCTCTTCGGGTTCCAAGTCTCGGCAGATGTGAACCTTTATGCCTTTCAGCCTTGACAGACGAGACAGTATGAGCTGCGGCATATTGTGATTTGCAGAGGTGATTATCAGCGGTCGACATAATTGGTTCGTTTTCTGGTCAAGTCGGATTACTTGTTTAATCGTCACTTTCTTTGCCCACGTCCAAGAGCCTACCGATGAACCCCTGGAGGAACTCAACATCGTGATCTTAACATATCTGAGGGTTTTCATCTTTTGACTCTTTTTGTTGTGTGTGTGTACCCACCAATCATACTGAGTGGTGCGATTCTACGCTGCAACTATCGTAGTGCATTCATGTGTCAGTAAATAAGGCTGTGGTTCGTACGGAATTGTTTCGTTAGCTCCAGTCGGTGTGATAACTTGTTTTCACGAACCAACTGTAGATATCAATTGCTCAGAGCTACGTACGCTGTCTCATTCTCCGCGTCAGGATTGTTTATGTGAAGGCGCCATGTGTTCCCCCAAGGCCATAAATCTTCATGTTTGGCTTCTCATGAATAATGTTGGTTTCATGGGATGGTGGAAAAATTTGCTCCGATGCTTCGGTGACTAGTGATGTGGTTTTCAACCATTTATCCCAGACTATCTCTAGGGTGCACTCAGTCATGTATGTCCAACTGGCATTTTAAAAACACACAACAAAAGGCTACGATCACAGAATTGTAAGGTTTGATTTCATTCACTGCGACGAATACCCCGACGCAGAGCCCGAAATAATGAAATGTATTTCTCATTATCTGGTTCTGTCCGCATTCGGACATATATATATATATATATATATATATATATATATATATATATATATAATGTGGTGGGTAGATACTGACAAAGCTTTAACCCCCTGCTCCCAATGTTGTGCCGTGAACTCATGTCCTGGACGCCTACTCGTGGCCATCGCTGGGTGGGAATTGGGTTGCACCCTTCTTCTAGCTAAGAGCCAAGAAACACACAACTGCGCTTGAGTCAGTTCACAGACTTGTGGCACATGGCCCGCTGTTTTTCGGGTGTACACTTCATCGAAGGCTTTCGCTGAGGACTCGAGTCGGTCTCTTGTTAGGTGTGGACGCGCTGGCAGTACACCAGTCCAAAACTAACCATAAATTACGTCAATACACACAATCTCATACTGCACCGGCAGTCGCGCTGTGGTGGGGGAGCGAAAGGTGTCGCTTTTCCACTGCATACAGCGGGGTGGAGAAGCGAAAACACACTACCACTAACGTATCCCTTCTTTCTTCTTCCTCTACATATACTCTCACCGTCCCTATTTTACTTAACCTAATGTCGGCCCGTAACCTAGAGGTAACGAGCTCGTCTCGTAACCTTGCGGCGCGGGTTCGAATCCGCGTAAGGGTGGGCTTCCTCGCGTTATACTTAGCCCATGCGCGACTGATGGTGGGCGCACGGCAGCGAAGCGCCGTTACGGCGTACAGCTGACACATCAGTTTTATTTATTATGTTTCACCTAACGAAATACTTCCTTCAACGCACGTTACTTAGCGTGCGATTGCCCGCCACCGAAATCGTTTGCCTCCGCGCAACGCGTGCAACATCGGGTGCTGGAACGTGCGCAGACAACTCCACCGGAACTCGAGTGAGCATCCAGACTGACGCACGGCAGTTGTCAAAAAGGAGCTCGTGCGCTACGGCACCGAGATTGCCGCACTCAGTGAGACACGGCTTGCCGACTAAGGCAAGCCGCAGGAGGATGGTGTCGGTTACGTTCTACTGTGCGGGAAACGTTACCACAAGTTCACGTGGACATGGGGTCGGATTTCAAACGCATCGTTTTGAGCGTAAAGTGATGAAATATTGCAGCAAGCTGGCGGAGACGATAGTCGAGGCGAAATCGGTGTCGGGATTCAAGAGAATCCTTGACGCTCACTTTGTGGACTACAGGCATAGGAAGCGTATCGCACCCGGATAAGATGAAGCGCAGCTGCAATATGCTGCCACCGCGTAGGAATCAGCACGTGATTCCGCGCATGTGCCCGATCCACCCACGATGGAGAAACACAAATTGTTAGCTTCTCGCTCTCTATCCTCAGTATTCATTATTCGGGCCGCCTAAATGGCCAGCTGGTGGGAGAGTCGAATGGTATCAGCCCACGACTGATGATGCTTCTCCTTCGACTTGTAAGAGGTAAATTTGCCACTTTCATAAGCACGTATGGTCCCACTATGTGTTATCCTGATGACACAAGATATCGGTTTTACACTCAGTTACCCTGCTCTGTGCCGAGGAGCGACTAGCTATTCCCACTGGGTGATTTCAACGCGCGCGTTAGACTTAACGCCGCTGTGTGGGTAAACGTCATCGTTCCGTATACTATTGGCACAGCCAATGGGATGGGTGACCGGCTGCTCTAACTGTGCGTCACTTAGGGCCTGACGATCCAGAACACCCGGTTTGCACAGGGTGCGAGTGATATGGCTACTTAGAAATTTCCACAGAGTGGTCACAATCACCTGTCGGTTTGGCACGAAACTTCTCTTACAGCCGGATCGTCGCTGAAAGTGAGTCAGGTCAAGAGAGAAAGCATATGAAAATTCCCCGACACGACTGCATGATTTATCTCGACGACCCGTTATGTTCACAAGGGCTAGAAATCCTCCCAGAGGTGTTTCTTGAGGACGGTGTTGGTAGTCATACGTAGCGAGTGATATCCAACACCAGCGGGAGTTCCTCAACGGGCATTGAAAGGCTAGGGAGATCGTGCAGATCCGGTGGTTAATAGGAATGCCAGCGAAGCTACAAACCAAGGTCGAAGAGTTGTCCACGGCTCCACGGAAGCGGTTCTAGTGAGTCCAAATGTCTGAGCACAAGGAATTCTTAAGGTTCGAGACCAAGGCATCGTGAAAAGCGCTCAGAAGATGTGGGGCTGAAAGTTTAGCCAAGTCAAGCCGTTTCCAGCGACGCTGTTGGGCACCACCAAAAAACAGTGCTACCTTAAAACATATGAAAACATGATATGAAATGAGGCGAGTACTCCAGGTTGGTATGCAATCCTGCTTGCAGCCACCCAGCGCTAACTGATACCGAGGTGTTAAACTCCGTACACGACTGATCAGGGAGTGATAGTCTCCAGTTGGCGCGTTGGCACTAGGGTCGCCGAAAATTGGTATTCAAGAGAAATAGGCTATGATCAGGGCAGAGCTGAAGTAGGCGATCACCGCTGACTGTACTGTGAATGCTATGGCCATGTCATCATCATCATACACGTTAGCTAGAGGTGTGGAACACCTAAGCCACTGTGCCGCAATACAAAGAAAAAAAAGAGAGAAAAGGAAAACAACTGGTGATAGCTGGCTGAGCTACCGGTAACGGATGGGCATCGTTCCGGTAAGCTACCAGCCGGCTGCTGTGCACCCAAAAAATTATTACGCAAAATTATATAAGGCTAAGTAAAGAGATCGTGGTTGGAGGGGGAGGCTAAGAGGGATGGGGTGGGACAAAGAAACTCACAGCACGAACGCCACTGAGGTCGGCTCCTAGCCATATCAGCAAGTGTGTCCAACCAAACGTGTGCATCGTCTTTCGGACCCTAACCAGGGAGCCGAGCCGCTCCAACCGAGGCCAGTTCAGAAGTGAGGGTCTTCATTCCTCTCGACCAAGTCATCGCTTGGCCACCCCTCCTCTTCTTCCATCCACACCCCCGGCGCGCAAACAACACACGTCGCGGAAGTCGGTGGGCTGGCATGCGTAACATGTGGCCGAGCCATCGGAGCCTGGTGCGCGAAATAACGGTGCTGAGCGGTTCATTTCCTTTTCCTGTGCCATAAACAAGGCGTCGAACACGCTCGTTGTTCACGCGGTGTTCCCACCAAATGTGAGCTAAATTACGAAGGCACCGGTGGTCAAACGTAACTAGCCTCTTCAGGTCCGCTGCTTTAAGCGGCCAGGTTTCACAACCGTACAGTAGGGTCGAACGTACTGCTGCATTGTACACTCTACCCTTCAGGGCAAGAGTGATGTCGCGCCGGCGCCATAAGTGGCGAAGGTAAGCGAAAGCGCCCCGAGCTTTTGCTATACGATTCGTGATTTCATCTTCAATCCCACGAGCGCTGATACAACTTCCCAGGTAGTTGAATTTTTGAACGACTTCTAGCTGATCCCCACCAAGGGTCAGCGTAGGAGGCGGTCCAGACCAATCTTGGAGAATCGCTTTGCACTTCGAGGGTGCGAAGCAAAGCCCGAAGTGACGGACAGCTACTGCTAATCTGTCCAGTGCCGCTTGGCACGTTTGTGAGCTATCACAAATGAGGGCAATATCATCAGCATACTCTAAGTCAAGAAGTCGTTCTCCTGGGAGTAGCTCCACACCTTCTAAGTCGTGTCCTGTGAACGCGATTTCCATGACTTCGTCAACAGCGAAGTTGAAGAGGAAAGGTAACAGCGGGCATCCTTGTCTCACGCCGCTGGAGATATTAAAGGGCGACGACAACTTGCCGTAAGCCCTCACTCTGCCCGAGCTACGCGCATATAATGCTCGGATAACATTCACATATTTCTCAGGTACACCTTTTCTGAGTAGACAGTCCCAAAGTGCATGTCTATCCACCCAATCGAATGCACCTTTGATATCGAGAAACACGACAATGGTGGGCCGCCAATATATGTGACGGTGCTCCAACAACTGACGCAAGGTGAAGATGTGGTCAATGCAGCTACGACCTTGACGAAATCCAGCTTGCTCTTCACGAATCTGGCTTTCACGAGTGGCAGTCAGTCTGTGAAGGATGACAGAGGCAAGCAATTTGGAGGCGATGGGGATCAGACTGATTCCTCTATGGCTGCTGCATTCCGATCGTGAGCCTCCTTTGAAAATTGGGACTATGATGGAGCGGCTCCAATCGGTTGGGACAGTTTCCTGCTCCCACAGTCTCACTAGTAACTCGTGTAAGTCATCCACAAGAGCAGGTCCCCCGAATTTGAAGAGGGCTGGAGGAAGATCATCAGGTCCCGCGGCTTTATTTAACTTCAACAGTTTGATCTCACGTTCGACTTCTAAACAAGAGGGTGGATCCAAAGGCACAGCCCACGGAGCAGGGCGATCAATGGTCGGCGAGAAATCTAACAATTCCGACCGATTAAATTGCCTTTCAAAGTGTTCAGCCCAACGTTCCAGGCGTTTTGATAAGTTGTGGATAGGCTGTCCACTCTCGTCATGTCGAAGAAGCTCGGTCAGTTGGTGATAGAAGTCCTCTTTTACCGAGTCATCGCTACAGTTTGTCGGTGCATAGGCAGCGATAACGAATAGACACCTGTTAGTCCCACGCAACTTCGAAGTTTTGAACGAGCCAGCCAATCGGACCGCACACATCTGGCTACCGATTGGAATCCAATCAACCAGAGCAGCTTCAGCCCGGGGACTCAGGGCAATACCAACACCGGCTTGGCCAGTGCTCGAAGCTGCATCGTCACCGGATAGGCGCAATGAGAAAGTGCTGCTAGTGTCACTTGAAGGGGATCGCAGAGTGAGTACAGAGTTCGAGTCTTGCAGGCGGGTCCCCGATAAGCAGCAGATATCGATCGAGAGGGTCTCCAATGTTCGGGCAAGTGCTGCCTGTTGACCGATCTGAAGCAATGTGCGAACATTGAGGTATGCCAGTCTGAAGGAGGATCGAGGGCTCCAAATGGAAGCCGATGAACTGGAATGGGCCGCTTGCTTGGACATGGGCCTGTTGACAGTGCAGGAATGACGCTCTGCGTTCACCTGTAAGTTGAAACTGAAAGGCAAGCGACTATTGAAGCAAGGTGGGGAAGGGCCGAGAATTGGGGGGTTGAAAACAGGGGGGATAAAAGTAAAGCTGGAACGGGACGATAAGGGTGAAAAAGCGCAAGAAGGGGAATAAGAAGATGGGAAGGCTTGAGCAGTAGCATCCAAACCCCTATCCACCCTGCTCGATGCAGCAGATAAGGCACCGTTGATTATCCTCTGCGGTGGCCAGAGCATCAGCAATTTGTTTGGGGAAGGATTCATTGTATTGCGTGGGCAGGATACTGTCAGGTTGCCCAGGCCTAGACAGGAGAACGATTAGGGTTCTCAACCAAAGCTTTTGGTTCAAAAACCTGGCCGCAAGGCAGCGGGTTTGGCACTGGGCTACAAGGAGTCCGTTTTAAGGAATAAGGAGCCATCATCATTCCAACCCCCAACCTGGAGGACCAGGAGACTGTGTTTGTCTAGCCTCTAACCATTGACCAATCTGGTATGAGTGGCTCTGAAGGTGCAAAAGCACCACCCAGTATAGCTCAATGGATCACTGAGGCACACAAACCATCGCACCACGGTAAGGTCCAGACTCATTGCGAGTTCAGCTGCGTTAACTTTAAGTCTGCCGACCGGTGTATTTAAGTCCCCGGCAAGCCCCAAGATGCCCATGCGGCGTTTTTTCGGTCGGAGGATCGACAGCAAAACGCATGTTTAACTGAGTCGGGACTGCAGTCCATGGGAGCATGCCACTACAACGAACGAACAGCTTCGACTGGCTCCGCGGTTGGATGACCGTACTGAAATTTCTGGCCGAATCGCACAGAGCTGACTGTTAGCAGATATCCAGTGGGGTAGCGAAGCCTCAGCACGTGTGTTTAATACAATCCACACGACTGCATGACTAGACTTAGGCACCTGAGTTCCCAGAAAAAGGAGAGTACCATTGGAACTCGCAGATGATGAGACCAGTCGTAACGCAGTACTGTAGTCCCTGAAACGGGTCCCAGTGAGGCAACAAACGTCAATGGAAGTAGTTTTCAGAGTGCGAGCAAGAGCTGCATGCGATCCGATCCAAATAAACTTCTGAACATTGAAGATACCCAATTCAAATTGGGAATGCTTGCCGATGCGGTTAAACGGCGTACCCTCGGACCTAAATTTTGATGCGTGCGGCTAGGACTATCACCTAGGGCGACACGACGTTGTGGGCTTGGAAACGGAGAGCGATTATCAAAGATGGGGGGGATTGAACAAACGTGGAATAAGGTAACTGGACGGTGGTGCGGTTAGGCAAGATTTAGCATGTTGCACGGCGACACCTCTGTCAAGGTTAGCACCGCTGGAAATCAAAGACAGCGAGCACAGAAACGTTGAAAATTCGGTTTTTAGGTTGCGTAGGCACGGTACGTTCGGTTGGACAGGCCGAGGAAGAGGACTGGCTTAGGAAACCTCACCCGTAGCCCAGACCCATAAAGAATGGACCAATAAGGCAGCTTGGCGAACCGTTGGGAGCCGGATATCAAAGAAAAAGTAACCCAGAAGCCAGGAAATGTTTCCTAGACAACTGAACTCGCCACCAGACACGAAGGCCGTCGACATCCAGCTGGCTCTTACGTTATCATATTTTTTAGTATACATAGAACTCGGTGGCCATACGCTATGTACTCACTTCGGGTTACATAAGTGAGTGATCAGTGACCATATGGATGGTCACATTGGCTTTGACACAGCACCGAATGAGCACTTGTGGAATTTGATGAACATCCAGGTGCCCAGTCTAGGATCCCCAAGCTTTGAGACGTAGCCGCTGATTGTCTGCGACTCCCTAGTCATCTCGCCTGCGAAGGAACGCACGCCCCGAACCGCAAGATGGGTACGCGCCCGGTAGCGTACAACTCCACCGAGTCAAGCAGTGGCCGGTTCACTTCAGCACGTAAATTATAAAAATCAAAAAAGGAAACGGACGTAATCATCATAATTCTACCAGTTAACTAGGAGAGACGAACATCCCAGCTACTGTATGGTAATACAATACAACTAGGTGGTTGCGGAACCCATGGTCTTATCAGAAGGTGCAATAATACTCGGTCGCCCAAGCCGAAGTAGGAAGTTGTATTAAGGGACACCACCTTGAGTCCATGGCGCGTCCGCATAGTAGCGGAGCGTGGTTGGGGGATCGCAAACATAGAGAGCCGGTGGCCGAGTATTCAATTCATATGATTTTCGTTTGGTCGGCTTCACAAGTGAATCCGATCCTCCCCACAATTCCAACAGTAAGCTGCCGGAATACAATGCTCCAGCAGAGTGTAGTAAGGGTTAGTGACTTGATTTAGTGGCGAGCCACATTCACCACGTCACTTTCTGTAGGGAACGTTTGCCAGGCAAAAACGCCACCATGTCCCGGAGCACTGTCGCCGAACACTTCGTTGGAACGGGATGATCTTGTGCCATCCAGCTGGCCGGATGTATAAGGTGAATTCTTCGTAATCCAGATGTTACGAGTTAGAGTCCATGTAGGCGCGAGCGACCTCACAGCATTTCGAATCAGTGCGCGACTGACGGCGGTCGCGTGGAAGTAAAGCGTTGTTGCGGCGCGCCGGCGTACTGCTGGATGGAATGCGTGCAGAGGCGTAATTAATTCTTTGAAGAAACCACGCACATCTAGACCCTATTAGGCTCGATCCCGTTAACTCAGGCTGGGTGGATTAAACGCAATAACGTGTGTTGGGCAATTTCCTGGCTCCATATGGTTTTCAGCAGATGTTTCACAAAAGAAACACGCCACATCGTGTGCACATAAAAAGCGAGTTCACTGGGTGACGAATTAATCCACATACTCTTCCGACAGATACGTGAAGCAAACTCACGTTGAGAAAAATCTGAGGGAATCTGGAGCAAATATACATGACGGATGAAATGGTTCCCAGAGTATATCCAATTTTGGCACCGATTTGCTGGAAAGAAGGAGACAAAATGGATGAGAATGGAGCAAGCAATACATTCATAAACTAGTTCTAAGGGCAGGGTATTGTTCACCTGACCAACCACGACCCAGTCACCTCGACTGATGTCACTAAGTGTCACCAAAATGACAAAGACAAATCTAACAGGAATGGATACGAGATGAAAATTAGCAGTAGTTAAGAATCGAAATGAGGGAACGGAAGCGGGAACACCACTGAATTTGGGTCTGCACCATAAATGATACGGTAGGTAACCACTGATGTGACAGATTCCGAGACCCCAATCGGGAATGCGAAAGGCATCAACTTGTGTGTATGAGAGAAGCTGTTACTGGGATGTTATTGTTTGCGTTTGTGACAAAGCAACGAACTTCAAGCTCAATCGAGACGCTAGTTACTACGAAATGCTCTGGCGCCTGTTGATCGCTGTCCATGTGGTGTGATAGAGTACAGGTGTGGCCAACGTTTTCAGTCGATTGATACGTCTACGTGAGACCCCCCCAGGTGGAGCACGCGATCCAAGCCTGGCGACCTTGGCGAAAACACGATGCAGCTGCGCTCGAAGGTCCACAAGGTAGGGCGACGAAAATCGTTAGAGGACTGTTTGGTCTCTCCTACCAGAGCAAAATGCAAGCCATAGCCTTGTACAGCGGCGAATACCGGCGTCTGCGAGGAGACCCTATTATACGGTACATAATATTGACTAACGCCAATAACGACTGTCGCAAGTCAGCTACAACACCAGCCTGAGAGACCACCAGCTCAAACTGACCACACACCACAGTTGACTTGATTGCCGACAAAACTTCTTCTACCTTCGTGGATCCAGAACGTGGAATGCTTTACCTTCTCACACTATTTTCGGCCCATATTAACGCTTTTTTTAAAACGATTGGACTACAATCCATCCCAGTGATATTCCACCGAAAGACGATGTAACGCAGTGTGTCCACCAGCTCTCTCCGTTATATAGCGGTGAGCAGACCAGCATGTACTCATGTGAATAACTCGGTGAGTCACCGCAAACTAGAATGTTCCTTTTCTCCTGTCCTTTTGAACATTCATTTATTGCGCCCCACTCCGATCATTCTACGGTACTTATCAAGCGATGCCCTGTCGCCTGTTATAAATCATTGGTTATTGATTATAAAAGCATGGTAACCCACTTCTGAAGGCAATTTGCGGAGTAAAAAGGAGTGCTCTTTCTTCGAATCGACGATAGCAAGTGGGAGTTTGTGATCCGTGACCCGTGTAATGTGGTGGCGATGCATCTTTTTATGAAACTTCTTGATGTCATAAATGATTACTAGCGCTTCACATTTAATCGGACTGTAATTGCGTCCTACTGGAATCAAAGACCGGGCGGTATGGGTTACTGCCTCCTCAGTTCCGTCAGGAAAGCGGTGAAAAGTAATTGCACCAACCCCATATGTAGACACATCCGTCGCAAAAACGAGGCTCAATCGTAATGAATCAGTAGCAGGCTTGGTGACAGTTTTGATTCTGTCAAAACTCGGCTACACTTTGCGCTCAGGCACCACGTGAAATACTTGAAAAGTAATACGTCACATCAGATAAGTTCAGTTGAACAACTATGATCCGAGCATCGAAGTGCGGTGGATCTAGTTGCCACGACCCACAACATAAGAATAGAAACTAACAACGGTAGGACAGTGGGTTTGGATGCGAATAGAATGTGCAGAAAATAGAAGCAAATAGGAAATGCGTTAGACTAATCAGAATAGAACAAAAATTAACGATTAGATGAAAGAAACCGAATGCACGAACGCCACTGATTGCGTGACTGCGCCATGTCCGACACGGTCTCCAATCATTGGTATGGACCGTCCGGAGGCCCTTATCCACGAAGACGCACGCACGAGCTTGACCAAGTCTCTCAGTCAATATCCTCATGCCACTATGCCACGTCATGGACAGATCACCTGGCGGTTTCGCCCAACTTGGTGCGGCCACGGCGTATAATGCATGCAGAGAAAGCCGATCAACGGGCTTACGGGGAGCATGGCTTAGCAAACGTAAGCAACTAAGATTCAGGAAACACTCGAGTGAGGAACCAGAACGCTTCTTGTCGAAAACCAACTGGCGGACGTCAGCATCGCTCACCTAGTGTTCCACCAAATGTGAGTGATACTTCGCAAGAACCAGTGATAAAACACAATAATGCGTTTAATGTCTTAACTGCGAACTGGGCAGATCTCTGATCCATTCAGTAAGACCAACCTTACCGCAGTGTTATACGCCTTACGTTTTACTGACAAGTTGATTTCCTGTCGTCTCCATAGATGGCTGAGTCTCTGGAAAACCACACGGGTTTTGCTGATACGCGAAGTAACTTCCTCAGGGAGGTGATCACCAGTGGTGACAGCTACCAAGATAAGTGAACCGATTCACCACTTCCAGTGACTGTTCGGGGACAGCTAGAAACGGAGGTACGTCGGTCCAGTTTTGCAGCAGCATTTTGCACTTTGAAGGTGCAAAGTATATGCCGAAGTGCGCAGAGCTACGCGTCAGACTATCCAGCAGTGTTTGCATAACCAATACATCAGACACAAGGAGAATTGTGTTGTCCGCGTACTCCAGGTTTGTCAGTTGGTCTCCTGGAAGAACTCACACTTCAGAGTAGTCTGAAAGAACCAAGTCATTTATGATTATTTCAGCAACAAAGTTGAAGAGGAAAGGAGATATAGGACAACCCTGGCGACCTCCACTTGTCGTGGGGAACTCAGGAGAGAGTTTCCCGAAGACTCTTACACGGCCTCGGAAATCATGATAGATAGACTACAGAGTAAGGACTTTAGCTGGCACGCCCTTTATGGATAGGCAGTGCCACAAACTGTCTTAATCAACAGAGCCGAAGGTAGCTTTCAGGTCAAGTAAAACCATCAAAGTCGGTCATCTGCATGAGTCACTGCTCTAAAACTTGGCGAAGAGTAAATATGTGGTCGGTACAACCAAGACCAGGGCGGAAGCCAGGTTGGCTTTCAGGGATTCGGTTCACAGGGGGACCAGTAGGCCGTGGAAGAATAATATCCGTGAGAAGCTTTGAGGCACACAAAGTACGCCGACCCCTCTTGAAGATGGGCACAGCAGTTGATAGTCGCCAGCCTGAAGGCACTTCTTCACTATATCATAAACAACTGGCACAAATGCACCGCGGGCTCACAAATCACAAGAAGCGTCGCAGCGTTGTCACGTCATGTGCACCAATATGCACCCCAATATTAGCCGGCTCTGGCCTTTGCCCGTACTGATGAAGCAGTAAGCCCAAGAATTTAACCTTATCTATAGGTAAAACACAATTTTCCTCGCTCATGAGAAACCCATAATCCTGGATTCGGTCTAGCACGTTTTCAATCCGATTTTTCTGATCAACTGGATCAATGCCCGTGATAATTGTGGAGCCATAAGTATATACTATTGCGCCAGGAATCAGTAGTATAAGGGTAATAGGTGAACCGGACGGTAATGAGCTAAAATTGGACCAAACCGACGTTTTAACATGAGCGGAACGCTTGACGGCCGCAGATGGATGTGTGCCAGAAAAAATCACTGAAGCAGTGCTTGATAAGGCTTCGAACAAGAACGTGCCACGCAACCCTCTAGGAAGATATTCACAGATGACTTAAAGGTGGATGGTCAGACAAAAATGCACATGGCACATGCTCGTTGCCGTGATAAACATGTCCGTTTACACCTCGTGGGTTCTTGAATTATGACAGCACCAAGGTATGTTGCAACAGATTTAGTGTCCAGTGAGAGGATGCAGATGACTCGCTGGAAAACCATAGGCGCAGTTTTTTTCACTCCAAATGGTAGGTATGTGTACCGAAATAGACCCCGATGAGTATTGATAGCATTTGAGGAGAACACTCGGAGACTGCCACTTGAAGAAATGCAGCTTGTTGTGTCGCAGCTGACGCCTTCACCTCACGATCGCAATAAGAACTTCAAAGACGTGCCGGGAAAGAATCGTAAGCATTCAATCGTGTCTGATTAAATGGTTTTAAGAATGGTCCGAAGGGAAACTACTAAAAAACATGGCAGCCAACCATAGTTCTAAAAGCATGCAGACAAAATGAAGCCAACTAAGAGTGATCAACAAATGAACCAATAAGAGACATGCAACGAACGAAAAGAGAGTGTTAGCAGACAAGCGGGATTGCGATCCGAGGGCAAAAACAGTGACCACAAGCAGCGGAATGATGTGTTGAAACAAACGTCAGTAACAGCGATAGCTGAAGGAAACAAATCAGTAACTACGAGTATTTTTTTCAAAAGTTGTATGTGCAATACGTGTCTCCCCTAATATTCTCTCATCTTAAAAATCAATTACCTGAGGACGGTATAGTTTTTCTGACGAAGATCCACTTGAAAAGGTTGTGTAAATTTTCTGCTTCGTTTCTGCCTGTGCCATACCTCATTGCCCATGAATTCCATAGACTGAATTTCACTTCTCCTAAAAGTTCTAGGCGTGCCACTGTTCAGCAGTTCATTGACATCCAAACCGTTGGCATTCCGAACGACAGCATCTCGGGTATACCATGGCCTCAGTTGATTCGCATGGCGTCTCCATAACGGCGTGCCGACTTGAACATCGTACATTACCATGCTTCGACGTCGCACGACTCGTGCTGACATACAAACAATCTAGCACCCATGATTAGAGGATGTAAATAGGAGTTCGTCAACTTTGAAATTTCTTCCCCTTGCCCTATACCACCTGTTGTATAGCCTTTCCATGACTGAATTCCTTAGTTGTAGGTTTGGATGCTTTGGAGTCAGCAGGTCTAGCGTCGTTCTTAGCCTTCAACCCATAAGGGCTTCAGCTGGTGACTTCCCCTCCGGCAAATTGGGATTCGAGGTAACTAGGTACTTTAACATAAACCGTTCCAATCTCTCATCCAATGTCCCCCCCCTTTTGACTTCAGCAATACAGGTTTCAAAGTATCTAAAAAATTTTCCGCTTGGCCACTTGATTGCGGATTATACGGTGCAGTTCTCATATGATCGATCCCACATTGCGTACAAAACCCATCAAACTGACAAGATGTAAATTGTGAACCGTTAGTAAGTGGTAGGGGGATTTATTTGGTTTTTGGGTAGATTCATCGCAGTTAGACGCATGCAGACAGCCACCACACATTCAGGAAAGCGCTAGCCTGCCGTTTCGTCCTATTGGGACTCGTCAGTAGCGCGCAGCCGCCGAACCCTGCCGGATTCGAACCCACGACCCTACTCCTGCGAGTCAGCGACTTATGTCACTGAGCCATGGGCGACGGCAGCGGACCGTCATGACTGATATCTAACTGCGATATAGCGCGCCTCCTCCTCCACTGTCTTGCAGGTTATGATTGTGCAGAGGACAAGGCTGGCCATCCAGAGCAACGACTTCCTTCGCAAAAATAAGGTCGTGGGTTCGAATCCGGCGGGTGCGCGCTACTGATGAGTCCTAATAGGACGAAACTGCCGTCTAGCGCTTTCCTGGATGTGTGGTGGCAGTCTGCCTGTGTCTAACGGCGATGAATTGTGAACCGTTGTCCGACGCGATTGCTACTGGTAGGCCGTGCTAACTGAAAACATGTCTCATCGCAAAGATTGTGCTGTTTGTGGACGTGTTTCTCATTACGATATCTTCCGGTCACTTATTGTGGGCGTCGACAAAAATCAGGAAGGAAACCCATTCGACCGGTCCTGCAAAACTCACGTGTATTCACGACCAGGGTGCTTCTGGGTTCGGTCGAGATTGCAATGTCGTACGTACAGGTAATCTGGAGGTACTGCAACACGTAGAACAAGATTGACTAATATGTTCAATCTGGCTATCCATCATGAGCCAAAAGATGTAGCTGCGTGCGAGCGCCTTTATGCGTGAAATCCCTGGATAGTCATTGTGCAGTTGCCTTAGCACGCGTTGTCTGAGTCCCTTAAGAATGACGATACGATCTGCGAAAACACGCAGAATCAACTTCAGATAAGGAGTCACGCTGTGTAAAAAACTGCATCAGAGTTTTTTTGGACACTTCCTTGGTCCTGTCTTGTATAGGTTAATACTTCCTGCAACAATGCGTCCTGTTTTTTGGCTTACTTAACTATCATACCGTTTACCGGTAAGTTACTTACGGCGTCATGTACAATATGACTGACATCTATTTCGGCGGCGATTGAAGCAATGACTGCATCTTCCGGCTCAATCCTATCGATGTCGATTAATCTGGACAGGGCGTCCGCTTGCTCAATAGAATCAGTTGACAAATATCGCATGGTGAATTAATATCCCAGGAACAGAGCCGCCCATCTTTGAAGTCGACTGGTCGTATACTCCGGAATACCCTTATCGATTCAAAAATTGCCAGGAGTGGTTTGTGATCAGTCAGCAGCGTGAACCACCAGCTGTATATCATCTTGTGAAATTTCTGAACGGCAAAAATGATAGTTAACGCTTCCTTCTCAATCTGACTGTAGTTTTTCTCTGATGCGGTCAGCGATCGTGTGCAATCGCTATTTCGGATCCGTTTGGCAACCGATGTGAAATGACAGCACCAATTCCATAGCTTGAAGCATCTGCGGCCACGAGTATTTCCAGATTCGGGTTATATGTAAGCAGCAGGTCTGACTTCAGCAGCGATTTCAGTTTCTCGAACGCCTATTGACACTGTACGGACCATTTCCATTCGACATCTTGCATCAGTAGATGATTACGCAGATGACGTAAACGATGCATGCACGGTAGAAATTAATTGTAGTGGCTCACCATTCCAAGGAACGATCGTAGGGTTGTGACATCCATTGGTGCAGGTAATAGGTCTATCACCTCGATATTTTCGACATCGGGTCGCCGGCAGTTCTCGTTAATCACGAAACCTAGGAACTTGATGGATTTCAGAAAGAATCTACATTTGTCCGCTTGTAAATGGAATCAACAATCTTCTTTAAGATATTCATCCCAGTAGTTCACGACCTACATAGCACAGCCTAGTCCGGGAAAGCAACAGACGCGTTCCGCCCTATTGGGGCTCGTCAGTGGTGCGCATTCCCTCGGTCCCCTACCGGGGATCAAACCCATGACCACTACGAGCAGATGCCAACTAGCCAGCAGCTTAAGTCACTGAGCCATGGGGGACGTTAGCTGGGCTACATAATTTTTAAGCTAACTGGGATATAGCACCACCTATCTTCCACTGTCACTGACAGTGGCTAGCCTACGAGGTGATGACATCCTCTCACTAGACGCCATATCCATAGCATTTGAAACTAGGAGAGGCTATTTATTTTATATTACTCTGGAGTAGCAGAATTATAGCTATAATTTTTAAGGTACTCATCCCAGTAGTTCACGACCTATATAGTACAGCCTAGTCCGGGAAACCATCAGACGCGTTTCGCCCTATTGGGACTCGTCAGTGGTGCGCATTCCCTCGGTCCCCTCCTCGGGATCGAATCCATAATCCTTGATTCTAGTCATTAAGTCCTCCAATCGTTGGAGTAATTCATCTTGCGTTCCGCCTATTATGATGATGTCATCAAGATAAGCTGCAGCTCCAGTTACACCGGTCAGCATTGTATCGATGACTTGCTGGGAAATTGCGGGTACGGTTTTGACTCTAAATGACGAACGATTGTACTGGTAGAGACCGCGATGCGTGTTGACTGACAAAAGTTTTCTGCTTTCGGGTTCAACTTCAAGCTGCAAATAAGCGTCTGCAAGAGCAAGGGTAGCAAATACTTGCCTCCATACAGCTTTGCGAGCACCTCCTCAGGGAATGAAAGCGGGTATTGATGAGATGCCAGTGCAACACTCAGACCCGTTGAAAAATCTGTACACAAGAGAATCGCACCGTTCGGTTTCTTTATCACAACAATAGGGGCAGCACACGGGGAGAAAGTGACCCGCTCTATCACTCCGGCTTGTTGCAATCGATCAAGCTCCTGTTCAACACGTGCTTGGGATGCATAAGGAAGTGGACACCTGGGTCGAAACACAGGTTTTGCGTACAGAAGCAGAGTAAGTTTTACTTGCATTTTCCTGCAGTGACCAAGTTCCCAATGGAAGACACAAGTATATTGGCTTGAAGCTGTTCAGAGATACATTGGCATGGATGAATCAGTACTGTCGTATAGTGTATCATGACATTCCTCTCAGTACAACCATGATTCAGTGATATAATAAGCAAATTCAGCTTCATAATCCAATCGATTCCAAAGAGATTGAGGTCGGTGGATGAAACCAAGTAGATCGTGTCACGGAGGTGGAGGTCGCTGAAGTTTACATCACTTTCGATATCTCCATCTAATCTTATCGGTCCCCCGGATGCATTTTGAGCCGTCAGAGTTGTGCACTTGAAAGGCGGTTTATCAAGCTTCGTCCATGTTGATCGCGAAATGATGATGATGTCGGACGCCGTATCTAACTGCAACGTTATGGGAATGCCGTTGATTTTCACTGATAAATACATTCTCTTATATGTAAATTCCGTGAGAAACGTTGCAAGAACTACCTTGGTTGATGGTCCGTGGAACTTGGCCTTTCTAAAGTTGGGGTTTGTGCGCAAAATGACAGTGGGGTTCTTCATGACCAAACCACTTGAGCTTCTGACATTGATGCATTTAGTACGTGCAGTCTCTTGCAAAATGCCATGCGCCACAGTTCCAACATGCGGTCGGGGGCCTCTGATTTGAGGCATTTCGGTTAATCCCATTACCACGTATAGCTACAGGACAAAGCTGCGGTTCTCTCATGTGGTTAGAAATCTCGACCATATTTGTGTAATGCTTCAGATTTATCAACCGCTGGCATTCGGTTAGGTTTGGCGTAACATTTACAATCATTGAGCCTTGCAAACAAATCTTCTGATAAAAGAAACGGATACGGATAATCTTCCCAAGTTGCATCCAGAACGTGGAGAAGTGGATTTTCCCATTACGCTTTACGACCAACACAATAGGAGCAGTCCACGATGAGTAGTTCACAGGTTGAAGGACTCCCCTCGGTAACGCTTTCTCCGATTGCTGACCAACGCTTGATAAGGCCGAGTAGAATACTAGACATTTGGGTCGGGGCGGAGGGATAATACTGCTTTGGTTTCCGTGAAGCAATCAAGTTCATCCCGAACACGTAAGCGTACCTATGGCGCCTACGTTCTGACGAGTCGGAGTGATTCCAGCTTGAACACACAACGAATTACAACCAGAACTTAGGATTTCCAAAAATTTGTTTTTCAAACCAAGCAATAAATTGCATATTACTGAAAACAGAACAACACAGGACTGTTGTTGATATACACAGCCATATACATCCACCAGTGTTTTACGTCCGTGTTGAAAGTAGCCATCATAGGATCAATCTTGTGTTTGGATTTCTATCTGGCATTTTTGAGCCGCCTAAACGCAGTCCTCACAAGTGTTCCATTGTTTGAACGATTACGATCCTCTCGCTTCGTTTGTGACACTTCTGAGAGCAGTAATTTTGTAGGGGTCTATTCGGACATGGTGCTAATCACCGCACTGCCAAAAGGCTGTTGGGGGTTTGTTGAAGGTACCGCTTCTAAGAAGGTTAGTGTATCTGGTTGAGGTCCTATTCGTCATAGCATACACGTTTCTGAAATCAAGAGCTGATCGTTATCCGATCACGGCAGTATCGTGCCTCAGTTCAACAAACGCTGCCACTCAGAAATGAATACCCTTAGGTTTATTGTAGGGTCCTGCCCCACTTTACTGAGTAAGCGGTTATGAACATTTGAGTCTCGAGGCAACTGAAGGTAATAAGCAAATGTCAAACACATGAAATACTCTTTCGGCATTTCCTGTCGGCCAGTGGCTGAGTGGTCTGCATGCATGGCTTACAACCATAAGGTCACCGGTTCGAATCCGCGTAGCGGTGGGCGTCCTCGCGGTATATTCAGTCCACGCGCGACTGTTGGTGGTCGCGTGGCAGGGAAACGTCGTTACTGCATACAGCTGACGATTTATTATTAATTATTATTATTATTATCGGTGGTCAAACACGAACAACTTCTTAATGTCCATAGCATTCAGTGGTCACCCTTCTCATATAGACAGTAATGCCGACCGTGACTAGGAGGTTCACATTTCGCCTTCAATCAAACTTTCACTCCATCGTTGTCATAGATGGATATAGCTTTAAAAGCCACAAAAGCCTTATCAAAGCGTAGTGGCCGCTTCAGTGAAACAAGCACTAGAGATGGTGTATCGCCTAAGTTCTGTAACAGAACTTAACGCTCCAACTCATGAAGTGGTATGTCACGCCTTACTCAGAAACGCGTGCACAGCAGCTGGATCAAGCGCGCAGAATAATCATGACAGTTTATGTTACTCGTAAGTCGCAAGATTCTAGTTGAAATTTTAAGGTATTCATCCCAATAGTTCACAAGCTACCTAGGCTAGGCTACATACTTTGAAAGCTAACACCACCTGTCTTCCACTGTCACAGACAGTGGCTAGTCTGCGAGGTAATGACGTCCTCTCGCTAGACACTGTATCCATAGCATTTGGAACAAGGTGAAGCTATGTATAGTATATTACTAGTAAGCAGCGGGATGTTAGCTGTAATTATAAGGTATTCATCCCAGTAGTTCACAAGCTACATAGGCTGGTCTACATAATTTGCAAACTAACTGGAATATAACACCGCCGATCTTCTGTTGTCATAGACATTGGTTATCCCGCGGGGTGATAAAGTCCCCTCGCTAGACGATATAGCATTTGAAACTAGGCGAGGCTATTTATTTTATACTACTCGTAAGTAGCAGCCTACGTGGCTAGTGAACCACTGGGATGAATACCTTAAAAGGACAGTTAGTTGTCCAACACAACCTCTGCACGACTACGACTTAAGTGGACCGGGCGCAAAAATGCGATGGATACAAGCACCATGACAATAAGAATTAACAAGGTGAGAGTGCGGAAATTCAACAAAAGGGAGTTAGGAACAGAGGTAAGTAAAAGTAGCAAGATGGGAATACTAACGGACAAAAGCAAAAGAATGAATGAGGGGAAGCCATTGACTCAGCAGTAGCCATATGTTGTATAAGATCTTCATCCACTGTTATGATCCATCTCGAGGCCCCCATTCAAGAAGGCAGCACATACAAACTTGATCAAGTCCCCCGGTCGGCCGTAAGCTTGTTGAGCCAGACTGGTAAGTCATCAATTTGATTATGAGGGGCACTTACCGAAAAGGTGGTGGCTAAGTGTCGGCGCAGTTAAAAGATAAGGTTTGTAGCCTTACCGGTAAATCTATTGCGAAAGTGAAGTTGAGGTAGTTACGTGTGTTGTATCGTTGCCGCATTTGGGCCACACTTGTACAGCTGAACGTGTTACCGCATTCACAACGTTTGCTCTCGTGTGATAAGCCAGCTGGATGATCAGGACGTGAACGCTGACAAAGTGCCGTCTCATTCGATGCCACATTCTAGGTCACTGGATCCAGGGAACTGCTAATGATTACGGTGGAGGGGAACGGTCTCTAGAACCAATGCGCTGCTCAATGTTTTTATCATGAAATGAGGTTAGGGTCCAGCCTTCGTCAAGTAAGCCTTCTGATCACCGTCTGGAAAGAAAGTAGCCACAAATGTTATGTCAGTGAGGTGCGTGCCGGCTCCGAATAAACTATGGTTCACGTCCGCGCAAGGGTTTGCTTCTTTGGGTCTATATCTGACAAGAAATGCGCGTGTGGTGCAGCGCAAGCCAGCCATGCATCCAGTAGGCACAGATGTCATGTGAATCTTCGCGGTCACACTGATAGACAAATCCGGAAACGGATGCCGTCAACTATTCTAAGTAAACATCTGACCTTGTAGACAGAAAAGTTATGAAAAGATGACTTCGTTAACTAGGGAGATATTGATGATGATGTGCGCCCGATTTGTGCCCCTCAAATTTCGGAAAGTTGGGCCCGTCAAACCACATTGGTTTGACAAAGAGTACAACAAAATGGCCCGACGGCGACGTAGACTATGGAACAAGTTCGTGTTATCTGGCTCTGATGAGGACTACAGTGCCTACAAGGTACAACAAAATCGCTGCAACAACGCGAAAACAAGAAAACGCAGAAGCTTCGAAGAGGAGTTTGCAACTGCCGCAAAAACTGCTCCCAAGAGGATCTTCGCATATGTGAAGCGGCGCCTAAGACCTATAGCTAGTATTCCAGTGTTAGAAGGCTCAGAAGGACAGCCTCTAACCTCGAGTACTGATCGTGCGTCAGCATTGGCAACGCACTTCGCCTCCGTATTCGCAAGTGACCAGATGTCTGTAATGAGTTCGACGAGCACCGCTCCAGCCGAACTTAACAGCCTGGACTGCAATATTGAGGATGTACGCAAGATTCTAGCAAATCTTGACGGGACGAAACCTGCTGGGCCAGATGGTATACACCCTCTAATCCTCAAGTCATTATCGACCATAATTGCACCTTCTGTAACTGAACTGTTTAACAGGTCACTATCCACTGGTCTACTACCGGACGACTGGAAATGCTCAGTCGTAAAGCCTATCCCGAAAGGTGGTAACCCAAGCAAAGTGGATAACTACCGGCCGATCTGCCTGACGGCAGTTTTGGCAAAGACGCTCGAGAAGATCGTGAAGAAGAGCCTTCTGCAACTTCTCGAGTCGAAAAACCTGTTAACCTCCGCACAGCATGGTTTCCTGAAAGGTCGTTCGTGCATCACCAACCTACTGTTGACGAGGCACGAATGGTTACAAGCACTGAACAAAGGAAAATCGGTTGACGTCATTTACATTGACTTCAGTAAGGCTTTTGACAAGGTTAACCATGCAGTGCTCCTTGACAGACTGAGGATGTGCGGTGTTGGTGGTTCGCTGCACAAATGGATCAGCAATTTCCTTATTGATCGGAAGTGGAGAGTCCAGGTGGACAACCATCTAACAGACTGGTATCCATCGAGCAGCGGCGTGCCCCAAGGCACTGTACTGGGCCCGATATTGTTTCTAATCCATATAAACGATGTGCCTCAGCTACTACAATCACACTGCTTTGTTCGCAGATGACTTGAAAGTGTGGAGAGTAATCCGCACACTCAATGATTGCGATTTACTTCAGCAGGATCTCGACCGCCTCTCAACATGGTCTGCAGAGGTTAACCTTCCGATCAACCCTGCCAAGTCGCAATTCATGAGGTTGGGTAAGTGTGATCACGGCCGAACGTACACAGTGGCTGGACAACCATTACATCCCGCTCCTTTCGTGCGCGACCTCGGTGTACTCTCACGCTGCGACCTAAAGTCCATTGACAACACGAATAGGCTGTACCAAAACAGCCTTCGTATGCTTTGGGCTCTCAGGCGCAGCTTTAGCACTTGGTCCGAAGAGATTGCCACTCGCCTCTTCGTCTCGATAATACGACCAATGCTAGAGTACGGCACTCCCGCATACTGTCCCATCACCCGGGGTGAAGTAGAAAAGCTTGAGCGGGTGCAGCATGTAGCCACTAGGCTGATTCCCAACTTACGAGGTATGCCATACGAAGACCGATGTAAGAAACTAGGGTTATACACCCTATCTTATCGTCGGCTAAGGGTTGACCTCATCATGACGCACCGAATATTACATCTGGGTGATTACCCCATGTTGAGACAACTACTTCATCTGCGCACACCAAGCTGCACGCGAGGACACCGGTATAAACTTATCGTCCCGGATTTGAAGCGGGTCGCCCATCAACTCTGTTTCGAACGAAGAGTGGTGAATGTCTGGAACGACCTGCCTCAGCATATAGTAGAAGCGAACACAGTGGCTAAATTCAAGATGCTACTAGACAAACAATTTGCAGAGGCAAAGTACAAAGAGCGAAACGATAAATAAAAAGTTCATGTCCGAAAACGACGAATGATGCAGCTACACAGAGCAAACTCTACTCGCTGCTTCGCACCAGTTCTCAGTTCACCAGTTCTCAGTTCTCAGTATCTAGTTAGTTGACTACCGTTTTGACAGAAAAAGTGGCCCAACTCCACATTGAAGGACATGTTCAGGTACAACATGTTGAAAAATGCGTGGAATCGATCGAGAACTCATAATTTCAGAAAGGACTGAAAACAATCGGTCGGCAGAATTTGTAGGCTTATACCAACCGGTTATTTTTAAACCCTTCTGAAATCATATCTTTAAATTGGTCTCCAGTTGTACAGACCGGGACGCTTTACACCAGCGTAGTGTGAACGAGAAAGCATTGTCAAGCGCAGTGCGTTGGAGTCTGAAGAAATGGAAAAAGCAAAAGAATCAAGGAACACTGTCCGAATGAAACATACCGGTAGCAGTGAGGAATGGGAGATAGTCGAATCAGGTAGCTCGGTGATAAGAAACCCTCGAGGTGAAGATCTTGTGGGGGAATGGGAATTACCGAAGTCAACCGATGGAGTCGAGGACGATATCAAGTGGTAAGCTGTGGAGGCGAAACTGCAAGCACTGATAGCAAGAAGGCCGACAGTAGAATACAAGGCCGGTACTCGTGTATAAGTTGGGTTTGCACGAGCGATGTCTTCGGTACCCAACAGCGAAGTACGATCGGAGGCTGTTGCACTCTCAAGAATAGGAAGAGGATCACTTTCCTCTAGGGTCACTTCGCCATGGCCCAAGGCATGTGAGACAACTAAAAAGTAAGAACATAACGCAAATACTGCAATGCAGAGATCAGACGCAAAAAATGAAGGAAACGGATGTCTTAGAAGTCAGACAAAAACATGAAGGAGGCACTGGCTACCAAGAAATCAATTGATTTAATAAGATAGAATAGGGAGGCGAACAAGATACGTGCTGCAATATCAAATGAGTGATTTCAAATTAATAAATTGGAAACAAGAAACGCATTATAATTACAAAAACCAGACGCCGTCATTTCGTGTATTTTACCAAGCAAACACACGCAACGAATAACAGGCCGAAAGAGACAAGGACAAGTGAGATCGGTTGGTGGCCAAGTGGTGCACATCGCGCTACCAATTTCGCAATCAACCGTGTTCGTACGTGTTGCGGAGCTCGCATAGCATTGCGAAATTTGCAAAATTAGGATCAGCTCACTTCAGCAATACTGTTACCATGCAGATTTCAATTGCGCGGTAACAGTTGAGATCTCATGGAAACCGATGGTGCGTCAACCTAAACAACACAGACTCTATCTATACCTTTTACGAGTCAATTGAATCCACAATAGAATCAAACTCCTCCTTAAGAATATTCAACTGAATCCACAAGCACATCAAGTTGAATCTAATGCGTGACCATCGTCTTGACCAATTGAAAATGATGAGGTTAGCATCAGCATATGCACAGCAATGCATGATGTACTGCACCGCGTTAATTGTGATGTTACCGGGTTGGTAACATCTTGCCTTTACTGGTCTATATGCAATCGTTAGTATATTGCAGCCGTTGACAGGGTGAATGAATACGTTTGTAAAGAATCGTCATGAGCTCGCGTGAAACGATGATCTATGTTAACGTAAGCGCACTCCTCACCAAGGTGCCGAAATGCGACGCACTGGGTATGGTGACACGCTGTTTGACTGAAGAGATTAACCTACGGAGTAACCGAAGCTTAAGGTGGTTGAAACAACCGAGAGTAAGACATTGCGCCGTATACTGTTCTAGCTCGGGTTTCAGTCGGAAGCAGGCACTCAACAACATGGCGTCACCATTAGATCGTCAATGTCCATTATTTTGTACATCATACTGGCAAACTCGAGTAAATGGCCAAAAGTTGTTGGTAGCAAGTGGATGGCACATTTTGAACATAAAGGTGGATAAGAAAAGCTAGTTTGTGAGGAATCTGAAGTCGCTCACTATGGAGTGGCACAGCACCATTCCTTGACTGCTCTGTTTGCTTCCAAATTCGCTTCCAAATCGATCGTCAACCGGCGGACACAGATGGGACACAGCAGTACAATTCCGATCTCTGGGTTTCACAGAGATAAGGCCATGTGCACAGAGAAGGAAGTTGGGAACGTCGCTTGCAAGTAGACAGTGATGTAATTGCTGAATAGTGGACATCAGATACTCATTTAAGAGTTTCAATGAATCACGGGCAATGCTGATCTTCAGCAAAGCAAAGATTCCCATTTCATTAATATGAATTAATATCAGAAATCATTTCAGGGTAAAGAATTCTTTTCGGTAAGTCTCATCAGACCCAAACTTTTACATAACAGGGAGTGTGGAGATAGCGTCAACTGGGGCTGGGATTGACTTCTTGACTGTTTGAATGACCAAAATCGATAACTTGAGACAGAGATAGAGGTGGTAGACCAAGTAAACTACATAAACATGTGTACACAAGGCTCATTAGTACAAGGTAATTAATTAGGTAGGTGTGATGGTATGACACTACATTTAGACGCCCGTTGCATAGCGATCGGTCGAGCTTAACGATTTTGGGTCAACGGTCTGAAAGCTGGTCAATCGCTGCAGAGGCGAACTGAAGGTTAGCATGCAATCGATTTCTATCGACATTGAACGAAACTCGAACGCTGGCTGAGAATGTAATAGAAAGGAGATTTGTTTTGCGAATGATTCTAATGGACTCGAGATATAAAATGAGTTTGCGTTCTATGAATAATGAATTTCTGATCGAGGCCCAGACTTTGACTTTTTGATGCACTGAGGGCCACTTTACATGGTGACAGAGGTGGGATAAGAAGACACGCCGAACCCCGCATGCGTTTGGTGGACAACCAACGATTCCGCTGCCAGCTCCGTTGCAAATGACCGAGAGTTCGTTGCCGGAGAATTGGAGAATATGGAAGGCGAAGTGGCTAGACTTTGTAACACTGACTCAGTTGGATTCTCAGCCAATGGCCTATCAACTGGCGATGTTCAGGCATGCCATTGGAGACGAAGCCAGGCGGACGCTGCAAACGTTGGATCTCAGCGATGGAACTCAGGAGATGGAGCTGGATGAAGTAATACGCAGATTCGGCGAGTTTTGCGAAGGTTACACAAACGAAACTTACCAAAGGTATCTGTTTTTCAGCCGAAATCGCCTGCCGGGTGAATCAATCGACGCATACATCACGGAGCTGAAAATTCTGGCGCGGGATTGCAATTTTTGCACCTGTTTACGAGATTCGCTGATCCGCGATCGAATTATAATTGGCATAAAGAATGAGGAACTTTCCAGACGCCTTTTGCGACAGCGAAACCTGTCTTTGGAACATTGCATCGATATCTGTTTTAGCGAATCAAGGACGGCTCAACAGTTTCAGCAGCTCAAGATGGAGTCCACGACGGATCTGTTTGCAGTATCCCGAGGCCGAGAAATTGTATCGAAGTCATCGAGCGCGAATCAACCCAAATGCCAGTTTTGCGGCCGCTCACACCCAAGGCGCAAAGAGGATTGTCCAGCATGGGGCCGAACCTGTATGAAGTGTGCGAAGAAGAACCACTTTGCACGTTGTTGTCAGGCAACCAAAGTCGACTCAGTCGGGCAGGACGATCAGGAAGAGCCGCAGGAACTGGCTATTAACAACATGACAGGACGTGAGAGACCAGCCTGTGTATTCGCAACGTTGCTTATTCAAGGGCGTCCGGTGCGATTCCAATTGGATTCAGGAGCAAGCGTGAACATACTTCCTCACAAATACTGTCCCGATGCAGAATACCGCCAAATACAGACACAGCTCAGAATGTGGAACGGATCAAAGTTACAACCGAAGGGCTGCGTTACCATGAAGGCCATAAACCCGAAGGATGGCTCCGAGCATTTACTTGATTTTCTCCTGGTATCAGGAGATTTAATGCCCATCCTGGGCCTTGATTCCATTCAGAGTTTGGGTTTTGTTTCTTTTAATCATGATCGTTTTGTTCACTCGTGCGAAGTCGGTACAGAGATCGTAGACAACTATCCCAGTGTGTTTGATGGTACCGTGGGAAAATTCCACGGCGTAGCTCACCTGTCGTTAAACGAGTCCGCTAGACCAGTAGCACTACCAGCGAGAAAAGTACCTATCGCTTTGCGTGAGAAGTTCTTAGACGAGTTGCAGCGTTTGATCAGTTTAGGTGTGATTGCCAAGGTCGATGAGCCAACCGATTGGGTCAGTCAAGTCGCGATAATCACCAAGAAGTCAGGCGATTTGCGTGTGTGCATCGACCCTAAGCCGCTCAACGCCGCACTCAGGAGAGAGTATTTTACACTACCAACGCTAGATGACGTCTTACCCGAGTTGTCCAAGGCCAGATTGTTCACGAAGGTCGACCTCGCTTCCGCTTTCTGGCACGTCCAGCTTGACGAAGAGTCCAGTTATTTAACCACGTTCGGAACGCCATTTGGACGGTTTCGGTGGTTGCGCTTACCATTCGGTTTGAAAGTGTCCAGTGAAATTTTTCAGAAACGATTAATGCAGGCCCTAGACGATCTACCCGGAGCTATTTGTGTAGCAGACGATGTAGTGGTTTTTGGGGCGACTCTGGAAGAGCACGACCGTAACCTGAGCAGATTTCTAGAACGCTGTAAAGACAAGAATATCAGATTGAAACGTGAGAAAATTGAGTTACGAAAAACAGAGCTGGTGTTCCACGGACATATTTTGAGCGCAGAAGGTCTAAAGCCAGATCCGGAGAAAGTTAGAGCCATAAAAGAGATGCCACCTCCGACAGATGTTAAAGCCGTGAGCAGACTAAACGGGATGGTGAATTACCTCAGCCGCTTCCTTCCACGACTAGCCGAAGTAATGGTTCCTATCCGAAAACTTACACATAAGGGCGAGAGCTGGCAGTGGAACACAGAACAGGAGGAGGCTTTCCAGAACATCAAACAACTGATCGCGTGCGCCCCTGTCCTAGCGTATTACGATCCGTCACTTCCCCTTGAGATCCAGTGTGACAGCAGCCAATTCGGTATCGGTGCCGTGCTAATGCAGAACGGGAAGCCCATCGATTTTCGCAGTCGGACACTAACGGAATCCGAGCGCCGTTATGCACAGATTGAAAAGGAGATGCTAGCATTGGTTTATGCCGTAGAGCGTTTCAACGATTACACTTTTGGTCGCCGGACCACTGTATTTACCGATCACAAGCCTCTGGTATCAATAGCCAATAAACCACTGCACGTCGTCCCACGCCGCTTACAACGAATGCTCATTCGGCTCCAGAAGTACGACCTAGACATCGTCTACCAACCGGGGTCGAGGATGTACATTGCAGACACACTGTCTAGGGCATATCTTTCCGATGTGACCGCAACGCAAGAAGACCAAGACATTGTCCATGTCACTCAGCTATTGGCCGTCACAGAGGAGCGTTTCCAGCAACTACTACGCCACACGGAAGCAGACGAGCTGTGTAATCGGCTCAAGGAAACGATACTGAAAGGGTGGCCCGATAGTAAAAACAAGCTGCCAAAGGAGTTGACTCCCTTCTTTAACTTTCGGGATGAACTTGTCACACAGGATGGGCTAATCTTCAAAGGCAACCGTATACTCGTTCCAAAGGCAATGCAACGACCCATGCTGGAGCTGATACACGGAAGTCATTCAGGAGTCAATGCTTGCGTGGCGAGAGCTCGAGAGCTAATGTTTTGGCCTGGGATGACTAGTCAGATACGGGATCACGTTTCAAACTGCTTAGCCTGTCGAGCACATGATGTCCGCCAGCCGAAGGAGCCTATGATGCTTCGTGAGGTCCCGGAAAGGCCGTGGCAGAAAGTCGCCCTAGACATCTTTGCACATGACGGAAAGAATTACCTGATCGCTGTCGATTACTTTAGCGACTATTTCGAGATTGATGCTCTCACGTCTACTAGCACACAGGCCGTGATAAACAAGCTACGATCGCAGTTTGCGCGACATGGGATACCGGAAGAGGTAGTGTCCGACAATGGCCCCCAATTCAACAGCGCCGAATTTCGGAGTTTCAGCGAAAAGTGGGATTTCCTTCATCGTTTAACCAGCCCTTACCACAGTCAGTCAAATGGAAAAGCTGAGTCAGCCGTGAAGGAAGCAAAGAAGTTACTCACCAAAGCCAAGGAGACCAAAGAAGATCCTTACATCATGTTGTTAGAACGAAGGAACATGCCATCTGCCGAAATTGGATGCAGTCCAGCGCAACGTCTGTTTGGCCGTAGGACAAGAACCCTGTTGCCGATCGCCAATACTCTGCTGCAGCCTGAAATACCATCGCAGAGCTTGATGTATGAGCGCTTGCGTGAGCGCATGCTTCGACAAAAGAAATATTACGATCGCGGAACGAAGCAGCTTCCACGCCTGTTGCCCGGAGACGAGGTCTGGGTCGCGCCGACACCGGGAGCTAACGGGTCTTGGAGGAGAGGGCGAGTGGAAGGTCTCAAAGGCGAACGAAGCTACGACGTAAGAGTTGGGGATAGTCTATTCCGACGCAACCGGGTGCAGTTAAGGAGACAACGTGGTGAACAAGCACGGCATCGTGCGAAGCAGCCAACGCAGCCGGACATTTCGGTGGATACGGCAGCACACGACCACAAGACTACACGCAGTGGAAGGCGATACAGCGCTTACGCAATCGGACTACAAAAAAAACGAAAAAAGGAAGGATGTGATGGTATGACACTACATTTAGACGCCCGTTGCATAGCGATCGGTCGAGCTTAACGATTTTGGGTCAACGGTCTGAAAGCTGGTCAATCGCTGCAGAGGCGAACTGAAGGTTAGCATGCAATCGATTTCTATCGACATTGAACGAAACTCGAACGCTGGCTGAGAATGTAATAGAAAGGAGATTTGTTTTGCGAATGATTCTAATGGACTCGAGATATAAAATGAGTTTGCGTTCTATGAATAATGAATTTCTGATCGAGGCCCAGACTTTGACTTTTTGATGCACTGAGGGCCACTTTACAGTAGGATGACAGCCAAATAACTAAGTAACGGTGTCCGTTGGCCAAGGTAGTAATATCGGCCGTATAAATCGTTTTTGGGCACATAATTCCGGCTTTAGATTTAGATTTGTAAGCAACGGCTTACAAAACCCTTGAAGGATAGACTACCGTCATTGACCCGTTCAATGATCATTTATCAGTACTCGTGCTCCTGTGATGCACGATACGTGGGTCGCACGACGAGACGCCTATCTCAGAGGGTTCGTGAACACATCCCGGCATGGTTTTACATAGGCGAAATGAGGTCTTCAGACAGCTCTATCATGTCGCACCTCCTTGAATGTGGCCATACAGCTTCAGAGAATGACTTCAAAGTCATTTACTCATTACCTGAACACTTCTCCCAAGGATTCCGCAAACAGCTCTTATCCATCGCCGAGGCTATGTACATTCACCATCTAAAGCCGGAATTATGTGTCCAAAAACGATTTATACGGCCGATATTACTACCTTGGCCAACGGACACCGTTACTTAGTTATTTGGCTGTCATCCTACCTAATTAATTACCTTGTACTAATGAGCCTTGTGTACACATGTTTATGTAGTTTACTTGGTCTACCACCTCTATCTCTGTCTTGTTATCGATTTTGGTCATTCAAACAGTCAAGAAGTCAATCCCAGCCCCAGTTGACGCTATCTCCACAATCCCTGTTATGTAAAAGTTTGGGTCTGATGAGATTTACCGAAAAGAATTCTTTACCCTGAAATGATTTCTGATATTGATTCATATTAATGGAATAGTGGACACCCGAAACCGTTAGTGAAACACCCGTTTCACAATATGCTAAAACCACATTGGAGATATACGGCGGAATGGATTGGGACGATAAGAATATTATAGGTAGAAGGAACTTCCTTTTCCTTTCCGACGGCACTAACCAAGGAATAACATTGGGGATCTGTTCAACAATGGTGTATCTGAAAGACACACTTCTCGTAGATAAGATGACTAACTGCGTTCACAAATGTATTCGCAATAACTGTGAATATGTGTGTATAGGACATACCGCGAGCAAACTGCACACAACGCTGCTAGAACACCTGAGGCGCATGTCACGGCGACGTCTAAGTATAATGCTCTACTGTGAGATTCAGCGGTGGCGACGCACGTGTTAGGTACGGTGCATGTAAGGTGGCCAGATTATTGGTGAGCCAAAGCGAGACGCTTCCAGATTTCTTGCGCGCCAAACCGAGACACTCAATTTACCACCGTTTGTTTCTGCATATGCTGACCGTACAACACATTGAAAAGATAAATATCTATATTTACTGCTTCAATGCAATAATAAAAAGTACTTGCGTTATTAGTCAGTACAATGATTGCGTTACTAAAGTCATAAATAAATAAATAAATGGTATATTCTCGGTAGGAGGAGGCACAAAGTGAAGGCATGATCAAATATACTTAAAGCATAGCTGCTTTGGAACAGTAAAACGTGTTGTTTAGGAAAAGTAAAGCAAAGCAAAATTTTAATAGTAAATACACTTGAGAAGATCGTCAGATACTAGTGGGATCCAGGAACAGTATGGCGCTGGTTTGCGAAAAACTCAAGGTTACTACTATGGTGGCAATAGCCAACGTTCGGCGTGATTTCGCCATGTTGTTATGCATCGTTTCATGAGCACAGAAGCCAAAGCAAAGTGTCGCTACAAGTGTTTCCGATTACAAGTTGATGTACTGCTGACATAATATTATCTGGAACCGCAGTTATCGAGCGATACATAAATAAAGAAAGCAAGCAATATTTTTTTCTCGTCAGTTCGACACACGCCTGCAATAACCATGATCATGGTGATACAACATGTACTGGTTATTGTAAAAATGACACAATTTTATAATTAACATATGGATCCATGTGTTTAGTGTGCATAAATGTGTTGTGTTGCTTGAATTTGTGAATGTGACATCGTATTTGTGATTGTTTTCGGTCAGGCGTAGGAAGAAGAGAAATGAACTCTTCGTATTGGATGACCCACGTCTGTGGATTGGGTTAGATCATCCAGATATGTAAGAAGCAGTGAGTTTAGTGAGCGGCGTGTCACATGCGCCACGTCACAGTGTTGTCAAACGGATATTTGCGGCGTTTTATAGAAAAAGCGCTTGCCAGGCGAAAACCCACCATGTCCTGAAACACTGCCGCCGAACTATTTGCTGGAAGTGGGTAAACCCGAACCAACCAGCTGACACCACGAAGAGGTTGTTCGCCTAGCTAGATGAATGTATTTTTCGTAGTAGATCTGGGCGCTGCATCAGCATGTCGTGAAGTCGTTCGCAAGGATACACGGCACTCTTGTCTTCAGAACTGCATTTCACCATAAGTATTGCCTTCAGTGTTTAAACGCTAAGCTGCGTTGTCCAGAATCTACTTCGATTCAATTTGGACAAATGTAGAGTGCTGCATCTGCGGCACAAGTTGGTTCATTCCTACAAACTCGGCAACCAGGAGCTTCAAACGTCTTCTGGCGAGAAGGATCTGGGAGTTTTGTCCAGGTTGACCTTGGATGTTCGAATCAGACTGAAACGGCGTCAAGGAGGGGCATCCAACACGTGGGCCTCCTGAAGCATGCACTCGGACACTCGATTTTTCCACAACTTCTCGGCTCATACATACGGCCACATGTGGAATACGCAGTACAGGTTTGGCAGCCATGGCTGAGGAGAGATCTCACCGCCTTGGAGATACCCCAACGCCGGGCAACCAAAAACGTCAAGGGTCTGTATAATTTGCCGTATGAACGAAGGCTTCGAGTGCTCGGGGTCTTCAGCGGACAATATCGGCGATTGCGCGGAAACCTCATTTTGGCTTACCATATTTTGAGAGATCCCAACCACACGTGCCGCCATTTGCTAGAGCTCATTCACTAAGCGCAATTTGAGAGGCCACTATATCAAGCTGGCACAGTAGCAAAGTCGTTTAGAATGCCGTCGGAATTGCCTTTCCGTACGAGTATGCAGAATGTGGAATACCCTACCGGAATCTGTTATATGTGCTCCCACGCTGGCAGCGTTCAAATTCAGGGTTGATCTTGCAGTTATTTTGCTGCACCATCTTAAATACCCCATTACCCATGGATAAACACAAGTGTCTGTAAGAGTTTTCACTGACAGTCAAAGCCTAGATTTCGTTTCACGTTTTTCACCTCCTGCATGTGTACACCAGAAAGATACACAATGTCTACCAACCTCCAATTTGCCGTCGTTTCGCATGGATTTACCTTGGATTTACAGTCTATACTACGTATACTTCAGTGATTTCACTGTGTAAATCCTGTTTTGATAACCATTTTTTATATTTCGAATTTTCACCATAACAATTCTACTGGACCTGTTAATCATTAGCTTTTCTACCCGTATAGAACCATTATTCCATTGGCCATACAGGGATCATTTGTGAGATGATTCATCCAGTAGGTGCATTAGTCCCAGGGAGACGGAAAATAAATTAAATACTTTTCGTACTTGTTCATATGGGACCGAGTTGGTCTGGAAATGGGAAAACACTTCTACCCACCGTACATCAACCTATATTTGTTTACAGTTCTAATCGAAAATTTTGTCCGCTGATGCAAGCCTACACACGTTTTTATCTTCGTCAACCAGCTCGTTGTCCTTGATTTCCAGGTCTGGGAGTGTAAATCCAAAAAGACTGACGCTTGCTTCAACTTTCTCCCAGCACGGTGGTTGGTCCAATGCCATCCAATTAAAGCCACTCAGTTCTTGAAATCGGTTCATTCTTTCCTGTAGATAATCGACGCAATTGTCGTAGAAACTGGTGATAATATTCATCAAACTGTTTTGCTGACGAGACCCGCTTGTTCGAGTTGGCCAATTCGAATCTTTACCTCGTTTGGAACAAAGCTGTTTCTGCTCTTGTCCCTGCAATTCTGCAGGAGTTCGGGCATTGCAGACGACACTTCCAGTGCTGAAATATTTTGTTCCTCAATAGTACAGTAGCGTGGAAAATGACAGATGTTGTGTATAAAGAAGACAGCTAGGTAGGGATTTTCAAAGAAATATTGTACTAATGTAGGACACTTCTGTCGAGACATAAATAGGAGTTCAATGCCGAAAAACCTTCTGGATTATCTCCACTGCTGGCATAAGTGAAAGCCATCTGGTTTTCCCGTATCCTAAAATGCGTTGGTATTCCGCCATTGTAGTCATAGAATTCCTTGAGTTCTTCAACACGAACAGTGTAAATGTAAAGTAATAAGATATTTTCGCCACAACTGTTTCAATATCAATAAGCCAACAGTCACCTGGCATTTTGCAGTGTTATTATTATTACCAACGCCACACATTCTGTGCGCACACATGCAAAGTTCCGCTCAAACAATTTCCCCACCAACTTCTGATACAATTCCTGGAGTGGAAACCGTGGTTATGAAATACAGCGTGATAAGAGAAGACACCTGCGGCTGCTAAATTGGCTCTCGAGCTCTAGCGGACAGTCGCCTGGTCGTTTTCCTTGCTCGACAAGACTCATAGAAGTTGCACACACAAATCTGCGATCTAGGTATCCTGTCCTTGAGTTCCTGTTGCACAAATGGTGTTGAGGTAAAGCTTACGCGCAGATCAGCAGCAAAGTAGGTTCCGTCGTGGCTATGGAAAGCCTTCCGGTGATCCGTTCTGCTATCGGGTTGCCCTTAAACGATAACGATAGGTACATTAACCACTTTTTCGCGGAAACGGGGTTCACAGTTGACCCTGGTGGCTCCATGTGCATCCGATGAATTTTCGAGGTATCCATTACGCTCGAACACGCCTAGGAAAACTCATTTTTCCGGAAGTGTGCCTTGTGTACGTATTCTCGTCGATCTCTCTGTTAGACAATGGACGAGATTTCGTTTCCAACTTCTCGGAACAAAACTGGGAAACGGATGTACTACCTATTCCAAGTTGCCTACTTGTGCACACATCCGTATTGACTCGTCTGATATCCAATTGATCTGGACACCTAAAAATGTCAACGAGGCGTTACCTTCCAACTTGATAATATATGTTGTTATTATTTGCGGAACTGAAGTGGGCCAATAGATCATCCATGCGGTACTCGCTTCGGATGTACATATACTAAATTTGGAACGATACAGAGAAGATTAGCATGGTCCCTGCGCAAGGATGACACGCAAAATCGTGAAGTCTTCCATATTTTTTTAGCGGAATTGCAGTTAAGTCTCCTGCGGGATCTCTATCATTGCGGTGTACTGATGAAACCCGCGATCTAGGTGTCATTATAGTGAACAATTTTAAGCCTTCGACACAGTGTCGCCATGCTGCCAATAAGGCGCGACAAAAGCTGTTTCGTCTTAGGAGGGCGCTGAGTAACATTAAAGCAGAAGTATTCTTGCCTTTATATAAAGCAGTGGTTAGGCCACATTTGGAGTATCGTGTTTAGGCCTGGGCACCGTACCTCCGTGGTGACGCCATGTGTATAGAAAAGATTAAGAAACTTGCGATCAGGATGCTCGAAGATCAACAAGGGAGGTCGTACGAAGATCGTCTAAGTAGTTTGGGATTATTTTCCTTGGAACGGCGTAGGTTGAGAGAGTATTTATAGAGACGTTTAAGATGAGTAAGGGGCCTAGTGGTATTAGTCCCACCCATCTGTTTGAGTTGGCTATGTCAGGCCACCTGCGCGGGCATCGCCTGAAGCTCAAACATCATAGATCTCGTTTGGACATCAGTGCAAAATTTTTTACGAACCGAGTAGTTAACATCTGGAATAAACTTCCTTCTGATTTAGTGGAATGTGTTTGTAGGTCTTCATAAAAGGCTTAGTTGAGTGTTGGTCTGTCCTTTTCCCAGAGATATTGTAATTGTACTGGAATATGTAGGGTAGTTTGATGCTGACACATGGAAGTACAAAGACTGCTCTTGTTCTTGCTTCATTCCTTTGCAGAAGCAAGAAGAGTCAATCCAACGTCGAAGTGCCAGGGGCCGCTTCACTTACCGGCACAAAAAACTGGATGCTCGTTAGGTGAAAGCCTCTATCGTTTGTTCTACCTGACCTGACCTAGATGGATTTATTTAACTGGTTACTCCTCAATTTGTGCATGAAGATGTCCACGAGCAACGACCCTGGAGGTGAGTCCATGGCCACTCTGGGTATTTGTCGGTGCAGCGATTCGTTAAACTAGAACTGCATGTTTCTCGTGGGATACCGATATGGATGCTGCGCAACTAGATGACCTCGCACAGACAATCTATGCTCTCCACCGATGGAACATTGGTGAAAATGGACACTACATCCAATGAAAACATCTTACGTCCGGCTAGTTCAAGTTGTCCCACTGAGTCATGAAAATCAAAGGCGTCATTAGGCTGTGGCTTTCCTGACTAAGAGGTGAGACGTAAACTGCTTCGGTGTCGATGTCTTCACTGAACGCACAAGTAGTGGTTTCTCTGGTACAAGTAAGCGTAGCCCAGGTGCCCCATATGCCTTTTTCAGTGAGACGCTTATCCGTTTAGCCTAACGGAGTACACTACTAAGTGCATGAATGTGATATATGAGAATGTACGAAATGGCGGTGTCAGCTCACAACCTAAGACTTCTGGTGGTCACAGCTGAAGTTAAACTCAATTTCAAAAAGTGATGATCGCCAACACAACTCGCTCCAGTGCAACAAAGTGAATAAAAGCATACGTAAAATAATGAATAAACGATTTGGTTCCATGGAACCACTCTTTGTAATGAAATGAAAGCGAGTTCGAATAACCAACAGCAACAGCATTTCAAAAACGAAAGGTCACACGCGGGTTGATCAAAGCATATGGCTCTCGTGGTCAAGACAGATAGTCTAGCAAAATGCAAAAGCGCACGAAATAAGGCACTTGTGTAATAACCGCTTTACCAGTAGTAGAAAAAGACCCAGTAGATCTACATCTGAGCATAAAAGAGCAATGTGAGACCGGACAAAGCCAATTGATTGAAGGGTGTAGACAAGGATTGACGTCTGCATAATGTTCACAAACACAACTTGCAAGCAACTGCCAAAAAGTGAATTCTGAAGCCGACTCTCTATCCGATTCAACTTAGACACGAAGAGCTGCTTGTGGATGTGGGTTTTTGAAAGCAAGTGTACCGTTGTTCGGAGTACTGCCACATTTCTGGGACTACATCGCCCATCCCAATTTCTTACTCAAATACGATCTTAAATTTCTTGTATACTCTAACCTGCAGCACAGATCCTGACTCAAGTGAGTAGTCGATAGCGAGCCTATGATCAGAGAAGGTGAAACGCTACGGTTCTGTGCAGTAACAAAATCAAGCTGTACTTTGCAGGTAAATATGCACAAGCGGTTTAGCAAACATCAGTTAGTATTGCAGAAATGGAGTAAATGGCAACGCGCCAACGGAATACATCATAAATGACGCAACTGAAAGGTGGAATAAAAAACAAGTGAGGAACACTAGTGTTATGGACTAACTTGCCAACACTGCTTGATGATGCAGTTTGTAATAAATAAATTGTGCTATCAGGATCAGATCACTTGCTATGCTGTATAGCGACACGATTATCTGAAAAGAAAAAGTAAAGAGTATATCAAATTGCAGTTAGAAATATTGACAATGCAATTCACGCTCGACGTCTCAGGTGACCCGTGGCGAGAAGAAGCCAGGGTAAAGGCCTCAGTGACGCAATAATTGGCACTGAGATAAAAAAAGGCTGTATGTGGATGTTTGCGTGTTAATTAAAGATATAAAGGTTGGTGAAAAGAACGATATTCGCGGTAAGGTAGGGACGTGAATAGCGTGCAGTTTTGATCCAGTTGACTATGAAGACCTATGAAACAAAGAATAAGAAAAGGGGGAGAAGGGGGACTTACCTGAAAACCTTAATGCCCTAGGCAAACATTTCAGGGTCAAGGCGCCTACATCTTGTGTAGACAACATACCGCCACAAACAGCTGGCTATCGTGCAAAGATAAGGCGGCATCGGCAAGACAGCTTCCTTGCGGCTTTCACTGCCTCTCGTCATAAGCAGCCATTACTTCGCAGATGACTCAGTACCAAACACACTTTAAACAGGTAATCCGATTAGGAGACTGCAGTAGACGCGCCACTGGTGTCGGTTGCGAGCCATGTCCTGTAAAGTCTCGAGCAAAGCACAAGGCGTGTCACGTGGACTCCAGCCCGGAAGTCGAGACGGACCAACGGCACCCACTTTGGTTGTCAGTGACTTCAATTCCCACTGTCAAGTCAACTTCTGTCCACCGCGAGCCTTGCGCTACCCTACATCTGGTAGACTTAACAAGGCCCTCCTGCGTAAGCGGTGGCCAGGCATAAGTAGCACGTGCCCGAGTCAACGCAACTTATTCAGTGTTATCCGTTGATCTAGGGAGCTAGCATGTTTATCACTACCTAGTACTCGCCTACACACATCATTGTTGCGGACACGCTGGTGCCATCCGACACCAGCAATGCTTCGCAGACAACGATGATCACGGACTTGAAAGCGCCTCAAATCCTCAGACCGAAGGGACCAAGTTTCACTACCATAGAGCAGAAAGGCCCTCACTGTGGCCTTGGATACACGGCCTTTCAGACGGCGAGAAATTCCCTTCTGTCGCCAGAGATGCCGCAGGTTCAAGAAGGCAGCTCTGGCCTTTGCAATGTGTGCGCTGAGGTCAGTTTCTATGCACCCATCGTTGCTGATGCAGCTGCCAAAATATGTGAATTGATCAACCACCTCGAGTTCCTCGTTAGCAAGCGTCAAGGGATCATCAAATAGCTAGTGGTTCTGCATCAACATTGCATTTTGAAGGTACGAAATGCATACCAAATAATTGGGCCAAACTGGACAGGCTATTCAGGGTTGATTGTGCCGTCGTAACATCGTCGAAAAGCAAGACGATATCGTCCGCATAATCTGGGTCAACTAACCTTTCACCAGGCAGCACTTCAACACCTACATCATGAGATTCCGCAAGGGAACACTCCATGATAGAATTCACGACGAGCTTGAGCAAAAATGGAGAAATCGGGTAACCCTGACGAATCCCAGTTGTGGTCGGAAAGCTATCCGATACGCCACGGTAGACCCTGAGGCCGCCTGTAGTGTTAGAGTATAGAGCACGAAGGATGTTCACATATTTCGTGGGAACCTTTCCATGCGAGTATTTCGAACACAGTTGATCGATCGACTTAATCGAACGCACTCTTTAAATAGAGGAACACAGCTATTGTCGGTCTGCGGTATGCGTGGTGTTGATTTAGCGCCTGCCGCAAATGGACTATATGGTCTATACAGCCACGTCCTGAGCAGAAACCGGCCTGCTCTTCCCTAATCCGAGATCCCCTTCCGCAGTGATGCGACGAACGATAATCGAGGCCAATAGTTTTGTCACAACTGGCGTTAGGCTAATACCCCTGTGCGACTGCCCTTCTTGTACATTGCCACTGTGATCGATTCGCTCCAATTAGCCGGGACACTCTCTTCCTTCTAGATACGTTCGAATAGGGATGTCAGTACTTTGCAGAGGATCTCACCTCCATCCTTAAATAGTGCAGGTGGGAGGGAATCCGGGTCAACGGCACGAAAACGATTAAGGGCTGTGATCGCGTTTCGGACTTCGGCCTCCGACGGAGGCTCTAAACTAACCGTCCATGGCTCGTCCTGCATCACATGAGTAGGAACAGGTCCGGGAGCAGTAGGCCAACTGAACTGATCTTGAAAGTGTTCCGCCTAACGAGCCAAACGGCGCTTCTTATTGTGTATCTGTGCACCCGCACTGTCTCTGATTGTCTCACTGAGGCCTGGTATTCTGGGACCAGTGGTGCGGATTAGCTGGAAGAGCTTGCGGTAATCGCCTACTGCTCCTGCCTCCTCCATTTCTTGAGCCCGACTGGTCCACCAGGCTTCCTTGTCAGCACGTAGGCTCCGCTTTAGTTCACGCCTAATAGCCCGTCTGGTCACATTGTGTTCAGAACCAGCCGGGAGGTGTCCTCTAGAATCCAGCAGGTTCACCGACCTCTCGGATATCCAGTGACTGGTGCTGTGACGCTGGATAGTGTTACAAGCAGATGCTACTGTGTTGTGCATGGCGGCCGAGATACTATTCCACTGAAGCTCAGTGTCATTAGGACAGGACAGTGGAAGTTCGGTATGCAGTGCTTCTTGATAGGCTTGCCTGACCGACGGCTGAGACAATTTCTCAGTGGCCAATTGGAGAAGACGCTTGGTGCGCCTCCCGGTAAAGTTCATGGAGAAACGACAGCGTACCAATGCATGATCAGAGTCGACACAAGTACTCCAGTACGATCGGCAATCCAGGATGGAACCACGCCATCTGTAACTTCGTGAATCCACCATAGCTGATGTCGTCAAACGGGCTGCACATAAACGGCTGTTCACCGGAATCCAATCAACCAACGATGGCTCAGCCTTGGAGCTTAGAATGATACCTACACCAGCTTGACCCGTGGGTGCTGCATCGGCGTCTCCGGATGCGTGTAACCAATAACGAAAGGATAAACCAGGTGCAGTTAATTCAACAACCCTGTTAAGGTCATTCATCCTAGTTTCGGACACACAACACACATCAATACCCAGTGTGTCCAAGGTGCATGAGAGTACAGCCTGTTGACCTGTTTGTCTTAGAGTGCAAACGTTGAATGTCGCCATGGAAACGGGATAGCGTGGTCTTATAACGGACTTTTGCCGATAGGCCTCTGATAGGTGATGTGCGATGGTGGCTGCAGATGGTTCTACTCCACATGACACTTCGGTTGCTGTCAATTAAACTGGGAATTATAGAAGGAAGGTTAGTAATGGGGGTCGGGATGGGAGTAGGCGAAACAGATGAAAAAGAAAGAAGCGAGGCGCCAGGAGTATCATGTTTTCGCTTATCCGCCCTGCTGTTTGCAGCAGATAAGGCTACCCTTGATAATCTGCGCGACAGCCGATGCAGGATAAAGTTTATGTTTGAAGAAAATGTCATGGTTGTATGTGGGCTGAGATACTGCCAGGTCGCCCAGACCTATACAGGAGGACGATTAGGGTCCTCATCCAAAGCCTTTGGCTCAAAAGCCTGTCCGGAAGGCAGCGGGGAGGTGGCATCGATTTAGTTTTACGGAAATGGACGCCATCCCATTTCAAACCCCCAACCTGGAGGACCAGGAGACTGAGTTTGTCTGACCTCTCACCATTGACCTACCTGGTAGGGGTAGCTCTCAAGGTGCCCGGATGCATCACCCAGTATAGCACAACGAGGTACGCAAACCGTCGCAACATGTTAAGGTCCGGTCTCGTTGCGACGGATATTGAAAACACGCATGTGATAGCACCAAGGCTCAGTGGCCAGTTCATGCAACAAGCACTACACTCAGCTCCACGCAGTACACGTGTCATGCGCACTTCACGCATATCACGCTGACGTACGACGATATAGTGGAGCAGATGAGCGTGACCACTCCGTTGGTGCGTCCAAGTTGTTACATCACTCGCACTCAGTGCAAACCGAGTGTTCGTGATCGTCATGCCGTGAGTGGCACACTGTGAGAGCAGCCTGTCACCGTTCGCATTCGCTGAATCAATGCCATGCGGACCGATAACATCTGTCCACACTGATGCACCACGCCCAACACGCGTGTTGAAATCACCCAGCAGAAATAGTCGGTCGCTCCTAGGCGCAGGCCGTATCACGGAGAATAGCTCAGTGTAGAATTGATAACGCGTGTCATCAGGATAACACATGGTCGGAGCGTACGTGCTTATACAAGTGGCAAACTTACCTCTCCCGAGTCGTAGGCAAACAGTCATCAGTCGCGCGCCTTTGGCTGTTGGTTCACCCACTAGCTGGCCATGGAGGCGATCGGATATTGCAAATCCGACCCCCTGATTACGTGGTGCTGAGGTGGCGTTGCCCACCCAGTAGAACGTGTAACTAACACCTGTTTCATGCACTTTACTTTGCTCAGAGAGCCGAGTCTCACTGACCGCCAGTTCCATTGCGATCAGCGCAGTGCGTCGCCCGGGGCGCTCACTCGAGTTCCGGTCCAGTAGTGTGCTCACGTCCCAGCACCCGATGTTGTGTGCTTTGCGCGCAGGCATACAATTGCATTGGTGGTCAATCGCACGCGAGGTGGTCGTTGTGCTTCGGAGGTTTGCTTGCTGGACTCCGTCTGGAGCATTTGGTGCAATAGCCTTACACACAAGGCAGGGGGGGAGCAGATTCAGCTCGGGAATGTGATTGCAGAGACAGATTGGAATCTGCTTGACGGCCGTCACACGCAGCCTTTGAGGTACTGGAACGATTCATATATGTTTTGCGACCGTTGTAGGATACACCTGTGACCACGGCCAGACGTAGGAGAGTTTTGGCGGGTTTGCACCAATTGACCAGGGGCTGCCTGACTTGAGGCGAGCTGTAGCAAACCATTGAGCACTCGGGGGTGCCCTCGCACCGTCAGAGAAAATGCGTGGCGTTCGTGCTCTATGTCAATCGAGCTGTGAGCTTATAACTTGTAGACCTGTTGTCTCCAATGACTAGGTTTTACGGGAAGAGAGCCATCAACCACTTCCTAACCTCCGAAGAGAATGGACTAGGATACTGGCAGGGCGCCCACACCTGACAGTAGAACGACTCTGGTTCTCAGCCAAAGCCTTCGATTAAATGTACACCCGAAAGGCAGCGGGTCTAGCACATGATCAGTTCACTGACTCATGCGGATTGGTGTCCTGGATCTTAGCAGGGAGAAGGGCGTAACCCAACTCCCACGCAGCGGTCGCCGCGAGGCGTCCAGGACAGGAGACCATGGCACAACAGTAGCAACAGTGGGTAGACCGTCTGTCAGGATCTAGACACCACCAGCCTCAGCGCACCATAGGTTCTCCCGCACATATACACACACCAACACACGTATATACATAAACCAACTGGGTCTTGTACTCATGGTCTAGGCCAATTTCCGTTATTGCTGACGTGGATGTGCTTACATTGGTTGCAAGTGACCGGATCAGTGTAGTAGCGGGGGAGATGGGTGCCAATTTTTCTCAGTCATTAAGAAAGAGAACATTCTCAAATTTATTATTGACAGGAAAATCGGGAATTTGTTGGTACCGTTGGTTTATTCGTCATATTGTGTGTTGCATGGTATGTTCGTAGGCTAAGTTAAGCCAACCACTTCGATGAGGCCGTATATAGGGCGTGAATTTAGATGCCTCAATGACAGTAAAGTTGTTTTGCTGAGCCAACCTTTTTGTTTATGAAGCTCACACATTCCACAATATGAGCTACGTAGTGTGCCCTCTAATTTGTGAGCTCCGGTAGTCTATGGTGTAGGGTGGCTCCTGGCTGCGTTGTTATTGTGAGTTGGATGTGAGTTCTGTGAGTCGAATTCACACCGGACAAGCCCGTTCAGTGCCACCCTTCACCAAACCCAATAACTGGCGATTACTCTGGTTACTGCGGGCCGAGTGTTAGAGGGAAAAAGTTGGTGCTCCATCGTCTAGACCCGATAAGTGCCACGATCAGAAAATTGTCAATGCAGAACACCTAGTTTGCTGATACGACGTTGGTCGGACTCATTTAACCCGTCATCTCCCAGTGTCCTATGTACAGGGCAGCAATATACAAGCCGCTATCTGCTGTACCGAGGCAACCACATGATCCGGCCAACATTCAAAGCTGACTCTAACTTATGTGACCTAGTACTGCAGTGGAGACAGCCATGTGCCATATGGCGTGTGGGCGGCAGGTTGTGCTTTGTGGCTCTGAAGGCATCTTTTAAAAGTAACTTGGGAAATAACGGATTAAACTGAGTTAACTGCACCACACCTTTGAAGTCCCGAAACTCGTTGACAAAAGTAAGGCGTGACATGTGTCTGGATCAGTGTTTCTCAGGATGTATAAGAAAGTTGCCGAAATGTTGTGGTCCCGATAGAAAAAAATTTTGTGTGGGATCATTGGATATTATAGTTCGATGACAAACTTGTTGTAAATATTCGTTGGATCATCTCTGGCGGTTTACATTAGTCTTGTAAATGGCCCAAATAAAACAAACTTAGTCCAGGAAGGAATCTGAGTTTTGCAGACGTAAATGAAATTGAACGAAGCTGTCGAATATCAGAATGGTAGTGTGGTAATCTCCCTGCGGTGCAATGAGTACAGGCTGGATGGGTTATCTCTGTACCTGATAGATCATATAACCCAGACTTTGTCTCCCGCATGGTGACAAAAAGTAAACCATGCTAAATGGCGCCTTTTTGCGGTCATTCCGAAAGTTGCTATCCTCCGAAATCGGCGGATCGTAAAGAGAGGCCCACTGGGGTGATCCCACCCAGTGAAGCTCGGAAGGAAAGCGTGAATATTTCGGTGTTTGAATAATGAGCTCCTTTGACTTTGCGAATTAAAAGAAACTATTTTTGAGAAATAGGTGGCTGTTCTGTTTACCATATTTTACAGTTCATTCATAGTTCAATATACCAAACTAATAGAATTCGGGGTGTGTTCCGTATACTTGTGTCTAATTACTTATTTTTATTTCAGCATTTGCACGTATAACGTAAACATGGACCGTTGGTTGAAGACAGGAACACTGATAATTGTGTCGCAGTAGTATTCGTCATCGAATTCAGATGTAGTAATATTTGGGCTATCTAATGTGCTTTTTGAGAATGCAGAGACCGAGACGTTCGATGTACCTATACTGCGTGATGCGATGCGGCATAACTCTATGCCAACGGCAGTCTCTGTACCCGCAGATAAGAGACGTAAATACAATGACATTGTCTTTCTTTTGAATTTATGGAGTCCAGCGATTGTCCGCAGTGTATCAGATGTAACAAATTTCTTCCTAATCATTCACGGTGCTTGTAAAAATGCGGCGACACTTTGAGAAAAATGCACGCGGACTGCAAAGATGGCAAAAAGGAGTGCCTTGAGCACAGGCGAAGTGAACTGTTGAACACCCCAAAGCACATGCTTAGCGCATCTCAGACTGTAAATGAAAAGGCTGCTGAAGCATCTTTCATAGTTTGTTATTGTATTGCTTTGACAGAAGGACCTCACACAATAACCGAAAGACTTATCAAGCCATGTGAAGTCGAAGTGACTAGATTCATGCTGAATGAACAATCAGCAAAATAACTGTCTGTGATAGCACTATTAACTGATACGACATCTCGAAGAATTAAAACAGTAGTAACTGCTGTTAAGGAAGTGTGAACCTGACGCATAGGTACAGTAACTTCACTCGTTAAATGGATAAGTCGACGGATATGGCAAGAGTTGCCGTGCTGGCTGTGATTGTAAGATACCAACACCTACTATCCATGCAGTAAGGTGTGATGTTGTGTAAACCTCTACCGAAGAACACTAGTGGCGCTGGGATGTTCATAATCGCGGTTAACTGTATACAAGAAAATACCATGCAATGCTAGGATTGCATCAATATTTGCACTGATGATGGCAAATCATTGACAAGAAAGTTTGTCAATGTTGTGACAAGTATCAAACCTGTTGCAAAAGCTGCAGCAGCAGCAGCAGCAGCAGCAACTAATCTGTTCTTCATTGACAGGCACATGCCAAAAGAAAAATACCAAGCAATCTCAAAACTGTCCTCGATGAGGCATGGAAACTAATTAAGTTCATTAAATTCCGGCCTCTGAACAATCGACTGTTCAAGATTCTGTGTGATGATATGACCAGTGTTCATACCTCTACAGATCCACACTGAAGATGGCTCTCCAGTGGCAAACTAGTACTACCTTTGTTGGAATTACGCACAGAAGTCCTCGCTTCGTTCATGGATCACCAATATTTTACAGTTCGGATGACTGCCTATATGTCAGAAATCTTCGCAAAAATATATGACGTAAGTCTAACACTGTAAGGAAAATCTACAACCAAATTCAACGCAGTGAGACAATTCATTTCAAACGAAGGTAGCATTCTGAGTGATTTCTATTCGCATTTGAGATATTGACAGCTTTCCGGTATTAAAGGACATGTTAGAAGAGATGAACGTGGGCACAGAACTTCCATAGGTTATTTGTGACGAAATTATGCAACATTTGAAAGATCTGGCCTAAACCGTGTCTCAGTATTTTCCCAACGAAGGTAGGAAAGAGTAAAAGAAGGTTCATGGGTCAAGTACTCATTTAGTTACACGAGAAATCCCCCTTCTTTCACGTCTATTCAGTATGAGAAATTCGTCGACATGATATCAAATTCCTCTCTTCAGGAATAGTTTTAAAAACTGTCGCTGTTTGATTTCTGATAACAAACAAAGGAAAAGTTCCCTGTCGTAGCGAAGACAGCTGTCACCGTGCTTCGCCCATTTAGTACAACTTATGTGGGAAAGTGCATTTCCGCATTACATGCAAAGTGTTACAATAGAATTGAAGGTCAACCTGATATGAAGTTTCAAGTTTCCCCAATAATACCATACATCAAAGAAGTCACCGCTGCATATCAGAAACAATTTCAATCCACACGTTAAGGGTTGATGTACAATGTTTTTCTACATTCTACATTCAACAGCTTTTATTTTTACTAACTTAGATGAACACCCGTGTTAATGCAGTGTACAGTAGTAGACATTTTCAGGACACTCTGCCTCGTCCTCATTTTATTAAAGCTTAGTCCTGTGGTTAACATTATCTCAGGATGTCCTCCGTGCCAGTTTCCAATAAAAATGGTCCACGGCCAAAAATTTTGAGAACTGCTGTTAAAGAGGATGCATTCGTCAACCTGCCTTCGAACTACGTAAGTCACTTGGTGCCCTTCTCCGTCTTTGTGAGTGAAGTCATCGAGTGGTCGTTGAGTTCAAGCGTGTTACCCTGATGCTCTCAAATCAACTGCGATAGTCTCGACACAAACTGTCACGCTGATGCCTAACAAATACTAGGGAGAGCCTTGCAGTTAGACTAGGTCACTCCAAGTGAGCTAGTTTTGTAGCTGCCATGTGTTCCGTCAGCTAGAACGATTTCGGTCAATAAAACAATTTTATAGAGAAGTTGATAGGAGTGATAAACGAGTCAGGCATAATACACAATATCCTTCGATGTGTTGCTCAGTTCTGGTAAGGAGAAAGATCTGCGTACCTAACTATGGCTGGAAATTTCAGTGTCCTTGTCCTAACGCATGTTGCTGGTTTCTACGCCTGCATGGGCGGTTTGCATGTTTCAGATTACCAGACTCGATAGATGGGTCCCGGTGTAGTCACAGGACTGCTTCGAGACCGTTTTGAATTCGAGTGGATCAGTTCGGCAAATGTAGTTACATTTCTTACCGATGGAGAGTAGAATGGAGCTGAACGGTATAATTTGGTTTTATCACAACCTAAATAAGTCAGAAACTTGTGGCAGTTCTACAGCATATACCCAACTCCTCCAATGATTCCATCCGTATCAGTTATTCACCAGCACACAGAAGTGTTACTGTGTCTGTATGCATACTTATTCGTAAGGTATGGGGATAGCCGACGAAGTTCCCGTGAATCGGCTTCAAAAATACCCTGCTAGTACGCTGTCGTCCACCGTAAGGACTATCAACGACCCATTTGTCTACAGAAAGTTGACTACATATAACAAAATTGGCGCCTCCGGCTGTCCGTTCTAAAGTTGCTAGGTAGATTTAGCATTCAAAGCTGCCAGTGACTAGTAAACAGCACAGGATTTCGTTCTTCCCTGCATACTACTAACAGTCACGTCTATACTAATCATATTCCATCTCGTTTCACAGTGGTACGGGATTTGCCCATGGAACGAAGCTTACCTGACGCCGAATCCGCTATGTACGGGTTTGTGCGGACTACAGGGGCTGGACACGAGTCACCCGGGCGCCGCAGACTTCACGTCCATGACCGGGTTTTAATCGTGAACGACTTATCCTGATACTGCCACACGGTTATCGTCATTCCATCACCGTAGCACAGTTGATGACTGCTTTATTGCGTATGGGGAACAGAAAAGCGGTGATGACCAAACACTGAAGCATGTAACTGCCTTATCCAGTTAATCAAGTGGTTCAGGATTATTTGGAAGATGCCTGCAAACGTTTCGCTAATCGGCTTGATCACACCGAACGGATGACAAGTCTCTGCTCACCAGATGATTGCCGGCTGAGGCTAACGGGCGGTCAACTGTATCTTGACATGGAGGCGGAGAACATCTGAGCGCACCAGCCACCACACTGCACTTGACGAAGGAGACAGATGGCTCTAGAATGTTTGCCGTTGCCGTACATCAGCGCGAGGTAATAAAAGGCGAAGGGTCGTGTGAGTGAGTCTTTCACAGTGACGTGTTAGCCTTCCACCTAAACACATGCATTAGATTTCAACTCTCTCGTATAACTAGTTGTTTCATGTCGGTAAGCGCTGTTATCCTTGCTGTGTAGCTGACTGTGGCGGTCTTAAGCCGTTGTTGGGTGAACTTCAGTTAAGTACGGCGATATTACACCAATTGTTGAAACTCACCAAACTGCTGCTGTTCTGAACTTTTCCAAGCCACAGTACACGGTACAAGTTCTAACAGTTTATAGGCTGACGACGCCCTCTTCTTTGGGTGTTCGACAGCGTGGTGCTAGAATAGTTTTTCATGAAAGAAATAGTTTGGTTTAATCATCTACTTCGATAACACGTAGGCATCAGTAGTGCGTCGATACGCAGTACCAACGCTTCGCTGTCACGCGACCACCAACTGTCGTGCCTGAGCTAGTGATACTGCGAGGGTTACCCGGTCCCCTACGCAGGCTCGGATTCCCGACATCCGGATTACAAGGTAGGCGTGTGATCCTTGTGCTCACGGGAAGGCTTGCTAACACATGGTTGAGCGCACGCGAATAGCCACTCATTGTAGACTTACTGCTCACCTTGGCTCACCATGCTCTGGCCCGTGAATGCGGGCCGAACATATCTGGCTCCACAATCATCCTTTTCTTATGTTGCTCTTCCTTCCATCGAAGTTCACTTTCATGTGGCCTTCTGATTGGGAAATGGGAACGGATAAGCAGCGCACGGTTCCGTTAAATGATAAAACGTGGTTGGTAAATCTGCAATTTCAAAAATGCACAGATTAAGTTTGTTTGTGAAGATCTGCGAGATATCCCACCGATGTTCAAAGGTAGTCTGTTTTTGAGCACCTCTTCCTTCGGAGTATTGCTGGAGTGTGATGTTTTCACTACACCAGTGTTGACGATCACCGAAGGATTTGCGCACCAGTCAGACTATACCAACCTCACTGTCGACCACTTCCATTACACAGGCCTCGGTCGTTTTGGTACGCGTGCCTGCCCAGTGATAGCGTCGTTTTTCCTGCTTCGCGCTCATTAAAGTCAGTTTGGAGTGAAAGTCATTTGGCCAACGAATGATTTAGATGCATAATATGAGGATACTGGACTCAAAATCGGCTGTGGTTAGGCTGTCGCGACTTCTGGGCTCGGGGCCGCAAACACCACGAAAATGTCTGATTGAAATGCCTCTTGTTTACGGCCAAAGCTGGGGCTCTATAGTGTACATGTTGATGACCCACTTTTCAGCAATCGGATTTTTCATTTCAACTTACTGTCACCATCCGTACATTCTGTCACGCTGCCAGCTTCATTCCTGATGCTGTGGCACTACAATATATATAAAAATATATATACCATATGTCATATATAGTTTGGATCTTATATATATATATATATATATATATATATATATATATATATATATATATATATATATATATATATATATATATATATAGGATCATAGCTTGGATCTAAATCATTCGTTGGCCAAATGACTTTCACTCCAAACTGACTTTAGTGAGTGCGAAGCAGGAAAAACGACGCGATCACTGGGCAGGCACGCGTACCAAAACGACCGAGGCCTGTGTAATGGAAGTGGTCGACAGGGAGGTTGGTATAGTCTGACTGGTGCGCAAATCCGTCGGTGACCGCCAACATTGGTGTAGTGAAACCATCGCACTCCAGCAATACTCCGAAGGAAGAGATGCTCAAAAACAGACTATCTTTGAACATCGGTTGCGCGATCTTATCAAGCGCCGCACCCATAGTACAGAATTGTTCTCATATCCTGATTGAAGCCTCGAACTTCCAGCGGGAAGTTGCTGTTACGTTAACACTAAAGCTGGTGGAGATTGACAAAAGCAGCCCGTGCCTTAGAAACGTACAAAGGGGTCTCATCTACCAAATCAAAAAGCCAAGGTAATTCTCTAGGTGACGAAATTGTCGACCACTTCCAAGGGATACCCAAAGAAGAGGAGAGTAAGAGTGGCTCGTCGTCGCTTTTCCAGGAAGACTGCCCTTCGAAGGAGTGAAGGTAGTTCATAATGCTCAAATGGACATCTCCAACCCACACAATATTTTTAGCGGCTAGCCAGGAATCACAAATTGCGGTGATGTTGTCGGGATGCTTTGAGATCAGTACCCAGGAAACAAATCAACGCCATCGAGTTCGCAGTTGTCTGCAGCGCTCTCCAGAATATTATCAATTGTGCAATTGAATAGGATGGGTGAGACTGGATGACATTGTTTCACGCCACTGATGACATTGAAGCGGAGTGAAAGAGCGCCACTCGCTCTCACGCTACTCATTGTAGTAGAATAAATAGCCTGAATAACGTTGAATTACTTCTAGAGTACTTGTCTTTTCAACAGCTAATTCCAGAAGGCAATTCATCAGTGGAGTCAAATTCGGAGCTTGTCGCTGAGAAAGTAACATCTGAACGTCTGATGACGCCCGTGTGTTTGGTGCATCAAAAAATGGGATCAACTTAGATCAGGCCCCATCGAAACGCAAGTTACTCTTCACGTATGTGTTGTTGCCTGCACGGTTGAGCCACTTTAAAAATATCTCAACTAGCCCTTTGTATACAATGCAAGTGAAACTCATCGCATGAGGTTAAACCCACATCCTATTCATTTAGTTTCTGCGAGGACGGCCGCAGTTTCCCTAAAGTTGTAATCGGACGGGATAACATTCGTATTCCAAATCTCTTGGAAAAGGGAAGTGAGTAGTAGAGCTACATCTTAGAAAAGGACAGGAAAGAATTCATCTATGCCAGGCTCGTTGCATCGCCTCAGAAGATGGAGCTCCTACGCATCCTCAGCTTCGGATGACTGTGAGACTTCCATATCTCAGAGAGCGGTGTGGATCTCGTCGGTGTTGCAAGTCTTGCCAACTGCTGTTCGAGATGCATAACCCAACCCACAAATCGACGCAGATGACTACGGACAGGCTCACCATTGGTTTCGTACAAATCGTTGTTCACACTTAGCTTTTGCTGCCAGTAAAGCTGATTGGAAGGAACATTTTATGAAAAATTCCTAGGTCGGCCTTTTGCCCTGTCTTGCTTTTACTCCGCCTCTTTCCTGTGGGGCTGAGTTCGATACCAGTAATTCTGCGCGGTGGACTGTACTCAACATTGGCATGATTCAGCTTAAAATTCGCCCGTCCTGTGTGAATAAAAACGCGTCCTTGACTTAACCTGCTACAAATGACTGAAGAAATCATGCGGAGTTACATGCCAAGACTGCAGAACTGTGCACAGCTCTGTGAGTGTGTGCTCGGTGAGTCTCAGTGTCCGGGCATAGGATTCACTTTAGTTTTGAGTAGAACACATATTGAAAGACGAGAGGAACATTTGGGAGAAGGAGGTTAACGACGTCAAGTCACTTTCGGCAACATTACTGGGCGCTACCGAAATGTAAGTCTACCATTGGTGCGCCCCATCGATAGAGCAGAAGTAATCTTGAATCTCTATATTGAATTGCATTTCTCCTTGATGCCCCTTCAACTATGACTGATGATGACCTGGTCTGTCTGTGTTCAAGTCTGGAGGTCTCCAGGTTGCTCATCAGTACCAATTTAAGTGGGTGATCAACGTTACTTCTCTCCTAGAGTTTACTAGCTATACTGTCCACCGAGTTAAGTTTCATGAGGTCCAAATCTGCCAGTCCGCGTGGTTTTGATTTCCGACAATCACAACGATTTTATTGTTGTTTCTGCGAAGCAGGTTAGTAAGTTGACGGTGGAACTCATCTTTACTTGTGTTTTAGGTACAATCCTTGGGACATACATTGTTATGATGAACAAACAGCGACTGCTGGCTACGCAGCCGGACGATCGTGCTGAGGTCTGCAGTGGAAAATAGTAGAACCCAAGGGTAACAGAGAACCGGTGAAGTAGTTTTGCATCTGCAAGTGCTCTCAGAGCGACTGCGACAGCAGCATGGTCTGGGAATTCGGCAGCCTTGTCTCCAGATAAACATAACTGCCTAACAGCATCAGAACTTGCAGGCAGTAATATCAGAGGTAGTATCGCGCCGGCCTCAGTGAGACAATAACATTGATGGTGAGGGTATACAGATTTCGACCAAGGACTGTCTGTGAGCTGCCGCACTGGTGTCCGGACGTGAAAGCAAGTAGCTTGAGTTGTGAGTGCGGAGACAAAGTGGCTTACCAACACAATTGTGTGGCACGCCAATGAAGTTGAAATTCCAATGCACATGAAGAGAACTTTCCCCAAGACGGCGTGGTGTTCGGATCCCGGGTGGTGAGGGGCTGCCGGGATTAGCGAGTTAAGCAAATCGCAAGGTAGGGCACAGCTTTTTAAGACAGTCCACTGGCACTTCGGTTCACATGACGTTCTCATGGAGTAAATAGAGAGAGCAGGAATCTTTGAAGTATTGTTCCATTCGTTGTGTGAGAATACAGTGTCCTGATCGCTCAGATCAAGGGAGAGATTTAGCTAAGGGGGCCCACTGGGAATTTTATTTTTTAAAATCTTATCTGTAAAACAGTGCCAGAATTTGAAGGATGTTTGTGAGTAACGTACGGAAGTGCCAGAATTACTGTACATCGCGAACTGATGGAACGGGTTACTAAAGTACGAATGACGTAACCTTCCACTGGGTATAGCCGCGAAGAAGTTCTCATAACCACCGAGCTAGCCATTACACTCGGAGAAGGCTGATTGTGAGGTGGCTGACACGCCTCTACCGTTTGAATGATAATTCCAAATAAAATACCAACAGTCATTGTGATTATTCACTAGTGCTCCGCCGCCTACCACCGGTTGCAGAATTGAGTGGCCATTGGCCATAGAAACGATTACGCTGACTTTGACACAGCATTATACGTACTTTTGTAGTATTTGATGGGGAACAAGCTATCAACATAGAGGCAAGTGTTAATAGCTCAGGGTGTTCAGTTGGCGGCCAAATTGTTTGCCGAACTTAGAATTCTTGTTGCTGTAACTGATGTTCGCAACCCTTGCTTCATCTCATCCCTTTCAGAAATAAGAGTTGTGTACAGTTAAATACAGAAATACGTATTCCACAACCTGGGGACGCACCCGGTAGTGTACAACCTCCCTGCACCGGGACGATAACAGCACAGGCGATCCAAGACCGCCGCCATTCGCAAGCGAAGATTACTCGAGGAACTGACATATCTGAAGATTTTGGGTTAGCGAAAGCATGGTGGTTGTGGTAAGATCACTGTTACACACTACACAGTTGTTTGTATCTTCTGTTGGGACTATCGTTGGAGCTTCGTCGGTACTGCGAAAATACGTCATAGTATGATCTGACATAGATCGAAAGCGAGGCGTAACTACCTAGCAGGGGACATCACCAGAAAACTTCAATATTGTGTACTCCTCAATTGTCTAATCTACGACCTAGGCATAGAGTCACGTGTGAGATGAAATAGGTTGACAGCATGCCATTTTAGTTGTGGCTGAAATTGCACACAAAACCGTTCCTGTGCTGCCTCGATTTCGGTTTCCACACAGCAAGGTTGTGTGTAAACAAGCCAGTGGAGTAAGATTTATGTGTGCATTTGATTATCTAGGATTGCATTGGATTTACTGAACAAACTCAACAATCTGCACGGTGACACCAGTCGACTTTAAGTTGCACTAGCATATACGAAACGGAGGACAATAAATTATGGTGGCGAAAGCGGTTGTGCAGACCATACGGCGGTTCACCACCAATCCTTTCCTTGGTAGCTGTTTAGCAACCATTTTTAGTTCAAGCACTAATGAATGGGAGCTTCTTAAACTAAGCCGAAGCAACTTACGCCATCGGTTAGAGAAGATGTTGGTCATGGTACTGGTTTCGCTAAGGCTTCAAATTGACCACCCCTGGCCCGTTCCTGGGATGCTTTTGTAGTTCCTAGTAAACCTGGCAGAGATGGTAGCGGCTCTGGTGACGTTGTTATGATCCTTAATACTGGTGCATTGTTCGGTCAACGTGAATAAAAACGTGGGTGTAAACCTTAGCATTCAGCGAGAAAACTCACATCCCAGCGACTACTGATCATCATCGTCCCCGCACAGCCTGCGTAGGCAACGCGGATATTTGAATTGAAATAGCCCACTGATTGATCAAAAGTCTGTATGAGCGAATATATGTTTTCGGTAATTCGTCATCAGGCTTTTACAATTACATAAAAATCAAAATTTTGTTTACAGACCCAACGGGTCGTCAGTCATCCACATTGATTCTAGTGCTCTATGACAAATCGTCGATCAGGTTCCAATTGTATTCACAAGCTTGCACAGGTCAACTGCAGTCCGTTCTGACCAAGGTAGACTCAACGCGTGAGTGAACCTTTTCTGAGTGCATAACGCTGGTTCCTACAACCGAATAACGATGGCTTCTGCCGCGTCTAATATCCGCTTACGGAAATTTGTTGACCGATTTTCTTGGGCCTGATAGATTGCTTTGAACGAAGCAGCCAACTTGGTGGGGTGATCAGTATCCGCAAGATGCGCGGCGATGGCAGAGTTGGTGGTAGAAAGCTAAAACAGTCTACGGTTACAATGGAACAATGGTTTCATACGGGTAAAACAGCTAATGCTTACAGGTCCCGTAGGATCGTTATGGTGAAAATTTAAGATTTTAAAAAATTGTTTACAAATTTGGATCTACACCAGTAAATTCACTGGAGTATATGTAGTATAGGTTGTAAATCCACGGTAAATCCATAAGAAACGGTGACAAATAGAATGTTGGTAAAATCGTGTCTCCTCCCGGTGTACACATACAAGAGGTGGAACACGTGGAACGAAATCTATGATTCAGCCACCAGTGAAATCGCTTACTGACACTTGTGTTTATCCATGGGTAATGGGTTAAGTAAGATGGTGCAGCGAAATCAGCGCACGGTCAACTCGGGCTTTGAACTCTGTCAGCGTGGGAGCACGTATGACGCACTCCGGAAGGGTAGTCCAAGTTCTGCAAACGCGTAAGTAAAAGAAATTTTGACGGCATTCCAAGCGACTGTGCTGCTCCGCCAAGTTGAGATAGTGACCACTCGAATTTCTGTTGTGATTCAGCCCTAGTAAGTAGCTGCACGTGGGGTTGGGATCTCTCAAAATTTGGCCGAAATGTAGTCTTCGCGCAATCGATGATACTGTCCGCTGAAGGCCCCGAGCACTTGAAGCCTTCGTTCATACGGCTAATTATACAGACTATTGACATTTTTGATTGCCCAACGTTGTGGTATCTCCAAAGCGGTGAGATTCTCCTCAGTCATGGCTGCCAGATCTGTATGGCCTATTCCGTACGTGGCCGTATGTACGAGCCAAGAAATTTCGGAAAAATCGAAGGGTCGAATCATCCAAATACATGCGTCAGGAGGCCAGCGTGTTGGATGCCTCTCCTTGGCGTCATTTCAACCAAGGTCGACCTGGACTAAAACTCCAAGATCCTTCTCACCAGAAGATGTTTGAAGCTCCTGGTTGCCTAGTTTGTAGGATTACACCAACTTGTGCAGCACTCTACATTTGTCCACCCTGAATCTGAATAGGTTCTGCATTTACCACGCGTTTAGCCTATCCAGATCAGCTTGAAGTACTGTGATATCATCTGGTGTATTGCTCGCCCTCCACACCTTGATGTCAGCGGCATAAAGAATGCAGTTCGAGTTTATGAGGCATGTGATATCTATAATATAAGTCAATAATGATCGCGGTCCAAGTACCGAACTCTGTGGTACTTCGCATTCAACCCCGACGGGATCTGACAGCGATTCACGCAGTCGTATTTCCTGGCGCCGGTGTAGAAGAAAGCGTCTGGTCCACCCTAGGAGAGGATCACTAATACCAAAGATCTGGAGTTTGAAGCGCAGAATGTTATGGTCGAACTGGTCGAACGCCGTTGAGAAGTCGAGAAAGATTACGTCAACTCCTGGGACAGAGAAAACTGGTTCAGTCCAGCTGAATGGTTCTGGTAGTAGATTTGTAGTAGACGATGGATTTCGTCAAGAGCCATGCTGTTCCGGTGCGAGGTGATTAAATTCTTTCAAGTAGACCGTTAGGGCATCAGAAATAATAGCTTTCCATGACCTTTGAAAGAACCGATAGTAAACTAACGGGATGGTACTTGGCTGGATTGAAACGACTAACACCCTTGTGAATAGGAGTAATCCTCCCGGTGTTTCCACATATCGGGCACGTATATTTCTTCAAAACAGTTTTGGAAGAATCGAGCCACACGGTCATGTAAACGCTCTGCAGCCGCCGCTAGCAATTTCGTGTGTATATCATCAACTCCAGGTTGCGCACACCCAACAACTTTTTAGTACAGCTTCTATTGTGAACGATATCTGAGTGAGTTTTCGGGGTGAAACAAACATTGCCATAGGGTTATTTGGCCAGTGATCACACTGAAATGTTGTAGCATATTGTAGGCACAGGGTATGCGCCGCCTCCTTTAGTGTCCCCGTAGGTCCGTCTGCTGTTTGAAGAGGAGGAATATCATGTTTCAACTTACGTAGGCTGTTGACGTGTTGATACAGAAGCTTGTGATTTGAGGTCATACGCACTGCCAACTTTTGTTGGTCCCTCTTCTGTCAGAAAGCTGCAGTTGGCTATCTCACCTAGTCGAGCTAATATGTCGTAGCATTTAATCGTTTTTGTTGCCTCGACAATTTCTCCGGGATATTCTGCATAGCAAATATATTTGAAGAGTAAGACTACATGGTCGCTGTGACCCAATGGGACGTCGACGATCGTCCTCTGGACCATTAGTTCTTCGTTGATGAATATCCAATCCAGTATCGAAGGCTTATCGTTTTCTCGGAATCGGGTGGGAGTGTTGATGTGGCCATACAGCGGGTAACTGGAGACAAGCTCTTGTAAATCAGACCCAAACTGTTCTCCGGGAGCTGCTTGGGATTCCAGTGCATGGATGTTGAAATCACCAGTAATGAGAATATGACTGTAAGTTTGGTTTGTCATCCGAGTTAGTGCGGATGCCAGATGGGAGTCCATCTCGGGCATAGAGGAAGGAGGGCGGTAAATGACCGCCAATACACAAGTATCACCATTTAATCGTAGACGGCATCAAAGGGAATCTTGTACCGTGCTGGCCAGATCCTCTATGAGCTCACATTGCAGGTCGTTGCGGAAATACAGAGCCACCCCTCCACCGTTGCTGCGTCGGTCGTGACAAAAAATGGATATGCCTGGCAGTGCGATCTCCATGTCACTTATGTCAGGGGGTAATCATGTTTCCGTTGTAGCGATGAGGTCTCAGGCTTTTGATTCTTGACGCAGTCGCATTTCAGCAATTGTACTCAGTAAGCCTTGTGTCTTGGTTTTTCGGATGTCAAAAGCTGTTGACTGGGAGCACATGAATGTTATGGATTTGTGCTGACCGATGAGAGACGGGCGCCTAATGGTTTCTTGGGTAAATTGACAAAGCTCGATAGGAATGCATTCTGTTTCTGGTCTTACTTGCAACTGTGATATGTAGTCCATCAGCAGAGTTCTCGATAGCTATGGATCTTAGGGCGCAGGTTTCTGAATCGCTGTGTTGGTTATACCGAGTCGCAGGTGATCTCGTTTCCGCGACAACAACGAGTGGCTGCGGCTCTCTATCTGCTGTTTTCACTCGTATTTCCGAAAGAAGTGTGTTGCGTAGTAACTGCCAGATACAAGTTAAGCTCACAGCCATTTGTTGTGATTGCACCGTTAGTTTTAGTATCCTCGGGCCACTGCCTCTGTAGTTTGGCGACACGGGTAACCGTGTACTCGACTTCAGTATGACTTCGCACGCACAGCGAGCTTCACTGACGAAACGCCATGCTTTCAGGTCCTGAGTGCGGGCTGGTTGCTGGTTGCGTTGCTGGTTCTCGGTAGCTCGAGCACGCCATGAACGAAAATAATTCATTGGCTACTCTCCGTGTGGTGGTCGTTTGAATTATTATTGTCCAGCTGGTGTTCATTCCATGGAACATCCGGAAATCTGCGTATTCCACTGTTTTCAGTCCGCAGGCGGTATACCGACGAAAACATCTTCTCGACATCATCTGTTGATCCCAATGTTATTCACATCAGCCGGGACTCTCCATAATAATTCGAGGTTGGATGTCGAAAGGTGCGTATTATATTAGTCGGACTGGCTTGAACTGATTTTATCACACAGGAAATTCCACTGCTTTAAATAGTCCAGCTGCTCACCCCTCAAGAAGTTTGTCTTTGACTCCGGAACGTTGATGCATATAAGTATCAAGGCCCCGCAGTTCCACCTGGTCTTCGGTGATGTGGGGAGCACGGTTATCAAGGGAGTTAGTGACGTCTCTGTAGATTGCACCTGGTCCTTGACCCATTTTGTGGCTGTACCGGGTGAGGCTACTGAGCAGCAACGGTTGCATAGGTGGATCGGTGTTTAGAGCGCTTCCGATTTCGCTGGTCACTCGGAAGGGTGGGTGTCACCGATGTTTCATCAGTCGGTGCATTGGATAAGAGGATTAGGCAGTGGAGCTAGACATGCTTCTATCGGTCACGACAACGACTTGGTTCGTGGTTCCCATGATTTCTAGTACTGCGCTGCCGTGTGAACGTCTGGACCCTTTCCTTGGTTTCGAGGCAGAAATTGAAGGAGACTGATGGGGTTCAAGCTGCGCCATTGTCGCCTTGAGCGAAGCAATTTTTGCTTTCAACGGATGTTTAGTTTCGGTGACTAGGTTGTCATACTTTTGTGTTAACGCTAGTATGCATTTTACTAGTGAAACAGCCGTGTACTTCGGACGGAACCGAAGTAAACCCGGCGTATTGTATTTCTTTATGTCAGTTCTACAGACCTTGACGTATTTCGGATGGTACCAGTTAATGCAATTTATGTAAGCCAACCCTACTTTTCCTACTTAGCACACATTTGCTTAGCTCAAAATGCTTTGTTCCGGGTTACCGGTGCGGTGGTCATAATGACCGACTGCCGTAGAACAAATCCAAGATGGCGGACACAGATGACAATTGGGCAAATCAAGAACTCCGAAATTAGCCTGAGAACATCCACAAAATTTGTATAGCTTGAAAAATACCCCTTGTAAAAGATACTGGTGAACAATCCACAAGGAAAAAGCGCGGATAACAGACTAATCCCGATTCAACAGTGAAATCCCACACAGTGGTCCAAAAATCCACGGCGTTCGTCGGTACTTCCAAACATGGTGCATTTTGAACTTTGTCTGTGTTTTGATCCAGCACGCAGAATGCGTGGATCATCAGCTTCCGCCTCATCAATTGACTCATTTTGTAGTGGCGCAGGAGACAAGAATCACAATAGGAAGGGACAAGCCGAGGAAGCTAAGGACGAGAGAAACTAACGAGGGCAACAGGGGCGTAAGTTCACAAAGCAACTAGAGGCCTACGAAACAAGCCGAAAATGGTCTACAAGCCACGAATGATATCAGGCCCAGACCGGTAAGAGCGGGAAACGTGCTGGTGAGGAGTCAGCTATTCCGGAGAGATACGGCTTTGTCCATGCCACCAGCGATAACCCCAAGGAGAGCGACGCAACAACTATTAAACAAGTCAAGCGCCTTAGAACGAACCGAGTCTGGTCAGAACATGACGAGCGGAAGCAAAGGCACGCGTGCAAATCGGTCAAAAGTACCTCGTGGATCGACTGACATCGGGGCATGTATCTTACGCCAATCGATAGCGCAGTGCATGATGAGTGGTAGGTTGGAATTGCCCTCTATACGTGTGCGCGTGCATTATAGTCTGTAAACCCGTTGTGCCTTGTCAATAAAGACTATGCCTCCCTACCGCTTCTTTCTCGCTACAAATGTAAAGGCAAGCTTAACTTTTACTTGCAGCACACTTATAAATAATTACACTTTGAGAGCAGTCAATGGGACTTCGTTGTCTCACATTATTTGATCGGTTTAAGTCAATTGGAGAGAAGGGAAACGCGTTGTACGTGAAGCCGACCGTCGAAGATAGTCCGGAGTCAGTGCATGGTTCTGTTGACGACAACGATGTAATGGTCTCGAGTTATGACACAAACAATGGGAAATCCGAAGACCGATGGGGTCTGCCGTCTTATGCGGCGATGTTGAACCGCGTCCTCGTGTGCATCCCCCAGCATAATCACAAGCAGTAGAATTAATAGGGTTGCAGACATAGATAATTTCCCACAACATGTACAGCACATACCACTTTTCCTTTGCGCCATGGGACAGCCACTGCTGCTAGCTATTCCCACTGATGTTCGTTCAGCTGTTGGCGCCACACCCATCTCTGATGACGGAATGCTACCATTCACTGGGAAATATAAGGACAGTGATGAGATTTAACTAAATCTTTGTGGTTCGGATTATAAGTAAGGGGCATGCAAATAATTAACACAATTTGCTCTTGACTCTACCGTTTTGTCAGATGTATTAGTGCGTTATCTCGTACGGGACAACCGTGGCCAGGCTTTTGTCACGTGCCATGAAACACAATGGTAAGGCCGTATGCCTACCATGTGGATAACTTTCTTACCTGAGTCAAGTATACATAAAAATGTTATAACTGCAACGGGAGAATTCGTTGCTTGAATGGTGTGGAGGGCTCGTTGTCTACTCGTTGACTTCTCATCTCTGCCTTGCAGATAATTCCAAACAATTGTTCCGGAGGCTAACCGCATTTGTGAGCGTGTCAGCTTTTTTAGATGGTCGGCATCTTTACACCTTCAGAGTTATCCTCCTCCAGTCTACAACATGGGGGTACGAATTCGCTGTCTTGCAATGTGCATCACGTATCACCAGTCGGAGTATAAGGCGTTACAATTCAGGAAACGGATGGTATACTTCGACTTAGAGTGGGTTATTGCTGTGTTCTACGCTCCACTTATAAGGAAATCGCTGCGCCTATCGATGCATTCCCCCAAACTATGTGCTCCATGCTGCGTGGAGATCATGTCTTCACCAGCGAGCCCCTAGTTGCACCTAGGACTGGGTTCACCTGCATTCAAAAATAACATTGGCTGTAAATCCTACCAACCCACCATCACATAAGATGCACAACCACGTCGTTTTAATCAAATGTCTGATGAATGGTGAACTACTGCTTGATGTACTTTCATACCAGCTTACTTTACGTTGGAAGTAGTGATCCCAGTTTATTCAAATAGATAAAGCCACCACCGCTATCTTGAAAAGCCATAAATCCATTAAGCTCAGTAAAACATTGAGTTAATCAACTATCCTCATATTTTGCGGCTAATTCATCAATAGAGTGCATTCCCTCGACGTGGATTTTGGGCATATCACAGAAGTTAGAAAATTTTTGTTCTACAAACCCCAAGTTGAAGGTACCTAATAGTATGATACCTTTCTTAAGAAATAGCTAAACCACTCATAATAGTTATGTACACGCCTACAGTTTATCTGTCAATTCTTTACGACTAACGTGACGTGAAACGAAGCACAGATTCCAAAGCGAAACTTACTGGTGCCGCCACATGACCAGGACTCTACCTTAGGACCCCCCGAAACACTACCGCATCGCGGTAATTTGGTTGATCGTGGACCCTTACCTCACACACCCAGAGGCAGCGGCAGCTGTGTTCGCTATTCCTCGGTGCACACAACATTATCTAGGCGCCATGCTCGCTCGCACGAAGTAAAAATGTACACTGGACCGTGAGAATACGCTGATCACACTGTGCGTGTATACTCATGTTCTGACATAGATTCCACCGGTTGCGCTTAGAGTAACCGGAGCACTCAGCATAGAAAGAAGTTACCTACACAAAACACCTTTCAGTCGAGGGGTAACACGGCGTTTACACTTAGATGGACAACAAATGGTACTGCTACCGAAAGCTCATCCTTCCAACTGCTGAAAGTTGCGTTCCTGGACGTGCATTCAAGGATCAGACCAAAACGGTAGCCTTAACAACAGTCTTCGTTTTGATGCAGTGGGCTAACGTTGATTTTATTACATTGAGAATGACCAACCCTGCGTTCCCTATGTGGAAAGTTTTACAACTGGCGGACGGAGATGCTATATGTGTTCAAACAACTTGCGTGCACGGAATTGCATCGTGTCAAGAATAGCGTGTTGACGAACATGGCCGTTCTGTCCAATGTAGGCACGTTGAAACCACCATGAGAGCTCACGTGTATTACTATGTTAACGATGCTAGTATAGCCTTCTGTTGGCCATCAACTGTACAATCGTTGAGCGAGTGAGCCCAAATAAGTTTGCGCTGTCAGTAATTCAGTTCAACTAGTGGTAGACAGAAGCGAGTGAGTTTGCTCCGTGTACCGATGCGTGTGCAAGCGCGTGCTTTAGCACCTGTGATTTAGGAGAGACAAGTAACAATCCCAAACGAGTTCACAATCTACGTGTTAGCACGCCTCCTGACAAGTAGTTGCCATGGCTGCGGTAGACATGAAAGGCATGATAGCAAAAGGGAGGAAACTGTGTTTGCATGCCGCTCACAAAAAGAGCATGTAAGTCTGACCGATACTTGTGACTGTACCAGTTACAGGCGCAAAAGCGGATGTACAAACGCTGTCCAGTTGGGGCCGCCGACAATATGACCACAGCCCCCCTAGTTGCCCGATGGCCCAGGCAGTGACGTCCTCGTTTTTTGGTCCGTGTCGATCACTGTCACCGTATGCGACAATTTTGTCTCTATTCGCCTTTAGAGTTTGGCTTACTTTACCTAATGGTTCAAAATATGAGCCACTGAATACTTCGCTGCCGTTGGTAATTTGCAACGAGGTCCATCCTGCCTTATCCCCCAAAGCCATCCGAGGTAGCTCGGTTGGGGTTGGCTTGCCATTTTGGTCGTTGCACGACGGCGTATCATTGGGCACTATCTGATAATGTAACCTAGGAATTCCAGTCAACTATTTTCGCAGTTCGTTATATATCGAAGATTTGGTGTAATCTGCATGATATCGGTTGGCTATGGCCCTTTTCAGAGAGGATCATCCACTTTATTATTACTTGGCAACAGAGAAACGAGTCCGATCGGCAAGCACCAATGGGTGAATTGCATAGTGCTGCAGTTTGTCGACGGAGTTTTCGTCTACACCCAGAACTTAGTGGGTCATTGTATCTTAACCCAGACCATCGTGCTCCTAAAGATCAGCCATACGTACTGTGAAACCGTGATGACAAAAACCGTGATGACATGAATCTGTAGGTATATTGACATTTTTCGTGCAGCCATGACTCCATCTAGCTTGCTACTTTTCGACTACAATGTGTGGACCGATCGTACCGTGCATTTGCATCGGTTCGTTTTTATCATGCGTCAGCTCGAGAATCAACAAGTATAAACTTTCAGAGTGAGCGAATAAAAGGGTTTTAGGTGATATTAGAATGAAGAGAGTGTAACTGATCGGTTCCACAGATTGCAGAGTTCTGTTCACTCGATTCAGCATGGAATAAAATGAGGGAGGATCCATTTTGATAGCTTAGCAGGGCAAGCCATCTTAGACCGTTTGGGTAGATAAGAAAGCGTGTAGAGAACACCTGCGCCGTTGCTAATTACAGCACAGCAAGGGGCAGCAATTAGTATGACGTCTACCACGTTAGTGAAAAGTGGTGTTTTAAACACTGACGTGTTTACGAACTTGCTCACAGATTCCGCAAGCCCGGCTAAATGAAGTGGCCCTTAATTGGACTATTATAGGGGACGCAAAGTGCGGTTGCATCACCTGAATTAGTTATGCCACTAGCCTTGCCCCCTGAATGACAGTTGAAGCCAGAGCAGCTGCTTGTAAGCAGAAGACTTCTCACTGTAGTGAATCACTCGTTGGGGGGGGGGGGTTAAGGTTACTCTTCAACCAGTATGGCAGCCAGAACGCTCCCTCAATAGATTGCCTCAGTCAGTAGAGCGGACACCGCGGAAGTGTTGGACGAGTCACGTCACTTTTGATGTTGATGAAAGTTCACGTAAGCGGCCTACTTATGAAGCATAATTGTCTATCCCGGAATTCTCCAGCATCCAATCATGAGCACATGAAATGCACCATTAGCATTACACCAATTTCCCCACGTATCGATCCAACTGCTCGATTGAAAGTGTGTGAGTAGATGCTTCGAAAGATTTGAGTGCACAATTTAAAAAATTGAATAGCGAACCCTTACACTATGATATTGTTACGTTTGATACCAATCTCAATAAGTTACTGCGACTCACCAGACAACAATACTCGGCTCGAGTCTTTAGGACAACAGTGAGTTCCGTGTGGCCACTTCTATGTTGGCGCAACACTTTCCGAATAGACCCAGTGAAATGCGTATCTCCTCAGGTGCTCCCTGAAGCTAGCGCCAGTGCGACAAAGCTGACTCGCCCGAACATTATTTGGGTCACCATAAGAGAACCCTTCTCGTTCGCAATGTATCGGAAATCATAGCAGTTAGCGATTATGAGTCCCAAACATACTACATGGAAGAGTGGCGGTCGTCCGTGAAGATCTTTCTGTTGATGTTGTCGTAATCCTGTCGATATCCAGGTAACCTTTTTTCGGCTACAAAGAAATTGGGTCAAGATAACCAAAGCTTGTCAGTGTAGTTGTCATGGCTTTTGCCCGAGGTTGATCTCTGAACTGCGGTTAACGACTGTAGCTACCGAAGTACAACCTCCGGCCTGCTCCGCTGGAAAAAAAGTATCACCGGGAAATCAGCATAACTTCCACGGGGTTCACAAAATTATAAACCCAGTTCCAAAACTTCTCATGTGGCTACGCTGGACAGCACACCTCATGTTGGGTTGCAAATGGATTGTCACCGTAGCATGTATTGGCGTCACACAGGGCATACGTAATCCATCTATAAAACGATCCACAGTCAAGCATTCATCGGTCGGCGCAGATTAACTGGACTCCGAGAAGCTTCTCTACGTGTCCACCTATTTCCAAGGTCTACTCAGCAAAATGCCCTAACTACCCCTAAACCCTGGTTGAAAGAATCTGTGCATCCGGCTTATGACGGAAACATGGTAGGCTCTGAAATATATAACGCCGTGTTAGAGCAACCAGCAGTTTCGGTTTTCCGGTATAGCATGCCCAGCGAATACGGTGCGGAAGAATTTATTTCCGTAGCTGCCTTCAGTGCGCACGCATACAGACTTCGGAAAGTCAAGTCCGGTTTCCGCTGGTGTCACGAACGACTGGGAGGTAAAGATGCTCGCCTCATGTTTGTCGTTCACTGCGTCTCTGCGTTGAACTTCAACTTGGCACCTGCAGTGAAGCAAGTGGCAAACGAGAAGTGAGGGATAAATAAATAAATGAATATATATATATATATATATATATATATATATATATGGTTTAATCTTCCACACTAGGATTCTAAGCAGCTTCTGGAGGATAGTTTAACGTCATTTTGCAAGAGGTCATCCTTATGTTTCTACCTTATGACCAACGCTTATCTCACCAAATTCGGAGAGGCATACAAGTCATTTATAGGTAACTATATATGCCCCAGCGAAAAACCCATGAGCGAGAGAGCGATTAGCTGTAAGGTGATCAGACGGCCACCATCCTGAACTGCGTCTGCTAAAAAGGATATTCCATGGAGTGTGCCGAGGTGACTAGAGACATTACACACCTTAACTCGATTTACTGAGATGACTAACCGGTCTTTTAACCGAGGACGTATCGAATACTACTTGACGGAATTTCGTCAACAGGCTAAATAACCCATTTGCGGATGCATCCGAAATTAGGATTGCCGTTTAAGCAAAATGGCATATTTGGTGGGAGTATCCTATCAGTGTGAACAGATGGGACAGAGGAGCGAGCTAAACGACCAATGAGAGACGGGCATGACCGATTCGATCATTGGACACTGGTTGGCAGATGTTAGTCTGGGTTCCTCACCGTTTGTTTAACTGTCAAAGGAGGAACCTCATCAGTCTGTAAAGGTCGTTGTTTATGGAATTTCATGGGCAACAAATATCGAGTTCTGAATGCCAAACGTGTTGTACTTTTCGCTTAATGGACTTTACCGAATTGGTACTTGGTCCTGAAGGGCCGACCCACTGCGACAGCGAATCCACAAGATACATCCAGGCATTGATACTTAGGAACCCATATGATTTGTAGCAATCATCTAATTCACATAATCCATAGGGATAGATTGGCATAACACCAACCTTAAGCAAAATAAGGTACTTCAGCTCCTAAGCTGCCATATAAGTGTGTGAACACCCTTCATATGTATTCTTCCTTCATGCGTATTCTTAAAGGACCTGAACCAACAGGGACAACAAAAACGATGAACACTACGCATCAGTTCTATATCTTAGCTCGTCCACACACGTTCTGCGATCCCGGGACCTTTCGCAATGCATTGCCTCACCATGTTTACTCATTTCGCCTTTATGGTAGAGGGAATGCTAGAAAATCTACCGGAACAAGTGCTATCAGCTCTCGCAGAGGTAATGGTAATCACTAGAAGACGCTTCCATGCTAGCATAGTCGGACTGTCAAAAAGTTATGGCTGGTTTATTACCATACCAAACGTTGGATTCAACATACAACTGAGCGTGATGTTATGGATCTCTTTTAGGGAAAATGACTAGTTTCTGTGACGAAAATGTAAAGTTTCCGTGCAAATACAAATCGTACACATTTCTGCATGTTTCCACGAGCTAGTTTGCGTTTGTTGCGTTCACGTGCTTCAACCAGGGTAGCAAGTGGGCTAGGATAATGGGAAATATAGGGCAAAGCGCATTGCCCTACAATTACTATTATCCTAGCCCTACCTGGAGAAGAATAGTGGGTGCGTTGTAAACGTTTTTCCACAGTACTTTGACAGTCCGGATCATGTTCAATTGGGACATATTTAGGACTGTCAGCAGACTATCACCAAACTCTCGGTGGACTGTCGCGCCGGTAGGGTTGCAACAGCGGTGAAGGACTTGGGTGGAACTTTGGCTCGAGTTCTCCAACACAGCTTTAACAAGAGGCATATTTCCACCAGGTGAAACGTGGTATAATAAGTTCAAGTCATACAAGTCAGTCGTTCTGACCCAACTAATTAGGCCTAATGACTATGTATCTAGTGTACAAAACTGGTATGAAGGCCACCGCTGTTGACGCACCCACTAGCCACCTGGGTGAGTTTGAGCATAGTACGCACAGACAAATGGATTCAGCAAATGTCAATCGTTCAGTAACACCAATCTACTGCGAGCACGGTTCAGTTGGACGGAGTTTGTAGCTGAAGGTGCAGGAGTTTACGCAGTTTATCATGACTAATATACGACGCATTCGATCGGTTGGACGGTAATATTGTTGATCTTCCCCTGAGGAAATCAGCAACGTCCTCCACCACAGGCATCTGAATGTAAGGGTACACGGATTCTTCTAGATTAGCGGTTCCCAACCTTTTTGACGCCATTACATTCAAAGCGGGTTCATTTTAAGCAATTACCCCCAAACTTTCTAAAGCCAATTAGCTAGCAACTAGTGCATTTTTCTTTAAAGTAGGCAAATGAATACCAAATGTAATTACTTTCGATCATGCAAATAAACGAGACCCCATTGTAGTGCGAAGAAAATCGCATTTCTTTCATTAAGTACAGCGTTCAAAGTATTCTTGCTGACGTCTTGAACGAGACTTTGATGGCGCTGTTAGAAAGCGATATCGCACATATCATTAACGCCTGTTGCTGTACACCGAGGATTCTTAACCTTTTTGAGGCTCTCATAAATGGGGTTTGCTATAATCAACCCTACCCTTCCCCAAATTATCGTTTCAAACGCTAACGAATAACTACCCCGCTGTTTGCTTCTATGGGAACTGATAGCTATTTGGAATAGCCCTCGATCAATAAAAGAAAGAAAACAGTTGTTTGGTACAACGTTGTATGTAGTCAACTGGCGATATACATCAATGGGACGGTTGATATTGCTTAGTGATAAAAATTTCTGGTATATTTGGTTCAGTTCCTGCTAACGTACATCAGAAGTCGTGCTCCAGGTTCATTCGACTCCTTGCTTTTGTTTTCATTGAAACCATTGTGGATAATCCACTTTCATATCTATAAGTTGTTGCAAATGGGATTGATATTTTCAGTGCTCTTTCCGATAGCAATGGATAGTCACCACCTATCTTTATCCAAAATGCTACCAGTGGTGTGTTTTGGAAATCTATTTTTAATTCGTTATTTTCGCGCATTCATAGGAACTGTGCTTTGGCTTCGATCGTAGTATCCGGAAAGATTTCCTCATCCAGTGAAAAGGGTCTTAGCACCCAGGCATTTAGTTGACGATTTTCCAAATCAGGAAAATATTTGCTAATGGAATGGACTACTGGTGACAAATGGCAAGTTATATCGTCCATGAAAGTGCATGTTTCATTTCTTCTAGCGAGCACCATTAATAGTTCTGGAAACATTGACACCTCGTCAACTATTGCTCTGCGTTGGTACAGCTGCGTTTTACGAAGAAAACTGGCAACCTTATCTTGCGAAGTTAAAATAGTAACCATATTTCCTAGTAAGCTGAGATTCAGTGTATTTAATTCTCCGAAGAGATCTGCAAGATATGCTAGTTTGGAAATAAATACGCTGTCTGTTATCATGACGTGCAGCTCCTTCCTTTCAAGGAACATTGCAATTTCTTCTTCGAAGCTCGAGCACTCGGTGTAACACCCTACCTCGTGATAACCACCACACTTCCGTGTGCAATAACAACACGTCGAATTTCCCTCCAAATTCATTGCACAACTCTTTGAAATCTCTTGTATATGTCGCACTACCGCAGATGACATTTATTATTTTCACTACGTTGGTTAACATGTCCAGCAAAAAGGCGGAAGAGTTTTCAATGCTAAAGCATAACGGTGTATTATACACTGGCTGGAGGTACAGTGCAGAGCAAATTTTTCGACAAACGTTTGGAATCCAGAACGGACGCCCAACATGGATGGTGCTGCGTCTGTACAGACACCCACCAACCTCGACCACTCTAGATCCTTTTCCTCGACAAAATCCTTCACTGTTCGAAAGACATCTTCGCCATGTGTAGTTGTGCTCAATGATCCTGAGAATAAGTATTCTTCTTTGAAGCGGTCGCCTTTTTTGTGTACCGAACATAGACCAGTAGCTGGGGACAGGATGCAACGTCGGTCGACTCATCTAACCGTATTGAGAAGAAAGGACTTGACTTTATTTCGTTGAGCACCTTATTCACAATATTCTTGCTCATATCCTCGATACGACTTTTGAGTGTCTTGCTAGAAAGTGATATCACGCTTTTCTTTTCTGCGTGTTGCCATCCAAGAACCAGCTTCACCCCATCCATTATGCAAGATTTTATGAGATCCTCTCTTATAGTATGCGGTTCCTTGTTTTGGTGTTTCAGAGAGCGATGCGGTACGACGCTTCAAGAGCAGCTTCAGTTGACTGAAAAAAGGAGCCCGATGTATTCAGACGCGAACTCTTGAGTGTAGCTTCTTTCCGTTTGACGAATGTAATATCTTTTCCTACAAACTGAGAATGACTTCGGTCGAAGTGGTCCTTCAATTTGCTGGGTTTCATGCTCTTCCTCGTGAGCACTTTGCTGCACAAAACACATTGCGGCTTTTCAACATTTTTATCGACAAAATTGGTGAAGCCCGATTGCAGAAAAACTTCTTGTAGGACCGCTTTTCCAGAAGATGTGGTTCCTGCAAGAGATTAGACAACTAAATGATATATATAAATATGAATATTTTCGTGATTTAATGTAGGTGACATTATCCTTTCTTGTCAAAAACCACTGTAGATGAATGTGATCAACCCAACACCCAATGGTCACTGGCGTCCAATTCGCTGATTCTGCCTTTTTGTGACCCAAAGCGCGGTGTTCTGCGCACTTTCAAACACCTGCTGTTATCTCCATCCGAGGCATCATATGACCCTTTCGTGTGTGATTCGTGATCAAACATGAACAGATATCAGTGCCTTCTCAAGTGTTGTATTCATCCATTCCAAATCATTCCTGCATGATGACACCACTACTCTGTATCGATACGTGGTGAATACTAATCCCCCTTTTTGACCCTTCTAACCTGGAAACAATCGCGCGTCACCTTGCCTAGTCATCTGACCAAGGTTCAACTACTAGTTTGCAATCGATTCCATAATTCGACCCGGCGAACGACTGGCTGACGATAGCCACGGGAGCCGATAGAGGTGTCATCTGGTTGCAGTGACTAATGGCTGGTCACTGACGGCTAATCCTAAGTGCACAGGTAGTCAGCGACATGTTTTGAGACGGATGATTTTGTTATTAAACTTGTTTAGCGACCAATTGATGACCCAGTCCTCGTACTAATATTTACCCCCTGAAAAATGGCATTTTACCCCTTTGGGGGTAATTACCCTCAGGTTGGGAACCCCTATTCTAGATGATGTCCAGGCCGGAGTTTATATACCAGTTTCGGCATTGAGGCCACTTCTGTTATTAACTTTTGTCAACGAGCTAACAAAATTAACCACTCCTAATTACCTAACTTTTACCGATTGCATCAGGATTTGGCCAGCGATGATCGTATACAGATTTAAGCAGATCTCCTTTGAGCCTCTGGTAATGAACCATTAACCTTTTATTCAATCTGGTTACACATGGGGCGATCCACGCAAGACACTTAATAATTCGCTCTTGTAAGCAGAGCGATCAGGATACATGTAAACACTTTTTGTAATAGAGATCACCGTATTTATTCAAGGTAACTTCGGCTACCATTATATAACACCCAACCGGTTTTCGACCGCCATCGGATCATCGACGCTTACTTGTATTTGGACCTCCAGCTCCACCACTTTTGAACCTGCCATCATCATTGCTCTGTCATTCTCCTTATCCATTTAACTGAAACCGCTAATCTTTTCCGAATCCAGCTGCATTCACTTGCATCCCTAAGCTTAAAACCCCGGATAATTAGGATAACTTACCAACACCTTGGGCCGCATCACTTAAGTCTCATCTGCCGTGACAATACGTAGCTCATGAATCGCCTCAATTTCATCAACACTTAGTTGTATACGGTTGTCCTGACCCCCGCATTCGCACCATTTATCTCCACTGTCAATTTCTTAGCCTCGTTCTCTTTTGACTCATATTTCTATTCTCACATCTTCTCTGTACCATAGTCACCTGCGCTCTATGGTGCCATCTTCAGTCCTAGATTTACTGACTTATCTCACAGGATAGCATTGAGACCACTAGCTCCAGCACTTAAACCTTTGTTACGCTGAGATTTGTACCTCTGTAACCCAATAGCAAAGGCTCAGTACGCTGCCCGGGTTTCGTTTCACGCAAGTGTTCTCTCAATCTTTACATTTTCTCCAGGATTCGTTCCCACAGCTTGGCCTACAGACCAACTGGTCCACACTGGTCAACATGGAGTCACGATACAAGGCGTTCCCCACGTCCTCTATCCAGGTCAAACTCTTTCGATTGCTCAAAAAACGCTAATCTACAGCACCGCCCTATTTCATAAGATATGGAATAAAATCCCCGCTAAACATTCCGTGGCTGTACATCACACTGCACTATCTCGCTACCTCATTGAACTTCCTCGCCTAGAAATCAGCAGAGATTTTCTCCGCTTTTCAGATTAACGTTGTAACACCTTAACCTTTCAGTGCCAACAGGATGGCTTGATCAGTTGGCAAGCTGCAGCACTAATCAACTCTAGACCGCTTTCCGCCGTAAATTTTACACCATTATCGCTGGTCACGACGCCACAAATTCGGCTTACTTATTTGCTATTTTTCCTCTGGCCATTGGGTATTTAGCCTCTCAAGAAGCTTTCGGCCTCTGTCTAGGTTTACTATCCAGACTCTCAAAATGGCTCATCAGCCCTTCGCCACAGCACCTAATCCTTTTCTAAGCTTAGTGCATTAACTCCTCAGGTACCTATTCGTCACTCACTGTTATAACTGCAACTCTATGTTTTTCCTCCTTACGTTTCACATTGACATCAAACGCTCAATGGGAATCGAAGTTCTCCTTGAAACATGAAACTTGTTAGAAGACATTTTGCATAAAATGTGCATATGCTGATCCAACCATAACGTTCAGTATACTACACTCACATATTTACCTTACCTTTACAATTTTCCATAGTAGTTATTCTGCTGTTTGCTCTCTTTTACTTCCCCTTCTCCGAGGAACGAATTTGTTTAATGAGGAGTTATCCGTGACGCGTACTTTGCCGGTGGATTACGAGCCCAACCGCAATCACAATAATGAATACGCATTGCCATGGTTGGGATTGGGACCACATTGCACTCTGACCAACAACTTGTATGGATGGCTGGATCCGAAACCGTTCGAATCCAACCTCAAATGGGACTGGAGCAATATAGAGCATACGAGGCTACTGACTCTTGGATCACCAAACAACCGATGGCTGAAAGTTACATGTAACAAGCTCTAGCAGTGCAAGTAGACCCAACGTTTATCTAAGTACCTCTGCAACCTGCGCTCATAACGAACATAAGATTGAACCACACCACTGTCTTTGCAGTGCTCACAGCTTCCGCAGTCGAACATCCCCACACGGGGCCTTTAATCCACCTAACATATTGATTGTCAGATCTGACAATCGCAATCATTCGCCGACGATGGGAGCTTTATTCGGATTTTCGAGTGTGTTTTGAATAACCGAAAGGAATTTTTGGAAAATAGTATTATTGACCCTGTTGTTAATTTCGGGAATAATTCGCCGGCTTTTTGGTCATCGAAATCATTTACAAGGTTCGAAGAATTTGAGTTTTGGAGTTTTAAATGCGCTGTCGACAACGTTGGCTATTTGTTCTGCGAGGCACGTCAATAACCGTTACGACGGTAGCGAATGCTATGTAATCGGGAAGATTGCAATTATCATAAGTGTACTGTAGAATTTTTCACGTGTACTAGAACCTCTGTGGACGTAACAGTTCTTATTGTTATACACTTGCTAACTTCAGTCGAACAAGATGCTATCACAATCATATACCATTATCTTGCGGAGCATCTCATTTAGTGCATTTTTACTATATGATGATCAGATTGTGACCGAAGTATTCCTGTTGAGTGTATTTAACTGAGAAATAAATAAGTACGTAAATGTTTTATTCCCGGCAGTGCGTGGCTCGCCTGTACAGGCAGGATCATGATAACGCAAACAAGTACCGTCGGTAATTGTTTAAAAATATAGCAAGTTAACCAGTAACATACTGGATTTGGCTTTCTGTATATATGTAAGTGTATGTAAGTGCACATGTGACCCATGTCGAGGCTGATATTGCATTCTTGTTGCTTCTTCACCGCAGTTAGGCTAAACCAACTTACACTTGAACTAGGTCTTTTTAAGCTGGATAAATTTCATTCCACTTCATTTGATTTGTTCTGCTTACCGGAATAATCTATTTACCGGCCACATTACTTGCGCTAATTGCGCTTATCTTCGGTAACTTTGTTGCGTTCTTAGTATTTTAAGTGACTTGTGGTCATTTTTTCTTATCGCGGATACGTTGCTAACCAACTGACTTCATATGCTAATTTAGCGAAGAGTTATGGCACCGTATCTGTATGCATTATTCGATGTATTTTATTTCAGGTTGTCGTTTCAAGTGAATGGCTGTTGCTTGATATCCCCGGTGTGGATGCGCTTGATGTGCATGTTGACAAGGTGTCTACCAGTCTATTAGCCACTAGCTCGTTCCTACTGGCTCCAGGAGACAGTTGGTCGTTGCTGGAGGGGACAGGGTGCACGGTCCGTGTGGCCACGCTAGGCTAGAAGAGCGGTTCATTGCACTCAGTGTGGAGCGGACTACGGTCCAGCCACCGCCTTGTGTGCGCTTGATTCCCCAAATACAGCGTGTTTGTGTTTGCCTGTGAAGGAGTGTGGGCCGGCTTCGTTAATGAAACGTGGCTCCTATTCACTTGCCTCCCAGTCTTATTCCTTCGGGTTTGCACTGGATATGAGGTGTGTGGATGGAGTTGTGAATGTTGCAGCGCAAGCCATCTCTGATCTCTCTGTAGGTGTAGGCGTCCTGTGGTTGGCTACAATGACAGTTAAATCGGAAACCGGATGCTGCCAACCATGTAAGTGGACATGGTGAGTGAAGTATGATGTGTCACTGAATCCTTGAGCTTGATTGCTGTGTTCGCCATTGTGTGAAGGGATCAAAGGAACTCTTCGAACTGGATGACGTCCGTGAATTGGGGAAGTTCCTCCTGAAAGGGAAGAGGCAGTGATTTTAATTAGTGGAGAGTCACATCCGCCACGTCGCAGTGTTGTTAAACGGACCTCTGTGGCTTTTTATAGGGAGAACGCTTGCCAGGAGAAATGCCCCACGTCCTGGAACACTGCCGCTGAACCTTTCGCTGAAACGGGATTAACTCGAACCGCCTAGCTGTTACCACGTGGAGGTTGTTCTGCTAGCAAGCCTGGTGTAAAATCGAGAGTGAGCACTTCTGTTATTAATATTAATATTATCGTTGTTATTACTGTTAATGTTGCCAAAGCAGAGCATTCGGTACGGGCTCTCTTAGCAATAACAATCGAAAGCTCTGATTTGTCGCTTTGCTCACCACTTATCACCGTAAATATAATTCTCAAACGGGATACGTGGTAGATTAGCGGCCTTACCTTTTCAGAAATTATGCAACATCGGACGACCGGAACTTCAAAGTCTTGCGCTATTTGATCTAAAAGCAGAGACAGAGTGTTATAAATTTTCAAAGGAGCATTTCGGTGTTCAAGTAGTGGCCCGAATGTGGTGTACCAGATTTTAAGTGACACTGCCCCCGCTTGCTTCATTTGTTAAAGTTCAGCAGTAACTGCAACACGAGTGGCCCCTATCTCCAACTGCTAGAACGATGCAGGTACTTGAAATGCTGTCGGACTCTTCTCTGGTATTTACCGGCTCCACGCATGCCACTACAGTGAACGTATTCAATGACCCAGTCAGAGTTGCCAAACATCATTTCACCTAACTCACATAAGCATCAGAAACCAAAACATGAAGGCTCACACGTTAGTCACTCAGTGCATCAAATGACGAATGAACGAAGTTTTCAAAAAACCTGATCGGCAACCTCACTGTTTCTCTTTGTTTCTCTTTGCAAATCTCCAACCGACGATCCGGTGGGACTTGTGATGTTGGGAGCGAGAAAAGCCGACAACTCCCCAGTTCGGATGCTGTCCAGATGATTAGAATGATTGAAGTCTTCTTCAGAGAGAACCGGAGCCCCACTGAAGCTAGCTTGTTCCAACCCAAACACCAGGCAGGCACCCAGTCACGTGCGTTTGGCTAGATGTGGGGCTCGAAACCACTTGAATCTCACGCTATTACTTCTAACTGCACAATCTATCTGAACTGCATATAATATCACAGACTGATAAGTGTTAGTATTGGGCAGGTGACTGTGTTCTCTACACGCCAGTAGCGTGCAATTAACTGGAGATTGTACCGCACTGCGCCGCACCAAAGCCCAGCTAGCTAGCTCCTCACGCTGACCCCCAGATTCAAGTCTCTGTTTGAAAAAGTCGAGTTCCGAGTTTGAGGAGATGGAGTGAAAATGAGTCCTGGATGTTGATGGTTGTCTGTTTGGGTCCAACCGTGATGACACCGTTCGGCTGTTGTGTATATGTAAGATTATTTTCACCCGGAAACGAGGGGTATCAATGGCACTGTCAGTCTGCAGACGAAGTTTCTTACTCACACCAAGCAATACTCAGCTCTCACAGAATAGACGAGGCAGTTGAGTTTTGTCCATGCTTAACCGCGTGATGTTCATTTAGGAACTGATCGCACCTTTACTCATCCCCATGTTACAGGATTTCGTCCAGTTAACTAACCGGCCCGCGATGTTCTCCAGCGTGATGAATGGGTCTAGTTTCACTATAGAACTTACCCGAAATATCAGTACGTTCTTATCCTTCACTTTTAAACTCCCGGAGCACATATTCACCAAATGGCTGCAATTACTTCCAGTAAATCTTGCCATTGCAACTACAAAAAGGGAAGCAGAAATCAACAACTGTACTCACTCTTAAGGCTTCCTGACCAGTATGTTATTTTTAGTGAGGTAGCTGCAAAAATATACCACACAGTGTCCACTACCATGAATGAGAAACGGCTTCCATGCTACCACAAATATTCCATGGACAATATCGATGGGATGCAAAACATTGCACTTTATCACACAATTTTCACAGTAGTTGCGGTAGCAATTACTAGTAGTAAGTACGACTGAGAGAAGGTTGCCCTCGGGGATATCAGAGCACGTCCCACGTAAATGACTCAAAGCTGCCCTTTAGCTACATTATCCGAGATATATTTGATTGCCCTACGTTCAGGATGAGTAGTCGACAAAGTGTTCCATATCTGTTTTAGTTTGAAGAGACTTCCACAATTCGTCGGTGGAAACCCAAGTTATGCAAACAGACGGGGTCTGTGACTATTATCGGCTTGTCCTGGTGCAGCTATCGATTATCATCATTTAAATCGAACGATTTTGGGCCGTGTTTTACCATTGTGTGAAACACACTAATTCGATAGATTGTTTGTAAACAGCTGATAAGAATACGCGCAATGTCTGAATTCGGATTCTTCTGTTGAAAGTTTGCTATTTTTCGTTATTTCGAAGTGCCAAAGTACACTTATCGATTCCTTCAAACCATTTTACCACCCGTTTAGGTAACAGTGTGTCACCCGAGTTAATCAGGCATTCTGATGGAGCATTGTATGCATATGAGCTAATCGGATTCACACATCTAGTCCATATGGGTAACCACCGGATAAACGTAGGCAGGATGTTAGGCACAAGCCGTGGAGATAAGGCTTTCTTGACGTCTCGGTTTATATTACCTCATTTGAAAAACTTATGAGTTTCACCAGGTTAATTAGCACAATCACGATGTTAGAGCCAGTTCATTTTCCAGTCGGTCAATTTAATTGTTCCGACCGACGCATGTGCGGGCCGCTCACCCCTCCAATGCGTTTGTGATAGTGTGTACCACTGCACCACAGGAACACCCGTGTCGGTGAAAATTGATCCCGTTTCCGTGACAGTTGAATGACCTGATAATGGCGACAGAAGTAATTTGGCTGCTTCATCTCACTTCGAATTGGATTGTTATCTATTTATCGCCGCCACCCATCGCTGATGCTGTAACTCACCGCAAATGAACTTGCGCATCTGTTTGTTCAAAACAAAAGGTGACTGGTCACGAAGATTGATTTAGTTTGCATCTGGCCCACTACCGTCGACAGTGTTCACCCATACGCAATCAACCGGGTGTCATTTGATGTATTCGTGCGTGATTTTTGAGTCGCTCACCGCCAAGTTTGGCTTCCCTCAATAGGTACGTCTGGCCTAGTACCCAATAGTCGGCTAATGTTGCGTTACGACTACCACACTGCTCCCCCCCATATAGGAGCAATGGAGCGATTGTGTATTACGGTAAAAAGAAATAGATGCTAAACGAGTCCCTTGGGATGGCTTGTGGTGGTAAGATGCCACACTTAGATGCCAGTTGTTGAGCCGTCGATCGAGCGAAACGATTTCGGGTCAACACTCTGAAAGATGGTGCATCGCTACAAGAGGCGAACTGAAGGATAGTGCACAATCGATTTACATCGACCTGAACGAAGCTCGAACGCTAGTAAGAGAATGAAACAGCAAGGAGATGTATTCTATTTTTGTGAATGGTTCTAATTAACTTGAGATGTAAAACGAACTTGTGTTCTATGAATATTGGTTTTCTGATCGAAGTCCAGTCTTTGACTTTTTGCTTCATGGAGGGTCACTTGACACACAAAAGGTACCCAAATAAAAAGCCACCTGGTATATTTGCCATTGTGTTCACATAAAGGCAAGCGTAAAAGACCCTGTTTCGATTATGTAGTGTAACGCAGCTTGGTGTACCGCTTTCACGATATGTCGTATTTTGATAGGCAAAGGTTATATTTCGTAACGTAGTTGGGTCAAAGCAAAGACAAGGCGTTTTTTGACACTGAGCACATGCAGACAGAAACAAGATAATTTGGGAAATTGTTCCACGGTTGGCGGACAAGAAGAGAGTAAAAGTTTCCGTGACATCCCAATCGGCTATATTACGTGGCCAAATTAGGGTGGGGACCTCTCTGTTTCGTGCTGTGATTAAGTAACAAAAGGTGGCTGCAAACATGGTTTAACTTTCTCGGAATCGGATAGGTCGACGCAGGGCCCTATCGTAGGGGCCGATAGTGAGCACCGTACAAACTAATAGTCATCAACTTAAATTGATTTGGAGGGTGGAGCAATTCACTGACCTCCTTGGCTGCCGTTCGCTTTGGAGCCTCGAGTGTTGAAACATCTTGCTTCTGCTTAGGTTTCCAAGCCTGGATTATTTATTCAACATGAGGCAGCACATAGTTCTACGCAAATGCTGGCAGACGGGTGGATCGAACCTCCAGAATGCCCTCCACATCATGACAACGTATTGGTTTTCAGTCTTTGACACAGCGTGTTCTCAGCAGCCCAGCTCAGCCTGGATTAATACTCCAAAGTTGCGTTCCTAGGTGACCACATAAAAAAGTGGTCTTCAAGATTGTATTTGTTACCCGAATGATAAATAATGCTGGCCACCCTACATTAAGACGAATTAAACTGAAGCTGGTTATAAAATGACCATCCGGATATTTTCGTGATGTATCATAAAACCAGAAAGCCGTAGCCATCAGACACGTAAGCTCTTTGATGAACAGGAGAAACAAACGCGTTCCCAGCTCTGATCCTTGGGGAACTCCACTTTCAACTTGGATAGGATAGGACTGCTCACTCTGAATTCTAACCAGCAAGTGCCGATATTGCCGAAACTTTTCGATCTACCCAAAGGTAGAATCCCCAACTTCGTAACTTTGCAGTCTGTGAAGCAGAATGCAGCGGTCCAGGCAGTCGAAGACTTCGGAGAAGTTCTTGTCCCTTTTTTGGCCGCTTCCGCACAAATACGTGTGCAATCAGGAGGATAGTTTCGTATGATTGGTGCTGATTGAAACCGTACCGCTCCTGTGATCTAAGGCTGTACCGTTCCAGATGGCCGACTAAAGTTTCAGTGACGATTGCCTCCTTCATCTTTGACAGTACAGAGAGAAGGACCATTGAGTGGTCTTTGTGGATTCAAAAAACAATTGTCACCCATTAATTCGGCGTGATTAGTCTGTTTCCACAAACCAGACACATTTGCTTATCCAATGAAGTTTGAAAACATTGGATACTAACTAGGCCAGTATTTTGCTGCTATGTTCAGCGCGATCGCAGGAATTCCTTCGATTCCAGGAGCAGGGAAGGTGTGCATTGAAAGCTGTTTCCCAACAGGATTGTGGTGGTAATGGAGATACAAGTCTTGAGAATGGGCCGATGGATAGTTATCTCCTCTCTCTCTCTCTCTCTCTCTCTCTCTATATATATATATATATATATATATATATATGTATATATATATATATATATATATATATATATATATATATATATATATATACATGGTTGGCGGCATCCGGTTTCCGATTTAACTGTCATTGTGGCCAGCCACAGGACGCCTGCGCCTACAGAGAGACCGTGGATGGCTTGCGCTGCATCACCCACAACTCCAACCACACACTCCATATCCAGTGCAAACCCGAAGGAATAAGACCGGGAGGCATGTGGATAGGAGCCACGTTTCACAAACCAAGCCGGCCCCCAGTCCTTCACATGCAATCACAAGCACGCTGTATTTGGGAATCAAGCGCACACAAGGCGGTGGCTGGACCGTAGTCCGCTTCACACTGAGTGCAATGAACCGCTCTTCGAGCCTAGCACGGCCACAAGGACCGTGCACCCTGTCCCCTCTAGCATCGACCAACTGTCTCCTAGAGCCAGTATAGACGAGATAGTGGCTAATAGACTGGTAGACACCTTGTCAACATGCACATCAAGCACAGCCACACCAGGGATATCAAGCAACAGCCATTCACTTGAAACGACAAGATGAAATAAAACAAATGGCTTAATGAATACAGACAAGTAGATATAACTCTTCACTGAATGCGTACACAAATGATTACGTATGAAATGTCGATAGGTTCAAGTGGTCAGAAAACATATTTTAGGACAAGGTCACAAACGCGAAAATATGATCAAAATTAACTACAATTAGCTTCAGCGACATGTGCACTTTCATAGAAGCTAGTACAAGTAGACAATAATATGCGAAAGCTAAGCATTAGGACCAAATTGATAACCCACCACCTGAAAATAAGGGAATTAGCATGGCAGGACAAGGTTAGTAAATCTAATGCAGCGTGCATACAAGCGTTGTGCCGGTTCTGCCTACGTTCACTGCACAAACTCTCGTCGTTTCGACATTGGCACCGAGTTGCCTCGCCCATGGCTCACTAGGCCTGCCTGACTCAGACACTCGCGACCGCATGTGCTACAACACCATGCGCTCGATGTCTATGGAGTACAACCCATCGGTGCTTGCCGCTTCCGCACTTGTCGCTTCAGATCACATGCACGCCGATCAACCGCCTTCGGTTTCCATGACCTGCAATGAAGATTAGCACGGGAGAGCCTCACTTTGATCTTGTCCTGGTAACGGAACTTCGATTTCAACGCGTGCCGCTTCCCAGTACTCAGCTGACCATATAATAGCTGCTTCGGCATCCACGCCGAATCCTTACGTCAAACTTGGCCGACCCGCCTCAGGTGTCTGAGTACTAGTATGTAGTCAACTGCATACAATCCATTTCGGGGCAATACTCCAGTGTCCGCAACTCTGTCGCACCAACCGATGCGCAGAATCCGTTGCAAGCACTATTGATGGAACCGCTTGAGATATTGCACAACCCGCCGGTACATCGTCCACGTTTAACTGCTGTAAAAAAGAACGGGCAGCACCATGGATTTGTACACCATCAACTTTGTGCCAATGCTAAGCTGATGGTTGTTCCACACTCGGTATTCAAGCTTCCCGAATGCCGCTGTTGCCTTCGACACGCGAATAAGCAGCTCGCTGTGTATCAGCTGGTCAGTCGACATCACACCCGTAAGGTAGCTGAAGCGGGAGGTGGTTTCCAATACTTCAGCACCAATGCTGATTCTTGGCAATATTGCAGATTGCAGCTCCGGTGAAGGCTGAAAAAGACAGACCGATTTGCTTGTGTTGATGGTGAGCCCGAATTTGGCCGCTGTCGAAGCCAGAGCACTAGTCATGTGCTGCAACTCATCCGCGTTGTGTGCAAACAATGCACAATCGTCAGCAAACAGCAACATACAGATAGATTTTCACAGACTAGATTTCTCGCATCGAAACGACAGATGAACAGCAATCCATCATCATTACGGTGCTGCACACGAACACCGTAAGCATAAGCCGCATCAAAAGCGCAAGACATCATGGCATGAAGATAGATATTAAACAGGGCAGGAGCTAAGACACAGCCTTGCTTCAAACCAGTGACAAATACAAAGTCATCTGAGGTCTGTCCACTCAGCTGCACCCTCGCCTGCATACCAGTCTACAGACATTCAATTAAACTTACAAACTTACGCGGACAACCAAACTTACCCAACACCAGCCACAATGCATCGCGGTTCACCGTATCAAATGCCTTGGTGAAATCAACTGGGAGCGAGTACAATGGCTGGTGTCGTTCTGTGCATTTCTCCTGCAACTGACGAGCCGCAAACACCATATCTATAGTGCTGCGACCCCAAAGGTATCCACACTGCTCTTCCGCCACGTTAGGTTCCACAACCTGACTGACGAGGCGGTTGAGCTTGAGTAGGACAAAATCGATATATATATATATATATATATATATATATATATATATATACATATATATATATATGCTTCGGTTTACTTGATAACTGGCACAGCATATGCCCCCTCACTCCCTCGATGAGCCGCGCAAGCAACTCTAGGAATCTTCGTAAGTACGATTTAAACCACACCTAGTGGGTAATTTTCGCTAGATCTTTCTAATCCTATGATAAATCTGCAGCCTCTCGCTGGCAGTTATACTTTCCCAACACGATGGACAAGTTATCGGAGGCACCGTACGCAAATGTTTATGGTTACCAAATGAGACAGTCGTCGCCTTTTTGAGTGCATTCAGCAATGATCACGGCTTAGGCATTCCTAGTCTCTCACCCATGTTGCCATTACTTCGGAAATGCAGATCGAGGCGATAGGTCTCCAACCCGAATGCCATCCTGAGCTGGGCCACTCGTGACATCTCCGCTTCGGCGATACATCGGCTAGCGAATTCGGCACTCATCAAAGGCAGCCAAACTGTGAGGGATAAAGTCTCGGCAAAAGAATCATGGAAGACAGCTATTTACTACCCTTAACGTATCCCCTCTAAGTCAAGCTCCAAAGCACGTAATCGCTCATCGATAGCTCCGGCAATGTGCACTCGCCTTTCCGCGCCTATTTATCAGGGTTACTCAATTACGCGCAGGGGTCCTTCCCGCAAATGTCAGGCGTGCCAACAGCAGACCACCGCTTTCCCCATCCGATCTCAAGTGCCGCGGTTCATGTGCATAACACGAATCAATCTCTCATGTGCTCCAATCTTGCAGCGTAACGCATGACGTACCCTGCAAACGGCACAATGACATTACTAACCAAGTTCCAACGATGCTACGCAGTCGGGGAACTACAGTCATTCCAAAACTACGCATCCCAACGCCAACGACCTAGATCAAGCCAGATTTCTTCATCAACCGGGACGCTTACCGTCTGTGACGCACACGGCATGGCTCAATCTTACCAAATCAAAATTACTAACTACGGCTTCGGTAGTCATGCAGCTGCCATCGGTAACTACGCGCGAACTTCATTCTCGGTAATCTCCCCTATTGTGCATTATCCGCTCATATTATGCAATCGAAAATATATGCATTCCGCGTCAGGCAAACATCTATTAGCATTGGGTCTCTCGACCTTGGATATTCCGACCTGTGTATCTCCACCGTCCGAGGAACCGTAGTGTGTATGACGCGAGCTGCACCTCACCAAACACATTCATTATGACAACACAAACCCAGACACATACTGGGCCTGCGGTTCTTCACTGAGTTCCTCGAGCTTTTAAGGGGCCAGTAGGTTAATGTTGTGCCTGGGTATACGTCCCACTTTAGCAAATAGCTGTACTGCTCATTGCTCGAGCTATACATCCTTTATCGAAAATAACTGTTCCTCGATTAACCACTGCTAAACTAACCAGTTCAACACCATTATTTTTTGCGTCTTTAATGGTGGCGAGGTTGACTTTGACCTCATTTTCTACTCCTTTTCTGCAAAGCAGCAGCCAAAGAAAAACTACTTTGAAGCTGCCTGCGTTCCAGTCGCTCATCTGTGAGCACGTTGCTTTACTGCCGCTCTCAGTTGCATTTTGCCACACAAACATGTGTTTACACTCACTCGACCCAGCTTCATCAGCGCTACCTAGTGCATTCCATTTTTCGGATCCAGCTTGTTTGGACCGTCCTTTATCTCCACATTGCGCTTTTTGCGCCTTCCCGCAAAAAGACAATAGAGGAGTTTTCCGAAGCACGAACCACACAGAAATATCTGTGGTCTCAAACGAAAGCCAACTACACTTTTCATCGGACGAATCAGCAACTACAACTGTGGACCGTTCATCAAAGTAGCTATCGTACACGTTGCGTCCGTATCGGTCAGCCGCTCTGTTAGCCGCGTGAACAGTCTAGCCGCTTAAAGCTACCCTCACCTGGGCCAGACGCACTGAACATGAAGACTTTGAACATGCAGACAACTCAGCGCGATCGGCAAGAAAGCATAAGTGCTCGGGCATCTATGGGAATACCAGCGATCGAGGCAATGGCTCGTGGCAACCAATTAGAAGCTTACTTTACCGCATCCGGATCGACAGTAGTTTGTGGTCTGCCTTCATGCCATAAAAAGGTACAGATCGGAATCCAGTGTAGCCGTTGTCAAGGAACGTTCCATCGCAAATGTGCCATGCTCACAGTGAACCAGTTGAAGCTACACAATAGTAAACCAGACTCACTGTGGTTCTCTTCAGTACGTATCGTCATCCCACTGGTAAAGATTGTACATGAACTATCGCAGAAGTACGACAGACTAGTGGCAATGCTTGAACAAGTGAGAAGCACCAAAAGCCATTCATTTGTAGCAAGTGTGACAGTGAGTAAATCCCGGGCATTCCCATCCAGCACCGCATTAAAACTGAGGAAGAAGGCTAGGCAGCGCGCTAAAAATGCATCATCTGTAGCGTAAAACGCGAATACCACCAGTTGCTCAAAAATGTCTCAAACAACTATCACCAGTCCGATTGCAGTGGGCACGGTCAGGGCCTCGTCTACCCACCAAATGGTTCCGAAAATGCAGAAGTGCTTCGACACCAGTGTTGGTTGGAACTTGGTTGCTGCCAAAGGTGACCAGAAACATAGATCTTCGGCCACTCCTATTGGACCCGTAGTAAATGAAGAAGACGAAGCTGTACGCACAGAGTCTCCATTAACTGTATACTGACCAGTTGGTCCCTTGACCTCAACCAGAGTTGCAGGTGGTATACCAGCGGTAATCCGCACCAAAATTCCAGAATGGACCTCGCATTCCTTAAAAGGAAAACAACTGGACGAGGTGAACCAGTGGAACTCCATATATGACACTATAGGCGTTGTAACTAAGTCCGTAAATTTGACACACGTTACTCGTCAACAAAACTCACGGCACTACGGTGAACTAAAACTTCTCCGAGTTGTGCTGACTTTTGCCAATGGACCAGAGGCTGTCCCGTTATCGACAGCCCGCCTCCGGAATAGGTCATGTTCAGCTACCTATTCCCGGATATTCCGTGGAGCAAACGCAGACAGGTGAAACACTACTTGGACGAAAACCGGAAGAAATTCGTAGCCAGGACCATCCTTGTACTCTGTGTCCTCGTGGCTGGGGGTCATGATGAGCGTGAAGCGGCTACTAACGCCCAATAGCAATGACGGTACATTCGCGAGACCATCTCCCTGGAAAATGCCATAGCACAAACAATCTCGAGGCTGCGCCGATCACCAAACTACAAGGGATGTGGCCAGAGGTTTGTGAAATTAGTCCTTCAATCTAGACAAATGTCAGCAATGGTAGTTAAGGGCTGATATGCGGGCCGCAGCAGCCTTCCTTCTGAGCTCCGGATCAAAGCAGCATCTGCTAAGCAAACACACGAGGGCAGCCACTTTGTCAGACCACTTACCGACAAGAGTTCGGACAACTTCAATCAACTAGCCAACGAAACTGGCAAACATTACATACAAGGCGGTAATGGTAGGATCCATGAATCGGACACAGATGAGTTCTTTATCCACCCACCCAAAAGACGATCAGTTGCCCACCTTTTCTTGGTCGACACAACATTTTATCCAAAACACATATCCCGCGATTCATTGCTAAAACAGAGAAAATTTCCTGTATGTACACCAATGCACAAAGTCTCCTGAACAACCTTGCCGAACTGCAGCTACGTCAAGCGTCACATGCCTGGGACCTCATACTCGTTACGGAAACCTGGTTGCACTCAGAAAGTACAGATGCCGAAGCCACGATAAATGGCATGTTCCTTCTCCGAAACGATCGGCCAAGCAAAGGCGAGGGATTAATGTTATACTACCGCAACGACCTGCAGTGCGAACCAGTGGCCGATCCGGAAACGGTGATCATAGACTCTGGTGCAGTCTGCGAATAAGAAGCAACGTCACTTGCCTTTCGGCCGTTGTTTATCGTGCCCCAGTGTACACCCCAGAGATGGAATCCCGCCTGGCATTATTCTTGGGAAGGGTCCCACGAAGACGGTGCATATTCCCATCTCAGACGACCAATGTTTATGATTTGGAAGTTCCGGCGTCCCCCAACGAGCAGTTTAAGGCCAACCTGCAAGAGTGTATTGCAAGCACTCCGCTTTTCGGTCACGTCAGTTCATCCACCCGATTCAGAACCGGAAATAAACCGCCTGTACTTGATTTAGTGCTCACGAACGAAGAGATCTTGGTTGGGAAACCAAGGCTGGAGAGCCCTCTGGGGCGAAGTGACCAAGTAACCATAAGTTACGGTTTCGTGTATTATGCGGAGTATCCACAAGAACATACTAACTTGTTTCGAAGAATTACCCACTACGACCCACTGGAAGAACTTGTGAGAGATGCCAGCTGGGAGTTTCCGGACGACTGCACCATTGACAGTGCTTTCTTGGATTTTACTGGCAAATTAAGTGATCTGATTAACTCTGCATCGGTCAACAGGCCACTTCGTTCTTCAAGAGTATAATCATTCACTCGGGATAGAACCCGAAAACTCATGCCAGTAAGAGACGCTGCCTGGCATGTTTATAGCGCGAACCCTAGCCTTGACAACTGGAGTATGTTGTACGTCGTAAGCACTGTACCACGCTTGTGCGCGAGGACAAATTAGTACACCAGCAGAGTCTAGCGGAAAAGTTTTGTGTTAACAAAAAGCTTTTGTACAGACATGTGAACAGAATCTGGGATGTGATACGTGGTATTCCCCCACTAATATCAGCCGATGGATGTGCTCACACCGTCGTGGATACAGCCAACGTTCTACGGCTACAATATGCCCCCATTTTCCGACATGTTTCCAGCATTTGTATCATACCTGTCCAATTTTCCCAGATGTCAGTATTTACACACACCACGTTTAGTTCAGCGACAATTTTGAGGAAGCTGCTATCGTTGCACAGCCACAGTTCCCTCGGAGTTGACAACATTCCCCCGAAAGCACTGCAGATGGCAGCTAGGATTATAGCTGAACCACTAACGAGATTTTTCCAAAGATGCCTGGATGAGCAGCAGGTCCCTAACATGTGGAAGCAAGGCATCACTATCCCGATTTTCAAAAGTGGTAGCCGTTCGGATTCAGCCAACTATAGCCCAATGACTCTCCGCCCGGTGCTCTCTAAGGTGATGGAATCGATCATAGCTAAGGCTGTAATGGGCTACTTCGAAAGGTCTAACATCATAGCACCGGAGCAACACGAATTCCGTCAGCATCGGTCACGTACTATCAAGCTACTGTTTGACCGTGGCAGTTGGATCGTGGTAGCCGACAACAGGACCAGCTTTGATGTCATCTACCTAGAATTTTCCAAAGCATTCGACCGTATAGGTCACCGCATCCTTCTCCAAAAGCTACAAGCACACGGAGTTGGGAATTCCGTTTTTGGACGGATCGGAATCTTCTTTCAGCGGCGCCTTCTGATTCTAGTTCGTGGTTCATTTTCTGATCCAATTGGTGTGGACTGCGGTGTTCCACAAGGGTCGGTGTTAGGGTCACGGTTATTCCTGTTCTTCATTAACGACCTTGCGAGTGACAACAAGTCAAATTTCCTGCCTTTTGCCGATAACATCAAGATATGGATGGTGATCGACAGTCAGGAGGATCACGAGATGCTGCAAAGAAACTTAGACTGCACTTTTAAATAGTTAAAGTTAACTCTACTTCCGTTTAACAAGGGAAAACGTGAAAGTGTGCATGTCCGCCACAAGTCTACGTACTTATATAAGCATGGAGACGATATGCTGAACACCGCCTCACAAGAGGTATTGGGGTAGTAATCTAAGACGACATCGGCTGTCCGGCGCAGACCTTGAAGGCGTCCAAAACCGCGAACCAACATGTTGGTCTGTTACGGAGGGCGTTCGGGCGCTTCGTTCTCCCAAATGCTCAATGCGTCCGTGAGGCTCTATGCAGAGTACGCGATCTGGCTGCCACCGGAATTATTTTTCTCTTCGAGTTTTTCAACCTTGGAACATTCTTTCAACTTTTATCATTTCAGCTCCCACGCTACCCATTTTTTAAAAGCGACTCGACGATACTTTACACCATTTACATTACTTGATTTGATTTCCATTCATTGAGTGATGACAAGATGCAGACAAACATTATGCTCACCAACCCCACGAAATCGGGGTAGACGGATAGACCATGTGTTAACTTGGATAATATGGTGAGTCCACAGATGTGTTTTACACTTTTGTATAACTGCATTGAATTAACGTTATTCGCACAAACCGTCCCACGGAACTTGTCAAGCCTTGGCATTTTTATCCGAATTATACCATTGATCCATTGACAGATCCTTTTGGTGTTAACAAGACAAGTTAAAAATATGCAAAAGTATAAGCTTGAATATTTGGAGAGATATGGCATTGAACTTCATCTGCTGCGTCAGTTAATCCCTTAGCTATTGTGCTTTGGGTAAATTCTGCTTGACACTACATTCCATCAGGAACCATACAAAAGTGCTGAGCGAAAGATGAATCGGTTCAAATTCTTGAGGAGGACGGTGTCGCCTTATTAGACATTCGGTCTCCTATGGCAGAATTCGAGGGAATTAATTTGCAAGAGTTTGTTTAAACTGATGATAAGTTGGCAATGTGCACTAAGCCAGACCCAGATGCTATTTTCATAGAGATAATGACTTTGGTACAGCCCTACAGAAACAAACAAGAAACGCTTGATGAGGAGGAACTGAGTGAAGATAAGAGGAACCACAGAAACTCTAAAAGTTGATGATGTCAGACATCTATTAATACAACTGAAGTCATTTGCTGTTAAAAATACTCTAAGCATGCTAAGTAGTGGAGTTTATGCTGTGAACGCTTTTTCAATTACGTCTGTAATAAGAGAAACAGACAAACAAGGGTCGAAATATTTTCTCAAAACTGTCTTAACTTGAAAGAAAGCACACTATGTTGTAGTCGATTATAATACTATATGATTGAACTACGTTTGCCGTTATGTAAGAGCTCAGCTAATAGATTCGAAACAGGGTGTACTTGAAAACAAATTTCGTACTATGCTACTCACAGCGGACAAGGAAAATACACTAACTTTTGTATTAGACCTCCATTTTGCCTACCTGCCTAGGTTGACCAGTTTGGTCCAGTTCCTTGAATGTTCGATTTACCGATGGTTTACTACAGCGTGTCATCAAATTTCCCCGAGACATGCTTGTAGATAAATGAGTAAAGAATTACATACCCTAGTAGCAGACCGATAACAGTTTGACGGAAATTTATTTCAACTATTAAAGCTTGCACTATAATTCCACAAAACTATATAAGTTAACATTAGTTACTCCAACCAGAGTTGTGCAAAAAGTGAGTAGCAGACAGATCGTCATTCATGGCTGTCAATATCTTCCCTACCCACATTTGTAATTGCTCCTACTCTTCACCAGGCCCCAAGTAACCAATCCTTCAGAGTAAGCTGCTGATTCAGTATCCTAAGGACAAAACAATTGGACATGTAAGACAGATTTTTCCTAATTTATACATATCGGAAAGGGACATTCATGCATTAGCGCTCCATGATGAGATAAGAAGTATGAAATTGACGGACAAGTGCACAAGCTAACGGAAAGGTTTAAATGGTAACGGAAATACAACACCTCAGTGGTAAATCCTGTTACAGGTTAGTAAATTAAGCATTACTAAAAGTTTTCCCAGTGAAGGATAATCAAGAGATTGGTTAAAAGTGAAAAAAGTTGTGCTTCCTGATTGCAACTCTGAGACGGGTTTACGTAATGCAAAGCGGAAAATCAAAACTCTATTTTCCAAAGAAATAGCCAACACTAGTTGGAAAATATAATTCTGAGAACCTGGCTTATGGATATTTAAACGTAATCTAGAGCACGTTCCAGTCAGGACGCAGCAAAAGTAAGAGGGAAGACACACATAAAAGTAGAAGCAAATATTGTAATAGACCGCTTGCTACACTGGTCTGTACCCAATTTTAATCAAAGTGATGCGTATTATCTCCCTGGAATTTGTTGGAAGACGTTCGAGCCTTCTGCACCGCAAAGCTAGCCCGAACGCCTGGGACGAGTAACTAACTGCTATTTTACCAATTTGCCAAATTCGACGCAGAGCCGACCCCACGGTACTGCATCAAACGCATGATTTATCGTGGACGGTAATTGTTTGTACTTGGCTAGCGTATGACTGCTGGCGCTGTGCAGTTAGCAAGTTGCATGAAGACGGCTGTTCGACTCATCACTGCAGTTGTCTGTCGGATTCGGTGAATGACTCTGACAAGGCCATCCCCATTCATTTGAAGATAATGTTACGGGCATAAATCAACACAGTTTGATTGGGCGGCAATCTCTAGTCCGTTCGTAACGGTGTCAACTCACAACACCTACTGCAGTTGATGGCAGCCATGTGTAAACTTGCGCTCGGAGGTTGTACCTTGGTTGCCGGATTCTCGGCGCATAAATTGTATCGCAAGTATGTATGACATTCGTGCTCCGAAGCGGAATGGATTTGTGTATGTGAATGACTGCGCAGAGTTAAGGTAGGCTAAGGTACATTTTTGCGTAATCGTCGATAAAGTGATTACATGACTCCGGACAATTACGTTAAACAGTTGTAATGAAAGGGCGAATGAATGCGATGATGTAGAATTTGCTACGGCCAAGGTTGCTAGAAATGGTGCGTAGTGAATTTTCGGGATGCATTCCACCGAGTAATCTGCACTTCATTTGTGGACCCATTTGTGCATGTGCGGCCTCGTGAGTTGGCTGAAGGGGTAGGATTGAAAGTTATATCCCCTAGCGCCATCACGGAAGCATTAATCAAACTTGAGGGGTACATATGATAAGCAATGAGCAATGTTTTTTCACGGGTAAAAGTGCATATGCTTGACAAGTCCCGTAGGATGGTTGGAGTAAAAATTAAACTTAAAATGATCATCGAATAAGTAACTGGTTATTTTAAGCATCTACCGATTTAACTGTACCACTGCATAACGATAGTTTAAAGTGCAAATGGGATGTGCACACAAACAAGTATAAAGAGCCGTTATAGTTCAGCACATGTGTGAAAAAAAGATGGAAACGACAACGCTCACTCGTGTGTTGCTTCATACGACAGATGTTGTGTGTTAATCCAGTTTAGATAAATCCAGGCTACTCACATGGACACTCCTGCATGTATCCTCACCACCAGGTTGCGGAGAGGGCCATTGAGCAATTGGTTAGGTTGACGTTATTTCGTCCTCCAAGTGGAACGGACTATATCAAGTAATGCAAGTTGGAAAGCGTTTCATCAAGATGATTTTTGAGTAGCGTTAATGTGGGGACAAGGATAACGTGAGTCGGAAGGGCATTCTAGGTACGGGACACACGGAGGGAGAAAACGTTTCGTCGACAATCAAGTCGACTGTAGTGCGTAGCCAGTTTGAGATGATGGACGCTCAGGTTCGTATTTTGGCTCAACTGCAACAGAGTACGACATGGGTGAGGTGGCTTCGTCAGTGTTAAGTAAATCATGATTAGGTCTCCTAGCCTAAGTCGATATTCACCACTGCACAATCTCAGGGACTACAGTCTGCATTGTAGGAGAGATGAAACAATCCTCTAACGAGTTTGGTCGCTCTACGTTGTGGAGCTTCAAGTGCGTTGACGTCGCGCTTGTGCCAGGGACGCCAGGCTTGGATCGCATATTCCACGTAAGGCGTCACGTAGGCGTTCAGCATTTGCGGAAAGATTGATGACTCAAAATTGCCGAAAACCCTCTGTAAGAATCCAAGGTGTTGACTGGCTCTTTTTGCTGCCTTTTCATCCTGTCTCGAGCAACCAATATTGTACTGCACGATTACCCCGAGGTCGTTTTCTTGGGAAGCAGGTTGTAACTGCTGGTCCCCAAGTCGATATTCATGGATAAGCTGATGGCGTATGCTTACGACTTTACACTTGGTCACTTTGAACTGGAGCCTGTTATCGGCTGATTACGCATAAGCCCTGTCGATATCTCACTGCAATGCCATGTGATAATCCGATGTCCTGATATCATGCCAGCTTTTGATATCATCTTCAAATAGTAAGAAATTCGACTGCAATACACCGCCAAGATCGTTAATGAATATGAGGGACAAACCTGGCTCCAGTACCGATCTTTAGGGCACATCACACTGGACGTCTATTGGGTCGGAAATGGAGATGCGGACTTTCACACTCAGCTGAGATTGAGTGAGGAAATTTCCGATTCAAGCGATCACAGGGTCACCGATTCCATAGCTTCGAAGCTTTTGCAGGAGAACGCGGTGGTCCAAACATCGAACGTTTTCGAGAAGTCCAGGTAGACAACGTCGACTCCCACTCTGTCATCGGTTGACTCTGTCCACCACGCTCGGACTAGCAGCAAGTTTGTAGTGCAGAATCGATTTCGGCGGCATCCGTGTTGTGGTGATACCTGGATGTTGTTAATCTCAAGATATCCCATGAGCGCCACTGCAATTATACGTTCGATTAGTCAGAATAAAACTGGGAGGACAGTGATCGGACGGTAGTTCGACGGCTCCTCACGTTTGCCACTTTTATAAATAGTAGTGACTACACCACCTTGTGGGAACCTGCATTTCGTCGAGACAACATTGAAAGCACCGAGCTAACGGTTCGGCAAGGTTCATAGCCGCTGTCTTCAATGCCTTCGGTTTGATGTCGTTCACGCCAGGTGAGTTGTGCACGCGCAATGACATCAGCGTTTCATTATATTGGCTGCCGTGAATGATACGTGGTTTAATCCTGGTGGCGATGGAAGCTGTGTGAAAAACAGATGAAATGATGATTCACGCCGGAAAGTGTGGGCGAAGTGTTGGCGAAGCACGTTGGCTACACCATGTGCGGTTTGCGCAAGTCCATCTGTTGCACTTAAAACCGGGATCCCGCGCTGCAATCTGCGGAGCTAGTTGATGTATCTATACAACAACTTGGAATTTATACTGAATTCTGTTCTGTTGATGCTGGAGTTTGTCTTCGCGGATCAACGCAGTGGTTTCATCGAGTTGTGTAAGCACCTCAGGTCAGGTTACTTGGACAGACTTTATAAGCGCGCCAGGCTGAATCCCTTAAGACCATGCAATTTCTAGTACCGCTCCGCAGTAACGAATTCACTTGCTTCGGGCGAAGGATAGCTTTCTGACGCATTTGCCACTATCTCGATGATTTGGGTGACGAACAACATCCAGGCGACATCGGGCGGCTTCTTGGCCAGAAAGAACCAGTCGGTTTCTTGAAAGAAGTTGGACAGTATATAGTAATGTGTAGCGACGTAGGTTTCCAAGTTGCTCTCACTGATGTACTCCTAGTAACAGATGCAATGAGAGAGCAAGATCACGTGATCGCTACGGCCAATTGGTGCATCTATAGTCACGGTGTCGACCATTAGTTCTTCGTTAGAGAGCACAAGGTCCAAAACCAAGGGTGTGTCACTCGTTCGGAATGGCGTGGGAGATGTGACATGGTTGTACAGAGGTACATCGGCGACTACGTTTTGCAAATCCGCCTTGAATTGTTCACTGTGCGATGCTGGAACTTCGATTTCGTGCAAGTTGAAGTCCCTCACCAGAAGGACGTGACTGTATGGTCGTGTCAGGGCTCGTTTCATCGCAGAATCTAGACATTGGTGCATTTCCTAGGTGGACATTGGATGGCGGTAAACTACTAGTAAAAACACCAGGTCATAGGTGTATACGACACCAAAGCGAATCAACGACTTTCGTTCCTGGGTCCTCAATGACATCAACATACAGATCGGATCAATAATACAGGAGTACTCCCCCTCCTCTGCTAGGTCGATCGTTTGGTATGGAACTCATACCGGGTAGTGCAATCTCAGTATCCGTGATCTCCGTGTTCAGCCATGTTTCGCTGACTATAACTAGGTCCCAAGGCGGGGCGACCTGATGAATACGAAGTTCGGTTCGCTTGCTGCGAAGACCTTGTGCATTGGTTTCCAAGTAGGTGAGGGCATCGGAGGTCAGAAAGGTGTTTATGAATGATAGTTTCCGGTAACGGTCTATGCCGACCCTTGCGGGGTCGGCGGCCGGTCGCTTTTTGTAGGAACGATGACGCAGGCCATAGGGTCAGTTCAGATTGTTGTATAGAACTCTCAGCGCCAACACGAGGGTGACCATGCTGTCCTCCTTCAGCTACCGGAGTGTTTTGGCATCGTTTCGGTTCTGACTTACATATTGACAGAATTGTATTGGTAAACTGCTTGCTCAGTGTTACATTGTCTATCTGTGGCCCGATGCTTATTGCCTTTATAAGTAGTTCGGATGGCAGTATTTTACGCTTTTTGTGCCACATTTTGATCACATATCCTGCCATCCGTTTGGAGTGCAGGGATACTTTTATCCCCAAGGGACCACTCCCTTTGTAGTTAGGTGATAGCGGTAACCTTGCTGTCGAATTAGCAATAACATTTTCGAGTGAGAGTACTTCGCGAATAAAATGCCATTCATCCCGTTCATGCGCTTTGGCCTCTAGCTCGCTTAATGTCTGGAGCTGGGGGACACCGTGAACAAGGATAGATATTGTGTCTTGTTGCTTTCGAAAATCATCCGGATTTTTTCAACCTTTCTGGCGTGCCCTCCAAGGAACATCTGGAAATATTCGAACAGTGCATGTGGCGGTACGGAGGCGAGTGGCCGACAAGAGAACTGCCTCTACATCATTATCTGACTGAAGTGTTACCTGGAGTAACCGCGGTTCACCGTAGTGTACAGAGTTTGGGTGACGGACGAGACGCATCATACTGACTGGTTTAGCTTGAACCCCTATTAGTTGACACAGGACGTCCCACTGTTTTTGTCGTCTAGTATCTAAGCTTTTACGGAGTTCGCCCCGGATTCAGTCACATTAGAGCATATAACAGTTAGAGAATTATGGCAGTGTTTCATGTTCTCCTTTTTGGAAGGACCAGTGGCTGCTTTCTTCGGTTGGACAAATGATGAGGTCTTGAGTCCCGTGGTGGTATTGGTAGCAGTAACAGGTTTGGCATCGGTAGGGGTTACGATGAGAGTTACCCCTGTCATATGGGTCGCAAAAACTGACTAGTATGTTTCAGGCCTTTAACAGTGTTCAGTGTGGCAGGGGATTCTGTTGAAGAGGGTGTGGCGAAAGCATCTTTACGAGCAGCCGCTAGAGCCTGGGTGATTAAGTCTGGATCGTTACTCTTACTCTGGACTAAATTGGAGCTTGTAGCGATTGTAAATAATTTGCTTATTTTGCATTTTCACGTTTACCTATTTCGCTGCAGTTGTTGTACAGCTTTGTTTTAATTGACTGTATATACACACACTTGGTTCCGAGCTCGCTTTCCGTGGTTCTTCCTTGGTTGCCGCTGGAGTGTTGTGATTGTGCGCATCGCTGCCTGCTTGGTTCACGATCGGACTCTACGTACACGTACATTTCGGCATACCTCGGGATGTACGGCCTTCCGGCGCTAAGGTGCATCAGGATACTTTATATGTGAGGTAAACCTGACTGACTTGGTATTCTCCTTTACCGGTTCCTCCATATAATTGGTGACCCCGCATTTTTTATTCAAAATTTTGTGTATATTTTTCTTTTTTGATTTACAATGTCTGATCACGCGCCTGCAATTAATGCGTCGGAACATTCTCTTGGACTCGTTTTGCCTTCATTTGACGTTTCTAACCCACGTGTTTGGTTTGTTCAAGTGGAAGCTATTTTCCGTTTCCGTAAGATTACATCCCAGTCCACCATGTTTTCATATGTGACTGCTCATTTACCGTCCAACATCGCCTCCGAGGTCATAGACATTCTTGACCCTATGCCCCTAGAGTCCCCTTATGATAAACTTAGGGCAGCTATATTAAAGCGCACTACAGTCTCAGACGAATCACGCCTTCAGCAGTTACTCTCTGGTGTTGAACTTGGAGATAGCACGCCATCTCAGTTACTCCGACACATGCGTTCCCTCGTCGGTTCTTCCGCACTGGATGATTCCGTTCTCCGCCAATTGTGGAGTAATTGTCTTCCTGCGAATACCACGGCTATTTTAGCTGTGCTTGCCGATGATCTTCCGCTAGACAAACTAGCAGAAGCTGCCGATAAGGTTCACGAACGCTTCATTAGAACGTCGGTATCACACGTCACAGAGACTAGCTCAGGCAGCCCCTCCAGAACCACGCTACTTGATACAATCAGCGAGAGGCTTTCTAACTTAGAGCTCACCTTGTCCCATCTCAGACGCGACCGCGTCCCATCGCGACGATCCGTTTCTCGATTCAGATGGTCTAGCAGCTCTCGTACACGGAAGTCTCACCGTTATTGTTATTATCACCACAGCTTCGGAGACGCAGCGCGTAAGTGCCGTCCAGGGTGTAAACACCCCAAAGCCTTTTCAACTCCTACGTCGGGAAACCACATGGCCAGCCAGTAATGGCGGCGGCTGTCGCTGGCCAGGTTATTAGTCGCCTGTTGTATGTATTTGACTCCACAACCAAACTTAACTTCTTGGTTGATACTGGTGCAGAAGTCAGCGTTCTCCCCCGTTCTCTGGAAAAACGCCCCCTGCAACCAGCGGGTCCAATGCTTACGGCAGCTAATCAGACGAAAATCGCGACCTACGGCCAGAAATTACTTACTTTGAGTCTCGGATTACGGCGTAACTTCCCTTTCCTTTTTACCATCGCCGATGTGCAAAAGCCCATTATGGGAATCGACTTCCTCAGCAAGTTCGGTCTTGTGGTCGACCTACGTTGTGGGAAATTGCGAGACGATACTACGTCTTTAAGCATACGCTGCAAACTTGCCTCAGTCAATTCTCTCGGGCTTCGCATCCTCATCCCTGAAGACTCAGAGTATTCTTCATTGCTCCGACAATTTCCGTCCCTAATTCGAGCAAATAACGACACTTCCGATCCCAAACACGATGTACGCCATCACATCGTAACAACCGGTCCGTCTGTAACTGGTAACGCTCGACGCTTGCGTCCTGACAAACTCCAGGCAGCTAAAAAGGAATTCCAACACATGCTTGATCTCGGCATTATTCGTCCTTCAAACAGCTGCTGGGCATCACCTCTCCATCTGGTGTCTAAGAAGTCAGGCGATTGGCGACCATGCGGTGACTACCGTGCTCTTAACAACGTCACTGTTCCGGATAGGTATCCTATCCCACATATCCACGATTTCTCCCTTGGACTAGCTGGAAAGTCAATCTTTACCAAACTCGATCTTGTCAGAGCTTACCATCAAATTCCAATGGCGGAGGAAGACATCGCAAAAACTGCCGTGATCACCCCATTTGGCCTTTACGAATTTCTTCGTATGCCTTTCGGCCTCCGGAACGCAGCACAGTTTTTCCAACGCTTTATGGATCAGGTCCTCCGTGGCCTTGATTTCGTCTACGTTTACATTGACGATGTCTTGATCGCAAGCGCCACACCCGACGAGCATTTATCACACCTGAGAATGGTTTTTGAACGCTTTGAAAACCACGGGATAAACATCAACCCGGATAAATGCAAATTTGGTCAGCCAACCGTCGAATTTCTCGGTCACAAAGTCGATGGTGAAGGTATTAAACCCCTCCCGGATAAATCTCAAGCAATCCTCGACTACCCGATGCCACAATCTGTCCGAAGCCTACGCCGATTCCTCGGTATGATCAACTACTACGGCAGATTTATTCCCAACTGTGCTGATTTGCTTCACCCGCTTACCGACTTATTGAAAGGAAACCCAAAGACGTTTACGATAACCCCAGAAGTTGAAGCCGCTTTCACGGCCGTTAAGCAGAAGTTCAGTGAGGTCACCTCTCTCCATCACTTGAACACCACTGAGGGCGCTACACTTGTCCTTAAGACGGATGCTTCAAGTTCTGCTGTTGGTGCAGTTTTGCAACAGTTAGTTGATAACGAATTTCAACCACTGTCTTTTTTCTCACGGAAGCTCCAACCTGCTCAGGTCAGGTACAGCACCTTTGGTCGTGAACTGCTCGCCATGTACTTGGCTGTGAAACATTTCCGTCACCTTTTAGAAGGACGTCGTTTCATTCTCTTGACAGATCACAAGCCACTGGTGTATGCCTTCCGTTCTTCCTCAGACCGTTACTCACCCCGAGAAACGCGTCATCTGGACTATCTTTCACAGTTTTGTGTTGATGTTCGTTATATCGATGGTCCTAACAACGTTGTTGCCGATGCATTGTCCCGCGCTCATGTGAATCAACTGTCATCGACACCCATCGACTTGGAGCGAATAGCGGCCGCCCAAAACGATGATCCTGAGCTCGTTCAACTTCGTTCAAACTCCTCATTGAAAGTCACCCAACTTCCCGTACTTAACTCTGACATAAGAGTTTACTGTGATCTTTCAACCGGTAAGCCTAGACCCTTTGTCCCACAATCATTTCGCCGAACCATTTTTGATCATTTTCACGGTTTTCCACACCCAAGTATCCGCTCCACCGTAAAACTCATTACCGAGCGCTTCCTCTGGCCCAATATGCGTTCAGACATTAGACAGTGGGCTAAACATTGCCTTAGTTGCCAAACTAGTAAAGTGCATCGTCACACAGTCACCACCCCAGGTACATTTTCGCTCCCTGACGCTCGTTTTAGACACGTGCACGTAGATATTGTTGGCCCTTTACCTCCTTCCAAAGGTTTCACTCATCTTCTAACATGTGTTGACCGTTTTACCCGTTGGCCACAAGCTGTTCCCTTACGTGATACCTCTACCGAATCCGTATCCCGGGCTTTCGTCGAATCTTGGATTTCTCTGTTTGGTGTTCCATCCACCAGCACTACCGACAGAGGGGCTCAGTTCAGTTCCACACTGTTCCGCGACCTGAGTCGTTTATTAGGCTGTACTCACATGAGAACAACCGCGTACCACCCCGCTGCCAATGGCCTCGTCGAGCGCTTTCATCGACAATTAAAAGCTGCCGTCATGGCTACTTCGTCCGACTCTCGCCGGTCTGAGCGTCTACCTGCGATCCTCCTTGGTATACGCAATACAATCAAAGAGGACATTGGGTGCTGCCCTGCAGAACTCGTGTTCGGGACGACCCTCAGACTACCCGGGGAGATGGTACTGGACTCTCGCACCACCGGCGAACTAGACCCCTTCTCGTACGCTGAACGCCTCAAACAGCATTTTCGATCCATTCGACCAACGTCTACGCGGCCTAACCTACGTAAACAGCAAGTCCACCCCGATTTGCACAAGTGTCCGTTTGTTTTCATCCGCGTCGACGCCGTCCGAAGATCTTTAACTCCGCCCTACGACGGCCCGTACCAGGTTTTGTCACGGAAACCGAAGTATTTCGTGTTGAATAAGAATGGATCAAAAGAATCCGTGAGCATCGACCGACTCAAACCAGCTTACGTCGAAACTACAGTCAATAGTAAAGACCCCGTTTCCTCCCCTCAGCATACCCCCGCCCCTGACTCAATACCCCCTACCCAACGACACACTGACGCCAGTGCATTGAGTCCTCCGTGCCCTACGACTACACGCAGCTCCAAACACACACGTTCTGGTCGCGTTGTTTCCTTTCCACATAAGCTTGCTCAATACGTCCCGTAGGCACTTGTCGAGCGTTTACTTAGTGCACGCTCTAGGGGGGGAGTACTGTAGCGATTGTAAATAATTTGCTTATTTTGCATTTTCACGTTTACCTATTTCGCTGCAGTTGTTGTACAGCTTTGTTTTAATTGACTGTATATACACACACTTGGTTCCGAGCTCGCTTTCCGTGGTTCTTCCTTGGTTGCCGCTGGAGTGTTGTGATTGTGCGCATCGCTGCCTGCTTGGTTCACGATCGGACTCTACGTACACGTACATTTCGGCATACCTCGGGATGTACGGCCTTCCGGCGCTAAGGTGCATCAGGATACTTTATATGTGAGGTAAACCTGACTGACTTGGTATTCTCCTTTACCGGTTCCTCCATAAGCTTGATGGTGAGCATCGAGCTCGAGGCACTGATTTGTCTAGATCTCTTGGGACAACTTTTACGGCTGCTGCCTGCTTTGCAATCTTTGTCAGCCTGTCATACTTCTGCGCCAACACAGTTATACATCTGACGGGTGGAAGAGATGTACACTCAGTGCAGTATCTGAGAGAGTCGGTCGTACTATCGTTTTTTATCTGGATGAGACTAAAGTGAGCACATCAAGCATGGAAATATTTTCGACAGTTGCTGCATTCTATTCCAAATCGCAAAGTTTTACACAGCTGTCTACCCTACAACTAACGTTTATTTCGGAAGCTTTGGGCTTAGCTTTCCGTGGGCAAGCAGTACATGCCATTGTGACTGTCAGATCTGCGGAAGTCGTTCGTCGCAACGTCTACACTGGCATGCTGAATCCAAACGCTGTCGGTCAAGCTGGTGGTCTGGCAGACACCGGTTAGATTGCTGTAGAACAAATCCAAGATGGCGGACACAGACGGCAGTTGGGCCAATCAGTGAGATCTCCAACAGTAGTCGGAGAATATCCATCCAATTCGCACAGATGGAAAAATACACCAAAGGCAAAGTATTGGTGTAAAATTCACACAGAGACAACACGTATAACACAGTATTCCCAAAGCAAAAGTAGAATCCAGCACGGTAAAGCAAAACCGCGCGGCGTGCGTGGGTACAGCCAAGGACATATAGCTTGCAATATTAACATAGAGTGAAGCAACGTCAGTGGACAGTCCAGATGACCTACTCATTCACTTCGCTTGCCGCCCTTTCAGCTTGAAAAACACCCTTGGTTTGATCGGGGTGGAGTTGCAGGCGGTGGGCATGCAAGCACAAATGAGTTAACTTCCCTGGCGTACTCATTTTCAGATGGATGCAGCCGTGCTTCCGTGGCTTCGACCAACCACTCCCATTGCACCCCACCCAGACAAACACTGTATGATGATCCAATCATGGACTGTATGCTTGACCCTGGAAGCAAAACCCTTCTAAACACAAGCAAAGCACATGCAAGGAGGTCGTTTCTTACCAGTATCCCAAACCTGCAAGCAACAGAAGGAATATACCGACAAATACCACTGGAAGTGGCGAGCAATGCTAATGGAAACAAAAAGGGAATTGCGTGTGCACTACTTTAGAACCGATAACCGCATAGTGGTACCACAGATGTGAAAAATGATTGAGCAAAGAAGACTGTGTTCGTTATCCAGCATGTCTCAGGCAATTGGTAAGGATGATTTGGCGCGATTTAATGGAAGTTGTAAGTGTAGGACCAAGGCAGATGACCAGAAAGCACCGGGAACCATCTCATCTGCTTATACCCGTACAGAGCACACAGTTTCATAGCGTCCGGATGGGCTAAAAGAAGTAACGTTCCTATGGGATAGAGATTAACAATCCTAGAGAAGAGCAAACACTGGCACGTAGCTGTTGCGTAACGCAAACAGCCTTTCGGACTCAAGCAAGCTGATGTCGTACTGAACGCAAACCCCTCCCCTTACCAAGCGGTTCATCAGTTGAGTGCCTAAAGAGCGTTTAAACATATCTAGTTAGCAAACAGAAGTGTGAAAGTGATGACACTGTTTCCATCTTGCAGCTAAACCATTACACATCGGAGACGATTGGTAGACCCACTCTTATAAACACATCACTGTCTATTCTCGGCACTAAGGGACACACCCACCAAGGCATGATCGAGGGGTTACTACGTACAAGAAGAAACAGAGACAAAGGGACAGTACTGTAATTATGTCGAGAGATCGAGTCAGCTAACATTATGCCGGCTAAATGCAGACTCCTAATTCCCGCTACATGCAGGTTTGCAGTCAACTACTGAATCAAAGTGGCCCTAGTGATCGAATGGCCAAGGTTCACTTCAATGGGAATCGCGGTCTACTTTGAGATTGCGCGTCGCAATCCATCCACACAACGTGTACTTCAAATTCACTTTCCAATCTGTTATTTGCCGTTGTGCCAAGCTTTGCCCGTCGTGACCCGGTGGCTTAGGGGTGGCGGTCACAACTAACATCTCAATGGTCCCGGGTTCGATGCCTGCTATCTCTATCTGATGAGAGGAAATAACCTCGAAACGCGTCATGGAGTGCAGTGGTTTCAGGTGGGCAACACCCAATTCGCTGCTGCTTCATCAGCTACGGTCCTAGTGATCGAATGGTCAAGATTCACTTCAATGGGAATCGCAGTCCACTTTGAGATTGCGCGTCGCAATCCATCCACACAACGTGTACTTCAAATTGCCTTTCCAATCTGCCATTAACCGTTGTGCCAAGCGTTGCCCGTCGTGACCCGGTGGCTTAGGGGTGGCGGTCACAACTAACATCTCAATGGTCCCGGGTTCGATGCCTGCTATCTCTATCTGATGAGAGGAAATAACCTCGAAACGCGTCATGGAGTGCAGTGGTTTCAGGCGGGCAACACCCAATTCGCTGCTGCTTCATCAGCTACGGTCCTAGTGATCGAATGGTCAAGATTCACTTCAATGGGAATCGCAGTCCACTTTGAGATTGCGCGTCGCAATCCATCCACACAACGTGTACTTCAAATTGCCTTTCCAATCTGCCATTAACCGTTGTGCCAAGCGTTGCCCGTCATGACCCGGTGGCTTAGGGGTAGCGGTCACAACTACCATCCTCATGGTCCCAGGTTAGATGCCTGCCAACGCTATCTGATGAGATGTAATAACATCGAAACGCGTCATATTAGGGCAGTGTTTTCGGGCAGGTAACACCCAATTGCTATTTAACAACCAACTGGTTTTTCCGAGAGTTGCATGAAAAGGAGCAAAGGTTGCGTACACGGAGATTGTATTCTCCTTAAAACAGGCCCCTGTTTTGTTAGCTGCAGGATATTTTCAATTGTATAGTCTAGTTCTTCTATTGATGTGGGTTTCAGAAACTGGAGAAAAATAAATTCAAAAGCATGTGAACACGAATTTAGTAAATCCTGTGCTCAATCATTCCCCAACAGCAGAGCTAGCAATCCAGATATTTGTAGGAAGACAATTTTAGAAAATACATGGTGTAAAATTTTGGCTAGAATACTTGGTGTCATCAGGTTTCCCGTCAAGCAAAACAGGACACTGTGTAGTCTCCGAGGCTCATGCAGGATAATGAAGGTCAGGAAAAACGAGGGAATTTTTCCGAGTTCACACATTTGTCCGCCATGTATGAGTATGTTCTTCGGGAACATTTGGTGACAGTTCAGCTGCAAAGGAAAACCAGCACCTTTGCTGACACTTTTAAAATGAATTAATGAGCTTTTTGGTAAATCAGCTCAGAAAGGAAATTGTAGATCTGGTCAAAAAAACCAACTAAGTTCACATATTTTTTGATAGCAGTCCCGAGGTAACTCCTAGGAATCAGATGGTTGAATGAAGTGACGATAAGGGGGTCGTTTTTCCGCTTCATTGAGGTTAACAACAAAAGAGCAGAGGGAATTTCTGGATTGGTATTTAGAGAAGCGGAGAAGCGCAAAATTCGAATTAATGACTACCGTGTCCAGGCATTAAACAGTGCTGCTGTTATGGCGGGTTACCAATCAGGTGTGTAGAAGCCTCTGTAAAGTCAATCCAAAGCTACATTTGCGTCCTGTACAAACCATCCCCTGAATCTGACTTGTGTTCATGAAGCGCCTGAGACGGTTCATTCTGGTACATATTTGACAGGATAGACTGGGTATTCTCATGTCTATCACATCAAAATATTGGTGGAGTGTTTTGGTTCCAGTCACCGGTATAATTAACAAGTGTCTGTAAAATCTAGACGGAGTGGTTAAGCAGGCATTGTAAACGGTGTGTTGAAGAAATACTCGGAACTCGGCACTTCTCTGAAACATTTCACAAATTAACGAGAAAATGTGACCCCAAGATCAGATGCTGTATTAATTCTGACCTCGGGATTGTTATTACCGCTTATTTCGTTTCTGAGCCTATGGGGATCTGTTCTAATAGCAATTAAGGATGCATAGAAATATTTAAACAAAAGGGGATGGAGCTGTGGCAACGTTCTGTCAAGTTTATAATGTTAAGTTTTCTTTCTTCAGCATAGAGGAAAATCGTCTACATCGTAATGGATGAATCGAAGAAACACTACACTGAGTTGAGGGTAGGCATGCAGGATGGAGTCCGCCGAATGGAACGAATGGACGGGGAAGAATTGTTTGATATTTCGAAGATATATCGATGAGCTAAAACCAGAAATGTTGTCTGTCATGGAGAGTTTGACTGACAAATGCTATAAAGTTCAGCAGCTTCATGACCTTACAAACAAATATGCTTCTTCTTACACCGTTAAATCCGCTTGATACTAACTAGGGTTGTTCATGTACCAAAGTTGAGGAAGGTATCGAGAAAGAGGAATTTATTATCAAAGAGATTGTAGTATTTTGTGCTAGATTCAGAAAATGACAAAACTAATGGGCCTTTTGAACGTTTGATTTTCGTATAGAGATATCACTTTTGGAATCTGCCGTGCATATTTCCTACTCTAACTATCAGCACAGCCAGCTGTGAGAGCGCATTCGCAAACTCAAGCTTATAACGAACTTCCTTCAATCAGTAATGAACCAAAAAATGCTAACGGATTGGCAGTCTTCCCCATAGAGACGTGATTCGCTAATGGACTGAATTTTATCAGTGTGATCAATACTATTGCCTCAAGTAGTGCACGAAAAATTTATTCGTACATTTAGTTCACGCGTATTGTAACAATACAAATACCTGCATTTACGGCAGTACTTTAAATTTGATCATCGTTGTTATATGAATCCAACTATATAAGGATTGTTCGCCATCGTGTGAGTCTACGGATTTACAACTGCCAGGAGGACGGCAATTTTACGTCCTCCCAGCGCGGCAAAAGTAGTTGCTACGCCACTTTAGGCATGTCGAATGGGTGGCGCAGAGGAAAACACGCATTTTCCCGATTTCAGGCCTGCAACATGTGGCCTTATGTCAAAACAGGAAAGTAGGTATATAATAATAAAAAGACGGTAATAATGAATGTGGACATAATTCCTGAATGTGTGAGGTGCTGTCTCCGCAACTAAAATCGCGCTCTCCCTCCCTCCGTCTCTAAAGAAATAAATAAATGGGTATATTTCCGGACGAGCGGAATACGTTACCTTTTGTGGAACGATCATTTGCGCAGTGAGCTTTAGCAACATTTCCTTTATGCATTTGCGTTCAATATGGATCTCTAATGCAACGGTTTGTGAACTATGAATTATTGAACAGATTAAGAACAACAAACAATGATTTAGCTGAAAACATTGGCACTTATCGATCAACCAATAATGATTTATCACTTAAGAGAGCATGTGTTAGACAAGTCCTGTGGGATGGTTGGAGTAAAAATTGAAAGTAAAATGATCATCGAATAAGTAAATCGTTATTTTAAGCGTCTACTGATTTAAATGCACTACTGCATAACGATAGTTTAAAGTGGGAATGGGATGTGCACACACAAACTAGTATAAAGAGCTGTAAAAGTTCAGTAAGTGCATGAGAAATAAAAAGAAACGACAATGCTCACTCGTGTGTTGCTTCATTTGACAGTTTGGATACACCCAGGCTACTCACATGGACACTCTTGCATCTATCCTCACCGTGACCTTACGAAGAGGACTGCTAAGCACATTGTTTGGTTTGCGTTTTTTCTTCATCCGAATGAAACACACTACATCTAGCAATGCAAGTTGGAAAGCGTTTCATCAAGATGTTTTTTGAATAGCGTTAATGTAGGGGCAAGGATGACGTGATTGGAGATCAGACAAACTGTCTCCTACTCCTTCAAGTTGAGGGCTTGGAATGAGATGGTGTCCAATGCCGTAAAACAAAATCGTTGCCACCCCACCGCTACATTGCGGACAAGCTTTTGCGCCAAATGCTTTGCATGCGAACGCTAACTTTTCTTCTGTTTGGGTTCGGTTACCCTGGTTGTACATCAACCACGACTATTTTCTCAAAATTCAACCACCTCCTGAATCGGTCGTTGCGCAGCTTGTCTAGGGTCGCCTTACTTGCTGCATACAGTAGGGCGGATAAGCGAAAACATGCTTTTGCCGGCTTCTTCCTTCTTCTCCACCTGTTTCACTCCCCTCCCGACCCCATTCGTAACCTTCCTTCTAGAATTCTCAGCTTAAGCGACAACAGCCGCAATATCACTGGAGTCGAACCGGATGCGGCCATCTTCCCGCACCACCCAGTGGACGCTTATTGGCAGCAGTCCCTTATAAGTGCAGGCTGTCGCGTTTCCCCGGCGGCCTTCAACGTTCGAAATAGATCACAAATGGGTAGACAAGCTGTACCTGCACACACACATTGGGCGCATTGAACCTCGACGTGGGTTGTGTGCCAGAAGCCACTATCAGTGACCCGTACGTGGTTTGTCCGCTCGCAACTGGTTACACCGTTCGTTGCCTCAGCACTACAGACCATTACCACATGGTCTAATTGAACCGTTGTCCATCACGGCCTGTGTCACTTCGCTGCTTTTCTAATGCTATCGTCTTGTCAGGCACTTTTGCTTCCATTGGTAGGCAGATGAACAGGCTGTGGTTTCGGTCACTAAGGGCGTCTCAACACCGCTACAGCTTAGTCTCGTTACTGGCCCTCCGTGAAGTCACTGATGCTCGTTCCACCCACTTCTCACGATGACTCGGCTAGAAGCAATATTGATGCCGTAATTCTGCCTAAAAAGGTTTCAGTGTTTCCCCTGCATGCACTATACGTCCGCAACGGAACCACACACAATTGGAACTGTGGTGATCATTCGTTACTGTCACTCGGATTAATGGAGTAGAGAACGAGTTGTGCTCCTACAGGTACTCGATAGACAACTGGTTTGCCGCATGAGTGTACGGTGGGTTGACGCGAGTGGGACAATGCTATTCGGATCCTCAGTGAATGGAGCTGCAACCCCCATTATTTGACTAGTCAGGATATGTCAAGCTGCTAATGGGATTGGAGTCGAACATTCTTGCATACTAGTGCATGGTACTGGCAACACAGGGATTCGCAATGCTGGCTCACGAGGAGCTAACTGCAATTCTTTCGACCAGGAATCAGTGGCGAATGCCATTTTCCCTAATTTGGGATATAAGCTGTCGCAAAGTTCCCTTTTACTACTCCCCATATATTTATCTTCTTTCGGCAATTGTGTCCCGTGCTACAATAGACTCAGTAGGATATTGGTCAAACTCGGCGATCCAAAGTCTTATGTATGGACCATTTAACAGTGAAGTAGCTTTGTGGTAGGGCTTTTAAAACCTGAAATAGGCCCTACAATTTCAAGGGTGATTACAAGGGGCGTTGGCTTAGGCCTCTATTCAGGGAGAGGTGACTTTAGGTACACATACGAATAAGATCAGTCAATGTACACATAGTTAGGCTGGATAGAACAGTCCTGTCGCGGCAATGGTTATCTGACTAGTCAAAAGCTGTAATCCGACGAGTTATGCAGTAAAACAAGGATTCACCATTTAGCCGAATATAGCAGTTTGGCTGTCCCAAGGATGCGAGCGGAGGTGAATATTTTAGGTAGTATTCAGTATATCGGGCCAGAGCGAAAAGAGTATACAATAGAGTTGACGCTAGAAAACAGGAGGTACATCCACCTCAAAACCGTAACTGCAATCTTAGCAAATAAGCCGACCTGCCCCTATTATTGTAGCAACAACGACGCGAGAATGAAGCACAATCTTTAGTGGCGCGATCACAAGCTATGAAACCACTCACACAGGCGTATCTTTATGAGTCATGTTTCCTTCCCCCGTTACACCTTCTCTCCTGGCTTCCGCTAGTGACACGTCCATGCATTCTTTGAGGTACGGGAAGAATTATTCTATCTCAATTTCGCCTCCGTAGTTCCGCTTTCAGGCGTCCCATTCCGACCGAGCCGGAGTCGTTAGATAGATCGTACTTTGCTTGAACGTGGAGGTATTGCTCTGCTTGTGGTTGTTTCGGAAGAACACAATAACGGCGGTTTTGTCCGATTTATTACGTTCTCGACAAATACTCTCCCGTTTTGCCTGGCTCATGCTCACTGCCGGGCACCGCTCATGCCCCGTTTTCGTCTCGTTCCGTCCGGCCAGTGTTGTTCCGGCTGTTCCCCCCCCCCCCATTGCGCTTTGTTTCATATTCCATCCACTCCCGTTTTAGTGGTCTTTTTGTCCTCCGGGCAACCACTGTCTTCCGCTTACAATATGCAACTTCACGGTTTACTTTTCCGAGTGTGTGCATGCGTTTTTGGAGGCTTGTACTGGGTTTCTTCTCAGATAACTGCACGCAAGCTTGCTGGTTGTCACATGGTAGGCTGTCTGCACTACCACAAGAGGCCACGGATCGCTGGCGAGGAAACACGTTTGAATCCAATCACATGCCCCTTTACATATCAGCCTGATTAGGTAGGCCTAGAATTGTGGAGTGATCCAAGTTTGCTACGAAATTGGTTTAAACATGCACGCTACTGAACCTCCACAAATAACTGTACCGATCTCCTGATGGAACTCAGGGAGAGATAAGTAAACATATCGCTTCGTCCATTAGTTACACAAAGCTGAAGAGATGCAAATGTACCAAGCAAGCTCAGAGTAGTGGGAATGGATTTATCAAGGATGACAAAGCAAACGCTTCACAATTTGCATGAGTAAGGAGTGCGACCACAAGGGAAATGTGGCAAGAAAAAAGGGCGTACCTGAGGACTCACAGCAATTTTCACGTATACACACAGTTTGGTTCTGTTGTCCCGTGTCCCAGAAACTCGGGTTAAATCAAGTAATACAAGTAGTGCAATGCATCGTCAAGTCGAACTTCGAAGTCAACGCAAGTATGTTCCATGACACGGATACACAATGGTAAACCAGTTCACTCGGCATTCCAACCGACTTTGTTATGTGACCAACTTCAAGTGGGAACCTCTCAGTGAGATGCTGTGGCTGAATTATAATAAGCGTGGGCATGGGTGGTTAGAATACTTGAGGATCTCGTACACCAATAAGAGATCACCTCTCAGGCGTCGATACTGTCAACTGTGCACTGCAAACCCCTAGTCTAGGGAGGTGGGAGTTAACGACTACTCAAAAATCGGAAAGACAACAAAAACGGGATAATATAGAATTACTAACGGGCGCAACGGATGAGACGAGACAAAGCAGTGCGAGACTTGCGGATCGAGTCGACAGCAGATCACGAGCGACGTCTGGTAACGAGCCTGCGTTCAGAACAACGGAGGAGGTATTTGTCGAGAGGACAGTGAAGCAGACATAAACGCTTCTAGCGAAGCCCACAGGATTGACCGCGGGCCGAGTGATGCAGCCAAGGAAAAGCAAACCGCAAGCTTTCGAACGACACCTGGCTTGCCAGAATTGTATATGACGAAGCGGAAATATGGGATGAAACATGGAGGGATTGTTCCCTAGGCTCAAACTCGTAAGGTACATGTAGTGGCCCAAATCCCAAATCCTCATCCACGGTACGTCGTGGGAAGGAAACGCAGTCCATATCTGTACTGGTTTGCGTGCTCCGTTTGCGCATTGTGTGACGCTACACGCTCTGCTCCCCTCCCGTATCGTCCTTGCTACTCTGGGCCTCTAGTGTAAATTGGTAAGGAAGCTGGAGCACACGCACAGTGCTTTTGGGTTTCCTCCGTTTTGGGTTCGCAATAGCAGCGAACTCATGTTGTCAAGGATGCCACCCTTGATTGGATTGTTCTAATTTTTACCCTTATTAACTAGCGGCGGGTTGCGAAAGGAAAGCATGATCAAACCCCCCGAACACTCACGGCAGTAGATCCAACAATTGGCTAGCTTTATTACGGCTTCCTCGGCTTTTCATGAGCATCCGAGATCGTCATACACGAGCACCCAAGATCACTTTCCTGCGAAATACACTGCAAAAGTTGTTCTTTCACTCGATATTTGGAGATGTTTTAATAGCGTGTTCTTATTATTTCACACTTGACAGTGTTACATTTCAACTCATCTTGTCCCTCAATAGTACACTTTGGTCTCCCTTGGTTTTATCAGTTCTAGTGAAACAACCGACACGTTGCTAGGATTGATATTATTATCACTCCGACCCAGGTTAACATGTCTTAAATATTCCATTAACCTTCTGCTAGCCCATTTACCTGCTTAACCCAATTTACAACCTCCGTCGACCTATCAAGTTAATGTTCAGCAGTATGTTTCTTACCATACAACCCAATGGTCTTGGATAAACTGCATCGTGTCTGCTAGTCACAAACGTCATTTCCAACACACAAGTTCATGTTGGTTAACCGGCGGTAATGTTTACTAAAGCTTCCCATTAATTAGACCCATTCCGTACGTAGTTTTGCATACCTGAACCATAGAGCTCTTTACTAGATCATACAAAAGTCAACGATTCCTTATGACATGTTTGGTGTGCAGTGCCGCATACTGGATACTGTATTATGAGAGTAAGTCGAAATGCCAATCTGTACAACCCTCTCTGGACATAATCAGAAATGTCATAAAAAATCTGCTACCTGGGATAGTCCAGTTGTTCTTCCAGTTCTCCTGTTGCACTAAAAATGGCTGACCTACAGGGCCACTGTCATTGCTAGTGTGTAACCTTCCTCTGCATCCAGTGGCGGCGAAATGTAAATCCAACAACATGTTGAACTGCTGGCCTCCACAACTCATCCTGACAGACGGTTCCAAACACACACCGCCCTTCTTTCGAAACACCGAGGAAGCTCGCTTGATATCCGACAGCACAAGCTTTTTCCGGTGTATGCGTGTGCTGCATGGCTTTCGCAAGGGAAGCGGTGGCCTTCTCATTGGGAAGTCCAAGAGCTGTAATATGCAGTAAGTTACGATGAGATCGACTCCACGGAACGACAGGGCAAGGAGCAGAGTCATAGTTTCTCGCGCCGGTCTTTGTATGGTAATCCTCCTAAACTCGGAAGGAGCCTGGTGACAACGAGTTGGATCCGTTCGATCTTCCGTACCTCGCTTCGGGTGATTGGACAGTAGGCGGGCCAGCCGTACGCCAGAATTAGTTTTACGGTATAAGAGAAGGGGCGAGTGGTGAGCTCATCAGAACAAGTACAGCAGCTGTGTTTGAGAGCCTAAAGCACGCGCGTCCCGTTACAATATAGCCTGTTCGTTTTGTTCACCGACTTCAAATCACTGCGTGAGAGTCTTATATTTATTACATTTACTCAGTTAGCCGCAATCCGCATCATAACTCATTCGATTTAATGATGAGAGGATTAGCACCAAAGAAAGATACATTTTCGGAGGAAATATCCAATTGAAAACCGGAGACATTTTCAATAAAATTTCTCGAAACTGCTTAACAACAAATTTTTAGTAACAGTTTTGAATGAAACTGTCCATATTGGTCAAACTAGGTTCATTAGACCGCGTCTCATCTTTCGGAGAAAAATACTCACTCAAGCCTGTTCTCAGCTGACCACTCGCATGCCCTGTTGAGATCACCTTGCAGTGCTAAGTCGTCTTCCACTCGCTCGATTGCCCACCAAAGCTTGAGGTTGTCCGCAAAAAAGTAGAACGTTTGATGTCATCAGTCCCGTAAGGTCTTTTAAGAACTCTAGGAATAGCCGTGACTCTAATACCGGGCCGTGAGTGATGCCACAGTGCACCTTGATAGGGTCGGACAGGGCGCACGAATTCGCGCATTTGCAATTCACTTAGCCAGCCCAAGACAGAATCACAGACTCCATTGATGCGAAGCATGTAAAGAAGAATGCGGTAATCTAGGTGGCAAAATGCCTTGGAGAAACCAAGACCGTCGGTATCGACTCGTTGCATATCATTGACGGATTCCGTCCAGCTGACCAGGGTTACTAAATGATTTGTAGTACCTGAAGATTTACGGCAAAATCCATGCTGCTCATCAACGATGATACTACATCTACCCAAATATCCTATGAGTGCATTTGCAAAGGGAAATTCCATGACTTTAGCAAGCACAGAATAATAGTGATTCGGTGGTAGTTTGCAGATACAGCAGGAGTACGCCGATTGTAAATGGGGCGACTATTTCCGGCTTCCATACAGTTTGAACCTAAACCTCACCGGGACAGCGCCGGAAAACCGGGTTAACGATGCAGCTAAGCTCGTGACACCTACCTTCAATTATTTGAGGCATTTGTCGTCCGGAACAGATAAATTGTCGTGAGTACTATGGGTTTATTACGTTTATGACAAGAACCATCGCAACTTGACAACCAGATAGTCACGACACATCGAAGAAAGCGCCTTCTTGGAGGTGTAGTGGCTGACTGGCTTTCTAGCTGCGAGGAATCGCCTCAGGTGGATTGTATTCGCGTAGTGATATCAGTTGCTTCAGCACATCAGCGGCAGGGAAGAATATGTCGCTAAGTCCCAGTGGTGACATAATCTGAGTGAAAAAGTTATGATATAGCGGTGCGTCCTGTAAAGTGCAGTCGAATTGACGTCTAAGATAGTTAGCTGCTTCTTGCGCAGTTTGCGTATGCCGACAGGCGGTGTTTGGAGTCGGGATACCTTACTGTACTATGAGTAGGTTAATAACACCTGTGAAGTAGCTCAGGATTGGATCAGAACTTCTTCGCTACATCCTGTTGGTCTTCCACTTTGCCCTTGCCAACTAGTTTAACAAAAAGAGTTTGCTCAGCTTTGTAACATTGCAGTTTTCGGCGTTTAGAGCGGTTGCTTGATAAACTCCGTAGGATGAGTGGGGTGAAAGCTAAAATCCTGGGAGATACAGGAGTCGTCTGTTTACGTGTCTATCGAGCAAATACACTACTGAATAACGGTAGCGAAACATGAAAGTTGAATGCAAGTGTGCAAGATAACGTGGGGCACTTATATCTGATGTATTCGTGAGGAAAGTAAAAACAAGCACGCTGACTCCTCCTCCGCCTCCTTAGGTTTATGTGACACAAATCTGGTATGAGAGCAAGACTAATACATTCCAAAGTGGCACGCTTAGCTAACGAAGTGCAGACAGCCAAGGGTTACATCCAATAGTCTTTTGAAAATACCTAATTGGGGAAGAGACAACTGAGTTTGGAAGAGAATGCCAACGTTGGCAAACTTAAAGGGAAAAATAATTCCACCAGCATTCTAGACTTCTGTATTTTTCATTCAGTTTCAAGTCGTTACCTCTGAGGTTGGTGTTGTGACTGAGTTCCAGCAAGTGACGGCATACGTGTTTGGGATCACTCAGTATTTGTTAGACTGTGAGATCACCGCGTAGCCATCGATAGCGTCCATTGGAAACTTTCAGCAACTTTAGCTTTTGCCGTTAACAGTAATTACGTAGGCCCTAGACATTATTTGTTGCCTTGTGTTGCGATGTCTCTAGCACCTCTGGGTTGTGCTTCAGCCAAGGTTGCTAAGCGGCGTGTTCAACGTGGTATTAAGATGTGAAACTCCTCCATGTCGCCTTTGAAGTGTTCTGTGTAACGGTGTGGTGGAAATAATAGTGTTGTATGAGCACTGAGCCAAAGGAGATACTTAACATTAACATGCCGATCCTAAGTTCCTCATTGGTGAAGACGAGTTCCAGGACGGTCGGTTTGTTCCACCTGCTGAATCCCGTATGGGATGTCGGGTGATTATGCAGTGGAATACCATCGACTAGTATTTGTATTTCGGCCTTAAGCTGCTCAACAAGAGAGACCAGAACCTCTAGAGCATGCAACTTGAGCATGAGTGTCAGACTGAGTTACAGCGGTTTTCAGTGCAGAAGTTAGACGGTTGTCCATTTCCATAGTAGACATGGGGTACGGTATTCGAGGGCAAATAAACACGTATCACCACGTCTTAGCTGCAGGCGGCACAAAAGTGTCAACAAATTGAATCTCTGTGTTGTCAATGGCTTGGAGACACAGGTCACTCCTACAGTACAAAATTACACCATTCCATCTACTAGGTCAACCTACGCGCAGTTCGGATATACCTTGTAAAGCGACCTCCGATCAGGGATTTCATCGTTTGGCCAAGTCTCAGTTCTCAAAATGCATTATCATCGGTCCACGTTATCTGAGAGTGAGAAACACACTTCAGCTAATGTGCTGCAATACAAAAATAGGACTAAAAAGGTACACTACAAATCACACAAATTACACTACAAAAATATAATGTTAACTATTATATTATGCTTTTCACGTGAGATCGGGATTGGAGGAGGAACCTAAAGGGAGGGGGATAAGCAAAGCAACTCACAACACAACGCTATTTGGGCAGAGACTTCGCCATATCAGCAAGTGTGTCCAATCAAACGTGTTCACCGTGCTTGGGACCCCCGCCAGTCAGTCGCGATGCACCAGCTGACACCAGTTTCCAAGTAATGGTTTTCCTTCCTCTCGACCAAGTCATCGCCTGACCTCCACTCCTCCTCTTTCAATCGCACCCCCGGCGCGCGAACAATCCACGTCGCTGGAGTCGGTGTGCTGGCATGCGCAACACGTGGTCCAGCCATCGGAGTCTGGTGAGTGATATAATAGTGCTGAGCAGTACACTCGCTCTTACTGCACCAAATACGCGAAGCGGAACACGCTCATTGCTCACGCGGTGCTTCCAACAGACATGAGCTAAGCTGCGAAGGCAGTCATGATCGAATGTGACGAGCCTCTTTATGTCTGTCTACCTGATGGGCCAGGTTTCACAAACCTATAGGACAGTTGAACGGTCGGCTGAGTTATTAACTCTGCCCTTCAAGGCGCTGATGTAGCTGCCCAGGTGGTTGAATTTCCGAACGACTTCCAGCTGATGACCACAAAGCGTTAGCGCAGGGATGGGTCCCTGCCAAGCTTGGAGAAGTACTTTACATTTCGATGGAGAAAAGCATAGCCCAAAACGATAGACAGCCAGTGTTAATCCGTCCAGAGCTGCTTGGCTTGTTTGGGAGCTGTCACAGACTAGGGCAATATGGTCCGCATACTCCAAGTCAAGAAGTAGCTCACCAGGAATTAGCTCCACACCTTCTAGCTCGTGTCCAGCGAATGCTGTTTCCATGACTTCGTCAACTACGAAGTTAAACAGGAAAGGTGAGAGCGGGCAACCTTCTCTCAAGCGGCGAATGATACTAAAAGATAGCGACAGTTTGGCATAAACCCTCACTCTGCCCTAACTATGCGCGAACAGCGCTTTGATAGTGTTTACGTATTTAATCAGGCACACCTTTCCTCAGCAGATCCGTCTTAAAGGGCACGTCAGTCGACTGAATGGAAAACATTTTTATGTCAAGAAACTCCACAACGGTGGGTCGCCAATAAACATGACAGTGCTACAACAATTGACGCAAGGTGAAGAAGTAATCGATGCAGCTTCCACCTCGACGAAACCCGGCTTGCTCTTCACGAATCTGGCTTTTACGAGTGTTACTCAATCCGTGGAGAATGACAGACGCAAGCAAGTTAGAGGCAATTGAGACCAGACTGCTCCCACTATGATTAGCGAAGTAAGAACGGGAGCCTCCCTTGAAAATGGGGACAATGACGGAGTGGCTCCAGTTTATCGGGACAGTCTCCTGCTCCCAAAGTTTCACTAGCAACTCGTGTAAATCATCTACTAGAGCAGGTCCCCCGAATTTGCAGAGGGCTGGGGGAATGGTATCTGCCCCTGCGGTCTTATGCAATTTCAACAGCCAAATCTCACGCTCGACTTCTGAGTGTGAGGGCGGATCCAAGGAGACATCCCATGGAAAAGGGCGCACGCGGCCCCAAAAAGTAAGCCATAACTCAAGTTGGTTAAATTGACTTACAAAATGTTCGCCGAACGCTCCAAGCGTTTTGACCGTCTGTGGATCGGCTGTCCACTCTCGTCGCGTAGGGTCTCGCTAACACCAGGTCTCCTGCTGCCTGCTTTCCGTATCAGATGGAATAACTTACGATGATTACCAACGGTAGCGGCTGTTTCCATCTCCGACGCACAACGACACGACTAGGCTTCGCAATCTTCCTTCAGGCTAGTACGCACTTCTGCCCTGAGAATTTTGCGAGCCTCATTGTATTCACTTCCAGCCGGAATATGTCGGTGAGCATTCATAACTTCCAGAGACTGTGAAGAGACTCAAGGCCCAGTTTAGCATTATGATTTGCCACATGTAGACATGTCTGCTGATAATAACGTTTGACGAATATGCTACCAGTGATCCTCGACGGTGTTCAGTGGGCGCTTACTCAGGCCGGATGTCAGCGCACTTTGATACACATTCAGAACACCTGGCTTCGTTAGCTGGCTGGTGTTAATCCGTTGCCATCGACGTTGCGGACGTCCACTGAAACGCCCCCGGAGGTCGGCGCAAACAAGTGCGTGGTCAGAGTCCACGCTCGTGCCCCTAATCGAGCGACAGTTTTGGACACAGCCTCTCCAGCGGTAACTGATCGCGATATGATCGATTTGCGTCCATGGTTGGTGCGAAGCTGGTGGGCGCCAAGTCACGCTTCTGTGGGTGCTGTGTCGAACGTTTGTGCTCGCGAGTAAGAGACGAGCAGCTTCACACAGGTGTAGCAATCGTTCACCGTTATCATTACGGGCGCCAAGAGCAGGTTGGCCGCCAAGATGAAGCTCATCAGAGGACATTTTTCCGACTTGGGCTTTTAGATCGTCAGCCAACACCACAGTATCCGTGCTTCTTCTGTAACGAAGGAGATCGTGAAGTTGCTAATAGAAATCATCTTTTACCGAATCAGTGCTACAGTTGGCAGGGGCGTATGCCGCAATGACAAACAGACACCGTTTGTTCCTGCGTGACTTCGTAGCATGGAAAGAAGCAGTTAATCTCACGACGCACATCCGACTTTTGATTGGAACCCAATCGATCAGGACAGCTTCAGCCCGGGGACTCAAAACAATGCCGACGCCAGGTTGAGCGGTATTTGAAGCTGCATCATCGCCAGACAGGCGCAATGAGAATGTGTCGCCAGTGTCGTATGTGGGGGATCGCAGGGCAAGCACCAAGCTCGAATCTTACAGGCGGGTTTTTGATAAACAGCAAATAACGATCGCTAGGGACTCTAGGGTGTGGGCAAATGCTGCCTGTTGGCCACTCTGTAGCAACGTGCTCTCTTTGAGGCATGCCAGTGCTAGCGAGACGCGAGGACTCCAAAGGGAAACGGATTAACTGACGTTGTCCGCTTGGTTGAACATGGACTTGTCGACTGGAGTTGTGTGTGGGAGTTGAAACTAGTAGACAAGTGACTATTGAAGCAAAGTGAGGAGGGCCAAGAATTGTGGGGTTGAAAATGGGGGGATGAAAGTAAAGTTGGAGCTGGACAATAAGGATGAAAAAGCGCAAGAAGGGGGATAAGAAGACGAGAAGGCCTGAGCAGTAGCATCCAGATCGCTATCCACCCGGCTCGATGTGGCAGATAGGGCGCCGTTGATTATCCTCTGCGCCGGTCAGAGCATCAATTAATTGTTAGAAGAAAGGTTCATTGTATTGTGTGGGCAGAATACTGTCAGGTCGCCTAGGCCTAGATAGGAGAACAATTAGGGTTCTTAACAAAAGCCATTTGGTTCAAAATCCTTGCTGCAAGGCAGCTGCGTTTTGGCACTGGACTACAGACAGCTCGTCTTAGGGAGTAAGGAGCCACCCTCACTTCAACCCCCAACCTGGAGGGCCAGGAGACGGAGTTTGTCTGGCCTCTAACCAGTGACCATTCTGGTACGAGTGGTTCTGAAGGTGCAAAAACGCACCACCCAGAATAGCTCAATGGATAACTGAGGCACAAAACAATCGCACCACGTTAAGGCCCAGTCTCGTCGCCAAGGAGTTCTCAATATTAGTTAGTTATCAATAGTTAGTTATCAATATTAGGTCCATGATCAAGGCTAGACAAGATTGAAGCTCGGATGATATGTTGTAGAGGCCCTGAGCATGGGTATATATACAAGTGAGTGCTTCGAGTAACTGGTGCGAACTTTTACCGACTCTTGTAAGGTCGGCAACTAATCGCTTTTCTGGAGGACCGCCGCCATTGAACTATGAGTCGAGTCATATTGGTTGATAAAATTATCACAGGATAAAATTCCGCTTTAGGCAAGTATTTTGAAAGCTGTTGACTTTCAAGCAGTTAGTTATCCCTGCAGTGATCCGTTTCGGAAGTATGACTTACTGGAGTCACTGCTAGACCTCGACAGCTTTGTCCTTTTCGGTCATTTGCGATTTGGTGTTAAATGCCTTTAGGCGTAGATCTGTGAAGAGCTTGTTACGCAAATTGCGCGACGTTTCAAGGGCATTTCGGACCTGTGTTTGGAATGGAATAAAGCATTCATCAACTTGGGCCACATCCTTTTTGTTTTGATGATGAGGATAGTCTTATGAACGAGTTGGCGATCACGTTGTCGTGTGAGAGCGCCTGACGAAGGCTACGCCATTCCTCCCAGTCATGGGCTTGAGCTTCGTGCTCATCGGAGGTGCGAAGATCCGGTACACCATGAATGAAGACCGAGTTTTCAGCTGGTGGAAGGCATCGGGGTTCTGTTTGCTTTGCAGATGCGCTCCAAGGGAAGTCGAAGGAAAACAGAGAGCCACATGATTCAGTGCGAATGCTGATGGCTGACAAAAGAATCGCCTAAACATCATTTGTTGTTCGTAGCGTCACACGTGGTACCAGTGGTCCTCTGTGGCAGGTCGAGTTTGGGTGTCTTATGATGCGCGCCTTTCCAGCTGCCTTAGCTTAGACGACTAATACGAAACTTATTTGTTAAGTAAGCCGGTAGCCAGATGGGCAAAGTAGAATTCGCAGGCGTAGTGTGGAACCATTTAACGAAATCCTCCTGTATTACAGCCAGTAATGCCGAAACGGAAAACCAAGGAAATAAAGAAGGTAAAGAGGAGTCACTGTCAACCAATCATGTGAGCACCTGTGTTCACGATCAATATTCAAATTTAGGCTTGACGTCCATTTCTTCCATTCTAAGCTAGTGGTAAGTGATAGATCTACAACATAGATTCTGAACTCTCGTTTTCTCTTTAATCCCTTTTGGAATGTGTGCAAGTCACAGTAAAAAGGTACACGCCTCAAGTGGATATGGCCCATTCGAAAGTAAATTGTGACCTATGTGTAAAAACCGTTAAGTCTGGTCCAGTTTGCTTTAACTGTCAAAAAGCGTACCATTCGAGGTGTTTAGAGATGAGTGCACTCGAAACTAGACAATGCAGCAGCAAAACCGAAGCATTTTGGTTCTGCCAGGTGTGCAAATCCATCCCTGTTATTAGTTGTGTAACTTTCCTAATGAAAAAGTGTGAATAGTTGGCGGAAACAGTTGAGCAACTGGTGAACACTAGCAACGCAGCTGTGAAAGTAAACAATGCTATTTTTGAAACTGAACGGACACCTACAAACTCCCCGTTTAGGCCGAAGAAGAGGGCCAGAAGTCCCAATCTCACCATGGCCTCTCAGTCTCCAACGGTCCCTAACCACATGACTCCACCAAGTGAAAAAGTCGTTTACAACCCACGCTTCTACATTCTCCAAGGGTGTAATAACTAGTAATTCAGTTGACATACTCGAAACACCAAACTCCAGCAAGCCCATGGTAAAAATTAACTAGACGTCTTACACAACGGTGGCTTCTAGGAAAACGTCGTCAAAGACACCTGTGACTCCACTTACCGGAGAGGTCAAAAATGTGCCTCAACATGGATCGATATTGCCAGTGCGGTTCGCAAATCCACAAAAAGCAAAAGAACCTAGTGCTCTTAAGTTGCGAACCACAAGGCGGAATCATGGTGCCTTAAGTCTTGTGTGCACTAACGTTCCTGAATCCAAATCCAACACAATAAAGGGCAAAGTGATAGACGATCGTAGTCAGTGGAATTTCATCTTTAGTGCCATCAGCATGCGCGCTGAACCCACTACGATGAGCCGCGTCGCACGACACCCAAACACCTTACACTATGGTGAGCCTCGACTACTTCGAGTAACACTACATGCCGCGGAAGAAACGGAATCCATTCTGCTCGCTGCAAATCGACACCACACAGCATCGAACGGAGTATGTATCTCATCGGATATTCCGTGGAAAGAACGTTCAAAGGATATGAACAATCAACAGGGAAGTAGAAAACACGCGCTGAAAACCGCCATTATTCATGGCTTCCACGAGTCTCAAGCTTCATCTCCTGAAGAAATTCAGACACATGACCTGGAGCAATGGCGATACATTCGTGAGACGCTGTCTTTAGAAAATGTCATTGCTACCTCCCTGACCAGGATTCCCATATCACCAAATTACCAAGAATGTGGTCCTAGGTTGCTGAAGTTGGTCTTACAGTTTGAGCTAACTTTACAGACAGTTCTAGAGAACCGGACTAACTTCCGGAACAAGCTACCAACAAAAATTCGACTAAAAGCATCAAGTTTACGACCAGAGGCTACTGGTTACTCCATGGAGAGAACCAACTCAGTGGGAACAACCGTTGTTGCAGAGTCCCCCACAGAGACTGATCTGACTGCCGTCCTAGCATCCGGCGAGACACTGCAGGAGATGAGTGACCATCAGAATCATCATGAACCTGATCACATGGTGCAGAGTTATTCCAAGTCATTCTCGCGAGTCTAAGACAATTCAAACAAGCTGGTAGCAACCGACCTCAAAAGGGTCGATCAAGTCTCAAACATGTTGTCTACATCAACAAACAACCTTCTAATCTATGAATCACTCTGCTTTTTTTATACCAACGCAAAAAGTCTTTTAAGCAAACTGACTAAGCTTTGCCTGCGTCAGGCCTTGATGTCAAGGGACCTCGTTATGCTAACCGAGACCTGGTTGAATGAAGCGATCAGTGATGCAGAAATCGCAGTACCTGGGATGTCTATTCTACGCAACGATCGACCAAGTAGAGGAGGTGGAGTACTACTTTATTATCGCAGCGAACTACACATTGATCTCATTGATGACCCAGAGGTTCAGATTGTCAATGCGCTTTGGTGTCGTCTTCACCTAAGCCGTGGGGACGCATGTTTGTTGGGTGTGGTGTATAGCCCTCCATCGGCTACTTTGGAAATGGACAACCGCCTAGCCTCCACAATGAAGACCATTCTCTCGCAGTCGTACAGCCACATTCTCCTGGTTGGTGACTTCAATATGCATACCAAAGAAACCCCAGCCTGTATCAACGAACATTTCAGGATGGAAGTACAGGAACTACTTAGTGGACTATCACTCTATAATCACACCACATCTCCCACAAGACTCAGGACGGGAAACAAACCGGTTGTCCCGGATCTCGTATTCACCATCGAAGAGCTTATGATCGAAACGGTATCGATAGAGAGTCCTTTAGGCCGTAGCGACCATGTAATTCTCATGTTCAAGTACATCTGCTATGCAGAGTATTCCTCAGAAAACACCGAGGTATGTAAGAGCAATACGGATTACGGCGCTCTAATCAAACTTATAAATGCTACAAACTGGGCATTTCTAGCAGCACGATCTCCCGATGACGCCTGGTCTGAATTCGTTCACCAGTTCAAGACGTTAGTAACTAGTGCTTCTAGGAAAAGACCTTCGCGAGCGAAGACAGTAAAATCATTCATACGCAGCAGGACACGTAAGTGTATCGTTACGAGGAACTTACTCTGGTGAAGATACAAGGAGTCATCGAGTGCCGAAACATGGGAAGCCTACACTATCCAAAGTAATCACTGCGTAAACCTGGTACGCGAAGATAAAATACAGCACCAACAGAATCTAGCTGAGAAATTCCTTTCCAACCCCAAGCTTTTGTACCGACACATAAACAAGCTCCGCAAAGTGCAGCGAGGAATTTCTGCCTCACACACATTATGTGGACGCACAAACCGCAACCGAGGCGGCCAACGCCCTAGGTCAACAATTCGCCCCGAACTTCCAGAGCACGACATCGCCGCATACACTGTTCCCGATCGTTGTGCCACCACCAGGACTTAGCCACATCACGTTTACGACTGTGGATGTTATGAAAAGGCTGATTGCCCTGCGCGAGCATACCTCTCCCGGCGTTGATAATATTCGTCCAAGGGCGCTGAAATTGGCTGCAGTAAACCTGGCGGACCCCCTCTGTAAGTTCTTTTAACGATGCCTCGATGAGATGCGGGTGCCAACAATGTGGAAGCAGGGCATCGTCACTCCCATCCATAAGGGAGGAGGTCGTAAGATCCGGTCAACTATCGCCCGGTAACACTACTTCCGGTGCTCTCCAAAATCCTGGAAGCCATTGTTGCCGAAGCGCTGACGAACTTCTTGGAGGAACATAGTATCATAGCACAAGAACAACATGGATTTCACAACAACCGAGCTTGCACTTCAAACTTGCTACTTGCTAGATCCAGTTGGACTGAGACCGTTGACAGCGGGGTAGGTGTTGACGCAGTATATCTGGACTTCTCAAAGGCTTTCGACCGCCTGAACCATCGTATCCTCCTTCACAAGCTGCAGTGTTGTGGAATTGATGACCCAATCCTCTGTTGGATAGCTGACTTCTTGCTTCAACGACATCTGAATGTGAGATTTCGCGGCGTCATCTCTGGCCCAATCGACGGTAAGCGCGGAGTGCCCCAGGGCTCAGTACTTGGTCCACGATTATTTCTGATTTACGTAAACGATCTCGCGACAGTAATCACCTCCAACTCCTTACTCTTCACTGATGATCTCAAGATTTGGCGAGCCATTAGAACAACCAGCAACAATGTAGCATTTCGGGATGATCTTGACAGGGTCTACGAATGGTCGACTCAGAACCTGCTTCAGTTCAACGCTACAAAGTACAATGTGTTGAGCATACGGCATAAAACGACTTGCGAATACAGACTTGGGGATCAAATATTGCAGCGCACTACAACGGAATGCGACCTAGGAGTGGTAGTGCAGGAAGATCTGGGCTGTTCCCATCAGGCCGAGAAAGCCTCCAGAAAAGCTAACCAACACCTTGGCCTTTGCGGAGGGCATTCGGGCGCTTCGATCCTTCCATCTTTACTCAAATGCTCAACGCCTACATTCAGCCTCATTCTGAGTACGCCATCCACGCCTGGCAGCCATGGCAAAATCAAGACCTTACCGAACTGCCACGACGAAGGGCGACCAAGAACGTAAATGGCCTGTTTCATCTCCCTTACCGATTGAGGCTGAAACCCCTCGGGGTCTACACTGGACAATATCGACGCCTGCGTGGAGACTTGATAATGACTTATATGATCCTGAGGAATCCAAACCATTCTTCTCGTCACCTACTAAAGCTGAATAGCAACACCACACTCAGAGGACACCAGCTAAAGCTGGCCACACAATACAGCCGGTTGGAATGCTGCCGGAATTTCTTTTCCCTTTATGTGTGTCAACACTGGAACGCTCTTCCCATATGCGTTGTTTCTTCCCCCACGCTAACGGCATTCAAAAGACGTCTGGATGATTCGCTTATCCACTTACATTACACTATATAATCAGAGATGTCTACGGCAACGAAACGCGAACAAACGGTGCTCGTTCCCAGCTTTTGTGCTTCACTACTTACACACTGCTGTTGTGGAATATAGTTTCGGATATATTCCAACTGCATTCATCAATTACCTCAGTGCAAGAAAGCGGCGCACGAGTAAGCGTTGTCGTTTCTTTTCTTCCATTACTTTCCCGTATTACTCTACAGTAACAATCCAGTACACATTCTAGAATGTTTATTGGAATAAGGATCACCTGAATCACTAGATGTTGAAAGTGACGATTTACACTTATGTTTACTTTCACTTCAACCATTCTACAGGACTTATAAAGCAATCACTTTTTTACCTGTAATATAGCATTGCCCATTTTTAATTGTTCTCCGGTAATGACTGCAGACGCCGGATTGATACCGATCAACTGGCCTAGACGTGCGTTTTGGGTCCTAATTCAGGTTGTTGCGCATCATTGTGCGGTTCCTTATTTTGTGAGGCCTATTTCTCATCCGTTTTTGCTTCCGTGGCAATCGATTGTTGACCCAGCTGATGCGTTCGACTGAGTGTGGCCGGACATGGTCAAAGTGGCGGCGCACCACACGGCCGTCCTCTAGCTGTAGCTCAGACTGGCTAATCTTTGAGGAAATAATTGTGGAAGCTTGCCGACTTGCTTCTTGACGCAGTCCTGTGTTCACTGGAGTAAAATCACTGACACATTGCTTCCGGATGTTTGTTATCCCCACACTTCTTTTCCTGCCTTGCTTCCCTGTTCCTTCGAGGGTTCAGAAAAAGGTAAGTGCAGTCTCGTTTTTAGTGGCCGGCCCACCAACAACTCAGCAGGCGACTGCGCTGTCGAGTCAGTCGGTGTCGTGTGGTAAGATAACAGAAGACGATCCAACTTAGTTGGCAGAGTACCATGAGTCTGCTTGAGGAGACTTTGTTTAACAGTCTGGACAGCACCTTCTGCCATTCCATTCAACATGGGATGGCACGGAGCAGACCTGCTGCGCTGTATTCCATTGTTACTCAATACTTGTTGAAACTCGTCGCTGTTAAGTTGTGTCCCGTCGTCAGTGCATACCGAAGACAATCAGCGATGGCTGAAGACAATCAGCGATATGCCTCCTAAAGATGAAATGTCACTCAAAGAACCAAACGCGATGGGATCTACGAAAGAACAATGAACCAGCAGTGTGCCGAATGAGCCCATACAACCTGTAGAAGAGGATATTGACCAGACACCTTACACTGTACGTAGAAGATTAGACGCGGGACTAACTACACGGACGATGAATAAGACTTTAAACCCTTCACCAAGTACACAACGAAAAAACGATTACTCGCTGGCCACTCACTGGTCGGCGCAACTTCACGTATGAGTTGTACAACATCTGAAACATTGATTAAATCTGAGAAACTTTCATGTATGTACACTAACGCCCAAGGGCTCCTCAGTAAAATTACCGAACTTCGACTACGTCAGGTTGCGAATGCTTGGGACCTAATTTCTATTACCGAAACTTGGTTACACCAAGAGGTGATTGATGCTAAGGTTGAGATAGCCGGAATGTCACTCATCCGGAACGACCGCCCCAGCAGAGAAGGTTGGGTCCTACTCTACTACCGCAGCGATCTACAATGTACAATAGTTGATGATCTGGAAACGCATGTTACCGACTCACTCTGGTGCCGTCTCCGACAAAGACACAACGACACATGTCTCATAGCTATCGTTTACCGCCCCCCAACGTCCACTCTGGAAATGGATTCCTGCTTTATCCGTGGCCTAAACAGAGTAACACTCACTAGGTACAGCCACATTCTTATCTCCGGGGGCTTCAATCTACACAATCTGGATGTTTCGGCATCGCCCAGTGAGCAGTTCAAATCAGACTTGCAGGAACTGATCGCTAATATTCCTTTGTACAATCGTCCCCAAGCCCACTAGATTCAGGAGAGCAAACAAACCATCCATATTGAACCTTTTGCTCACAAATGAAGAGCTCATGCTTGACAAGTTATTGATGGATAGTCCATTAGGTCTCATTGACCATGTAGTAATAAATTTTGACTGTGTGTTATGCAGAGTATCCATCTGAACACTCGGAACTAACTCATACAATCACACGCTACCACGTATTGAAAGAACTCGCCGACGCAGCTGCTTAAGAATTCTCAAACAAAAGTCCCCTTGACAACGTTTGGGCAGAGTTGGTTAATAGGCTCAGCGACATCGTCAACAACTCATCAGAGACTAAACCCCTTCGTCCCGCTAAAATGCCTTCAATTATAAGGAGTAGGACTCGAAAATGCCTGGCGACAAGGGATGCAGCATGGCGTGCCTACAAGATTAACCCCGACTCAGAGACTTGGGGAAATTTCCTGACCCATCGCAACCATTGCACTGCAATTGTCCGTGAGGACAAAGTAACTTATCAACAGTGCCTAGCCAAAAAGTTCATGGCAAACAACAAACTGCTATATAAGCATATCAATAAGCTTCATAAAGTGAAGCATGGAATACCCCCACTATTCACGACAGGCGGTAGAGTACAAAGCGCCGAAGAAGCAGCTAATGCCCTGCGGCTGCAATACGCCCCAATTTTTGAACTCGCAACATCTACCTGTCCCATAATATCAAGCACATTACCGACACTTTTGTTTACGAATGTTATTTTCAACCCATCAATTGTGCTAAGGAAGTTACTCTCACTGCGTGAACATAGTTCTCCGGGAGCAGACAACATCCGCCCGAAGGCACTGAAGGCTACGGCCACAAAGCTAGCTGAACCACTGTCACAGTTCATCCAAAGGTGCTTTGATGAATCAAGTCCCCAATATGTGGAAGTGTTGCATTATAACCCCTATTTTTAAAGGCGGTAGCCGTTCAGATCCTGCAAACTATGGTCCAGTGACTTTCCTGCTTGTGTTCGCGAAGGTGATGGAAGCAGTCGTCGCTGAGGCTTTAGTGGACTACCTGGAAAAATGCAACATTTTGGTACCGAAACAGCATGGCTTCCGTCAACACCGGTCATGCACCACCAACCTACTTATTGCACGAGGTAGTTGGACGGAAGTGGCCGATGATGGGGTCGGAGTCGACGCCATCTATCTGGACTTCTCCAAAACTTTCGACCGCCTTGATCACCGCATCCTACTTCAAAGACTACAGAGTTACGGAATCGGAGATCCTGTACTTGGTTGGATTGGCAACTTCCTTTACCAACGAAGCTTCAAGTACGTGTTATGGGATCACTTTCTAACCCAATTGAGGTGGAATGTGATGTCCCACAAGGCTCAGTGATGGGACCGCATTTATTCCTGGTGTTTATCAACGACCTGGCAAGAGTCATCTCCTCAAACTTCCTGCTTTCGCCGATGATGTCAAGATATGGCAGGCGATTGGTAACAAGCAAGATCAGGATCTGCTCCAGCATGACCTAGATTGCATTTACGAATGGTCAAAGAGGAACAAGCTTCAATTGAATATAGCTAAGTGCAAAGTGATGCATCTGCGTCACCAGCCGGTGAGCGCTTACAAGATTGGAGACCACACCTTGGCGAAGGTTTCTCAGGAGCGTGACCTGGGTGTATTGGTACAGGAAGATCTCGGATGTTCAAAACAAGCAGAGAAGGCGACGAGAACCGGAAATCAACACTTCAGCCTTCTTCGCAGAGCCTTCGGTCGGTTTGAACCCTCAATATTTTCCCAAATGCTTAACGCCTACGTGCGACCTCACGTGGAATGTGCTATTCAGGCGTGGCAACCGTGGCAGAAACAGGATTTCGTTGCTCTCGAAACTCCTCAACGAAGGGCAACCAAGAACGTCAGGCGCCTCTTTCATCTGCCCTATCAGCTTAGACTGAAATCTCTGAGAATCTACAGCCGTCGATATCGGCTTTTGCGGGGGGATCTCATAATGGTTTACCAGATTCTGAAGAATCCAAATCACATTTGCCGTCCGCTGCTGGAATTGAACCACAACATTAAACTAAGAGGTCACCCTCTGAAACTGACAATTCTGTATAGCCGGCTTGAATGCCGTAGAAATTTCTTTTCTCTCCGCGTGTGTGAGCCTTGGAACGCCCTCCCTAATTATGTCGTCTCTGCTCCCAATCTGGCGATATTTAAAAAACGTGTTACGATGCATTTTCTCACTTACATTTCATTTTATGACTTGTTAGCCAGGGGCTACGAAACGCAATCAAACGGTGTCTTGCCATACGCCTATCCAATGGATTAATGGATTTATACGTTTAATACGCGAACTTCTCCGCTACTCCACATAAGTCTATGGTGAGTCCACAACAACGCTTTTCACTTTATTATGCAATTGATTTTCGCAATAATTTCCATCCAACGGGACTTGTTAAGCGATGCATTTTTACCCGTAATAAACCATTGTTCAATTGTTTCTGAGATGCCGAATTTGGAGCGCATTTTTCCAACTGTTTCTGCGGAAGTCGCAGGTGGAATTGGATATACATTCATCTATTCAGATTGGGCATCACTAAAAAGTAGACACATCACCCCATTGCTCGGGCCGAAATAGTCTACCAGCAACTGCTGCTAGGTTCTTTCTGGCCACTATCATATGTGTATCGGTCCGGGAGATTTTAATCTATGATACTCCTGACATGGTTGCTACTTTGCCGCAACCGTTCTATATCCTGCTCAATGTTCGGCCACCACCAGTCAACAGCATTTCGGAAAGTTTAGAAAAAGACTTGGTTTGGAGTTTTTATTGTGGCTACGTTGTGTTTTCCTGACGTAAAAGCTTCTTCAGGCCAGAAGCATTTGCGTCAATAAGAAACCTATCCACAACAAAACCCAGCAAAACTATTTGTATTCTAAGCCATCAAAAATCGCGAACTCCCAGTCGGTTAAAGCCCATCCCAAGATATTGAAGTTATCACAATATTGTGGGACTTTGGCTGATTTTGCACCTAATCGATTTGGACTCATCTGTTACCCCAGTGGGTGTCTATACCATTTCTCAGTCAATTACACCCATAGTCCATGCAAATTCCTCCTTAAGTATTTTATGGTGGTCCATAAACATCTCAGGATGGTCCTTCACTCTTTCAGATTGCATCCAACGGACGCAAATGCTCCTTAATTATGCGCACCCTTTGTTTGGTGAGCAAGCTCAAATCAGTCGGGAATATAACTGATGAGTACACAAACTAGGATGCTATTGGTTGATTTAACTTTGGTCAAGCACAGAACAGCAGAGTTAGGGTACTGTCGTGCACGTTAGATGCACTTTGATAGCGTTTAAGTACACCTTGAAAGATATGTGGAGGAACGTGATTTCCTCAACGAGGAACTAGAAACCCTAATGGATTCATTTGGTTTAGAAAAAGCATGGGAATTATAGCACGAATAATAGCAACAATAAAATGCACATGTCTCGGATAGACGAGAGAAAGTTCCTGTGGTGGAGACAGATCATTGGGTACACTTGATCATGCTTATGCGTCAGTGAGGTATAGGATCAGGCAGTAGTATCAGCGTCGTTAAACTATTTGAACCTGTCGTGTTCAAATGCTTTGCTTTGTTTTTGCCCTCGATTCGCTTATCCTACTCACACTTCTATTTAGCACTCCTTGGCCTATCATGTGAGCCTGCATTTGATTAGCTGCAACGCGAACCTCTATCGATTTAATTTTATTGTGCGTGTGTGCGGACAGCTTCCTCCTTACATAGGTTCCGGTGCTGCTGTGGTCTGCTGCCTTTTCGGGATACAAAAGAATTATACAGTTTTTATTGGTACTGGAAGAACCAATTCGACGATGTTCCTGATGAGAACTTGGCAACTACAGAGTACTAGTATAGGACTAGCGGGATTTGATGTGCATAAAACCCGGTAGTGGTTGGTGGGCTATCCTAAGGGACAGTATATCTGACAAGATGTCTGAGGGAATCGCTCTCCTGTTCCACCGTACATTTAGTAGTTTTACACTTGGTATGGACAGACGTACTCATTTAGTAGGCTGGTTATTAGCCAAATCCATGAGCCTTTCTAGCACCCAGGATTCGGACACCAGCACGATAACCAGTTAAGGACCAATACAACTAAATCATTCATTGTGGATCCAGCAGCTATGGATTTACCACGATCTAATTGCCTCTGATCGCTGACTACCGTACGGCCCAGTTCCACCGTTATAGCGAACTGCAGGTACCTATATCTGAGAGACAACGCGTTTCATACAGGGTCGGTACTGTGTAAACAGAACGAAAGGGTGTACAGTAACATACAAGATCATGCTGTAAACTGAAAGTGCTCAAAAGTTGGCATTTTATTTGAACATGCTTGAACAAACAAGGACGCGTCGTGTGACAACTCTCATGATTTTGTGAGAACGAAGGTGTATGGAAGTGGTTTGAGTACCGATTCGGCAAGCTAATGGTAAACTTTGTGTACTCAGTAGGTGAAAAAGTGACGCTAATGGTTTCAGGCAGTGCTTGATAAAAAAAAGCGACGCATGTGAATGGAAACGTGACTACCATGTACAGGTTGATGATGGTTGACTGGGTCTAGTAGCAACTACCACCTGGTGAGGAGTGTGTGTATAATATAGTTCACTATCAGATATGATCTGGGCCATCATGCGGATTCACAGCATTTCTTTAACCAATTCGTTGGAGGCAACTGAGCCTCATAGTAAAGTCTTTATTTGGGATTCTAGGTACGCTTGCAAGAAAGGGACAACTGGGCTTCCGTTAAAAAGCGTCACTTACGGCTTCCAGATTCAGTCAGCGTGTCAGTGTCATCAATGACGCAAAACCATCTGAACCAGACACCCCCATTCTGAGTAGAACATCTATGACCTGACCATCGTCCACTCTCCAAACTGATTTAAACATTCGGGTGCGTGTTGACTTGATTGACGGTTTGACTTTAGTATCAGCCAAGAACATCAAGTTTTCAGTTGCTCCTACTGGATCCAAACAATGAAGGTGGTGAACCTGTAAGCACACAAGCGTCACCGATTGTGTGCAAACAATCGGGGCAATCAACCTTAACCAATGCTTTATGAACGGTCATCCAAAGACCACATAGTTTACCGTTAGTGATAGGTTCCCGAATCGATATTGAATTCTCTAAAAGGAAAGCAGCCCGACGACATGAGCCAGTGGAACTTCATATGCGACATCTTAGGTTTTATAGTTAAGCTCGTCAACCTGATGCAGGTCATCCGTCACCCAAACTCAAAACACTGCGGCAAACTGTGACTTTCCGAGTTGTGCTGATCATCGCCGATGAGGAGGAAGTCGTTCCGCTGTCGACAGCTCGTTTCCGGAATGAATCTTGATGCATCCACAACTTTCGGGATATTCCATGAAGCAAGTGTAAACAGGAAAATATGGTTTGGAAGAAAACCGGCAGGACTCCGTAGCCAGAACCACCGGTTTCCACAGTGTCTTTAAGTCTGGAGGACATGATGAGAGAGAAACGAGCACCCACAACCATGAACAGTGGTGTGACATTCGCACGACCCTCACCTTGGAAAACGTCGTAGCTCAATCGATCTCGAGCATACGTTGGTAGCCAGGTTACGAAAGATGTGGCCCGAGGATTGTGAAGGTAGTGCTCAAATCCAGACAGATGTCAACAAGGATTTGCTGCTATGCGCATCGCAGCTGACTACCTTCTTAGTTCCGGCTCAAAGCAGTGTCCTCTAAGCAAACACACGAGAGCAACCATCTAACTGAACCGCGTACCCACAGTGACACAGATAACATTACTTGTCTAGCTAAAAATACTGGTGATCAGACTCCGTACTTTGCGCTGAAAACAACGAACAAGGAGGAAATGACGGAATTACTGGATCTTTCACAGTTTGATTCGTCACCGTCCTACCCAAAAATTGCTAGTGACAGAGTTTACATTGATCGGTGCAACAGCACGCCTAAACCACACGTCTTCCTATTCACTAGTGAGGTTAGAGAAACTTTTCTGCATGTACCCCGCTGCACAAGGACCGCCGAACAAGCGCGATAAACAACGAGTACATCAAGCATCATATGTTTGGGACCTCATCTTCGTAACCGAAACTTAGTTGCACTCAGAAAGTATCGATGCCGAAGTTACAGTCCATGATGTATTCCTTGTACGATACGATTGTCGTGGCAATTGAGCTAATCTCTTAGGTACTAGTGCAGTGAGTTGCAAGGCGAACTAGTGGATGATCCGAAAACACTGACCATGGATTTACTATCGACTGGGATGCAGCGATATCTTTCTTGTGGCTGTTGTCTATCGTCTCCCAGTAGGCAATCCAAAAATGAACTAAAGTCTTGCATTTGCCTTAAAATTTGTCATGCGACCACGATGCAGCCATGCTTTTATCTCGGGTGACTACATTGTTTATGATCTGGAGGTTTCAGCACCTCAGATGAGTCGTTCAACGCTAACCTACGGCAGCTTATTATGAGCATTCCGTTGTTTAACCGTATCAGTTCGACCATTAGATTCAGAGAGCTAAACAAATATTATTGTTTGATTTAGTGATTACGAAGATCATGTTTGGGCGGTATTGGTCGTTGATGGCGGGTACTATTATGCTAAATGATCATTTTACGATGTTATAGGATACTGTGATTTGTGCATATACTTTTCTGTAGTGCGTTGATTTTTTACTTACAATGACATATCACAAATTGTCGACAGAAATCATTGAAGTTTGCATATGGGAAAGTTTTATGTGTTGGATGATGGTATCTTGATGGAGTTTAAGTTTGATGTAAGATACTCATTTTCTTTAGCAGATTCGTGAAAACTGCATGTTGAACGGATTGAACAAACACTTCTTTGCGACTTCTTCATCTTCAAGAATTTTAGAGGAACGTACTTTAAGCTGTTCAAGTCTGCAGGACAGTACCGAAGTTACTCATCGATTCGATTAAATCAAATAGCTCTTATGATGTGCGTCGGGTAATCTGGTGAGAGCAGGCTCGTATCTTGTTAGTTCGGATCTGCTTCATCTCTTGTATCTGTTGAGCAAGGAAGCTGCAACGTGTGAGTGATCATATTTGAGATGAAAAGACTTGGTCTTGTTAATCTTAGCTTTCCGTTTCAGTGATGGCTAGTAAGCTGGCTGCTAGTTGATGGTGCAAGTGGAATGGCACTTTGTATAGAATTTCGAAGGCATTACGTTAGTCACAGTGGTGCCCTGTACGGATCAGGTGGTCAGTTATAACACCCATTATAATGGTTTTTATACACGTCAGCTAGAGGTATAACACAACTCCCATATCGTGCCGCTATACGTAAGAAAAAAACAAATGCAATAGAAGCACGCAGGCCGAATCACCAGCAAGGGATGGGCATCCTTCCGGAAAGCTGTCAGCCGGTATTATGCCGCAAATAATTATACTATGCAAAATTATAATATGCTAGGAAATGAGCTCGTGCTTTGCGGAGGAAGCTAAGTAGGGGTGAGGGACAAAGAAACACATATTACAAAGACAAATGATGTCGGCTGCTCGCCATGTCAGCAAACATATCTAGTCAAATGTGTTCGCCTTTCGGACCCCAACCAAAGAGCAGAGATGATTCAGCCGAAGCCTACTTGAAACTAAGGACTTTCATTCCTCTTTAACATGTTGTCCGTTGGTCTTCCGTCCTTTTCTTCTATCCATAACCCGGTCGCGCAAACAAAGCACGTCGCGGCAATTGGTGTGCTGGCATGCGCAACACATGGTCTAGCGACCAGAGTCTGGTGAATGATAAAATGGTGCTGAGCTGTTCGCTTCTTCCTGTGCCATAAACAAGGCGTTGAACACACTCATTGTACAAACGGTGTTCCCACCAGATATGAAGCAAACTGCGAAGGCACTGGTGGTCGAATGTAACTAGCCTCCTTATGTCTACCGATCTAATTGGCCACGTTTCACAACGGTACAGGAGGGCTGAACCGGCTGCTGCATTGTAAATAACCTTCGAGGAGAGAGTAATGTCGCGCCAGCGCCATAGATGGCGAAGCATAGCAAAAGTGTCCTGAGCTTGTGCTCTAAGTTTCATGACCTCCTCTTCGATTCCAAAAGCGCTGATACAACTACCTAAGTAGTTGAATTTCTGAACGATTTCTAACTGATCGTCATCCAAGGGTCAGTACAACAGGCGGTTCCTGCTAATATTGGAGGAAAGCTTTGCACTTTGAGGGTGCAAAACAAAGCACTCAACTTAGTTCTGTTCTTTCGGTTGCTGAGCGAATTCGGTAGATGTTCCTTGATTTGCTTTTCTAACCATTATCAAAAAAGACGTTTCTGATTCGCCACAATTCGTCTGCAATAACGTGTTTGTTGCATATCTTACGTCCAAAGTTGGTCAACTTATGCACCAGTGTTCTTCTCTTCTTAGTGGTACCAAGCTCCGGAAGTGTGTGTACTGAGAGGATTGTCCTGTTCTCCGAGCCGGGCATTTCGGTTGCAGACGTTTCGTTACCAAACTAGGTAACATCTTCAGTGCGGCTATTCAGTCCTGATTCGCGGTCTCGCAAACCCGTTGTACAGTGCTAAGTGGATTGATTCATTTGCTCTCTTCACGTGCCTTTTCTCATCTGATTACCCGACACAGCTAAGGAGAGATATTGGATTTTGTCTAGTGAATTCTTTACTTCGGTGCTATCCTACTGTCCGTGTGTTTGGCCCAACAACCTAGCCCCAAGAGCCTTCAGGTTTCAGCTCAGTCTTCCTCCTCTACCCGTGCAAACTCACCGGAACGAAGTCCAACCGTTGTGAGAAGCCCAGTTTCACCTTGCATAAATTGTTTACCATTGTTGTGTCCAACGGACACTGATGTCCCAGCAGGTGAAAGTCTGAGTGCTGAAGGCTAGTGGAAAGAACAAAGAACGAAATTTCGAAGGGATGTTGGGCGTCTAAGTTCTGTAACTCAACAGTTAGCCAAACCATGTGAAGCTGGTAGTATATTTCGCCCTGCAAGGTCAACCCCGTCCGACCAGAGGCGTTATAACCCCGTGATCTTTCACGCACCGCAGTCTAGTGATCCAACACCCCAAGTGCTTCACGATCACGATGTCGAGATTTTACAGGGTCTAATTGACAGACTCCTTGACGCTGGTAAGGACTCGGTAAAAGTGAGGCAAAGTACCCTTCTTGGAAAGCAAGGTGATCAACGAAATCGGCCTATGAGAATCACTTTTGTGGACGAAGCCAGTCCAAGACTGATCATGTCCCGCCTAAGTAGGCTGAAAGGTTTGAAGATCCATGTTCGTCCAGACCTGGACCAGTAGACAGGGAGCAGCTCAAGTCTGCCATCACTGAGCTGTAAAGACGCACTGATGAGAGGGAAACAAATCTCGGTATCGTAAATTTTCGGGTGGTTTCCAACAATCTGCGAATCAGGATAAACAGCCTGCTCACACTTCAAGCACACCCGGCGGCTCCTGCTGTGGCCTGCGAGTAGCTTTCACAAAAGTTTGCAGCGTTATGAATAAGCGCGATGAGCTTTGTTGTTTCGTTGCTTCTGAGAGGCCAGACGTAGTGAGACTTGAAGAGACATGGCTGCATGCAGTGTTATGCACCCAAGAACTTGAACTCAACGGTTACTCGTGATTCCGATGCGATAGACTAAAGAATGCCCACGGTGGTGTCTTACTTTACATCCGGTCTTCCCTGCTTGGGAGACTTGTGAGCACCTACCGAAGTGACGATGGTTTGTGTGAGCTACTGTGGTGCTCCATCCGCCTCAGACGCGGAGAACGGCTTGTGGGCGCAGCTTATCGCAGTTCCCTGCGTCGTTGTTTAGATTGGCTGCCCATTCTTCGAACCCACATGAGTCGTCCACACTTTCTACCTATGGGCGATTTTAACTGTCCTCGAATACGATGGCCTGATGTGCATTTGATGCCTGGACATACTGAGGTTGAAACAAAGTTCCTGGATTTGGTACTTGAAACTGGTGCATCGCAACACATGCCAGCCAACACGCATAACGACACGTTCAACCCCGTCCTGTCTCGACCTGATGTAAACGAGCTACGAACAACAAGTGCGTGACGTTAGGATCCTGGAGCCCCTGGCTACAAGCGACCATTCAGTGCTCATAGCTGATATGGAATTATCTTTGCCGTATTTACGTCCGCTGGAACCAGATCCCAACTACTGGAAAACGGACTTCGATGGTCTAGCTCGAGCCGCGAGCCAACTGGATTGGTCTCTGTCACAAACTGCATCTGTGGAAGATTGTTGGATATTTACAAAAGAGAGATTGACATCATTGTGTTCTCAATTTGTGCCATTGAAATGTCGGAAGGTTGGACCGATTAAGCCTCATTGGCTTGACAAGGAGTATGGAAACCTGGCTCGGAGGCGGCGAAGACTGTGGGAAAAATTCCTCATCTCTGGTTTTGCCAATGATTACCAAGGGGGTAAATGTCAGCGGAACCTCTGCAGCAGTGCAAAAAAGAATAAACGCCGACATTTCGAAGAGCAGCTCGCAGTAGCCGCGAAGACAGCTCCAAAGAGAATCTTTGCATACGTGTAGCGACGCCTGAAGCCGGCGGGTGATGTGCCAGTGCTGGATGGCACGGATGGACAGCCCCTAACCTCCAGCAATGAGCGTGCGTCCGCGTTGGCGGCGCACTTCGCTTCGGTATTTGCGAATAACCAGGTGTCTGTTCCGAGTTCGACGTGTACCGCTTTTACCGAACTCGATAGTCTGCACTGCGGCGTTGACGAGGTAGGCCAACTACTCGCCAACCTTGATGACACCAAACCTGCCGGACCTGATGGGCTTCACCCACTGGTTCTCAAATCACTTTCGACCATCCTCTCTCCTGTCGTAACTGACCTTTCAACAGGTCGCTGTCCGGAGGTTCGTTGCCGGTTGACTGGAAATGTTCAGTGGTGAAGCCTATTCCGATAGGCGGCGACCCTAGCAAAGGAGACAACTACAGGCCAATTTGTTTGACACCTATTTTGTCAAAGGTTGTCGAGAAAATCGTGAAGAAGGGATTGCTGCAGTTGCTACAGTCAAGCGAGGTCCTGACGCCCGCACAGCACGGTTTTATGCAAGGTCGCTCATGCATTACGAACCTGCTTGTGACGAGGCATGAGTGGTTGAAGGCAGTAAGCAAGGGGAAGTCCATCGACGTGATTTGCATCGATTTCAGTAAAGCGTTCGACGAGGTCAGCCACGAGGTTCGCCTTCATAAACTCAGAATGTGTGGTATCGGTGGCTCACTGCACCGGTGGATCCATGACCTTATTATTGGACGAAAGTGGATTGTACAGGTCGACAACCATCTAACTGAATGCTACCCCTCTACAAGTGGCGTGCCTCAAGACACTGCTGGGGCCCACTCTGTTCCTGATCCACATCAACGATCTACCGCAGCTTCTCCGGTCGCCGTGTGCCTTGTTTGCGGACAACATGAAGATTTGGAGAGAAATCGACGATCCCGATGACTGTGGCCTACTTCAGCAAGACTTCAAACGCCTATCCACATGGTCTGCAGAAGTTCTTCTCCCGGTCGACCCAGCCAAGTTTGTATTTACGAGCCTGGGGAAGGGTGCTGAAGGCCGAACTTACACCCTTGAGGGCCAACCGTTATATCCCACACCCTCTGTGAAGGACCTAAGTGCACTCTCACGCTGCGATTTGAAGTCCGTGGACAACAAGAACAGGCTATATCGTAACGGACTGCGCATGCTTTAAGCTCTCATACGTAGCTTCTGCACATGGCCTGAAGAGGTTGCCACTCGCCTCTTCTCTTCCATCATTAGACCAATGCTAGAGTACGGTTCGCCCGCCTACTTTCCGGTTACCCGAGGCGAGACACAAAAGATCGAACGGGTCCAACACGTTGCTACCAGGCTCATCCCGAGTTTACGTGGCTTGGGGTATGAAGACTGGTGCGAGAAACTAGAACTCTACACCTTGTCCTACCGTCGGGTGCGAGTGGACCTCATTATGACCTACCGTATTCTACATCTCGGTGACTTCCCCATGCTGAGGCCAATACTGCACTTACGAGGGCCATGCAGCACACGCGGACACAGATATAAACTTGTCGTGCCGGATGTGAAATGTCTTCCCCACCCATTGTGCTTCGAACGGAGAGTGGTAAACATTTGGAACAGTTTACCTGAACATGTGATTGAGGTAACATCTGTGCAGCAGTTCAAAATGTTGTTAGATTGTATTTTACCACTATTCGATTCCGAGAACGATTACACACTTACGATGACATACCACATTTGTGAGTCCTGAACTATCGTAAGTCAGATATTTTAAATGTTACATGGGAACGACAACCATATTCACGGTTGACAACTTTTATAACGTTTTTCACCATATTTCGAGATTTGTACAGAATTCATTTCTACTTGCTCTATAATACAGTATTCAGGATTCCGTAATTGGCCTGAGGATGAAGAAATCGAGAGCAATTGCTTGCCGTACGCGTCCCGTTGACTTTGCCCTAGATGGAATTTTTTGGCAACTTCCTGACTGGAGTCAAATGGGTGTTAGAAACTGTCTATTTAATTCTGAGCAGGACTGGAATTGCATGGTACTCGGAGACGTAGCTTAACACACTGATAACACTTACCCTAGCTCTGACGTTTGCAGTATACTACTCATAGACAGGCTGGTGGCTGAACAGGTGTGGTTTCCTTCTCTTAACCTAAAAGTCATCGGTCCGGATCTGTATATATGTGGGGCACTCAGTAGTATCGCAAACTAGTGCGCTGCCACCATTTGTCGCGTGGCAACAAAGCCTCGGTGCGCTGCGTTAGTATACAATCGACGCCTCTCGTTCTCACCTTTTCATGAGGACAAAGCAACAGATCAATAGGGTGTAGCGAGAATGTTTCGCGATCATTTCAAAGATACTTGGATGATCAGCAGGTGTCTACTATGTCGAAGCGGGGTATCAGTATCCAGATTTCTAAGGGTGTTCGCTGTTCGGAATTCGCAAATTGTCGTCCGGTGATCCATCTCTCACTGCTGTCAATGAGGATGGGCTCAGTCATTGCTGAAGCACTATTAGTTGTAACACCGGAGCAACACGGTTTCTGTCAGCACCCGCAGAGTACTAGTAACCAAATAATTTAAAATGTAGCTGGACCGACCTGACCGACTGTGAGCCCAGGATGGGTATATTCAAGCTCTCTCCAAGGCTTTCTAGCCTCTAGATCACTGTATCCTTTACCATAAAATGTAACTAAACGGAACTGGACCCAGTCCTTGTATGGATGGAAAAATGTTCTTCTTCGGCGATGAGCACATTTGCGGGTTTGGGACTCACTGTCTCATCCAACTGAGCTGAAATGAGGTGTTCCACAATGATCAGCATGAAGTCACGGTTATTATTAGTTTACACTGACAACCTTGCCAGTGTCGTCGAGGTAAATTACTTGATTTTTACCGAGCACATTAAGATATGGTGGGCCATCGGTAATAAGGAAGATCAAAACATGCTGCAATATGAGCAATGAACAAGGAAGTTATACAGGCTAAGAAGCGTTGCTTTACAATGCCCGTTGGATAGTTGGTGGGGATTTCAAAATAATAATAATGATACTAATAATACTAATACTAATCGTAAGACAGTTAGCACTTTAAATACGAAACTTAACCTTTTCTTCGCTGTCTTCCTGCAATCCTCTTAGGTTGACACCACCCACAGTGATCATCAAATAAATCCATGACAAACTCTAGGTGTAGGATGGAGAAGTAGTGCTAAGTGACAAAGTGTAAGTGGATGAGTGCGTCATCAAACCATCTTTTAAATACTGTTAGTGCCGAGGTAGAGACGACAGATTCTGGGTGAGCATTCCACAGATGACAGACAGGAATGGCACAAAAATTTCCTTGGCACTCCAGATGGCTATCCTGTTCTGCGAATTGCAATGATCGACCCCAGGGTTGTAGTGGTGCTGAGTTGCAGTATGGGGCGGCATACATGATGTGGGTCTCGCAGAATCAAGTATGCCGTAATCAGGTCACCTCAAGGTCTGCGATAGCTTCCACTGAACATCCCAATCGTTGCAGCCTCTCCTGGCATGAAAGATTGCGCAATACAATTACATCCTTAGATGCCCGACGTTGTGGCTGCTCCAGTGCATTAAGGTCCTATTTCAGCCATGGATGCCAAGCTTGAATTGCGTGTTCGACATGTGAGCGAACATACGCACTGAGCATTTCTCGGAATATGGAGCTGTTTATTCATCCAAACGCCCGTCACAGCTGCCCGAAGTAGTGGTTTCCAGTCTTGAAGGCCTTTTCGGATTGCCTGGAGCAAACCAAATGATCTTGAACTAGGACACTCAAGTCAGGTTCGACAGTTGAATGTTGCAGTCTATTAGTTCCGAAGCTGTATGAATAGCTGCTCTGATGTCAGATGGAAAGTACCTTGCATTTACTGACGATGAAATGCAGTAAATTTTAGGTTGACCATTGCTACACCATGTCTAGGTCAATCTGAAGTAGATGCTGGTCGGCTTTCACCTGGATGCTGCGCCAAATCTTGTTATCGTCGGCAAACATTAGGAAGTGTGAAGTGATTCCCTGTGCAAGGTCATTAATAAACACCAAAAACAAACGTGGACATAGAACTGAGCCTTGTGGTACACCACACCCGACTTGTATGGGGTCCGATAAATAGCTCCGAACTCTGACCACTAATTGTCGTTAAGTAGAAAGTTGGCAATCCAGCTTAAAAGAGGGTCGCCGATCCCGTAATGCTGGAGAGTAGTAACCAATGGTCTAGACGATCGAAAGCCTTCGAAAAATCCAGCTAGATCACATCAACGCCTTCTCCAGCATCAACTGACTCGGTCCAACTACTGCGTGCGATTAGTAAATTCGTTGTGCATGATCGGTGTCGGCGGAAACCGTGCTACCAAGGAGTGATGATGTTAGTTTTCCAGATAGCACATCAGTGCATCGGCAACTATGGATTCCATGACCTTGGGATACTAGGCGGTAGTTGGAGGGATCAGTTCTGCTTCCATATTTGTGAATCGGGGTTATTATTCCGGGCTTCTACATGCCGGGAACTTGATTCTGGTGTAAGCAGTGCTGGAAAAACTGAGCTAAAGGTCCTGCCAGTTGGCTTGCTGCTGCTTTCAATGCCTCTGGACGAATGGGGTCGACATCCGGCGAGCTGTGCGTAGAGATGTCAGCTTTTGAAATACAGCCTTCGCAGTAAAGGTGACTTGGGTTAGTCCTGGCAGGGAGACGATAAGAGATGGAAGATCGTTTGGTGACAGGACCCTCTGAAACGTGGGAGCATATTGCATCTGCAGCGCGTTTGCTGCTTCCACAGCCGTTCTTGTTGGGCCATCGGCCGTCCTGAGTGGAGGAAACTCTTGCCTCACATTTCGTAGGCTATTGACGTGCTTGTACAACAGTTTGTGGTTAGTACTGACGGCTTTTGCGACGTTCTGCTGATAGGCGGCTGTTTTCTCTTAGAAGTTGGATGCAGTGTTTACGTTGGGCTACGTAGTTGTCCCAAGTTACTTGTGCTGGAGCTTCTCTGTACACGCCATGCTTCGCTGCGTACTGTCATCCATTTTCGCGTTCTGCTCCTAACGAAAGAAACTGATGCACACTTATTGCAAACTCTTATCTCTGAAGCCTCTGCAATCAGCTGACTGAATTCGTTGACGAACTCGAGCCAGGCAACTTCCAGGGGTCCTTCGGCAAGAAAGGAACAAGTTGTAGCGCTGACGAGCTGGGTTAATCGATCGGATCTTGTGATGGTACGCACAGTCTCATCGTTCTCATTCCGATATTCCGCATGGCAGACGAAGTTGAAACTGATCACTGACCTGGACTGCGTTTTTGAATGGTCACAAATGAATCAATCCTTTAACATGGATAAGCATAAAGTGAGCGTGTGTTGTACAAGTATAATAACACCTATAAGCTGGGTACCCGCGTCCTGAAGACGCATCATAACCTCGCTTACTTGGGGTGGTGATTCAAGATGAAGTTGAGCTAATTTTGGATGGTTGGAATTGTTTCCAAGCTCCTGGTTTTTCCAAGTTTTAGGATCCGAATTGTATCACATATCCGACTGTGCATCCTCATTTGCTCTGGTTCGATCTGACCTTCCTATGGCATAAACTTTCTCTAGTATACTCTTATAGACCAACGTCTACCGCCGTGTTTCGATTTTTGCTGCGTTTCGACACAATCGAGCTCCCACAAGTGCATCGCTTTTTTTCTACCCATATCAAAGTTTTTGGAACCATTGGAAAGCGTATTGAGAGGTCTACTTATAAACAGTTAAACCAACCCTATCAGTAGCTGCAGACAGAGACTAGAGTCAATTACACCTTCCTTCATTGCTTTTTCTGACGGACAGTGTCCACACTGCATTGTGAATCGCCACTCTCTTTGGCCGGAATTGTAGGTGTGCGCCCATGGGCACTTACGGTGTAACTCTGTGCGCCGCGTCACAAAATTGATCTCAGAGATGACCTTGCGCAAGACGGTCGATTATTGCGGTACAATCTGCAACCCTGATCGGAATTTGGACAACTGTAGGTGCTCAAAATCCCGGTTAGTCTGCATCGATCATTATACCTGTAACAGTGGCATTTTTGTACCTCAGCCTGATTCTCGTGCACTGAAACAAACTGGAACCTGAAACGATTGATTTTATCACGCAACTTAAGTATTCTCAATACTTTTACTATTTGCTAACCCCTTGTAGTACTTGTACTCAGCATCTTTGGTTTAAGACTTCCGTCGTTTCGGAGAACATAAGTGGTACTTCAAATTGTGTCTTACGTAGACCCTTCGGCCGAGTAGTCCATTGCGAATTATTTTTTCATCTCTCTCTGTTCTTACCGAGTGGGTTATAAATTCGACAAATAGTTCATACAATTTTGCGCTGCTTGACGTGTCTAAAATGACTCCCAAGGTTCTTGTTGCTGTACAAGGCGAACCCGGCTGAGGAATAGACCGGACGTTACTACTGTTTCTAAACCAGCAATAACAAAAATTCCGAAAGCCTTATTAAAAACAAATGATTGATAGTGCAACTGAAATAGATAACAAAAGTCAATTCGCGGAGGCAGAGTTGAAATATCTTAAAAGTCAGATGAGTATAGTGGAGCATATTTTAAAACAATTGACGCTACTAACTTACTTTCTGGAAGCATTAAACACCCACTGTACTGAGCGCCTTGAAAAGTCCGGAAACTTAAGAGCCACCATAGCAATAGCATATGAAAGGATTAGTCATTCTAGGACTGTCCTGTTAGTCAATATATCTGACGGGTACCCAATCGAGAAAGCTAAGCGCATGCTTTTATTAGCTTCTTTCATCAGCGTGAGAAAAGGTGCTGTCATGTGCTTTCGTGAATTGTCACAAACACCCTATTTTCCTGTACTCCTAAAATTCATCATCGTTGATGATATATGATCCTCGGTTAACAAGCTGTTGATGATTATAACGACAACCAAGTTTAGAAGAGCGGAGGTTAGATCGGCTCGTGCCCCAGTTGTAAGAGAAATGTGAGCCAATGGCGGTGTCTCACTAGTCTATTTAGCCTCAAAATCTAGAGAACCACTTTTGGCAATACGTATTTTAAGTGATATCTATGCCCCTGATGTTTTTCTCGACGTCGCCGTCGAATCGGCAAGAGACTTCATAGAAAAGGTTGCCTCAGACGTTGTTCCTTGTGTGGACGTAAATGTGAAAGGAAATGCACCTAGATATACCCCAAAATCAATGGACTTAACCACAACGTCGATTAGGCGTGAAATTTCATACACAAGAATAAAGTGTCTTATTCCATCGCTAAAGTGTATTCAACCGACTTAAGAACTAGAAACACATATTTCTCGGATTAATACTCGATGTGGAAGAGTGATAACTCTAAACATACCTTGGTCTCATGAAATCGCAAATATTAGTAACACACAAAATTCACTTGCCCTTGAAAAGGTGGCTAGTCTCAATGATAAGGTTGAAGCCATCTTCTATGGATTGTATCGATCAGGTGCTCCTTAATCTATCCGTTGCATCTGAAGTGGAGATGCTCTATTCCTAGTGCGGACAGCTGTAACAGCTCACCCCATTCAGCGAAATAGCCGTTAGATCACAAAAATGGCTCTACGTCTAGCCCATAACATCTGAAAAACAGTCGAACGGCAGCTAATCCGGGGAGTCCCGAGCACAATCCACAAGTGCAAACCTGGGCAAAATTTCCGCCGGCGAATGTTTTATGTCAGCTTTCGAATTGGCCTTCACCACGCTTATCTTCTAGTCTGACATACACAGAGAGCCATAGCGTTATCAGCCAGTTTCTCAACCTAGCCTGACAACGCATGTACCATGGCCTCAATGTTTCTCAACTACCATCACCATTGCCCATTGCACAAATACTACCGCAGTCACACCCGACATTTTCTATGAAGTAGTAAACTTGCCTTCTGAGCTGGGCAATATTGCAATCATACTTATTAATGCACACGCTCTGAATAATAAACGGCACAGCTTTCGCTATCTCATTGCTCTCTCCTTTCCCAATTTAGTACTACTAACTGAAACATTGTACTCTCCCCACGTCCCTCTTATATATTACTGTGTTGTGAGCTACCTCTACTTTGTGAGCAGCCGTCACATGGGCAATTGTGGTGGGTGCGCCATCTATGCTAGGGAACAGTTATTTACATACGCCATGTCAGACCCACAGCTAAACAACGTTAATGAAGCTGTCTGGGTTTCCGTGGAGTTGAGTAATATCCACATCCTAGTAGGTTGTGTCTATATCCCTCTGCAATGTGACACCCTCCATTTAACTTATCTACCTGCTGCTTCTGAATACTCCGCTGATCTAACTTGCCTTCACAAAATAGGTGGGGAGGATTGTCACATATCAGATATCTCCCGGAAAAGGTTGTCTGCATCACTTAGGCTCATGAGTCTCATCTCAGATATCCATCTATGGGGATGGGCCCGAGCCGTGCAGAAACCAAGGAGTGGTAACAATCGATTGGACCTAATATTTACTCACGACATTTTTAACATCACTGTAAATATGCTCTCATGTTCCATCTAGTGATCATAATGTGGTACATTTCCGTTTCCCGTTACCGGTAATAATCTCGGAATCAAGTCCACAGCTTTTGGCATAACCATGCAGAGAGCAGAAGAAGATAAATTAGGATAACTTTTCTTCTCTTTTGGGAATAACTAACTGGGTACTGTTCTTTCGTACTAAAAAACCACAGCATGCACTTACGAAATGTACGCAAACTTTCCTTAAACCCTAGACATCATTGCGCCGATCCAGCAACAATCGGGTAAAATTGTCTCATGAAGGATATCGCGCTTATTAAAGCACGTACTCTGATTAAACGGACGCTTGATTTCTCCTTACTGTTAAGGAAGGATAAGCTCCTTGTTGAATCTGAGTTGTAAGGAGCACGGAGACTATTGGCCAAGGAGAAACCAGCTCTGTCATCTGAAGACAAATCCAGAGACTTAGTCAAAAGGATACGGATACTAAATAAAATTCAAACCGATGCGCTTTCCGCCACCATTCTACCAGATAACTCACTGCTTTCGAGTACTTTCAGAATCTTACTCGCGAGTAGCAGGATTTTAGTTGTAATTCGGATAAGGCTTTCATCCCAATAGTTCACAAGCTACATAGCAGAGCGTAGTCCGGAAAAGCACCAGACGCGTTTCGCCCTATTGAGGCTCTTCAGTGGTGCGCATTCCCTCGGGCTCTAAGGACGATCGGACCTATGACCGCTGGTAGCAGGTGCCAACTAGCCAGCAGCTTAAGCCACTGAGCCATGGGGGACGTTGAATGGGCTAGATAGTTTGCAAACTAACTGGAATATAGCACCACCTATCTTCCACTGTCTCTGACAGTGGTTAGCCTGCGAGGTGATGACTTGCTCTCGCTAGACGCTATATCCATAGCACTTGAAACTAGGAGAGGCCATGTTTAATTCATATTACTCGCGAGTAGCAGGATTTTAGTTGTACTTCCGATAAGGCCTTCATCCCAAAAGTTCACAAGCTACATAGCAGAGCCTAGTCCGGGAAAGCACCAGATGCGTTACGAAATTGGGGCTCGTCAGTGGTGCGCATTCCCTCGGTCCTCCAAGGAGGATCGAACCCATGACTGCTAAAGGCAGATGCTAACTAGCCAGCAGCTATAAATATAACGCGTAGAGAGAGGAAGTCATGACCTCTCAGGCTAACCACTGTCAGTGACAATGGAAGATAGGTGGTGCTATATGCCAGTTAGTTTACAAATTATGTAGCCCAGCCAACGTCCCCCATGGCTCAGTGGCTTAATCTACTGGCTATTTGCTATCTGCCTCTAGCCGTCATGGGTTCGATCCCCAGTAGGGAACCGAGGGAAAGCGCACCACTGAAGAGCCCCAATAGGGCGAAAGGTGTCTGGAGATTTCCCGGACTAGACTCTGTTATGTAGCTTGTGAACTATTGGAGTGCAAGCCCTATCAGAATTATTTTCAGAATAGCAAACACTAAATGATCACTATACCTTATCATGCTACGTGCTTTCGTCTAGTACGCCCACCAGCGTTTTAAAACTGAGCTTAATGACTTCCAACTGCAGAGATATTCAACACCACTTAGACCGACTACGACCATCATCTTATCTTGGTCTAGCTGATTTACCATATTCTTAAAATACGGTGGGCTTGATATACCACTTTTACTTCTAAACATGTTTATCATGTCCATGGAGTCGGCAATTTTCCAATTCAACGGAAACTCGTGCTAGTCAGCCATAGGCACAACAACAGGTTTGAGTAGTCACACGCCTACTGTTGCGAGAGTACTGGAGCGAATATTCAAAGCGAAAACAATAAACCATTTATTTTTGTTCGTTGCAATCAGCCGAAAATTCAGATAAGCCAACTACCTATCCGGAAAAGCACCAGACGGCCGGTTCGCCGTACTGGGGCTCGTCAGTGGTGCGCATCCTTCGGTCCTCTACGGAGGATCGAACCCATGACTGCTAGTGGCTTGTGCCAACCAGCCCGCTGCTTATGCATAAGTAATAAACCATTTGCTCTCACAAAACCTGATTAATTAACCTCTTCGTGGCTTTATATAAAAGCGCTCATGTCAAATATGCCAGCTGCAATTCCGGAACTGTTTAACGAGTTCTGTGAATAATGATCATACAGCTATCAGCAATTGCATCGACTTGCGACGGCATTCGAGAGAGTGCCACATGGCCACTTGCTAAAGAAAATGTCACAAGTTAGCATGCTTAGTTTAGATCATATCTTACTGATGGCACTCAACAAGTTCAACTAGTTATCCACTGGTCACCATCGATGCCTGTTACTAGTCGTGCGATACAAAGTAGTGTCCTTGGTCCACTGCTCTTCTTGCTGTAATTCAATGACACAATAGAAACTATTAAAAATGGTACACCCAACATTTTCGAGGATGCTATTAGCGTACTGTTCACGTTTAATCCTAAACATGAAGCACTTTGGATAGGATACGGGGAAACTTATTGGCCCTCGAAAGATATTGTAACAACTGGCAAATGCCATTCGCTGCGGATAAATACGGAATCTTGCATATCGATGCAAAATTGTGATGTACAACATATACCACAGTGGAAAGTCAATTCTATTCCGCAATAACTATTATTCAAGCGACCTCATTTTCGAGGAAAGACTGAATTCACAACGGATAAAGCCCGCCAAACAGCGAGGCTAATTGTTAACTTGGTATTAGGTGATTCCAAGCTGCTTATGTTCAATATCTTTTGGAAAAATGTTCAACGAGATTTACCAGTTTTAGAAAATGCGATCGTCTAAGTCTGGAGAATGTGCAGAATCGTTTCACCAAAACACTATCCACCGAATTCCCAAGACGAAACTGTTTAGGGCGCTGCATTCTGCTTAAACTCGAGCCTTTGTGGCTACGGAGATTGAAACTAGTTTGAAGTTCCTGGTCGACTTAGATGAAAATGGAAATTTGCCCGCACAGCAGTATACACTTCATTCAGAATGGAGGACAAGACATCAGGAATAAGTGAACTTCGCTTTCCACAAGCAGCAGAAAAACAAGCATACGCAAGAACTTTAAACGGACGAAGTACTCGTATATCTGGTACAGGTTACCTATTGAACTGTAACTATGTGAGTTTAAACAATCGTTCAGGAACATGCTGGATAGGTATCTCACTGTGTTGCAAGTCAAAAAACTTATGAAACTGGGCTACAGAATGGAGTGATTGTATGAAGAAGAGGTTGAAGTATTGGTACACGGGAACAACCGCACAATATGTGTAAACTGTCTGGATATCTCCCCGTTTAGTTAAATAATTAAGCCTACTCCCATCCCAACATCAGTTTATCTCGCTTTCCGCTCCGCATAACTGATGTTTCTTTCTCTCTTTACACTTGCTGAGCACGGCTAACTAGTATCTCTTATTTCCCGAAAAATCTCGAATAAGGTTGACAGTTCTTGTTATACCGTGAAGTTAACATTCCATATCAACCACTCTACAAATCGATTGCCTGGAGTTGTTGGATCTATCTCAAAATCGTTTGTAGAGCCTTTTTTCCTTTTTTATTTGTAATCCGTATTTACAACCTAAAGCAGAACTAGTCGGATATATCTACCACACCTTTATCAATCATTCTACCATACATCAACGGCGACTCTGAGATGGCGGCGAGACTGGTACTACTTTACAGAATCAGAGTTGCTCACCAGGCGACAGAAACTATTCGAGACAAGCTCTTCAGTGGTAGGGACCGGCTTGGCAAGGAAGAAACAAGTGGTGTGATTTAAAAAATCCACTACAAATCTTATGGGCCAGACAGGAAGGAAACTCGGCCAAAGGCTACATGGGCATAGTCTAGCCATCCACCGACATGACCGGAACTCCCTGATGTCGGTACATATGAACGCCGAGAATCATTAGTTTGATTTGGAGAATGTCAAAATCATAGGCAGGGTAAAAGGTCGAAAAGCACACGAGTTCATCGAGAATTGGTACACAGCGAAGAACTCAATCAACAGACAATTAGATCTAGATACTGCCTATGAAGCAGGGAGAGTCAAATCAACACTCCACCCCAGGTCATCAGGACAAAGGAACGCTACTGAGGCGGACTCTAGCCAACAGTACGCAAGAGCTGACTACACCGTCAGCTCACGTGGACCTATCGACTCCTGAAGTTCGAATCAGAAAGTGACCAATATTCACTTGGATCTGTAAGTGGCCCGCATAAATCGCACTGATGATGTCGGATAGCTAGACGATGAAACGTTTGCAGCTAAATCAGCCAGCTCGGAAAACACCCGCATACCTACATCCGCATCCCGAGCTACAAAAATTATCATGGATTTCTCATCAATATTTGTATTTTGCCACCATCCATACTTCTTTTTTCTATTGTTAACCACGACTGGGCCGATCTCCTGAGGTGACGGGAAGAAGCTGCCGGATTATTCAATACATCCCCGTGTGGCGAATTGTTACAGACCTACTGGTGCGAAAAGATCTGCCCACTCAAGGCAATCTGGAAAAAGTGTCAGACTCTAGTGAAAAGCCGAAGTTAAACGCCTTAAAAGAGTCTAAAACAATGCAAAACAATGAGCACACTTATCTCTGCGCGCCTATTACTCATTATATACAACAACGGTCATAAAAGGGAGCCATCATAATGATGGCTCACTTGCGGTTACTCCACGCCGACAAGAAGCTAAATGGGACGTGGAAGTGCGGATGATGAAAATACGTCCGCAGGAGCCGGTTCCACCGATAACGGTATTAATTCCATTGTGCTTTTCGCAATAACCACTTTCATCCTACTTTTATACTCTCCTACTTGTTATTATTTCTACCGATTGAACTTCCTAAAAAGCTGATTTGAAGCTGCTCCGAAAAATTTGGAATGATATCTTCCCTTTGGGATCATGTCGTACTAAATGTTCAGTCCAAGTAGTTGAACTGTAACTCGTACAGTCGAGAAATATACATTCCTTCATTCAACCCGTGAAGGGCTCAAAGACCGGAAACCAACCTGTTGTTCTCTTGCTGTGAGCGTTCATCTAGTCCGACTTTTCCATCTACTCATAACTGATCGACGCGTACGTGAGGATAGCAACATTGGCACAAACAGGATATGCACACCCTAGAATTGCCCCAGCGAATTTAAGCTAACTATACGAATTGCTTCTCATAGTTGTCACACCAACTGTGGAAAGAATCATTTTCTACAGAGTGACCACGTGCTGCTCTATCAGAATTGAGAGATCCAAGCCACAATCGTCGCCATAACATGCAGCTTAGCAGCAATATGAAAATGAGGGGTCCCCAGATGAAACCGGCAGCGTAATACAGCTAATTGGAGTGCCGCTGGAAATTGTCTTCCACGTGAATTTGTCAGCCGTGGAACGCGACTTCAACTTTGCCATTTCTGCGCCCAAGCTTTCCGCCTACAAAACTATTCGTCGATGCATTCGACCAGCTGCGTCAAGTGCTATAACCGGACGACAAAAATCGCAAGCAAACACTGTACTCACCAGGACTCCATGAGATCGGGGTAGGTGCATATACAGTTGTGTATATGTGCCCCATGCTGAGGCTGATGTTGCATTCTTGATGCTTCTTCACCGCAGTTGGGCTAAACCAACTTACACTTAAACCAGGTCTTTTTAAGCTGGATAAATTTCATTCTACTTTAATTGACTCGTTCTGCCTACCTGAATATTCTTCTATTAACTGCCCACGTCGCTTACACTAATTGCGCTTATCTTCGGCAACTGTGTTGTGTTTGTAGCATTTTTAAGTAACTTGTGGACATGTTTTCCTTATCGTGGATTCGTCGCTAAGCAACTTACTTCATATGCTAATTTAGCGAAGAGTTATGCCACCGTGTGTGTATGCATTATTGGATTTGTTTTATTTCAGCTAGTCGTTTAAAGTGAATGGCTGCTGCTTGATATCCCCGGTGTGGCTGCGCTTGATGTGCATGTTGACAAGGTGCCTACCTGTCTGTTACCCACTATTTCGTTCATACTGGCTCCAGGAGACAGTTGGCCGTTGCTGGAGGGACGGGGTGCACGGTCCTTTTGGCCGTACTAGGCTCGAAGAGCGGTTCATTGCGCTCAGTGTGGAGCGGACTACGGTCCAGCCACCGCCTTGTGTGCGCTTGCTTCCCAAATACAGCGTGTTTGTGTTTGCCTGTGAAGGAGTGTGGGCCGGCTTCGTTGATGAAACGTGGCTCCTATTCACATGCCTCCCGGTCTTATTTCTTCGGGTTTATACTGGATTTGGAGTGTGTGCTTGAAGGTTTGCGTGGTGCAGCGCAAGCCACCCATGGTAGCGCTGTAGGCGCAGGCGTCCTGTGGCTGGCCACAGTGACAGACGAATCCGAAACCGGATGCCGCCAACCATATGTGAATATCGTGGTCAATGGCCAATGGTCAATGGTATATTGCGGATAAAAAATGCTGAAGCCTGACATGTCCCGCCGGATGACTGGTTAGGGGTGAACAAAATAAAGGCAAAAATGGCAATAGGAAATAGTGAACATCTGCAAATTGCGAACTTGCTGGTTACAGCATTCCCGTCAGTTTTATCTACTATCCAAGGTTACCATCTGTGGTTTCCGGGCAAAGTTGAATGTGGGTTGGTTTGTTTTCTTTTTCTGCTGTTTTATGGGTATTTTGGAGTACGTGATATAATGTTATGTGGAAAGTGCACTGTCGACACGTGCTTTGAACACGGCTAACGTGGGGGCTGAACAAACAGCTGCTGAGAGGGTATACCACGTGTGACAAACACGCAGCGAGAAGAAGTTTCTTCGACACTCCAACCGACTGTATTATTCTGCCAATTTGAGATGATGACCTCTCAGTTGGCTGTTGTGACTCAACTTCAACAGGTGATGACAGGGGTGATTAGTGCTGTTTAAAATATGAGAAGCCTTAATTAGGTCAACACGAAAGCGCTGATAACATCCGCTGAAAACGCCAAGCACTCTGAGGCGCTGTTGGTATGACAAATGGCGCAGCCCCTTGACATTTTTGCTCTCTCGACGTTGTGGAAACTTCAAGGCCGTGAGATCCCGTTTTAGCCATGGGTGCCATGCTTGAATTCCATATCAAACATTTGGACGTATACAAGCGGGAAGAATTTGGCGGAAAATCGAAGGTTCGAATTGCCCGAAAGCTCTCCGCGAAAGCCTCACCATTTAGATCCCCCTATGCAATGTCTTTTTCGACAGCTTCGAGTAGTCAAAATCTTCCTGGACCAACACAGCGGGATCCTTTTCAAGAGAACAATATTGCAGATCCTGGTCCCCCAGTTTATATGTGTGAACCATTCGGTGTCTTAAATGGAGGACGCGACATGTAGCCACTATGAAGAAAATGTGATTTTGGACCGACGATTTGCAGCTGGATGCGGTCTGCTGGAGCTCTGATAACTCGCCAAACTTTGATGTCATCAGCGTAGAATAAACAGTTTGACGCCATTTGACTCACTAGATAGTTTGTGAAGACTAAAAATAGACTGGGCCTCAGTGCCGAACCCTGCGGCACACCGCATTCGACGTGAATTGGGTCTGACATGCATTCATGTACTCTCACTTCCAGGCGCCTGTGCGAGAAAATATTGCTGATCCACCAGAGGAGAGGGTCCGTAATGCCACATCTATGAAGTTTGGCTAGAAGGAGACGATAGTCTAACCGGTCGAATGCCTTAGCGAAATCAAGGTAAGCCACATCAACTCCTGCGACAGCGTTCACAGTTTCGGTCTTGCTGTCCCGTGCTAACAATAGACTGGTTGTGCACGATCGATTCTGGTGGAAGCTGTGTTGCGGTTGAGCAATCTAACCAAAGCCGTCCAGATAAGACATGAGTGCGTCGGCAATGATAGCCTCCATAACTTTTGAAAGAGCTGGCAGCAGAGTCACTGGTCGATAATTGACTGGATCGGAAGGACTACCCCCTTAGTAAATGAGTTAGTATTCCGTGTTTCTACATTGCAGGAACGTGCTGCTCGTCAAGACAGTGCTGGAACAGCCGCGCCTAAGGTTCAGCCAAAATAGTAGCCGCCACAGCAAGCGCCTTTGGGCGGATGTCCTCAATGCTTGGACAGGCGTGCAGGCGCATGGATAGCAGCTATTTTATCATGATGTCCGCCGTAAAATTTATATGTATGAGTCCCGGTGTGACAAGCATAGATGCCAAAGATTCAGGTGACCACGGGATGCAATGAAACGTTGGTGCTTATTGTTGTTGCAGAATGTTTGACGCTATTTTAGCAGTCCGAGTTCGACAATCCGTTTTTCACCTTCCGCAGGCTGTTCACGTGCTTATACAGAAGCTTAGGATTTGTAGTTAATCCCTCGGCTAAAGCATGTTGATAAGCTACTTTGTCCTCGCCCACCAATTAGGTACAGTGGTCACGGTGGACAACGTATGCCTTCCCGTTAATAATAACTAATAATAATGTGCCAGCTGTACGCCGCAACGGCACTTCGCTGCCGCGCGACCACCACCAGTCGCGCGCAGGCTGGATATACCGCGAGGATGCTCACACCTATGCGGATTCGAACCGGGGACCTTATGCTTGCAAACCAGGTGTGCCTTCCCGGTACTCGGACTCGAATCGGTTTTGTGGGTGTACCACGCCGCATTGCGTATCACCATTCGTTTGCGTGTCCTACGTATAAACGACGTCTTGTTTCGCGAACTGATGGTTTTGGTTTCCCATACTCCATTAACCAAGGTGTTAAACTTACTGACGAAACGTACTCAGGCAATGTCGGCTGCATCCTCGGTTAGAAAACTCCAGTTGGTCGCTTCGACGAGTCGGGTTAAGGTGTCGTAACTGGTTACGTTTTGTGTTGTTTGAGTTCGGTCTTCGGGATATTCAGCGTAGCAAGTGTCCATGAAATGCAAATTCATATGATCACTGCGGCCTAGTGGAGTATCGATTATCACTCTCTTGATCATCAGTTCTTCATTAGTGAATATTCGGTCCAATATGGATGACCTGTTTTATCCCCTGAATCTGGTGGGTGAAGTGACTTGGCCATAAAGCAAAAAAATCGGTGACAAGATTTTGCAGGTCAGCTTTAAATTGCTCTCCTCGTGTGGCCTGGGATTCTAGAGCGTGTAAGTTGAAATCGCTGGCGAGTAGAACGTGACTGTACTTCCTGTGTATCACCTGCCTCAATGCAGCCTCCGAGTTGTAGTCCATCTCAAATGTAGACAATAGTGGGCAGTAAACAACAAGCACACGGCCAAGATCGTTCACTCTCAGTCGGAAGCTGCAACAAATGAAGTCAGGTACATCTGTTTCCGAATCGTCGATGGGTTCGCACTGCAGGTTGTTACGCAAGTAGGGGGATACCCCGCCACCTTTGCTGGCTCAATCATTCCGGATAACAGACATACCTGTTAGCGCGATTTCATCATCCGTTATGTCACAGCGCAACCACGTTTCCGTGATAGCGATGAGGTCCCAAGCTGCTGACGCCTGTCGGAGGCTTAATTCAGCTAATTTGCTGAGTAGGCCTTGGGCATTTGTGTACATGCAGAAGAGCTTCCCGGAGAGCAAAAGTATGTTGGGTGGAATGGTTGTAGAAAGTGAGTTTAAGCCGACCGATGTCAGGTCGGCGGCAAATCGTTTTTTGGATGGGTTGCAGACGCTCGAGACGAATTTGGTATATATTCAAGTTTCAGATACCTCGGATCGCGGTGTTCGCTCGTGCTCTGATATGTCCCTCCGGATGTTATAGCTACTGTTGAAACTGTCACCGAGTCAGGTGACTGCACTTATGATCGCTTATCCCTGCTTGTGAAGAATTCCGGTGAACTTGTGCACTTCACACAGACCATTATGCGAGACTTGTTAAACCTTCGCATTTTACATCTGCAATGCCACTGCTTCATTGTCCCTAGACGGCTAGCTCTCCAACGATCGGAGTGGGTGACGAGCAAATTGATTTAAGCCCAGAATGCTTTGTCTATTACACTGAGAGTAACTGAGTAATTGGACGCCTGGACTTACAAGGCCATTCAATAAGTACTCGGAAATGATATTGTGGTTGCTTCATAGTGGGAGGTATTCAACTACTATTCAGTGCAATTTCTCCGACCAGCACACTAGTGGCACCCAACGGAAGACGCTTATAGGGCGCACTGGTTCATCCAGTTGTCAGAACCAGTGACTCGCGGATCGTATCTCTTATTAATCCCCCTTTGCTTTGATTGGCAGGTTGGTCTGTAGCGTTGGCACCCAAGGGTAACTGCACTACTTCCGATTCAAGTTATTAACCCAAGCCTATAATGTGCTCGAAGTGGCACATATGCTGGCTCATCACCGCAATTGAACTCTGAATGCGCCTTTTGAATTCTAGGTGTTAACTGTTGATCGATAACCCCGGTGTGTTTGTGCTTGATCTGAATATCGACAAGGTACCTACTTGCCTAACACCTTCCACCTTGAATATAGTATTCTGTAGTGTAGGTATCACGCTGCCTAGACAGCGAAACTTCGAGGTGGATTCCAAGACGTCGTCACCAATATAGATTTACGGCACGTCCGCAGATTCCACTCTGGAGAAGGCAAAAATAGACAACAGTCTTACTTGTGTTGGTGCCATCGTAACGAGACTGGGCCCATGGCCATGAGACTGGATCGCGTACCCTCGTGACTCACTGAGCTATGCTGGGTGGCACTTTCCAAGTGCTTTCAGAGGCATTCATACTAGACAGCTCAATGGCCAGACTAACACAGTCTCAGAATCGAATTCTCCTTGGATTTTAGGAAGAGGTCGATGACCCACAGCCCTTAAAATTTAGCCATGGGAGACGACTGGTTAAATCTCGGACAGCTTTTTTTACGGTCTGGCAATAATCGTGCTCGATAGGCCATTGCCGACGAATGGTAAACTCATGTTCGGCGTATATGGACTTATATTGCTATCTGATTGACGAGATCGACACACATGTGTAATGAAGCGGGTGCCTAGTGTCGGTACGCATCCTTGATGCTAAGCTCTTACAAGAACAAACATGAGTGGATATAAGTATATGAATAGAAGTCAACTTGGGCATACCGCTAAATCAGCACGACAGTTTAAACGACCTGGCGTTGAATCAAAATTGCTTGCCCAATAGACCAGGAAAATTCATTGAAGAGTATGGGTCCAGTGTAGAATAACACAGGCAGTGATGAAACGAAGTAACAATTAAAGGGGGCAGAGGAAGCACACAAACGTGGGCCATGGGACGATAAGAATTTGACTTTTATGAACATTTCATTCTCATTTTGTGACCAAAATGAGGTGTAGTTAAGCGTAACACACAGCTAGTTAACTGATGTGGAGTTCCGGGCACTGCTTGAGTAACTGCTGATACCGATCTTCTTTGTGCGATGAAAAAGAACGACATTATAGCATTTTGACACGTTAAGCGACAGCTCGCGGGCTTTAGACCAAAAGGTGGGCTCATTAAGAATATCTCGTAATCTGACTGGAGGCACTTGTGGATTCATTGATGCCCAGGACTATATTATCTGCATAATTCGGTAGAGTAGCTTTCACAGGGACTGGTATAAAGCTGACCAAAGTAAAAAATATAACCGAATGTAGAACAGTTATTTGAAGAACACCGGTTTTTGCTATTTGACGTGGAGAGCTTATGCCTCCAAGTGGAGTGAGCTGAGTACGCCCAGCAACATAATCCCTCAACAAAAGGGTGCTAGAGCGATATAGTCCGGCACTGAATACATGTTTCAAGAGCAGTTCAAGGCTTATGCAACCAAATGATTTGTTTTAGACCAGAAAAGTAATCAGATGAGTGGTTTCGGTGTTGCACTCACCCATCCAAGCACTCCGCGACGCGTTTCGTTCTTGTTTTAAGTCACCAGGTAGAGATAGCCTGAGTAACCTGAAATAGCCTTGGTAACTCGGTACATGGTGGTTGGTGGCTATCGTCATGAGCTCCGCGAGCAAAAGGTTGACACAACAGTTAGAAGTTGATTGTCGGGTTTTAGAGCACCTGCCATGTGTTTTGAATTGCTCACGGAGCTCAATAGTTTAGGGTTAATGACGATACCTGCCAACCAGTATGGGCCAAGTTCTACTCCTAACTCAAGGTATCTACCTGATGAGTCCGAACAAGAATGAAATTCGCCATGGAGTGCAGGGATTGGAGAGAGTGACACCGAAATCCACCACTTCGGTCGGATACTGTCTCAGTGATCGGAATGGCATACGCTGACTTCAAAGTCAACCCAAGCCAAAACTGAAATTGCGTGTCGCAATCCAAAACGTACGGCGGGTGCTCCAAAGCCCGACAATCAGATTCGGATGGACTTGACTTTATTGTCCAAGGAGGACGGAACCGAATACTCAAGTCAAACTATTGTGTCTTGGGTTGACCTCGAACTATGGTTGGCAAATTCAAGTGATTCCACTGGTTCGTCACAGAGGCTTACAAGTCCGATAATCTAAAGACCAATCAGAAAGGGCACCAGGCCTTCGTTTCGCTTTGTTATGGCTCGTCAGTTGTGCGCATTTCCCGTCCCATGCGGGGAACCGAACTAGTGAACGCTAGCAGCTTATGCTAAATAGCCATCTTATGCCACTGAGCTACGGGGTACGGTGGTGGACCGTCACAACTTGCAATCTAACTGGGATGTAGCGCAACCTATCCTCCACCGCTATGCTGATTACTAACGTCTCATAATACTGACTGGCCTCAGGAAGTTGGCTGTTCTACAGCACCGTCGCTGTTTGACAGCATTTTAAAATCGAAGGAGAAGTTTGGCTACTCATGAGTAGAAGGATTTTAGGTGTAATTTTACTGCATGACAGTGCAGGATAGGTCGCGTCGTATCCCAGTTTGACTGCAAGTTTTGACGGCCTGCCACCGTCGCTCTTGGCTTCACGGCATATGCTGCAGTCTAGTTGGCGTAAGCTTCTAGCGGTCACCGGTTCGTCTCGCTGCAGGGGACCGAGGGAATGGGCACTACTGACGAGATCGAAGTAAGCGTCTGGTGCCTTTCCGGCTTGATGCCTACATTATCGCTCTTATGGCAGCTGGGACAGTCAATGGCATTTCATCCAAAATCCTCCTACCTGTCAGTACATTGAAGAGAAACAGCAGCTTCGCGTGACCTTATTCGAACGCCTTTGGTCTAGTTAAGTACAGGCAATTGGTCGATATTTACTTGATCCCTTCTTTGCTATTATCATAATGCTAGCACTTCTCCAGCAGTAAACAATTTTATATTGTCGTATGCACAACGTATATAAAGTAGCTGTAGAGTTTTGGCCAGGAAGTCAGCAGATTTCTTGAGAACAACTGGACACAATCTGTCCGGACCACTCGCTTTTCCTGAGTGTTACTGGTTCCGTAACTTGTGCACAATGTAGCTATCGATAGGAGGCAGTGAGGTTACAGACAATTTAAGCTGGACAAATGATGAGAGATCGGATTGTTGTTGCAGTTTCAAAAGTTATGGTCCAGTATTTTTCACCTTTGTGTCAGGCGTTGATATATGTCCGGAAACCTGGGTTAATCTTTTCACCACAGCCACTTTTCCCAAGTATCGCCTTAACGTACACGTTGTTGAGACAGTGTAATTCCTCCTTTATAAGGACAGACGAAGACTTTACCGAGATGTCTTTCCTTTTAAATGCTTTATCTTTTAGTCTGCGCGGCCGCTTCATATTGGAAGCAGAGAGGCTGTCCGCACGCGCGAATCGAATTTTACATAGACAACTAATGTCAAAACAGAAATTCTGGTAGTTTGTCACTTGGTAGCAATACGTGAATACGTTAGCGTCAGAATTAAACTGAAGCCGGTGGATGATACGATTTTTCGTATTCGGTCAGTATTCTGTGTGAAACATTACCTCCACTTGCGACTGTAGCAATGACTAGCCACTTTAGGGTTTGTGGTAGAGTATACAAAGTGACATGGCTAAACTGTTGAGTGATCAGGGCGACCAAACAGCTCCCCGTTACATACGGGCTCAGATTTAGATTGCTACTAAATACCAAGTCCAGGGTTACGCTGCATCTGGTGGGGCGATCTGCGATGTTCTGTAGCCCAGGAAGTAAGAAATGTGGTGTCAAATCGGTTAAACGCAACAGCAAAAGTACACGGAACAATCGATGTCTTCTGACAACCGCAGCGAACTCATCGTAAAGTGCTTCTGTTTCGGGTGTGGCATCCCATAACCACTGCTGTTGTGCCCTTTCTCTTAAATATCTATATTCTGTAAATTCGTCAACCGTTTAACCACCCATTGATTGATTCACTTGATATGCTGTAAGCAAGGTCACTTGAATACAGAGTGCTTAACAGGCGTCACTCTATTCTTTGTGTACAGAAACAAGTAACAGTCCCCCTACAGCTTCTTTGGGGCTCATGATCTTAGGGTGAAGCTCGTTGATCTGTTGTTTCTGCGTCTACGTGATTTCCATTTTTAATCAGTGTCCAACATTTGATTTTTGCTTTGTCAAGTGGTTCCTACTTAGGTTGTTAGTTTAGGGGTGATTAGATAACACAAAATGGCTTTATATCGCAGTACCAGTCTCCACATTGTCTTATTAAGGTTGATATAGGGAACCCAGTGCTTTAAGTTTGCCTACTATTGATGTGACATGTTTGATTTGCGCTACTTTGGCCACTAGCCAGATACGGTGCGTCCGTACTGCACTTGCCCAATTGGAACATTTGGCGACGGAGGCCAAACTTGAAATTATTTGCTATGAGCCAGCTTGCTCCGCTTAAACCGTTTTGCACGGACGCGTCATCTAAAACATCTTAGAGAAAGGCTGAGATCACGTCGGCGCCAAGGTTGTCGGATGTTGACGAAGGCTACTCCGGCTTTGGCAATGTGCAAATCGACCTTATCCGTCAATCTGTTCACACTCATACAGCCCCGAAAGTAAACCAACCTGTCGACTACTTCCAAAGAAGAGCCGAAGAGGGTAAGGGTGCCGCCGGACAGTTCCCGCTGATGTTGAGCATAACACTTGCGCTAAGTTACCAATGCCGAAATCAAACAGCTCCTCGAGGAAGATCGCGAATGCTGATGCATGCAGCGTGTCATCGAGCTAGTAAAGGTTGCAGCCTCAGTGAACTTCCGCAGACTCTTTTCAGATCTGCCGGTACAAAAACCAACCGTAAGTGAAGTGGTACGTGAAAGCAGCGGTGAACCAATTCACCATCACCAACGCGAATTCCAACATAGGGCACAGCAATTCGGACAGTAGTTCAACTGGATACCATTGCCCTCCATTTTCCTGGTGTGTAAGAACTACTTCGCCAGCTGACGCCGTGGTTGCCTGGAAGCCTCGTCTCCTGAAACACTACCAGTTACCACTGGCCTGTGACAAGGCTTTCCCGTATCACCCTTCTTGTTCAACTTCGCTATGGGTGACATCTTAGAGACGGCTCTGGGAAACTGTGGGCCTAGTGGCGTCGTTACTCCTGGGTGATCCGCTCCGTGAGTTGGAATATGCTGACGTCATAGTTTTAATTTGTGACTCCTCGCACACCGCCCAGGATATGTTGTACAGGTTGGAAATTTCTGTATCCCAGTTCGGAATGACGTTAACCCCTTCCAAATGCAAAGTCTTCCGGCAGGACCAGTTATTAGTTACTCCTATACTCACCCCCCGCCGGCACTTCTATGGAAGAAGTTAACAAACTTTTTACTTGGGAGCTGCATTAACGTGAACCGATTGACAGACGAGATTAATTGGCACATTAATATAGACGGAATAGCGTTTGATAACCTCCGACATCTCTGGCGCCGGTGTGATCTCAGCTTCTCTCTATGAGGTTGAGCTTACTGCGATACATTACGAGCAGTGCTACCGTATGATTGCGAGACCTAACACGTTGGAGCCAGCAATGTCCAACGACTGTCTGATTTGATCATCGCTGCCTCCGGAATATCGCTGGTATACGTTGGCAACATCGTATTAACAATGACGATGTTCGACGTCAGATGTTCAATTCAGACAGTCTCCACGTACCACTGAGTTACATGATTACTTTCCGTGCGCCCTAGTGTTTCAGTCGCGTTCTACGTATACCTGCTCAGCGGTTTCCCAGCCGCACTGCGGTTGCATGCTCCGGCGTTGGTTGGAAGGGACGGAGAGGTGGCCAACACACAATCTGTGTCCGGAGTGTCAAGGGGCTGACATTGCAATTAGTCACGGTATGGCGTCCAGACTCCCAGGATGGGGCCGCAAGGACAATGACCACACCCGGTTGGATACGCAATCGGATGTGGCCCGGAATCATACCCAATGCCGAACGTGTTGTGAGACTCTTTACCCCCGACTGCCTTTTCTCCTGTGTTTGTTTTCTTGCCATTGACTGTTGCGGCGCTTTGCTCAGAGGCGTAACAAGGTGGATGGGAGTCGAACCGCCTTCAGCGGCATTTGACAGATGGCAGCATTTTTGGCACTGATGGTTGTTCGATATCCAATATATATAGCAAATTTCCAAGTGTTAGACCCGCTGACTTCCGGGTGTACATTTAATCGAAGGATTTGGCTGAGGACCCGAGTCGTACTCTCGTCATGTGTGAGCCCCCTGCTAGTATCCTAGTCCATCCCCTTCCGAGGTTAGGAAGTGGTCCATGACCCTCTTCCCGTAAAACTTAGACATGGGAGACAACAGGTCCACGGGTTATAAGCTCATCGCTCGATTGGCATAGAGAACGAATGCCACGCATTGTCTCTGTCGATGGGAGAGCACCTCTGGGTGTTCAATGGTTTGCTACTGCCCGCCTCAAGCCTGTCAGCCCCTGGTCAAATTGGTGCAAACCCGCCAACACCCACTTGCGTCTGACCGTGGTCGCAGGTGTATCCTACTACGGTCGTAAAACATATATGAATCGTTCCAGTACCTCAAATGCTGCTTGTGACGGCCATCAAGCAGATCCCAATCTGTCTCTGCAATCACATTCCCGAGCTGGATCTGCTCCCCACTGCCTTGTGGGTAAGGCTATTGCACCAAAGGCTCCGGGTGGAGTCTGTCAAGCATACATCCGAAGCACAACCGCCACCTCGCGTGCGATTGTCCACCAATGCAATCATATGCCTGCGCGCAAAACACTCAACATCGGCTGCTGGGACATGCGCACACAACTGGACCGGAACACGAGTGAGCGCCTCAAGCGACTCACTGAACTGGTGGCGATGGAACTGGCGCGCCACAACATTGATATTGTGGAGCTCAGTGAGACCCGGCCCGCTGAGCAAAGTAAGTTGCAAGAAGCAGGCGTTGGCTACGCGTTCTACTGGCTGGGTAACGCCACCTCAGCTATATCCGATCGCCTAAATGACCAGCTGGTGGGTGAGCCGACTGGCGTCAGCGCGCGACTGATGACTATTCGACTACGACTCGGAAGAGGTAAGTTTGACAATATTGTAAGCACGTACGGTCCGACCATGTGTCATTCTGATGACACTGTTGCGGACCCGTCAAAAGCCCCGCAAAAACGTGCCAGAAACCCCGGCAGAATGGCTGTGGAAAGCGGGGTCCAATTCCTCCCCACAACGCAGCAGAGCTCAGCCACTCCGAGACGCGCCCCAACTGCGCACCTTGCGACAATGCTGATTTGCAAACTACCACCTCTTCGTGGTGACTGTTTTCCATAACTTAATAACCCATAGCATTGGCTGTGATCGCCCTTTTTGGTCGTAAAAGAGCCTACAGAGGACCACGTGCCTTTTCTTTCTCTTCGCCTCAGTTGGGAGTCGGTCGGGTCACGTGATTACGTGTGAGTCGTTAAGTGGCCAGCCTTCGCGTCTATCGTAACCCCCTCTCGTGTGCGTCCGTTCCGAGGGTTCAGCGTCTATCCGGACGCGTGCGGCTAGGATCGTTCACACGCTCGTTCAATTTTCCGTCTCACCGGCTAAGCTAGCGGCATCATGTCAGCGCAACTCCGCTCGATTGGGCAGCGTTACAAGCCGTCATCTTAAGCGTGCTCCAACCGTGCCAGCGACAATCTTATCAGGCAACTACACAATCAGAACAGAGGCGCAGTTTCCTCAATTATAACAGACGCGCGTGATCAATTCTACACTCAGCTATTCTCCGTGAAACGGTCTTTGCCGAGGAGCGACCGACTATTTCTGCTGGGTGCTTTCAACGCGCGCGTTGTGCGTGATGCACCAGTGTGAACAGATGTCATCCGTCGCATGGCATTGATTCAGCGAATGTGAACGAAGACAGGCTGCTCTCACTGTGTGGCACTCACGGCCTGACGGTCACGAACACTCGGTTTGCACTGAGTGTGAGTGATATAACAAGTTGGACGCACCCACGGAGTGGTCACGCTCACCTCCTCGACTATATCATCGTATGTCAGAGTGATATGCGTGAAGAGCGCATGGCGCATGTACTGCCTGGAGTTGAGTGTGGCACTGATCACAAATTGATGCGGGCAAAACTGCATACATGTTTTCGCAAATTTATATAGTGCACCCCTGCCGTGAACTGGCGTAAATTTAGCATTCTGTCCTCGGTAATGTGAAGAAGATGGAGCTGATGGCTGCACGACTGTGTGATGTGGACTGCATAGTCACAGTTGAAAAATTGTGACACCATATTCACGATCAGGTGACAGCTGTTGCTGAGGAGACCATCGGGCGTGCAAGCTGTAAGCGGCTTGATTCGTTTGATGAGAACAATCCGACGATTGGCACATTGGTGTCGGAGAAGAATACAGCATTTGCTGAGCATGTCGCATACCCCAGCGACTTGGGGTAGAAGAGCCAATTTTGCAAACTTCGACAGCGATTGATCCGAGAGTCCCGTCGCACTAACAATGCATGGTGGACGGAGAAGAAGAAGCAGGTGGAATGTTAAGCCGAACGCCGCCAACACAAGGAATTCTTCGACTCATTGGTGGCGATGTATGGACCGAGATTTGAACCGCTAAGGACGCTGATCGATGGTAGTTCAGGCGCTGTCTGCACACAGACTGCAGACATAATGCAGATCTGGCAAAATCACTTTGACTGTTTTAAGAACAACCGTTCAGTGACCGCCTGGCCTACGTTGAACGGCCTCAAGCAGCACGATGTGAAGGCGAGTCTGGCGAACACGCTGACACTGGATGAGACGCAGCGAGCACTTGCTCAGCTGCGAAATGGCAAGTGTGCCGGTGCCGACGGAATCCCGCCTGAAGTGTTGAAACACAGCGGACCTGCGTTACTGACCGCGCTGCACCACTTGGTGCAACGCGTGGGGATGGATGAGGAGGTGCCTGCTGAGCTGAAGGATGCCCTTGCGCTACTACTGTACGAGGGCAAAAGGATCAAGCAATGTGCCACGAATTATCGTAGCATCAACTTGCTGAGGTGTGTGAGCAACGTGATGGCCTGGAATCTGCTCAACTGCCTCGTCAGTGAGATTGTGGAATGGAAAGTGGTAAAGAGCAATGTGGATTCCGTTCGGGTCGAAGCACTATACATATGGTGCATGCGGCTCGACAGTTGCAGGAGAAGTGCAGAGAATGACACCAGCCGTTGTACTCGCTTTGTGTGGATTTCACCAAGGCATCTGTTAGGTGAACCGCGAGGCATTGTGGCTGGTGTTGGGTAAGTTTGGTTGCCAGCGTAAGTTTAAGTGTTTGTCTGCACAGTGTTATGCGGGCGAAAGGGCAGTTGAGTGGACAGACCTCAGATGACTTTGCAGTTGTCACTGGTGTGAATCAAGGCTGTGTCTCAGCTGCTGCCCTTTTTAATATTTAGCTTCATGCAATGTTGTCTTGTGCTTTTGATGCGGCTTGTGCTTACGATGTTCGTGTGGAGCACCGTATTGATGATGGTTTGCTGAACATCCGTCGTTTCGGTGCGAGAACCCTAGTTTGTGTGACAACCATCCGTATGTTGCTTTTTGCTGACGACTGTGCGTTGTTTGCACACAGCGCGGATGAGTTGCAGCACATGACTAGTGCTCTGGCTTCGACAGCGGTCAAATTCGGGCTCACCATCAACACAAGCAGAACTACTTGTCTCTTGCAGCCTTCACCGGAGGTGTAATCTGCAATGGTGATGCGAATCGACTTTGGTGCTGAAGTATTGGAAACTACCTCCCGCATCTGTTACCTTGGGAGTGTGGTGTCGACTGACCAGTAGATACTCAGTTAACTTCTTATCCGCGTATCGAAGGCAGCGGCGGCATTCGGGAAGCTAAAGTACCGAGTGTGTAACAAACATTATATTACCATTGGCACAAAACTGATTGTGTGCAAATCCACGGTGCTGTCCGTTTTTCTATACGGCAGTGAAACGTGGACGATGTACCGCCTAGATGGGAGGTTCCATCAATAGTGTTTGCGACGGATCCTGCACATCGGATGGGGCGACGGTGTTTCGGACACGGAGGCGTTGCGTCAGAGTGGAATGTATACAGTTAACCGCATATATTTGCTGAGACACCTGAGGTGGCTCGGTCATGTGTGGCGTACGTATTCGATGCGGATACCGAAGCAGCTATTAGATGGTTAGTTGAGCCTTTGGAAGCGGCACGTGGGGAAACCAAATGTACTTTACTAGGACATGATCAAAGTGAGTCCATCATGCTCTGATGTTGTTTTCAGGTGTGGTGTATCGAAGGCGGTTTATCGGCGTGTATGGCGCGATCTGATCACTAGGGCAGTTGCCGAGGTGCGGGAGAAGCCACTAGTGCATTCGGAGATGGAGCGACAAGTGCGGAAGCGGCATGCGTCGAGGGGGTGTACTCACTCGACGTCGAGTGTATGGTGCTGAAGCACATGTGGGCCCGGTTACCTGAATCGGGCAAGCCTAGGGAGTCAGGAGCGAGACCCCTCGGTGCTAATATCGAATCGACGAAGGGTGCTGTGAAGAACATAGGCAGAACAGGCGCAGCCTTTGTAGCTACGCTGCATTAGATTTACTAACCGCGCGCTTGCGGGCTGAGTTTCTTTATTTCAGCTGGTGGGTTTACTATATTGTCTTAATGCTTTTCTCTCACATATTAATGTCTACCTGAGCTATCTTCTATAAACTTGCACACCTTCGTTAAACCACTTTATTTAACTTCGATAATATGTTTGCGTTTGTAGCATTTTCTTAAGATATTTTAGTCACAGACGTCCCTTTGTCTACTTTTGGTTAAATTCGTTAACTTCGCATTTGTGGCATAAAAAAACTTTTTTTCGGTTATCGTGAACTTTTCGCGAATGTTTGATAACCTGTTTATTTTATTTGCTCATTTAGCAAAGAGCTATGTCGGCTGGCTAGCCGAACAACCTTCTCGTGGTGCCACCTGGTAGGTTCGGGTTTAAAGCGTTCCAGCAAATAGTTCGGCGGCAGTGTTCCAGGATGTGGTGGGTTTTCGCCTGGCAAGCGTTCTCCCTATAAAAAACCGACAAATATTTGCTTAACAACACTGTGACATGACGGTCGTGACTCGCCACAAAATAAAGCCACAGAGGGACCATGGGTAGCTTGCGCTGCACCACCCACAGCTCCAACCACATACCCCATACCCAGCGTAAACCCGAAGGAATAAGACCGGGAGACATGCGGATGGGAACAACGGTTCATCAACGGAGCCGGCCCACACTGCATCACAGACAGACACAAGCACGCTGTAGTTGGGGCATCAAGCGCACACAAGGCGGTGGCTGGACCGTAGTCCGCTTCACACTGACTGCATGGAACTACTCTTCGAGCCTAGCACGATCACAAGGACCGTGCACCCCGTCCCCTCCCGCAACGACCAACTGTCTCCTGGAGCCAGTATGGACGAGGTAGTGGGTAATAGACAGGTAGGCACCGTGTCAACATGCACATCAAGCGCAGCTACACCTGGGATGTCAAACAACAGCCGATCATTCGAAATGTCGATATAGATTAAAGCAAACGCATATGACGACACAAATACTCGCTAAATGAGCATATAGAAGAAATTGGTTATAATTGAATCCGTGATAAGTACATAATGTCCGAAAGTTAGTTAAAATATACCACGCGATAAAATTACGCGAGTTTACCACAATTTGCGTGAGTGACGTGTGCAAGTAAGGAGAAGATTATCGAGTACGCAGAACAAACCAAATAACATATAATGAATTTTATCCACATTAAAAAGACCTAGTTTAAGTGTAAGTTGGTTTAGCCCAACTGCGGTGAAGAAGCATCATGAATGCAACATCAGCCTTATCATGGGGCACACACACACGCACACACACTCCGGTGTCTCTTCAATTGCGGATGAATCTTTCATCTTTTACACACCTACATACACACACAATTATATACTTACATACCCCCTACACAAATATACACCGTTATGGCAAACGTATCGGGTTTTTCACATTCTTGATCACGCATTGATTTGTCAAAATGATCATGCCTGTAAAGGCGTGCTTTGCATTGTCGAGAATAAAAGCCTTATTTATTTTTTATATCCTTACACTTTAAACGATATATTTTATTTCGTTTTGTCATTTCAAGTGATTGTCTGTTGCTTGATATCCCCGATGGGGCTGCGTTTGATGTGACTATTGACAAGGTGCCTACCTGTCTATTACACACCACCGCGTCTGTACTGGCTCCAAGAGACAGTTGGTCTTTTTGGACGGGATGGGTTGCACAGTCCTCGTGGCCATGCTAGGCCCGAAGAGTAGTTCCATGGACTCAGTGTGGAGCTGACTACGGTTCAGCGACTGCCCTGGTTGCTCATGGTTTCCCAACTACAGCGTGCTTGTGTTTGCCTGTGAAGGAGTGTGGGCCGGCTCTCTTAATAAAACGTTGCTTCCATCCGCATGCCTCCCGGTCTTATTCCTTTGGGTTTACACTGGATATGGGGTGTGGTTGGAGCTGTGGGTGGTGCAGCGCAAGACATCCATGGTCGCGCTGTAGCTGCAGGCTTCCTGTGGCCGTCCGCGTGGAGGCTACAGTGACAGGCAAATTTGGAATCGTATATATATATATATATATATATATATATATATATATATATATATATATATATATATATATATATATGTGGCGGCGTCTTTAAATCGGACTTTGCGTTTTTCGCTGAACATCGTTTTCACCTTAACTACTGTATATATCTCAGTGGTGCAAGACTACAGTGACAAGTATTTTGTTAAAACAACTTCCCAGGACACTGAGACCCGTTACTTCCTCCAAGTTTGAATACGCCCGCACATGTCGCACACAATCCCTGACACAAAATTCAATTTTTATGGATACAAATCCCGAAGGTTTAGTCTAGCTTTTGAAGATCGTTGTGCGATCGATCCATGAGAGTGCACCCTCATTTTTCTACCCATTTGTAAACTTAGCATTTTTATTGGTAACCTTTTGGTAAATGTACAATTGATAAGATAAAATGCTGTAAATGCACCCATTTGGGTACATAAAGTTTATACATACTTGACTTGATTTAACTTGCTTGGAATCATTTGTGTCCAAAGGCAGTTCGAATACGACATATGTATATGCGTTTACCCACACTTAACCGTGAACTGTCACAAACTGAATAGAGACACGTTAGACCTCATGAACAATGGTGCTACAATTGTGTCTGGGTTTCCTTTGGAGGTCAGGCTAACTGCCACTATCGCAAGCCTGAGAATAAGTACCCAATACGAACTGTTGATGTTTTCTTCACCCTTTAGACGTGACAGCCTTAAACCATCGGCGTCCATATTTGAAGAAACCCGCTATATCAATAGAGAAGCAACTTCTGTGTAGAATGATAAATGAACAAGTGATACAGTAAAATAGTGTGCCCTTAGATGTTTTCGTTTATACGTACAGTCTGATTTGCGTAGCTGATGGGGGAGATCACACAGCTTGTGAATGCCATGGGGTGTCCATTTCTGGCTCTCTGTGTCGCCGACCGGTCCGGTCATCTGCTGCCCGAGGTACGTGCAGATTCTCAAAGAAAGACTGATGCGCAACCTTTGGTATTGACAGGTGACGTCAACTAAGTCCCACTGCCCACTGTCAAGCATGCGACTTTTCACATAGTGTTCGCACTATTTTCCAAATGTCCAAGTACTCAAGCGTTTTTATTTACATACATATACATCTCCATAACTATGTGCTAGAGCCGCTGCCTTTCGTGCGCGCATTCATTCGAAGGCTTTGGCTGAGGACCCGATTCCTTCTCCTGTTAAGCTTGGGCGTTCTGCCGATATACATGTCCTTATTGATTCCTCTTCGGAGGTTAGCAAGTTGTCGGCAGCCCCTTCCCGTCAAATCTAGCCACGGGAGACAACAGATCTACTGGTTATAAGCTTGTAATTTGATTCACGTAGAGCTCGAGCGCCACTTATTTTCTCCGATGATGAGCGGGCACATTTCGTTACTCAATGATTTGCTACCACCTCCCCATGCCAGGCAGCCCAGGTCGAATTGGTGCAAAGCCGTCAACTCCCACCTGCGACTGGTCATGGTCGCAGTTGCGTAACGTAATGCGGTCATAAGACATGTGTGAGTAGTCCCAACACTTTAAAGGTTGTTTTTAATATGCCTCAAGCAGGTCCTAGTGGGGCTCTGCAATCATAATCCCAGCTATATCTGCTTCCCACTGTCTTGTGAATCAGGCCATTGTGTCAAAGGCTCCGCTGAAATCCCCCGAGCGGATCTCCATGTACCCAACTGCCTTGTTGGTCAGATTGTTGAGTCAAAGAAGCAGGGCACCTAGAACAATAGCCTTCTCTCAGAATTAGGCAGCCGGAGTGTATCATCTGCCCCCTCGGCCACGTCGACAGTACTGACACTTCTTGATTTTCTCCCTCATCTCTTCTTCCCTGTCTGGTGAGCAGCAGACTGCCACTGAACTCGCCACTGTTACTATCGATACATGAAGCTTTTCCAGAAAACCGAGAGTTTCATTTCAGATGGGTTCTTGTTACCTTTGCACACTAGAGCAGATCGGCCACCAGGTAGCACCAACACCTACTCTTCATTCTCTTGATACTGATGTGTGTTGTATCTCCGAAGTACGCATATACGACGTCAGCGTCGTGACAAATCTTCGACTCCCTAGTTCTGAAGCTGACGCCGATGACTACACTCTCGTGATACCAAATCAATGGCTCAAAGTAGTTACGCTGTTGGTATTGCCCTCAGCAGACATGCTGATGGTAATCTATTCGACTGGATACCGGTGAACAGTCGCATATGTGCGGTTCGACTTCGAACCTCTATCTGGCTTAATAAGAACCGTGTGAAGACAAGGTGTATTTTCATCACCCCAGTTTATGCCCCCTACTGAATGCAGTTCAGACGGTGGCAAAGATGATTTCTATCCACGAATCTTATCTCTTCTTCGTATGGCGAAGCACAATGACATCGTGATGGTTGCTGGTGACATTAATGCCTAAGTGGGTCCGCTGTAAAACTCTGAACAACACCTGTGAGGCTGTTTTGCAGTCGATGCACGTCAAACAGACAGTGGTACTCTATTCTTGCAACTATGCGCCAACCACAACCTTTACCATAACAGCACTGTATTCCAGCACAAACGTTCACACTATGTTACCTAGCGCCCACAGAATTCCTCAGTGACCTGGACCTAATTTGACTATATTGCCATCAGTTACAGATAGCGCACATCAGCCCAAGACCGTCGGTCAATTCGAAGTAGGTGCCGGGACTCTGACCATGCTTGAGTGCGCACGATTGGCGCTCACTCTTCCCGCTTCAAAGAAGCGTCTGTCTTCTAACCTTCTTACCTGTAACTTGAACTCGCAGTCTGTGGTTCAGAAATATCACTACGAACTGGCCCACGACTTGTAAGTGAGGAATGAGATTGGTTACCCGAACGCTGACTGGGATCGTCACAAATGTGCCATGAGCAATGCCTTTGGCGCATGCTGTACACGCAAAATACGTCTACGCAAGTCTGATCGAAAGCAAAACCATACGATTTCGGTTAGACACGGGTCCTACCAACAACCTTCTCCCAATGAAGTACTGTCTAGGGGTGTGCATCCGATCCGATCAAGATTGCGTGCGCATGCGGAATGGTTCCAGGATACATCCGAAGGTTTCAACTACCGTAGAAGTAGTTAACCCAAGAGACGGAGTCTCATATTGACTTTAGTTTGTGATCGTGGAGGTAGAACTCACGCCGATTCTCGGCACTGATTCGATCCAGTCCCTCGGTATAGTTGTTTTTAAGCATGATCGTTTCGTCCATTCTTGTCAGAGAGAAAGCGACATTAGTGACCAGAATTCGTCTGTGTTTATCTCGGGTTTGGGAAACTTTGAGGGAACCACTCACTTGTCCTTAGATTGTTTGATACAACCGACAGTGTTACCGGTTAGGAGAGTTCCATTTGCGCTCTGTGACAGATTCTCCGCTGAATTGAGCAAATTAGTGTGAGTGTGATAGACAAAGTTGACGAGCCAACCGACAGGGTTACTCAGGTCGCAATCATTAGGAAGAAGATGGGAGATCTACGCGGGTGCGTTGACCCGAAACCGTTGAATGAGGCCTTGCGTAGACAGCATTATGCGATACTTTTCCTAGAAGACATTTTGCCGCATTTGGCCAAAGTTAAGTGTTGCACGTAGGCAGACTTCTCTTCGGCATGATGGCACATTGTTCTAGATAATGAATCCAGTTTCTTTAATATCGTTGCCACACCGTTCGGACGTTATCTTTGACTGCATTTACTGTTTGGTCTGGTGTCGAGTGAAATTTTTCAAAACCGATTGGTGTACGCGGTAGACGATTTAAATGGTGTACTATATGTGACAAACGATGTATTGATCTATAGCTCGACAGAAGAAGAGCAAGGCCCTAATCTCCACCGTTGCTTGCAACGTTGTGTGCAAAAGAATATCAAGTTTAAGCGTGTGAAAATTGAAGTTCGGAAAGGTATGGTGATTTTCCGTGTGCATTTGCTAACAAGCAAAGGGTTCAAGGTCGAGCCAGCAAAATATAAGGCAATTCAATAGATGCTACCCCATAACGACTTGAAGCGAATCCAACGCTTAAACGGCATGGGGAATTAGTTGAGTCGTTTTATGCCAAGGCTCGGTGATATCATGACGCCGATCAGGAAGTTAAATCACAAATGGGTATAGGGGAGTTGGGGAAAGTAACAGGAAACCACCTTTGCAACTATTAAGTACCTTAACAGCAACGTGCCTTTACCCGGATATTACAATCTATCGCAACCTTTGGCGGTACAGTGTGACAGTAGCCAAGATGGAATAAGTGCTGTTCTCTTATAGAATGGAAAACCTTTGGATTTCCGCAGTCGTGCACACACCGTGACCGAGCAGCGCTATGCGCAGATTGAGAGGGAGATACTCGCTTTAGTCTATGCCATGCAGGGTTTCAACGATTATACTTTAGGAAGAAGAAAAACTGTGTACACTGACAGCAAACTGCTTGTGTCGAGATGCAGCAAACCACTGCACATCATTCCTCGTCGTCTTCAGCGTATGCGTATCCGGCTTCAAGACTACTATGCGGATATTGTGTACAAGTCTGGTGCACAGATGTTTATCGCGGACACGCCGTCAAGAGCTCATCTACCGATGCCTGAGCATAATCCAGAAGAGTTCGACGCAGTAAACATACTGCAACATCTGTTAGTGACGGAAGATAATCTGCTTGAAATAAGATGCCACCCAGAGGAAGATGCGACGTTTACAGCTTTGCGATACGGTATTTTTAGATGCTTGACCACAAGCAAAGCAGCTTCCGAAGAAACTATTACCCTACTTCAGTTTTTGGGATGAACTATCTGTCTATGATGGTTTACTGTTCAAGGGAATCAGTATTCTGATTGCGTCATCCCACCGAGGTGAATACTGAGCCAGGTTCCTCACGCTCACCTGGGTGTTAACTATACCACTAACCGAGCGAGAGAATTGATCTATTGGCCAGGAATGACGGGTCAAATCAGAGATCATGTGTCGAATTGCGAGACGTGCCGTTCACACGAAATCCGGCAGTCGAGGGTACCAGTGATGCTGCATGATGTCTCTGATCGACCGTGACAGAACTTGACGGTGGGTTTATGTTGTGACAACGGGAAAGACTACCTACTCACGATGGATTGATATACTGATTAGTTTGAAATTGATTTTCTTACCATTAAGAACACCGAAGCAGTAATCAACAAGGTCAGTTGTCAATTTGCGCGGCATAGAGTACCGGAAGAGCTGATCTCGGACAATGGTCCTCAGTTAACTAGCGCCGCGTTCCAAGCGTTCGCAACCGTAGGAATTCCTGCACCAACAAACCAGACCATATCACAAGCAATCGAATGGAAAGACAGAGTACGCAGTGAAGCAGGCCAAATGACTGTTATTAAAGTCCAGAGCTACCGGCGAAGATCCGTGCATGCTGTTACTGGAGAATCGCAACACGCTTTCAACGGACATCGGCTTGAGCCCAGTTCAGCGACTATACAGTCGAAGGACTAGAACGCTGATGTCGACATCTGCCACACTTCTGCACCCCGTTTCGCCACAGCATGGGAGGTTACAGAATGATCTGAGGAACGATAGTACGATCGCGGTGCACGGATGCTGCCTAGGCTAACAGTGTGGTGACGAAGTGTGGGTACAATCAGCACCCGTTGGTCAGGGGCGGCGGAAGAAAGGTGTGGCGACTGCGAAGGTCAATGAAAGCTCATACGAAAGGGAGGTTGGAGGGAGAGCGCTCAAAGGAAATCGAGTGCATTTGAGGAGACGTCGAACACATGAAGGTGGACTGAGAGTGGAGATCCCGATGGCGTGTTCTAAGGACAGCATGGCTGCTGATGAAACGAAGATGATGCCTAGTGGCAAGATGTATTGGGTGTATAGAAATGGAGGTACAAGGACACGAAAAAAGGGAGGATGTGATGGAAGTGTCATACCAGAGTGAACGGGTGGGCCAACCGAGTGAGCCAGATAACCAATGGTCAACGGGGATAATTGATTTAATTGATGGATATGGATTGGCCGCCATTTATGTGAGTTAATCGTCACTTGTTTAACAGCCTCAAGGGAAGTACCTCGTTACCTCAGAAGGGTCTTTAATTATGAACGTGAACGTGTAACTTATATCGAGGAGTATGGCTTTCCAAAGGTGCTATAATTTTCACCGAGTTATCTTTGCCGAATAAACGCTTGTCCCTGAAGGAGTGAGTCCTGCAACATTAACATCACTGAAGTAGTTACTTCGCGTATCAGCAAGCAGCTTTTGGTTTTCAAGAGACCCAACCATCTATGGAGACGGCGGGATATTAGCCTCAGTGAAAGGTAGGGTGCATAACGCTGCGTTAAGACCGGTCTTCCTGTATGGATCAGTGGCGGCTCGGATAACAGTACAATCCTCTCACATCTGAATCTACCGCACTTCGGTGCTCGGAGCTTAGTTCATCAACTGAATTGAACTGAAGTTGTGTTGATGGTTAGCTCGAATTTGGCCGCAGTCGAGGCGAGGGGCGAATCTATGTGCAGCAACACATCCGCGCTGTGCGCAAACAATGCACAGTCGTCGGCAAACAGGAACAGCTCACACACTGGGTTTATGGTCCCGAAAATACGGAGGTTCAGCAACCCACCATTGATATGTTGCTTTACACAGGCACCGTAATCTCCGTAATGCCTACCGACCTACAGATGACGAGTGAACTGCGCTTGCGCGAACTGAACGCGGCTGTGACATTTGGCATGCTGAAAAATACGGGTGGAACAACCACTAGCTCATTGTCAGTACGAAGCTGATCGTTACTAGTCTATGGTGATGTCCGATGTTTTATACGGCAACGCAACGTTGACGATATACTGGAAGAACGTTCCTTATCTGGGACTCTTCCATCAACAGTGTCCGTGTCGTATTCTGCGCATCGGCTTAGATGACAGAGTTGCGTACACGGTGTTCTGACACAGTGGCATGTATACAGTGGGCCGCATACTTCTGCTGAGGCACCTGAGGTGGTTCGGGCATTATCACCTCATGGATTCCACCCGGATACAGAAGCAGCTGCTTCATGACCAACTGTGTGCAGGGAATCGGCAAGTAGAAAGCCGAATTGACATTACCAGGACATGATCAAGTTGAGTTTATCACGATCTGCTGTTGGTTGCAGGTGTTGGGAGTCGATGGCAGTGGATCGCTGCCGATGGCGACAGCATATTAGGAGGGCGGCTGTCCATGTGCATGAGAAGTCACTACTGCAAGCGGAGAAGTAACTTCTATTGAGGAAGCGATTGAGGATGGTGGAGAGCCCATGGACGTTGAGCGCATAGTGTTGCAGTACATGCAGTCGTGAGTACCTAGGCCAAGCTGGATTAGCAAGCCACCAGTGACACCATGTTGGGCAGACATCCAATAGAAGATCAGTAAGCCAAATTTGGAGCCATCATCAGCGCAGCGCTTGGTAAGCTCGTAGCTACCGAATCGATTTATAAACCCAGGCCAGTAAGGTGGCTGATGCGGTACGTGTGCCGCAGCGTCGTTGCAGTTGGTCTGTAAGTGCCTGCGTGTTAAGATTCTTGCATTTCGAAGTGAGTTGAATGGTATAGGTACACAATCTTCCCATCTAGACTCACTCAGACAGCCGTCACACGCCTGGAAAGTACTGTACGCGCTTTTCATCCGTTCGGGAATCGCCAGCAGTGTGCATTTCATCGGGCCCTGGTAAGGCTCAAAGCGGCAACTCGACTATTGCCAGTCCGTGGTTGAGACCACTGAGCTACGGGGGACGGTAATGACCATCGTGCATTAGTTACTAGATGTAACATCTAGTGCCATAAGTTACTTGGCTGTTTAAGTTTGGTAAGCTCGTTGCATGGTGAGGGGGTTACCCTGTCCTCTGCACGCAGTAACGTGTAAGTCAGTGGATAGTGAGCGGCACTATATCACATCTAGTAACTAATTCATGATGGTCGGGCGTGTGACGGCTGTCTGAGTGCGTCTAGATGTGACGAATTTCTATCTATACCATTTTTGCATTTCAACTATTGGTTGTTGATTGATATCCCGGGTGTGGTTGCGCTTGATGTGAATGTTGGCAAGGTGACTACCTGTCTATTACCCACCACGCCGTCTATACTGGCTCCAGGAGACAACTGGTCGTTGTCGGAGGGGACGGGGTGCACGGTTCTCGTGGCCGTGCTGGGCCCAAAGAATGGTTCCATGCATCCATTGTAGAACGGGCTACGGCCCAGCCACCGATCTGTGTTCTCTTGATATACATGATTTCCCAATTTGACTGACTGGAATTTTGCTGCTATACATGTGGGTCGGCTCCGTTGATGAAACGCGGCTTCTATCCACATGTCTCCCGGTCTTGGTCCTTCGGGTTTACACTGGATATGAAGTATGTGGATGGGTCTGTGGGTAGTGGAGCGCCAGCCACTCATGGTCTCTCGGTAGGCACAGGTTTCCTGTGTCTGTCCCTGTGAAGGCCACAGTGTCAGCCAAACCCGGAAGCGGTTGCCGCCAACCGGTGTGATATCAGTCATAGCAGTACGCCGCCGTCACCCGCAGCTTATTGCCCAAGTCACTGACAAGTAAGATTAAGGTCATGTGTTCCAGTCTGGCGCTTCCGGCGTGTGCGCGCCACTGATGGGTCCCAGTCGGAGGATACGGATCTATCTGTTTCCTGGTTGCGTGGCGGCTATCCGGCTGGTTCTAGCTGGAACCAGCATCCGTACGAATCAACTAGATTGGTGACAGATAGTGTGCTTCAAGCAAATCCAGAGAACAGATCCTCTTCGTCATTTCCGTAAGCTTGTTGGGCACTTTCGAATCCCATAAGGAATTCCGTAGGATCAGCAGCTTTAAATGTGTGGTTAATCTCTTGAGGACTTTTGTCTCATCATCCCTGATTAGGAGCTGTTTCTCTTCCAAACTCAGCATGGCAATATCTGCAATGTGTCCACATGTTGGGGCTCCATTGGTCTCCTTTAGATCTTCTGTGATCAAATTGTTTAGTTCACTGAACTATCCAAGACTTCAACCGCTAATCCACGCTGCTGGTACTCAGATGTATTGTAACCAGTCATGGGCACTCAATCTTCCGTTCTGCCCATCACTGGGAAGCTTTTGCTGTTGTCAGGTCCCCGCACGACAGCAGTTGTCCTTCTTCCATTCGTAACGACATTCTGCTTCAAAATAGCAAATAGAAGACGATTATAAACTAACCAACAGCGTGGGCCATTGCAAGCCACAGCGGGAGGAGGGTGGTGTGTTTGATGATCACTGACGGTTATAACAGCATCCACAAGTATGTCAGATGTGTTGATTGACACGTGCGGCGTGCCTAGCATTCCAAATTGGAGGAAACACCCGAACTAATCAACAGTGTGTTCGATTGCATTCAATTCACCAGGGAGGAGGAGAACGACGAGCAGTTCCCATTCTTAGACGTTCTCATACGAAGGACTGGTGCTGAACGAATGGAAACAACAGTCTACCGAAAATCTACGCATACAGATCAGATCCTCAACTATAGCAGCAATCGTCCGGCAGCCCCCAAATGCAGCTGCATGCGAACGCTTTCCAAACGGGGACAAACCCATTGTAACACCGCAGCTGAGACGAGTGGAGGAAGGCCATCCCTTCAGTCTGCTCAAGCGGAACTCGTACCCAAAAGGCTTCATTTTACACTGCCTCGCATCACAAAAGGCTGCTCAACACACCTCGACAAATGCAACAATTGCAAAGGGATCCACTCTGCCCTATAGCAACGGAATCTCTGAAATGGCATCGAGGCTTTCATTGCCTTTTGGTGTCAAAATTGCACACCAGCCAACGGAAATAATTCGCAGTAAACACTTCAAACTGAAAGGTAAAGTTAGCAAAGAGGAAGAAACTGTTGTGATTTATAAGACCTGCTGCCGGAACTGCGGCAAATACTACGTGGGACAGATCGGAAGAAAGGTTGGCACTAGGCTACACGAACACAGCCTAGCCATTCGTCGCAACGATCAGAACCCCCTGATGTCAGTACATATGGATGCCGAGAACCATCAATTCCACCTGGAGCACGCCAGTATCCTCGGAAGGGCTAAAACTGGCAAGCACGTGAGTTCATTGAAGCCTGGCATCCAAAGCAGCACACGGGCAATTAGCACTTGGACATTGAAGTCGCTTACGAGGCACTACGAACCACGACCTTGAAGCCGCACAAATGACGTTGCCTTGTCAGGCAACGAAAGGTCTGCACAATAATCACTCAGCTCAGAGAACAGCTCAAAATGTGCATCCACACCTCGAGCAGCGGATATTCTCATTTGTTTCCAAAGATTTCGTTCGTTACATATTATTGTTATTTCTTCCAGGAATATCTTTTCCCAACTTAACACAATTACCGATTTTTCGTGTATGCATTGCCGTGATCATGCCCATGCAAGCCTTCCTCGCATTATCAAGAATAAGTCGTTTGCTTATTCATTTAGCTTTTTAAAGTATGTAGTTGCGAAAACTTCGAGAAATCTACTATGTCTGGTTTACTAGTCTGTCCAACTGGCCAGTTGGTGTTGCGAAACGAAAAGGTCTCATCCAGTTGCTGAGTCCACGGAATCTCTTGCCGGATTCAAAAATACCTTCGGTCCAGTGGAATTGACGAATAGGATCCGTTTCTAGGTTTGCTCGAAGCTCACCTTCCTGGCTGAGTAGCCACCTGATGTCGCTGGTTTGGTGTTTGTCACCCAATTCACCGAGCTAGTGACAACTGCGTCAGAAGGCAAGTTCGTTTGCCAGAAACAGGTGAATTCGTTCCTGAGAAGCCGTACTAGAAAATGCATGGCCTTTAGGTATTCAGTCTGGCGAGCTTACAAAGTCTGTCCAAGTAACCTTAACTGGGGCGTTTACACAACTCAAGAAAATCACAGTGTCAAGTTTATCCGCGAAGCCGAACTCCAGTACCAACAGCACTTAGCGTCGAAATTCATTACAAACCCCAAGTTTCTGTATAGACAAGTCAACAAGCTCCGCAGAGGGAGTAAAGCTTTCGTCTACAACCAAGTCGACTGTAGTTCGTAGCCAGTTTGAGCTGATGGCCTCTCAGATTGGAATTTTCCTCAGCTGCAACAGATTGCGATATGGGTGAAATTGGCTCATCAATATTAAGTAAACCATGATTAGGTCTCCTCGCTGACGTCGATGTTCACCACTGTACATCTCAGGGACTGCGGTCTGCGCTGAAAAAAGGAATGAAACGATCCTCCAACGAGTTTGATTGCTCTACGTTGTGCAGCTTAAATGCACTGATGTCGCGCTTGTGCCAGGGACGCCAGGCCTGGATTGAATATTCAACGTGGGGCCTCACGTAGGCTTTCAGCATTGGAGGAGAGATTGCTGGCTCGAAATTTCAGAAGCCCCCGCGTAAGTGTCCAAGATGTTTACTGGCTCATTTTGCTGCCTTTTCAGTCTGTCTCGAGTAGCTAAGATCGTACTACACAATCGCACCGAGGTCGTTTTCTTGAGAATCATGTTGTAACTGCTGGTCCCCAAGTCGATATACATAGATAAGCTGATGGCGTACGCTTACTATTTTGCACTTCGCCACGTCGAAGTGGAGTAGATTATGGGATGACCACACATAAGCCCTGTCGAGATCGCTCTGTAATTGCATGTGCTCATCCACTGTCTTGATGTCACGCCAAAGTTTGATATAATCTGAAAATGGTAAGAAATTCGACTGCAGTACACCAGCAAGTTCTTTACTGAATACTAGGAATAAGTGTGGTCTCAATACCGATCCTTGGGACAAGCCACACTGGACGTCAATTGGGACGGAAATGAAGCTGCGGACCCTCATATTCAGCTGAGGTTAAGTGAGGAAGTTGCCGATCCAACCGTGCACAGGGTCACTGATTCCATATCTTCGGAGCTTGTGCAGGAGAACGCGGTAGTCCAAACAGTCGATCGCTTTCGAGAAGTCCAGGCACGCAACGTCGAGCCCCACTCTGGCATCGGTTGACTGTCCAGCTTGCTCGGGTTAGCAGCAAGTTTGTAGTGCAGGATCGATTTCAGCGGAATCCGTGTTGCTGTGACACCAAAAGTTTGTTGCTCTCAAGATATCCCCTGAGCGGCTCTGCAATTTTTACTTTCCATTACTTCGAAAAAATCTGAGAGGAGAATGATGGGACGGTAGTTCGAGGGCTTCACACGATTACCAGTTTTGCTAATAGGAGTGACTTCTCCATGTTTCCATATTGTTGGAACCTACGTTTCCTCGAGACAACTTTGAAAGTACCTAGCTAATGGTTGGGCAAAGTTCATAGCCGCTATCTTGAATGCCTTTGGTTTGATGTCGTCTACGCCAGGTGAGCTGCGTATGCGCATTGACATTACACTGGTTGCTGTAAAGGTGACATGGTTTAACTCTGGTGGCGATGGAAGGGGTGTCAAAAACGAGTGAAATGACGGTGCACACTGGAAATTGTGGATGAAGTGTTATTGAAGCACGTAGACTGCATCTTGTGCAGTTTGGGCCAGACCATCCTTTACACGCAAAACTGAGTTCCCGCTCTGCACGCTTTCTCCCTCCGTGTGTCCTGTCCAAGGAACGCCCTTCCGACTCACGTTACCCATGCCCCTACAGTAACGTTGTCCAAAAAACTCCTTGATGACAAGCTTTCCAGCCGGTATTTTTTGAAGTAGTTTGTTTCTGTCGGAGGACGAAATACGTAAACCAAACCATGTGCCTAACGGCCCTCTCCACAAACTTGCAATAAGGATACATGCAGAAGTGTCCCTGTGAGTAGCATGGATGTATCTAAACTGGATTAACAGAACAAATCTGTCAAATGAAGCAACACACGAGTGAGTGTTGTTGTATCCTTTTTTCTTTCTCACGCATTTACTGAATTGTAACAGCTCGTCCCATTCCCACTTCATACTATCTTTATGCAGTAGGGCATTTAAATCGGTAGATGATAAAAATGAGCATTTACTTATTTGTTGACCCTTTCACTTTTAACTTTTACTCCAACTATCCTACGGGACTTCTCAAGCATACACTATTTTACCGGTGATAAACCTTTGTTCATGCTTCATTGTTTATTATACTTGATAGTACACAAAAATGCCCCCTCGATTAGTGACGAAAAGTCGGCAATTAAACTCCTTAGGTCAGAGAACCGATCAAGACTACGGCGACCAGTTCGAGCCACCGCTATTTAAACTTAGCGCGACCGTAAGTGTTTCATATTGAACAACGGTGACCCGGCTTAGCGATCTGAAGGAACACATTTCCGGCTTCTCCGTCTCCAGATTCGCAGCATCATAGGTACACACAGCTACCTAGCACTTTCATATGTGCGACTTCAAAGATAACTACTTGAATAGCGAATGGCATTAGGTGGCAGCACTATATGCGCTGTAGAGCAAGCGGCATATCACGCGATACCTGGAGACTTCTAAAGCACCTATATGAACAAAGTTCCCATAAGCGCATTGACAACGTGGATGTGAACAAACCCAACGTTGCATTTTGTTCTTCGCAGCAAGATATTAATTCTTGGCCTTACTTCACCAGCACTGGTCAGGTGGCTACCTTTGACAAGTTTACCGTTTGCCCAAAACGCTAAAACTTGAGGGTAATTAAGGCTACTGGCCCCGATGCATTATCACCGCTTGTCCTAAAACACTGTGTAGATTACCTTGCGGGACATCTGACCGCAATTTTTAACCGATGCATTATGAAGGGCACCATCCCTAACAATTGGCGAACTGCTGGGCTAACACCGGCTCCAAGAAAAGACTCTCAGAAGTACCGACCAATAGCAAGAACATCGATGATGTTGAAGGTCTTCGAGAAAGTACTGGTTCCTCAGATTTTCGCACTCACCAATGCAGACCATATATGGTTGGTTGCATCCGGTTTCGGATTTGCCTGTCACTGTGACTTCCACAGGGACAGCCACAGGAAATCTGCGCCTACAGAGGGACCATGGGTGGCTTGCGCTGCACCACCCACAGCTCCAACCACACACCCCATTTCCAGTGTAAACCGAAGCAATAAGACCGGGATGCATGTGGATGGGAGCCAAGTTTCATCAACGGAGCTGGCGCACACTCCTTCACAACAAACACAAGCACACTGTATTTGGGGAATCAAACGCACACAAGGCGGTGGCTGGACCGTAGTCCGCTCTACACTGAGTGCATGAAACCACTCTCCGAGCCTAGCACGGCCACAAGGACTGTGCACACCGTCCCCTCCAGCAACGACCAACTGCTCTTAGAGCCAGTATGGACGAGGTAGTGGGTAATAGACAGGTAGGCACCTTGTCAACATGCACATCAAGCGCAGCCACACCGGGGATAGCACGCAACAGCCAATCACTTGAAACGACAAGATGAAATAAAAGAAATCGGATAATGCATTGAGATACGGTGACATAACTCTTCACTAAATAAACTGATTATGAACGAATCCGCGATAAGTTCAAGAGGTTAGAAAATATATTCTAAAAAAATGCCACAATCGAGAAAATGTTATGGAAATTAACTTCAATTAGCTTCAGCTACGTGCGCAAGTTTATAGAAGACAGTACCGGTAGCCATTAATATGAGAAAGAAAAACATTAGGACAAAATTAAAAATCCACCACATGAAATAAATAGACTTAGCATGCAAGCACGCGGTTAGTAAATCGAATGCAGCGTACCTACAAACGCTGCGCCTGTTCTGCCTATGTTCTTCACAGCACCCTTCGTCGATTCGATATTAGCACCGAGGGGTCTCGCTCATGACTCACTAGGCTTGCCTGATTCAGGTAACCGCGCCCACATGTGCTTCAGCACCATACACTCGACGTCGAGTGAGTACACCCCCTCGACGCATGCCGCTCCCGCACTTGTCGCTCCATCTCCGAATGCACTAGTGGCTTCTCCCACACCTCGGCAACTGCCCTAGTGATCAGATAGCGCCATGCACGCCGATAAACCGCCTTCGATACACCACAACTGAAAACAACATCAGAGCATGATGGACTCACTTTGATCATGTCCATGTACATTTGGTTTCCCCACATGCCGCTTCCAAAGGCTCAACTAACCATCTAATAGCTGCTTCGGTATCCGCATCGAATACGTACGCCACACATGACCGAGCCACCTCAGGTGTCTCAGCAAATATATGCAGTTAACTGTATACATTCCACTCTGACGCAACACCTCCGTGTCCGAAACACCGTCGCCCCATCCGATGTGCAGGATCCGTCGCAAACACTACTAATGGAAACGCTCGAGATTTCGCACATCCCGCCGGTACATCGTCCACGTTTCACTGCTGTATAGAAGAACGGACAGCACCATGGATTTGCACACCATCAGCTTCGTGCCAATGGTAAGCTGATGGTTGTTCCACACTCGGCACTTTAGCTTCCCGAATGCCGCCGCTACCTTCGATACGCGGATAAGAAGTTCACTGAGTATCTACTGGTCAGTCGACACCACACTCCCAAGGTAACAGATGCGGGAGGTAGTTTCCAATACTTCAGCACCAAACTAGATTCGCAGCACCATTGCAGATTACACCTCCGGTGAAGGCTGCAAGAGACAAGTAGTTCTGCTTGTGTTGATGGTGAGCCCGCATTTGACCGCTGTCGAAGCCAGAGCACTAGTCATGTGCTGCAACTCATCCGCGCTGTGTGCAAACAACGCACAGTCGTCAGCCAACAGCAACATACGGATGGTTGTCTCACAAACTAGGGTTCTCGCACCGAAACGACGGATGTTCAGCAAACCACCCTCAACACGGTGCTCCACACGAACACCGTAAGCACAAGCCGCATCAAAAGCACAAAACATCATTGCATGAAGATAAATATTAAAAAGGGCAGCAGCTGAGACACAGCCTTGATTCACACCAGTGATAACTGCAAAGTCATCTGAGGTCTGTCCACTCAACTGCACTCTCGCCGGCATAACACTGTGCAGACAAACACTTAAACTTAAACTTACGCTGGCAACCAAACTTATCCAACACCAGCCACAATGCCTCGCGGTTCACCTAACAGATGTCTTGGTGAAATCCACACAAAGCGAGTACAACGGCTGGTATTATTCTCTGCACTTCTCCTGCAACTGTCGAGCCGCCTGCACCGTATGTATAGTGCTTCGACCCGAACGGAATCCACATTGCTCTTTACCACGTTCCATTCCACAACCTGACTGACGAGGCAGTTGAGCAGATTCCAGGCCATCACGTTGCTCACACACCTCAGCAAGTTGATGCTACGATAATTCGTGGCACATTGCTTAATCCTCTTGCCCTCGTACAGTAGTAGCGCAAGGGCATCCTTCAGCTCAGGAGGCACCTCCTCCTCAATTGTGCGCGTTGCACCAAGTGGTGCAGCGCGGTCAGTAACGCAGGTCCGCTGTGTTACAATACTTCAGGCGGGATTCCGTCGGCACCGGCACACTTGCCATTTCGCAGCTGAGCAAGTGCTCGCTGCGTCTCATCCAGTGTCGGCGTGTTCGCCAGACTCGCCTTCACATCGTGCTGCTTGAGGCCGTTCAACTTAGGCCAGGCGATCACTGAACGGTTGTTCTTAAAACAGTCAAAGTGATTTTGCCAGCTCTGCATCATATCTGCAGTCTGTGTGCAGACAGCGCCTGAACTACCATCGATCAACGTCCTGAACGGTTCCAATCTCGGTCCATACACCACCTCTAATGAGTCCAACAATTCCTGTGTTGACGTTGTTCAGCATAACATTCCATTTGCTTCGTCTTCTCCATCCACCGTGCATTGTTAGTGCGACGGGACTCTCGGGTCAGTCGTTGTCGAAGATTGCAAAACTGACTCTTCTACTCCAAGTCACTGGAGTCTGCGACATGTTCAGCAAATGCTGCATTCTTCTCCGGCACCAATGCACCAATCGTCGCATTGATCTCATCAAACGAATCAGGCACGCTTACAGACATCGCCGCTGCACACTGCATGCGGTGTCCTATCTTATGCATTCTGGAGCATCTTCACTGGATGAAATAGCGGGACAGTTCGGCTTCTGTTTCTCAATTATGCTGATGCCTTCGGTAGTGTTGAGAGATCAATCTTGCTCATTGAATTGTCTGTATCTGGGGTTCCAACATGTGTTTGCGGTGTGCTGAAGACTAGTGTACAAACAACACTCAGTTCACCCAGATTAATGGAGCGAAAGCTCTTGCATTGCGCTCTAGTCGAGGTGTTTTACAGGGACCCATCGTCTCATCTGCGCTATTTTTATTATACATTGACAAGATCTCCATGCCATCTACCTTTATTGAATGTAAGTATGCTGACGGTGTCGTATTGGGATCCGCAACTTTAACCGCTTTGACCAGGTGGTGGCTAAAATTATTACCAGTACGAGTCCGCTTACTTTTCATCTTCATTTTGCTATGCCTGCGGATTTGTCAGTCCCAATGTAAAAAAAATCAACGTTAGCCCACTGTATCAATACGAAGACTGTTGTTAAGGCTACCGTCCAGGAACGCAACTTTAAGCAGATGGAAGGATGAATCTTCGGTAGCAGTATCAGCTGTTGTCCATCTAAGTGTAAACGTTGTGTTACCCCTCGACTGAAAGTTGTTTTGTGTAGGTAACTTCTTTCTATGCTGAGTGCTCCAGTTACCGTAAGCGCAACCGGTGGAATCTATGTCAGAACATGAGTATACACGCACAGTGTGATCAGCGTATTCTCACGGTCCAGTGTACATTCTTACTTCGTGCGTGCGAGCATGGCGCCTAGATAATGTTGTGTGCACCGAGGAATAGCGAACACAGCTGCCGCTGCCTCTGGGTGTGTGAGGTAAGGGTCCACGATCAACCAAATTACCGCGATGCGGTAGTGTTTCGGGGGGTCCTAAGATAGAGTCGTGGTCATGTGGCGGCACCAGTAAATTTCGCTTTGGAATCTGTGCTTCGTTTCACGTCACGTTAGTCGTAAAGAATTGACAGATAAACTGTAGGCGTGTACATAACTATTATGAGTGGTTTAGCTATTTCTTAAGAAAGGCATCATACTATTAGATACCTTCAACTTGGGGTCTTTAGAACAAAAGTTTTCTAACTTCTTCTGCGATATACCCAAAATCCACGTCAAGGGAATGCACTCTATTGATGAATTAGCCGCAAAATATGAGGATATTTGCTTAATTCGATGTTTTACTGAGCTTAATGGATTTATGGCTTTTCAAGATAGCGGTGGTGGCTGTATCCATTTGAATCAACTGGAACCATTACTTCCAACGTAATGTAACCTGGTATGATGGTACATGAAGCAGTAGTTCACCATTTATCAGACATATGATTACAACGACGTGGTCGTGCATCTTATTTGATGGTGGGTTGGTAGGATTTACAGCCAATGTTATTTTTGAATGCAGGTCAACCCAGTACTAGGTGCAACTAGGAAATCGCTGGTGAAGACAGAAACCTTCACGCAGCATGGAGCACATAGTTTGGGAGAATCCATTGAGAGGCGCAACGATTTCTTTATAAGTGGAGGGAAGAATACAGCGATAACCAACTCTAAGTCGAAGTAAGCATCCACTTCCTGAATTGTAACGCGTTATACTCCAACCGGTGATACGTGATGCACATTGCAAGACAGGGAATTCGTACTGGAGGAGGATAAGTCTGAAGGTGTAAAATTGCCGACCATCTAAAACAGCTGACACGTTCACAAATGCGGTTAGTCTCCGGAACAATTGTTTGGAATTATCTGCAAGGCAGAAATGCGAAGTCAACGAGCAGACACCGAGCCCTCCACACCATTCACGCAACGAATTCTCCCCGTGCAGTTATAACATTTTTATGTATACTTGACTCAGGTAAGAAAGTTATCCACATGGTAGGCATACGGCCTTACCATAGTGTTTCATGGCACATGACAAAAGCCTGGCCACGGTTGTCCCGTACGAGATAACGCACTAATACATCTGACGAAACGGTAGAGTCAAGAGCAGATTGTGATAATGATTTGCATACCCCTTACTTATAATCCGAATCACAAAGATTTGGTTAAATCCGCCCATCATTGTCCTTATATTTCCCAGTGAATGGTAGCATTCCATCATCAGCGATGGGTGTGGCGCCAACAGCTTAACGACCATCAGTGAGAATAGCAAGCAGCAGTGGCTGTCCCATGACGCAAAAGTGGTATGTGTTGTATATTTTGGGGGAAAATATCTGTGTTTGCTTGGGATTATGTTGGGGGATGCACACGATGACGCGGTTCAACATCGCCGCATAAGACGGGAGACCCCATCGATCTTCGGACTTCCAATTGATTGGGTCATACCTCGAGACCATTACATCGCTGTAGTCAACAGAACCATGCACAGACTCTGGACTCTCTTCGACGATCGGGTTCACGTACAAGGCGTTTCGCTTCTCTCCAATTGACTTAAACCGATCAAATAGTGTGGAACAACGAAGTCCCATTGACTGCTCTCAAAGCGCAATTATTTATAAGTGTGCTGCAAGTAAAAGCTAAGCTTTCCTTTACATTTGTAGCGAGAAAGAGGCGGTAGGGAGGCATAGTCTTTATTGACAACGCATAACGGGTTTACAGGCTATAACGCACGCGCACACGTATAGAGGGAAATTCCAACCCACCACGCACCATGCACTGTGCTACCGATCGGCGTAAGATACTGCCCCGACGTCAGTCGATCCACGAGGTACTTTTGACCGATTTGCACGCGTGTCTTTGCTTCCGCTTGTCATGTTCTGACCAGACTGGGTTCATTCTAAGGCTCTTGAATTGTTTAATAGGTGTTGTGTCGCTCTCCTTGGGGTTATCCCTGGTGGTATGGACAAAGCCGTATCTTTCCGGATAGCTGACTTCTCACCACCACCTTTCCCGCTCTTACCGGTCTGGGCCTGATATCATTCGTTGCTTGTAGACCATTTTCGGTTTGTTTCGTAGGCCTCTAGTTGCTTTGTGGACTGACGCCCCTGTTGCCCTCGTTAGTTTCTCTCGTCCTTAGCTTCCTCGGCTTGTCCGTTCCGCTTGTGATTCTTGTCTCCTGCGCCACTACAAAATGAGTCAATTGCTGAGGTGCAAGCTGATGATCAGTTAGTCCACGCATTCTGTGTGCTCAATCACAACACAGACAAACTTCAAACTACATCATGTTTGGAGGTACCCACGAACGCCGTGGATTTTTGGATCACTGTGTGGGATTTCACTGTTGAATCGGGATTACTCTGTTATACGCGATTTTTCCTTGTGCATTGTGCACCAGTATCTTTCACAAGGGGTATTTTTCAAGCTATACAAATTTTGTGGATGTTCTCTGGCTAATTCCGGAGTTCTTGATTTGCCTAACTGTCATCTGTGTCCACCATCTTGAATTTGTTCTACGACAGTCGGCCATTATGACCACCGCACCGGTAACCAAGAACAAAGTATTTTGTACTAAGCAACCGTGTGCTAAGTAGGAAAAGCAGGGTTGACTTATATAAATTGCATTAACTGGTACCATCCGAAATACGTCAAGGTCTGTGGAACTGACATAAAGAAATACAATACGCCGGGTTCGGTTCGGTTCCGTCCGAAGTACACGGCGGTTCCATTTGTAAAATGCATACTAGAGTTAACCCAAAAGTACGAGAACCTAGTCACCGAAACTAAACATCCGTTGAAAGCAAAAATTGCTTCGCTCAAGGCGACAATGGCGAAGCTTGAACCCCATCCGTCGCCTTCGGTTGCTGCCTCGAAACCAAGGAAAAGTTCCAGGCGTTCACACGGCCGCGCAGTATTAGATACCTTGGGGACCACGAAGCAAGTCGTTGTTGCGACCGATAGAAACATGTCTAGCTCCACCGCCCAATCCTCTTATCCAATGTATCGACTGATGCAACATCGGTAGCACCCAGCCTTCCGAGTGACTAACGAAATCTGAAGCGCTCTAAAGACCGATCCACCTATGCAACCGTTGCTGCTCAGTAGCCTCATCCGGTACAGCCACAAAACGGGTCAACGACCAGGTGCAACCTACAGAGACGTCACTAACTCCCTTGATAACCGTGCTTCCCACATCACCGAAGACCAGGTGGAACTGCCAGGCCTAGTTACTTATTTGCACCAACGTTCCTGAGTCAAAGGAAAACTCATTGAGGGGTGAGCAGCTGTACTGTTTAAAGCAATGGAATTTCCTGTGTGATAAAATCAGAGCTCAAGCCAGTGCGACTAATATAATGCGCACCTTTCGACATCCAACCTCGAATCATTATGGAGAGTTCCGGCTAATGCGAGTAACATTGGGATCAACAGATGATGTCGAGAAGGTGCTTTTGTCGGTATACCGCCTGCGGACTGAAAACAGTGGAATACGCAGATTTCCGGATGTCCCATGGTGTGAACACCAGCGGGACAATAATAATTCAAACGACCACCACACGGAGAGTGGCCAATGAATTATTTTCGTTTATGGCGTGCTCGAGCTACCGACAACCAGCAACGAAGAAGCCCACGCTCAGGACCTGAAATAATGGCGTTTCATCTGTGAAGCTCGCTGTGCGGGCGAAGTCATACTGAAGTCGATTATACGGCTACCCGTGTCGGCAAACTACAGAGGCAGTGGCCCGAGGATACTGAAACTAACGGTGCAATCACAACAAATGGCTGTGAGCTTAACTTGTATCTGTCAGTTACTACGTAACACACCTCTTTCGGAACTACGAGTGAAGACAGCAGATAGAGAGCAGCAGCCACTCGTTGTTGTCGCGGAAACGAGATCACTTGCGACTCGTTATACCCAACACAGCGATTCAGAAACCTGCGCCCTAAGACCCGTAGCTATCGAGAACTCTGCTGATGGACAATATATCGCATTTGCAATTAAGACCAGAAACAGAATGCATTTCTATCGAGATTTGTCAATTTACCCAAAAAACGATTAGGCGCCGGTCTCTCATCGGTCAGCACAAATCCATAACATTCATGTGCTCCCAGTTAACAGCTTTTGACATCCGGAAAACCAAGGATCTTGGCTTACTGAGTAAAATTTCCGAAATGCGGCTGCGTCAAGAACCAAAAGCCGGTTACCTCATCGCTATAACGGAAACATGTTTACCCCCTGACATAAGTGACATGGAGATCGCACTGCCAGGCATGTCCATTTTTTGTCACGACCGACGCAGCAACGGTGGAGGGGTGGCTCTGTATTTCCGCAACGACCTGCAATGTGAGCTCATAGAGAATCTGGCCAGCACGGTACCAGTTTCGCTTTGATGCCGTCTACGTTTAAATGGTGATACTTGTGTAGTGGCGGTCATTTACCGCCCTCCTTCCTCTACGCCCGAGATGGACTCCCATCTGGCATCCTTACTAACTCGGGTGACAAACAAAACTTACAGTCATATTTTCATTACTAGTGATTTCAACATCCACGCACTGGAATCCCAAGCAACTCCCGGAGAACAGTTTGGGTCTGATCTACAAGAACTTGTCTCCAGTTACCCGCTGTATGACCACATCAAAACTCCCACCCGATTCCGAGAAAACGATAAGCCTTCGATACTGGATTGGATATTCATCAACGAAGAACTAATGGTCCAGAGGAAGATCGCCGACGTCCTATTGGGTCAGAGCGACCATGTAGTCTTACACTTCAAATATATTTGCTATGCAGGATATCCCGTAGAAATTGTCGAGCCAACAAAAACAATTATATGCCACGACATATTGGCTCGACTAGGTGAGATAGCCAACTGGAGCATTCTGACAAAAGAGGAACCACCAGAATTTGGCAGTGCGTATGACCTCAAATCACAAGCTTCTGTATCAACCCGTCAACAGCCTACGTAAGTTGAAACATGACATTCCTCCTCTTCAAACAGCAGACGGACCTACAGGGACACTAAAGGAGGCGGCGAATACCCTGTGCCTACCATATGCTACAACATTTCAGTGTGATCATTGACCACATAACCCTATGGCAATGTTTGTTTCACCCCGAAAACTCACTCAGATATCGTTCACAATAGAAGCTGTACTAAAAAGTTGTCGGGTGTGCGCAACCACAGCTCAAATGGAGTTGATAATATACACACGAAATCGCTAGCGGCGGCTGGAGAGAGTTTAGATGAGCGTGTGGCTCGATTCTTCCAAAACTGTTTTGAAGAAATATACGTGCCCGATATGTGGAAACACCGGGATGATTCGTCCTATTCACAAGGGTGTTAGTCGTTTCAATCCAGCCAAGTACCATCCCGTTAGTTTACTACCGGTTTTTTCAAAGGTCATGGAAAACTATTATGTCTGATGCCCTAACGGTCTACTTGAAAGAATTTAATCACCTCGCACCGGAACAGCATGGCTCTTGACGAAATCCATCGTCTACTACAAATCTACTACCAGAACCATTCAGCTGGACTGAACCAGTTTTCTCTGTCCCAGGAGTTGACGTAATCTTTCTCGACTTCTCAACGGCGTTCGACCAGTTCGACCATAACATTCTGCGCTTCAAACTCCAGATCTTTGGTATTAGTGATCCTCTCCTAGGGTGGACCAGACGCTTTCTTCTACACCGGCGCCTGGAAATACGACTGCGTGAATCGCTGTCAGATCCCGTCGGGGTTGAATGCGAAGTACCACAGAGTTCGGTACTTGGACCGCGATCATTATTGACTTATATTAAAGATATCACATGCCTCATAAACTCGGACTGCATTCTTTTTGCCGCTGACTTCAAGGTGTGGAGGGCGAGCAATACACCAGATGATATCACAATACTTCATGCTGATTTGGATAGACTAATCCCGTGGTGAATTCAGAACATATTTCGATTCAATGTGGACAAATGTAGAGTGCTGCACAAGTTGGTTTACTCTTACAAACTCAGCAACCAGGAACTTCAAACATCTTCTGGTGAGAAGGATCTGGAAGTTTTAGTCCAGGTCGACCTTGGTTGAAATGGCGCCAAGGAGAGGCATCCAACACGCTTGCCTCCTGAAGCTTACATTTGGATGATTCGGCCCTTCGCTTTTTCCGAAATTTCTTGGCTCGTACATACGGCCACGTACGGAATAGGCCATACAGATCTGGCAGCCATGACTGAGGAGAATCTCACCGCTTTGGAGATACCAAAACGTCGGGCAAACAAAAATGTCAATGGTCTGTACAATTCGCCGTATGAACGAAGGCTTCAAGTGCTCGGGGTCTTCAGCGGACAGTATCGTCGATTGCGCGAAGACCACATTTTGGCCAAATTTTGAGAGATCCCAACCCCACGTGCAGCTACTTACTATGGCTGAGTCTCAACAGAAATTTGAGAGGTCGCTATCTCAAATTGCCAGAGCAGCACAGTCGCTAGGAATGCCGTCGGAATTTCTTTTCCGTACTCGTTTGCAGAACTTGGACTACCCTTCCGGTATCCGTCATACGTGCTCCCACGCTGGCAGAGTTCAAAGTCCGAGTTTACCGTGCGCTGATTTCGCCGCACCATCTTACTTAACCCATTACCCATGGATAAACACAAGTGTCAGTAGGCGATTTCACTGGTGGCTGAATCATAGATTTTGCTCCACGCTTTCCACCTCTTGTATGTGTATACCGGGAGGAGACACGATTTTACCAACATCCTGCTTGTCATCGTTTCTTATAAATTTACCTTGGATTTACAACCTATACTACATATACTCCAGTGAATTTACTGGTGTAAACCCAATTTTGTTAACAATTACTTTATATTTTCCAAATATGACCATAAACATTCTACGGGACCTGTAAGCATTAGCTTTTTTACTTGTATATAACGATTGTTCCAGTGTTCTGCTTTCCCAAATGGCATAGCTAAGCTCCTGCTTTGGTGTTGTTCCCCTCCTCTTTCCCATGTTGGCTGTAGAATTTTTTTATTTATCACTTAGGGTCTGATTTCTTCTTTACTAAAAACTTTATTGGCGTTTTTTCTCAAACGTTATTCCTACTTCACATATAAAGTTCCCATTCTTTTTCAACCCTTTTCAAAAAATGATTTTAAATGTTTTTATTTTTTAAAACTCACACCGTTGATGCCCATTTTTCGTTTTTAAATTGACCGTAATTGTGGAGATGGGAAGAATCCAATCGGCCAAGAGCTGGACTGTTATTTTTCTCCCCAATGCTGGGTCAACCGAGAGATGGGAACTTTAAGGTACCCAAATTCGTTAGAGTCCAAACAGCCCGCAGTGTCGGCGCTGATTCTCTTTTTTTCAGATATATTAGCGAAAAAGGAGAAAACAAGTAAAGATACAAAGAGAGCGAATAACCCAATGAGAGTGGGGGTTAGAACTCTGGTTGCCATCCGCAAAATTGTAGCATTTACGTTGTGATTAGGCACCACAGAAAACCTGGAGGCAGGGGGGCAAAAAGCTTCAGAAGGTACGGTTAAATGAAAAGGTTTTTAATACGGGAAAAACTAAAGCAGGTTCCCGGCTAACCCACGTTAAATTTATACAATAAATAAATAAACGGGGTGGGTTCCAGTGGTTCCATTTTTTTGAGTTCCGAAGTATTTGTTTTGGTGGCCAGTCAATCTTGAATGGTCTCTCCAGAGTGGTCCCATTATTTGGTATGCGCTTCGCATCTTCAAAGTGCAAATTGTTGCTGCAGCCCTCTCTGGGAGTTGAAAGGAAATTTAACATCTACTGGAGGTTCTTAAGGCCGTGTATACAAGGCCATAGTGAGGGCCGTCCTGCTCTATTAGTGAAAATTGGCCTTTCGGTCTAAGGATTTGAGGCGCTTTCAAGTCCTTGATCATCGTTGTCTGCGAAGCATTGCTGGTGTCGGATGGCCAGCTGTCCGCAACGATATGTCGTAGCGATACTAGTTGAAACCGCTAGCTCCCTAGAACAACAGATAGCACTGAATAAGTTCGTTGGCTGGCACGTGCTACGTATGCCTGGTCACCGCTTACCTAGGAGGGCCTTGTTAAGTCTACCAGATGTAGGGTGGCGCAAGGCTCGAGGTGGACAGAAGTTGACTTGACAATGGGAACTGAAGTCACTGACGACCAAAGTGGGTGCCATTGGTTCGTCTCGCCTTCCGGGCTGGAGTCCACGTGACACGCCTTGTGCTTGGCTCGAGACTTTACAGGACATGGCTTGCAGGAGACATCAGTGGCGCGTCTGCTGTAGTCTCCTAATCGGATTGCCTGTTTAAAGTGTGTTTGGTGCTGAGTCATCTGCGAAGTAATGGCTGATTATGACGAGGGGCAGTGAAAGCCGCAAGGAAGCTGTCTCGTCTACACCGTCTTCTCTTTGTACGATAGCCAGCGGTTTGTGACGGTATGTTGTCTACACAAGATGTAGGCGCCTTGACCCTGAATGTTTGCTTAGGGCATTAAGGTTTTCAGGTAAGTTCCCCTTCTCGCCCTCTTCTTATTCTTTATTTCATAGGTCTTCATAGTTGTATGGCAGCGAAACATCGGCGACTGTCTCGAAAGGTCCGTCGCATTAAAAATGCATGGTGGACGGAGAAGGCGAAGCAGATGGAAAGCTACACCGAAAGCTGCCAATACAAGGAATTTCTTGACTCCTTGAATGCCGTGTATGGACCGAGGTTGGAGCCGTGGAGGATGCTGATCGATGGTAGCTCAGACGCTACCTGCGCACAGACTGCAGACATAATGCAGATCTGGCGGCAACACTTTGACCGTCTCTTGAACAACCGTTCAGAGATCAGCTAGTCTACTTTGAACGACCTGAAGCAGCACGATGTGAAGGTGAGTCTTTTGGACACGCCGACACTGGATGAAACGCAGAGAGCGCTTGCTCATCTGTGAAATGGCAAGTAGGCAGGTAAGAAAACATGGTTGCAAAGCGATCACTTTTCGGTTACTCACATAAGGCAAATCCGTTTACTAGCATAGCTGGGATACACCTAACCTACTGAAAGTTGAAGCGAAACTAGGAGAGTGTGTGAATTTATTCGGATGGACGTTAAATTAATCAGGCCAATTGGTAAAGCCTGTGTTGTCGATGAAGGCTGAGCTTATTTGACCCCACTTGACACAGTTCGCTGACCACTTCGTAAAGCAAATTGGGTCAACCGAGCACTGATGCCACCTTTGGTCTCATCAAAGTTCTATGCGGATGGATCCATTATCACGGCCACGGCAGCGTGAGAGATTGCAGTAACATCCACTGATTGCAAAGCTCCGGTTGCGTTAACTTGATGACTATCGATTCCGCAATCTTAAGGAAGCTTCTCTTAATCCCCTTAGGATATCGATTTGACACGGTGTGGAAAAAGTTGAAAGCATCATTGGTCAGAATTTTTGTGTCCATACTGAGCCAGATGTTCAAGGATAGAAATTTTGACACTTCCGGCAGCGCCTTTTCGTAGAGACCCAGGACAGTGCTCAGCTACCCATGTTGACAGACGCCTAATCGTATGTCCGAGGTACTTAGCACCACAGGTGCAAGTAAATTGGGATACCATGTACGATTCGGACTTGGCCGGTAAGCTGTCTTTAAGGAGCTGAGTAATAAATGGAACGGTCTCAGCAAGAACGTGTGGATTTGCGGCTGGGTATGTTCGTGTCACTACAGCGGAAAGTCTTCTGTTCAGTGGATCGAAAGCGATGTTACCCTTAAACGGAACCGTGAGAAACACATGCCGACGGGATCCCGCCTGAAATATTAAAACACAGCGGACCCGCGTTGGTGACTACGCTGCACCACTTGGTGCAACGCGTATGTACTGAGGAGGAGGTGCCTGCTGAGCTGAAGGATGCCCTTGTGCTACTACTGTACAAGAGCAAAGGGAGCAAGCAATGTGCGACGAATTATCGTGGCATCAAATTGCTGAGTTGTGTGGACAAGGTGATTGCCCGAATGTTGCTCAACCGCCTCGTCAGTCAGGTTGTGGAACCGAACGTGGCGGAACAGCAGTGTGGCTACCGTTCGGGTCGCAGCACTATATCTATGGTGTTTGCGGCTCGTCAGTTGCAGGAGAAGTGCAGAGAACGACCCCAGCCATTGTACTCTTTCTGTGTTGATTTCACCAAGGCATTTGATACGGTGAACCGCGAGGCACTGTGGCTGGTGTTGGGTAAGTTTGGTTACCCGCGTAAGTTTGTAAGTTTAATTGAATGTCTGCACATTGGTATGCGAGCGCGGGTGCAGCTGAGTGGAGTGACCTCGGATGACTTTGCAGTTGTCTCTGGTGCGGAGCAAGGCTGTGTCTTAGCTCCTGCCCTGTTTAATATATATCTTCATGCAATGTTGTCTTGTGCTTTTGATGCCGCTTGTGCTTGCGGTGTTCGTGTAGAGCGCCGTATTGATGGTTAATTGCTGTTCATCTGTCGTTTCGGTGCGGGAACTCTAGTCTGTGAAACACTATCTGTATGTTGCTGTTTGCTGACGACTGTGCGTTGTTTTCACACAGCGCGGATGAGTTGCAGCACATGACTAGTGCTCGGGCTTCGACAGCGGCGAAATTCGGGCTCACCATCAACACAAGCAAAACTGTCTGTCTCTTTCAGCCTTCACCGGAGGTGTAATCTTCAATATTGCCGCGAATCAGCATTGGTGCTAAGTAGAGGAAACCACCCCCCGCTTCTGCTATCTTGGGAGTGTGTTTTGTCGACAGACCAGCAGCTACACAGTGAGCTGCGTATTCGCGTGTCGAAGGCAGCGTCGGCATTCGGGAAGCTTGCGTACCGAGTGTGGAACAACCATCAGCTTACCGTTGACACGAAGCTTATAGTGTACAAATCCATGGTGCTGTCTGTTCTTTTACACGGCAGTGAAATGTGGACGATGTACCGGCGGGATGTGCGATATCTCGAGCGGTTCCATCAGCAGTGTTTGCGACGGATTTTGCGCATCGGTTGGGGTGGCAGAGTTGCTGACAAGGAAGTGTTGCGACAAAGTGGGATGTATGCAGTGGACTGCATACTTTTGCTGAGACACCTGAGGTGGCTCGGTCATGTGAGCCGTATAGATTCGACGCGGATAATGAAACAACTAGTATATGCTCAACAGAGTATTTGAAAGCGGCATACGGGGAAACGAAAGTTACGTTACCAGAACATGATCAAAGTGAGCCTCTCCCGTTCTAATCTTGATTGCAGGTCATGGGAATCGAAGGCGGTTGATCGGCGTGCATGGTGCGATCTGATCACATAGGCAGTTGCCGAGGTGCAAGAGAAGAACTCATGAATGCGGAGAAGAAGCGGTAAGTGCGGAAGCGACAGGCGCCGATGGATTGTACTCCATCGACATCTAGCGCATGGTGCTGTAGCACATGCGGTCGCGAGTGCCTGAGTCAGGCGGGCCTAGTGAACAATGAGCGAGATCAGGCGGGGCCAACAGGGAAACGACGACGGGTCCCGCTGAGAACGTAGGCAGAACCGGCGCAGCGTTTGTAGGTACGCTGCATTCGATTTAGTAACAGCGTGCTTGCATGTTGAATCTCTTTCAGGTGGTCGATTTACTTCATTATCGTAATGCTTTTTATCTCATATTACTAACTATCTACTATTAACTTGCACACGTCGCTTAAGCTAATTGCAGTCAACTTTCAGAACATTCGCGCTTTTGTAACATTTCCTTCAACTATGTATTCTAACGTCTTGAACCTATAGCGGATTTTTGGTAAACAATTAATTTATGTGCTCATTAATTGAAGAGGTATGTCAGCATATCTGTAGGCATCATTCGATTTACTTTATTTGATATTGCCATTTCAAGTGAGTGGCAGTTGCTTGGCATCCCCGTTGTGGCCTCGCTTGGTGCGCAGGTTGACAAGGTGCCTACCTGTCTGTTATCCACTAGCTCGTCCATACTGGCTCTAAGAGACTGTTGATCGTTGCTGGAGAGGACGGATCGCACGGTCCTTGTGGTCGTGCTAGGCTCGGAGAGTGGTTCCATGCAGTCAGTGTGGAGCGGACTTCGGTCCAGCCACCGCCTTGTGTGCGCTTGATTCCCAACTACAGCGTGTTTGTGTTTGCCTGTGAAGGAGTGTGGGCCGGCTTCGTTGATGAAACCTGGCTCACATCCACATGCCTCCCGGTCTTATTCCTTCGGTTTTACCTAGGATATGGGGTGTGTGGTTAGAGCTGTGGGTGATGCAGCGCAAGTCACCCTTGGTCCTTCTGTAGGTATAGGCGTCCTGTGGCTGGCCACAGTGACAGGCAAATCGTAAACCGGATGCTGCCAAACATGTGTATGTACTGCCGCTAACGCACCAACATGGCGGAAGGAATGAGGGTCTCGATGTTCTTATTGCTCCCCACGGATTTAGTGTTCACTGCAGACTTCGGTGTGCTTCTCAGCTTGATTCAAAGCTGAGGTACATGCTTTGTGTTCGGACAACCGCGCCATGGAAAATACACATGTCCAGAGTTCACCATGGATGTTGTTCAGAAGCGTTGTGGTACACCATTCAAACTGGTGTGGTGATTATTTGGCTGAGTCTAGCTGCGACGAATATTCTCAAAAATCTCTAACCAAGTACCTATGACATCTGCGGATTCGAACCCGAACTTCAATCATTTACTGTGATAACGCAACAGTGATACAATCGTGTACCAAGGGGGGGGAATTCAGAAAAGTTACCGTATTGTTTTATGTTTTTCTTCAGATCACTGTTAATTTACCCACTGCAATCTCGTAATACTTGGGATATTTTACTTGGTACAGAAGCGGTGGGGTGTCTGCGCCTCTCAGTGGCCGTCTATGGTTGTCCATTATGAAAGTGGTGCGTTGTCTCACGATACCATGTTTGATATGTCTAGGTATAATACCAACCAGTAGATGAGGTTCGGAAACCTAGAGCACTTTCTGTAATTGCTACTCAAGACCAAGTACACAGCACAAGTTGCTTACACATAAAATCCTCCTCAGTGATTGTGAGCCATCCCCAATCAAACCAGCAGTGTACCACCTGATTTGGAGGCAGTGGTAGTGCGACGAGGAGTGGGCGACGAATGCAGTGGGAAGTATATTGACAAAATGAGCTATGGGAACATTATTTTCATAAAGTGGTCTTTCAACAAGCAGTATCAACGACAGATAACTGTGGTCAAGCGTGTGGCTTGGTCCAAATGCATTGAACCCGCTGACCCCGCATAGCCTGTTTACAGTTCGTCACCTCGACATCAGATAAGGCGTAATCTGTTTGTCCACATAGGATTCAGTGATTCATTTTGAAACATCGGGATATTCACACTGACCCTTGTGGTACAGAAAGGTTATCGTCTTAAGCCAACCTTTACTCCGCCCTTCCGCATTCCATGCGGCTGTGCCATGCGTCCTGCGAATTATGCCCCCTTCCATTGGGCTGGGCGTAGCTATCTGCCGAGCTCAGACCGCCCCCTAGCCCAAAATGTAGGATAACGGGTTAACCTGTGTTGAAATGGTTTCGCAGATGGGCGGACAAACCGACGAAGGCAACCGACTGCGCTCATGCGTTATTGGAGTATTGCAGCCTATCCAACAACAGTGCAGGCTTGAATCGGAGCCGAATGACGAGGTAGTGCGAAAAAGATGTTTTCACTTATCGCCTAGCCTAAGTGCACGTATTTGATTGTCATGACTCTGTGGCTTGGTGTCCAGAGGCGGTATCGCTGATGCGCTCAAGTTCCGTTCTCATGGCTAGGAGATCGATTATTGGCCTCATGGATCCCACGCCTGCGGCGGCTTAACGCGCACAGTATCTAGCGCCATTAAGGTTGCCTCCACCGCAAACGTGAGAACACAGTCGAGACAATGATAGCTCACGTGCTTCACCGACGGGTAAGGTATGGCACAACCTGTGCCTACACGACTGAATGCGCACACTAAACTTGGCCGTACCTGCCGGGTGTCAGCGCAACTCTACCTTCCACGATCGATCGCCAGCGACGCGATATATTCCGCTCTTTACATCGGGTCTCAGTTGCTCTCTTCCCTCATGTAGAATCAGGCCCATTGGCTCCAGACTGAAATGGCACCAACTGGAGCAAATCCGGTTTGCGAACCAAGCCTGCGCAAGGGATGTTCTATTAGGAGATTCCTACTGCCCTGTGGCGTTTTCACTTCGCTCATTTTCGCACAGAGACGCAGGCGTAACGAATGTGGGACAAAGGGCTTGGTAGGCAGGGCAGCTTAATGGAGCACCCAGCCGAACCAACCTGGGTTCATATGACGAACCAAACAAATGTTTGTGACAGGCGCGGCTAGATAGAGCGTGCATGTGACCCAGTTTGTGCACAACTGGGGTGGTTCCGGTTGCGGGAGCTGTGTCAGACGCGCACTCGGGAGATCACAGACAATTGCAGCACACTCAATGCGCACTATCGATTTCAAGCGCGAGGATTGTCCCAAACATTCTCAAGACATGTTTATCCCATGCAAATGTTTAATGGGCTCTTGTTCTAAAGGTCAACTCCATAAATTCATCTCCGACGAATATAGGGCGTTAAAACCAGTGGGTACCCATACTCCACAAATGTACAGTCAGTCTGAAGTGCGTAAAGCAGCAATGTTCATGCGACCAATTATCTCCATGGTTATTACTCCGCGCCACACCCCTAATAAATAGCTGCACATCATATTGTCAAAGGAACGAATCAATCGAGTCTGATTTGATCGAATGCTGTTCAAGTCAAAGCTAGCGCATTTGGATGGGACTCAACCTGAGAGTCAGTCTAGGCCAGTAGTTAAGTTCAGCTGAAGCTGGTAAAGCATACCTCATCAAACACCTTCGAACTAACTTCCTACTTGAAGTATGTCTATTTGATCGGAAATCGAATGTGCTTTCTTGATATTTAGTCCCTCTTAATCAACATGCCTTTGAAAGAGACTCTTGCTTACTTATATGAGTTTATCTCAGAACTGCGGAGTTATTGAAGAGCATACTTCTTTTATGCACGCAAAGCATCAGGTTCTACTTTCAAGTGCAAGTATATTGACAGATAGACGATGCGGCGTTAGGCAGCCCATTATGCCAGTTGTTGACAGGTGTGCTCATGAGTATGATTGAAGAAATGGCAGATGACCTCATAAGGTCGACGTGACCCTCCTATCTAAGCGTTACGTTGATGATATACTGCTAACTATGGATTCGGAATTCGATGTTGCGCATGGGGCCGAAACACAACAAAATATACCCGAAGGTTCAGTGACGCATGACACTGAGCAAGGCACTTGTCTCTTGGCGACCGAACGGTTCTATCAGAATATCTGCGAAGGAAAATGGTAATCTGGACTGGTCAATAATAACATTTTATGAGTTTCTTCCTTATTCAACCCAAACGCTGTCTCGTCCGGACACTGTTTTATCGGGCCTGTACTCTCTGCACCACAGACATTACAGAAAGAAAAAGAGTGATCTGCTGTTCGATATGCTACCATCCCATGGTTATCCGTTGCAACTTTTAAGCGCGTCAGCATAATAACCAAGCGTGATCATGTGCTTAGTCCCAAAGACATCCATCTTTATTGAGTTACATTTCAAAGGTAACAGTATTGCGAAGGCCAAGCCAAGTCAAGAGTGTTTTATGCACCCATGACGGGTGAATACGCACGAACATGGATAAATAATGAAAACGAATAATACATGAGGATGGATATAAAACCATATCGTTAAAAATGACCGAAAAAATATCTCTGGAATAATATACTAACCGATTCTTGAGTGAAACGTTGTATAGTTCAAAAAAACGGGACAGGCACGGAACTACTGATGCATCATAAGCCCTTGCGCGGGCGTATATACTTTTATAGCTCTGCCTGGTCGATGAGGCTGATACGCATACTGACAACGTTCTGTGGAGGGAATGGCTAACGTCGGCGAGTATTTTACATGCGTTTGCTGTATGAGTTGACATGGCTGGCTACAGATGTAAACGAGTTCCAGCCTTGAAATGACACTACACCAGGACATATACTTCCCTGATCTGGCAATTACTTTGAGGAGACCAGGAGACCAGGGAAGATCACAGGAGAGCAATAGGTCCAGTAGGGGAATACACATGTGGTGACAAAACGCTGGATCACAAAACTGGGTATGGAGGAATATCTGAGACGTGGAACACAGAATGTGAGTCTTCTAACTTTAACGAATGTTTCGTTCACGTGAAGGGACCACGTAAGCCCACGGCACAGTGTCACTCTCAGATATTTTACTGATGTGAGAGAGGTCAAACATTCACCGTCAATGCAAAGTTGCGGACAATGCGTTAATATCTGCTGGTAGCGATTTTCTTTGAACAGCGGAAAAGCACATCCCTGCATTTTGGGGTGTTACACGGGTGGGCAATGGGATTTCGACCAAGCTGTGAGGTTGTCCAGGTTGGTTTGTACTCAGGCCGAAAACGCTATGCTTGGATGATGGACACCGAGGATTACGTCGTTCGCATACTACAACAAGAGGGCTTCATCATGGACGGGGATTGTGGTAACATAAGTGGAAAATAACAATGGGGACAAAACGGCTCATGGAAAGACACTAAAGTTCGTGGTGTGAAGAAGAGCTTTTCCTATTAACCTGGTAAACTGGTACGCCTGGTAAAAGAAGCAACAGCAGAAGTTCGGAATTCTGAACTTCAGTACCTAATAGATCGTGCAACAGTAGTTCGTTGTTCGCCCAACTGAAAGCGTTACTAAAACCCAGGAAACAACTTCGGATGAATTTGTTTTTCTTATCCAGGGACTATATCACAGTGTGTACCAGATATGCTACTGTATTTAAGGTGGACTATGCACTGCGATATGCAAACTGATGAGGGTCATGCAAATGAATCTGGGCCGAGATCCTTACAAGAATAGGCCTCTCAAAGGTCTTCAAAGTATCTGACGTGTAAGCGATTGACCGATATTTGCAGGTTCTTTACTTTGGTGTGATGCTTGCGCTTCTTCAAATGTCAGCTATCTTGTGCCGCTTGAAGCACAGTGTGTACAATTAAGCGAGAGGCTGTGCCAGCTAATCTGCACACTCTTTGAGAACTACAGCAGTGAAAGCCGTAAGGAAGCTGTCCCGCTGATGCTGCCTTATCTTTCCTTGATAGCCAGCTGTTTGTGATGGCATGTTGTTAACATAAAGTGTAGAAGCCTTGACCCTAGGTGTTGGCTTGGGGCACAAAGCTTTTCCGGTAAGTCCCCCTTCTCGCCCTCTTATTATTCTTTATTTCATAGTTCATCATGGTTGTATGACTGTGAAACATCAGTTCAAATGGTTGATGTACTACTTTGGTTGATGATCAGGATGACCCTTTGTTGAAGAGAGATTTGATATCAGGGGAAGCAAACATATGTTTTTGATAGTGCATCTTCAGGCTTATGCAATTATGAATTGTCGAAAACGTATGTTCCTTCACACTGACTTCTGATCATGCTATGGGCTTTTTTAAAGTTGGTGAAGTGCTGGAGTCCCTAAAACGCAGGGCAACAAAAACTGATAAATGTTAATGACACCTATGTTACTAGCGAAGAGGAAGGTAGCGAGGGTTTCCAGTGGACGCTACATAAGGCTAAATGCGTATCTTCTTTACTTGTTTCAAATATTGGGTGACCCAATTCATGCATGCCGCTATTAGCTGAAGCACAATCACAACACCCACGTTAGACATAATCTCTACAAACTGTATGGACAAAAGAGCGATCCAAATGCCAACTAGAACTACTTTTCCCTTCGGGTTTCCCTCTCCGTAACTCTCCCCAAAACCGGTCTATTTTTATCCCACCGTGGACATTTTTCAAAAAAGTGACTGGATATTGCTCTTATCCCCTGTCACTATCTAACATAAACTGTTTTACTGGAGAATCGCCTTACAGTTTACCCAGACTGGATTTGCATATCGTTGGATGCTGGAACGCGGCAAGTGAGTCAGCGTTTCTATTTGTGCATATTTTACTAGAGTCATAAACTGCTAGCATGCATTTCCCTGTAACTGACACCTAAGGTGGACCGCGCCACACCCTCAACACCCTTTTGCTAGCTCTGATATCCATCACTTAGCTTGGTCATTCAGACCATCTAGGACTTTGAAAATGCATTCTTATAGGTTGTTTACGTGCAATTCATACATTCGGGGTATACTACACTGACGATAAACTAGTGAAAAAGAGCATGTTCGCAACATTTTGTTTCTAATTTCACAATCCCCTCTATCGTCAATGCACTTGAAACCTCACAAAGTAGAGCGACCAAACTCGTTAGAGGATCGTTTCATCTCTCGTACCAACGCCGACTGTAGTCTCTGAGAGTGTACAGTGGGGAATATCGACGTCAGCGAGGAGACCTAATCATGGTTTACTTAATACTGACAAACCCAACTCACCCATGTCGCAATCTGTTGCAGCTGAGGCAAAATACCAACCTGAGAGGTTATCAGCTCAAACAGCCTACGCACTACTGTCGACCTGATTGTCGACGCAACGTTGTATCCGTCCGTGTATTCCTTGCCTGGAATGTCCTTCCGACTCACGTTATCCTTTCCCCTACGTTAACGCTATTCGAAAAACGCCTTGATGAAACGCTTTCCAACTTCCATTAGTTGATATTGTCCGTTCCACTTGGAGGACGAAATAACGTCAAGCTAACCAATCGCTTAATGGTCCTCTCCGCAACCTGCTGGTGAGGATACATGCAGCAGTGTCCATGTGAGTAGCCTGGATGTATCCAAACTGGATTAACACATTACCTCTGTCAAATGAAGCAACGCACGAGTGAGTGCTGTCGCTTCCGTTTTTCATGCTCGCGCATTTACTAAACTATAACCGCACTTCCTACTATTTTGTGTATGCACATCCCATTCCCACTTTAAACTCTCGTTGTACAGTATTGCATTTAAATCGGTAGATGCTTAAAATAACGATTTACATATATGATGACCATTTAAATTTTAACTTGTACTGCAACCTTCCTACGGGATTTCTCAAGCATTTGCCTTTTTACCCGCGATAAATCGTCGTTCATTGTTCATTGTAAAGCATTTAAAGTGCTGGTCGTTTAAACTGATGGCGCACCTCTTGCTCTTATTGTCACCCTAACCATAAACGAAATATGTTAAGCCACAGCTAGTTTACTAATGATAGCGCATTATTTACTGTTCATTGTGTGAATGACCTCTTTTTTGGTTAACAACCGTTGTTTTCGTGCATACAATTGGGCATCTTGCACGGAAAATCGTGTGGAACTCGTGTTTTCATTACAATGAAGCTTTAACTCGGAAGTATGGACCTCTCCGTTAGCTGGGACGCACCTTGGCCGGCTGGGACGCACCTTGGCCGAATCAATTTGCAAACGAGGTATCATTGACCCATCAAAAAAACGAATAACTGCCGACCTCCCATCGGTCGGCATTCTCCCACCCGTGACCGCTTCACCCCTCTGTGGGCTCCTAGAGACCGAGAAACTGGCCTGCTTGTATACGAATGCTCAGGGTCTTACTAACAAACTGGCCGAACTGAAAGATCACCAAGCTTTCTGGTTATATGATATCATTGGTATCTCCGAGACATGGTTGCACACGGGAATGACGGACGCTGAAGGGTCGCTACCCGGCATGTCGCTGATCCGGAGCGACTGGCTCACAAAAGGAGGAGGGGTAATCCTGTACTACCGAAACGACTTACAGTGCGAAGCCGTGGAGGATTCAGACTCGCCGTTCCCGGTTGCAGTTAAAAGGCAGGGACGCTTGCCTTATTGTCTTGGTGTACCGCGTCCCTAACTCAACACCCGGAACCGACTACCACCTAGCGGCTGCTTTAAGGTGCAGTTTACAACAAAAGTACACTCACATTTTTGTCATGGGTGATTTCAACGTACATTGTTTAGAAGCCCCTGCCACGATCGGCGAACAATCCAAAACCGATCTACAAGATCTAATAACTACTGTTCCCCTTTACAACCACATCACTTTGCCCACTCGGTTCAGAACAAGTAACAGGCCATCTGTGCTAGATCTTGTGCCTACCAACGAGGAGCATATGACTGATGTGTTGGTTTTAGACTGCCCGTTGGGTCGCAGTGATCACGCAGTCATCAGTTTCAACTTCGTCTGCCATGCATAATATCCGAATAATAACAATGATACTGTGCGAACCATCAAAAGGTATGACCGACTGGCCCAGCTCGCCAGCGCCACAACTTGGTCTTTCCTTGAAGAAGAACCCCCGAAAGTCGCCTGGCTCGAGTTCGTCAACACATTCAGCCGCCTATCAGCAGAACATCACAAAAACGTTCAGTGCCAACCACAAACTGTTGTACAAGCCCATTAATAGCCTACGAAAAGTGAGGCAAGGATTTTCTCCACTCAAGACGGCTGATGGCCCAAGAAAAACGTCTATGGAAGCTGCAAGCGCGCGGCAGATGCAATACACCCCACGTTTCAAAGGGTCTTGCCACCAAGCCATCTACCAAGCTTTGTATTCTGCTCACCAGGACTAACCCACATCACTTTTACCGCAGACGCTGTATTGCAAAAGCTGACTTCTCTACGCAAACACAGCTCGCCGGGTGTCGACACCATTCGTCCAGAGGCATTGGGAGCAGCAGCAAGCCAACTGGCAGGACCTTTAGCTCAGTTTTTCCAGCGCTGCTTAGAGCAGAACCAAGTCCCCACTATGTGGAAGCTTAGAATAATAAGCCTGATTCACGAAGGTGGAAGCAGAACTGATCCCTCCAACTACCGCCCAGTAACCCTACTTCCTATACTATCCAAGGTCATGGAAACCATAGTTGCCGATGCACTGGTGTGCTATCTGGAAAACTGCAACCTCATCACTCCTGAACAGCACGGTTTCCGTCGACAGCGGTCATGTACAACTAATTTACTAATTGCACGCAGTAGTTGGACCGAGGCAGCTGACGCTGCAGAAAGCGTTGATGTGATCTACCTGGATTTTTCCAAGGCTTTCGATCGTCTAGACCGTCGGATACTACTATCCAAGCTGCAGCATTACGGGATCGGAGACCCTCTTTTAAGCTGGATCGCCAACTTTCTGTTTCAACGGCAATTAGTGGTCAGAGTTCGGAGCTCTTTATCGGACCCCGTACAAGTCGAATGTGGTGTGCCGCAAGGCTCGGTTCTAGGTCCACGTTTGTTTTTGGTGTTTATTAGTGACCTTGCACAGGGAATCGCTTCATATTTCCTAATGTTTGCCGACGATATCAAGATCTGGCGCAGGATCCAGGCGAATTCCGACCAACATTTGCTTCAGAGTGACTTAGATACAATGTATCAATGGTCGACCCAAAACCTATTGCATTGCAACGTCAGTAAATGCAAGGTGCTTTCCATCCGACATCAAAGCAGCTACTCATACCGACTCGGAACAGATGTACTGCAACAATCAACTCTCGAACGTGACTTGGGTGTCCTGGTTCAAGATGACTTGGGTTGCTCCAGGCAATCCGAAAAGGCCTCGAAGACCGGGAACCAACACGTCGGGCTGTTGAGGAGGACGTTTGGACAAGTAAACAGCTCCATATTTTCGGCAAATGCTCAGTGCGTATGTTCGCCCCCATGTCGAATATGCAATTCAAGCCTGGCATCCATGGCTGAAACACGACCTTAATGCACTGGAGCAGCCACAACGGTGGGCATCTAAGAATGTAATTGGAATGCGCAATCTTCCCTACCAGGAGAGGCTGCGACGACTAGGGTTGTTCAGTGGAAGCTATCGCAGGCTACGAGGCGACCTGATTACGACATACTTGATTCTGCGAGACCCACATCATGTGTGCCGCCTTTTACTGCAACTCAGCAGCAATACAAACCTGAGGGGCCACACCTTAAAACTCGCAGAACAATACAGTCGTCTGGAGTGCCGCAGTGATTTCTTTTCCATCCGTGTCTGTCACCCGTGGAATGCTCTCCCAGAATCGGTCGTCTCTGCACCGACACTAGCAGTATTTAAAAGACGGTTGGGCGATGCACTCAGCCACTTACACTTTGTTATTAACACTACGTCTCCATCCTACTACTGCAGTTTACCATGGAATTATTTGTTGTTAACTGTGGGTGTTGTGAATCTAAGTGGATCTCAGGACTGCAGCGAAGCAAACGATAAGTCATTATTTTCGTATTTAAAGTATTAACTATTTTACTATCCTTATCATCATTATTTTTATGTTGATATCCCCACCAACTATCCAACCGGACTTGTAAAGCAACACATCTTAACTCGTATAATTGCATTGTTCATTGTTCACTATATGTAAGCACTGAAATATTTCTTTTGGATGTGGTAGAGGTAAGTAAGCAGTCGCAGACCATTCAGTGATTTGGCTAAATGTCGTGGAGACTTTTCAATCAGTAGGCTTTCTCGATGTAAATAGTCGCGTGAAAGCCCTGTGATGTAACAAAGGTGACCCCCAACTAAATGAAGTAATCGTACTTTTATCTCTCATTTCGCAACTTTTCAATTCTACCTGAACGACTATCATTGAACGCGTGGTGTAGTATGTGGAGTAAGCTAAACCAGCACACGGAAATACACGCACTACCGCTAAAGGCGTGGCTACATACGCGTCTGTTACAGTTGTGCAAAATCCAAGGGTGTATTCACTGGCTGCACATGACGCAATCACACAGGGCGTCAGAAGTGCCATACACGCGCCTATCACTCCACCGAGTATTATTAGCAAATGCCCTCACAAATCGGTTACTCCTAGACGAGCACACGAATCGTCGCTGGTCGTGTGTTCCAGTGTTCCTGAATGCAGCGCGAAACCCATAAAAGCTAATCTGCTGCCCGACCAAACAGTGGGTTACCATATGTTTACTATTATGCGTCTAATCTAAGGCGGCTAGAAAGGCGCGCATCATAAGGCACCCAAACTCAACCAACTACAAAGAACCATTGGTACAACGTATGACGCTACAAACAACAAATGATGTTGAGAAGATACTTTTGTCAGCCATCAGCATTCGCACTGGACGATGTGGCTCTCGGTTTTCCTTCGACCTCCCTTGGAGCAAGCATCAGCAAAGCAAACAGAACCCCGATGCCTTCCACCAGCTGAAAACTCGGTCTTCATTCATGGTGTACCGGATCTTCGCACTTCCGATGAGCACGAAGCTCAAGCCCATGACTGAGGGAAATGGCGTCGTCTTCGTCAGGCGCTGTCACACGACAACGTGATCGCCAACTCGTTCATAAGACTATCCTCATCATAAAAACAAAAGGGCTGTGGCCCCAAGTTGATGAATGCTTTATTCCATACCAAACACATGGAGGAAATGCCCTTGAAACGTCGCGCAATTTGCGTAACAAGCTCTTCACAGATCTACGCCTAAAGGCATTTAACACCAAGCCACAAATGACGGAGAAAGGGCAAAGACATCGAGGTCTAGCAGTGACTCCAGTAAGTCATACTTCCGAAACGGATCGCTGCAGACACAACCAACTGCTTAAAATTGAACGACTTTCAAAATACTTGCCTAAAGTGGAATTGTATCCTGTGATAATTCTACCAACCAATATGACTCGACTTATGGTTCAATGGCGGCAGTTCTCCAGAAAAGCGATTAGTTGCCGACCTTACAGGAGTCGGTAAAAGTTCGCACCAGTTACTCGCTTCTGACATTCGAAGCATTTCCCTGTATGTATACCGATGCTCAGGGCCTTTACAATATATCATCCAAGCTTCAATCTCATCTAGCCTTGATTATGGACCTAATATTGATAACCGGGACCTGGCCGAACGATGAAATCTCTGATCGGATGACTCTTTAACATGTATACTCGTGTTGCGTAAAGGTTGACCTAGTAGGTGGGAGGGTGTAATTTTGTACTATTGTAGTGACATGAGTCTCAAAACGCTTGACGACACAGCGATTCATTTTGTTGACTTACTTTTGTGCCGCCTGCAACTAAGGCGTGGTGCTACATGTTCCTTTGTCATCGTATTCTGTTCTCTATGCTTGCTCTGGAAATAGACAACAGTCTAGCTTCCGCATCGGAAACCGTTGTGGCTCAGCCTGACACTGACGTTCAAGTAGCATGCTCTCGAGCTCCTGGCCTCTCTTGTTGAGCAGCTCAAGTCCGAACTGCAAATCCTAGCTGCTGTTATTCCACTTCATGATCGCGCCACTTCCCCTAAAAGATTCAGAACGTGGAACAAATCTACCGTCCTGGAACTCGTCTTTTCCAATGAGGAACGGATAATCGGCACAGTAACAATGAATTGCCCCTTGGGATTAAGTGCTCATGCAACACTGTACTTTCGTTACCTCTGTTACGAAGTATCTTTCAGCGCATTATCCAGCAGATCCATATAGCAACACATCACAACGTTCTGTCCGACCTCATCAAGCTCAATGATCGGTCCATCCTAGCAGAACAACCTCCCACGGGCCTACTATTCAGTCTGGTCACATTGTGCTCAGACTTAGCCAAAGTTTGGTCAGAATTCCATGAGGTTCGCCGACCTCTCACATATCCAATGAATGGTGCGGTGACAACTCATAATGCAACAAGTAGAGGCTCCTGTGTAGCGCATGGTGCTCGAGATCCTGTTCCATTGATGCTCAGTCTCATCAGGACGAGAGAGCAAAGCTCGGTAAGCAGGGCATTCCGGTAGATTTGCGTGCCCGAGGGCTGAGATAGCTCCTCATTTCGAAATTATTTGGAATACTCGTAACTCGTAGGCTTGTTCAGGTGCTGTGGCGTTCGCCGAGCTGGGAAACATGATTACAGATGTTTGGTCACCAGTGATGGATTTGGCTTCTACCAGCAGCTGCTACCCGACCGCTACCAAGTTTGCACTGATGAGACCACTTCGAATGGTGACGAAACGCCTGTAATGAATTTAAGTAACTTGAAAATTCCCATTTAAGTCTACTGTGGCCCACATTGTGGGCACGGGTCATGAGGTGTATTGGAAACGCGCTTTCCGAATAGTTTACAAGGTTCCACCGCACCGAACGAAAGGTTACCGCCTTCGTACGCTTGCGACAGCTAAAGCAGTATGCATTCGATTGTTCCAGCCGCCCTAATGCTCACAGCAGAAGTTGGTCCAGGCTGGCCAGCTTCCCTGGCCAACGAAGAGGGAGGACGCCCAGGTCGACTGCCTTCGGTCAGACGCGGTAACAAACAACTAGCCCTCTAAGAACTAATTCGTTTTCTCAACTATGACACAGACTTTCACGTGATCAAGTCGTTTCGAACCAACCGGGTCGATTTCTCTTTCTAGCCTCCATATGATTGTAACGGTGTGATGATGAATCATTGAAAGCAATTGCTCACCAGATGGTCCTTTGTAATGAATTTGCCCAGCTCGGCAAACCCCAAAACACATGGACTTCTCAGGTTTCAAACGTGGGAGACGCTTGGTACGCCTCCCGGTAAACTTTATGGCAAAACAACAGCGTGACAAAGTGTAATTTGACTCGACGCAAGTACACTAGGAGGAGCGTCAGTGTAGAGCAGAAACTCGTCACCTGTAATTTATGTCAACTTGATTTACCTTGGTCCATTTACCTTGGTCGTATTAGCGCTATCCGACTAACTACACGGACGCTTGGTAGAACAGCCAACGGACGTCCGCCACAGATTGACGATACTTCGTCTACTCTTCGGACGAGGTATTTGGCAACTCTAATTAACACGTATGGTCCCATAAAGTGTTATCTTAAGGACACAAAGGAACCGTTTTACTCTCAGTTGCCCTCCGTAATCCGGTCCGTATCCAGGACCGACGGACTATGCCTAATGGGTGAGTTCAACGTGCATCTTCGGCGCGACGCTGCAATGTGGACTGACATAATCCGGCCACATGGTATCGGCTCAGCCAAGCGGAACGGTGCCCGTCTGCTCTCATGGTGTTACACTCATTGCTTGAGGATCAAAACACTTCGTTTCCACTGAGCGCCAGTGCTAGTATTATCGGTGTAGGCCCACGGAGTGGTGAATCTCGACTGTTCTAATATCCTCGCACGCTAGCGGGGCAAACATTAGGTGCGCATGACACTTGCTGCATGAAATCGGGTGGGGAACTGATGGCAGGATACTGCTCACTAAACTGCGCACATATTTTTGCAAATACATGCACTTAGCCTCTACAGTGCACAGAAGGAGATTTACTGTTCCTCCTCTAGATGATGTTGAGCATGTGATCGAACTGGCGAATGTGATGGTTACCCACCTCGGTGTTGTCTACTACATTGCCTCATTCAGTGAATTGTGACACAACTGCAACTAACAAATGCTCGTTGCTGCTGAGGAAATAATCGGGCGCGCTAACTGCAAGCGTCCAGATTAGTTTAATTACAACAGTGCGACCAGTGGCGCGTTGTTATATGAGAAGGGCGTAGCTTTCGCTGCATGTGTGGTGGATCCCGACAATGCGAAGAAGAGTTGTACATTTCACAGGATGAGTCGACAATTGACTTCTGAGCTCTGGCACCAAAGATATATGATGAGCCTAGAAAGCGGAGTAGCTGGAATGGTACGCCGAATGTTACCAACATAAGGAGTTCTCCGACACCTTGAAGTTAGGTGTTCTGCCAGGGTCTACACATTCGGTCATTTTTGTCTTGATTGGGATATTGTTTTACGTTACTCACTGTGGTTATCTATTCCCGTTACTGCAAATTATTTTTTCATTTCTCTATGTGAACCAGTCTAAGGCTAGAATGTCGCTTCGGTCGATCGTATGCTTTGTTCCCCGTATTTGTCCAAATTCACCTTCAATAGAATATGGCCACAAAATTAAGAACATATCCAAAAAGCATTGCCAAAAAGATTTGAGAAAGAAAAAGCAGCATGGTGACTGATAAGTTGGACTCAAACGCTATTCTGCTAACAGTACAATGATTCCGCTTAAGCGGATTAATATCCTATAACGCGTCGGTCATGAGCAACATATCTGATATGCGGATAAACGGCCAACCGAATGTAAGTGGGAGAACGCACAAAAATGTGCTAGAAAATGGTTTATTGTAAGGTCGATGAACTATCTAACGGTAAAATTAGGGTACCAGAATAGAATTAGCTAGGGAGGATGCGAGTGGGTGCTGAGTGTGAAGATTTTCACGTCCTAGCAGCGCCGCGGGTGCGTGTGTTGCTTGTGACTTAAACACAAGTGAGCAACATACAGACAAGCAAATCGCCTGATTCTCGAAGATGTAAGAAAAATACAGGTTATAATGTTTTATTTTATCTTACAAACGGAAGGATCTCCAGGTCACCACAATATTGTCCAATAATATCCGATCTGTAGAGGATGGGCTAACAAGAAAAAGCAGTTTTCCAAAGAACTCAGCTGGAAACCAGACAATGATTCAATATGACGGTTCCAGTTGCAAGAGAGCTTTACTTTGAACAGTAAAAGCTTACCGGTTAACCTAGCTATAAAATAACACCATTGACGCTGTTTGCTAAGGGGAATGAAATGACACCTCCCACAAACGATCGCGTGTTGAAATTGAAACGAGTGATAAAAGATGGCTGCGCACGACTCAAGCATCCGAACTCAACGTAAAGTTCAGCACTCCGAAAGGAGCAGTTAGGTGTACAACAAAATAATAGTTTCAGTTAGAAATTCCAACTGGCAAACCTGGGAAACCTTCTAACTGCTACAACTGGCGATAAGAAGCGGTGGTTAGCTTGACTATATTAAGGCGATGGTTTCTGGCCGTTTGAGTGAAGATCACAGCGCTGAACAAACGCCACAAACATGCACGCGGTGGACCGGAGCAACAACGCAGAACCAAATACGGGGAAGTGTATATCGCTTGAGCTTAACTTTCCTGCTTCTCGTTTTGTCATTGTAGTTAGCAATTAGGTGCTGAGTTGATGACATCCATTCAAATGGTTTGACAGACAAATGTGGTTGCATATGTAGTTGTCATATAAATCAGGAGCTTAGCACCAGTAATCCTGCTGTAAATGGGAAGTGGCTTTATTCCCATGAGAATGTCCAAACCGAGAAGTATCTTCACTTCATCAATAGTGACTAATTTATGCGACTTGTTGTTTTTCAAATGACTTTGTTGCGCACAAAGGTTTGTCTGGAAAACAATGGGTTCCATGCTATTGATCAGCGTTTCCAATGATTCATGTAGAGCTAGTTCAGCCAGTTCTTGTACACAAACACCAAGACCATTCTCATCGGTGAACGATGGATCAGGAGCTGGACACAGTGTACACCCCCAAACATGTTAACGGTTCTGGCAATCTAGAGAGTGCTTTAACTTCCTCAGTCTCATTTGTTTGTAGATCAGCTACCTCTGTCAGTTCCAGTGTTGAGTCAGGAAGGCTTTGCCATCGTGATTCTCATCAGAATGAAGAGATGATGCATCACATGGCAAGCCTACTTCAATAAGAGCAAGGGATTTTCGTGCAGTAAGTCTGCTTCTGGTACGTTTCACCATGATAGCTGCACTGTAAAGAAATTAGTGGCTTCATTAACCCATGACATAAATAAAGTTTGCAGAGAGAAACATAGACCTTGCTGATCTAAAGATGTTATTCATAATCGGACTTTATGAAAAAGATATTGGTCTGAGCTCTTAGTGCAAGAACATTAGCATGTTAATAGCCCTCGAACAAAATCCCAAAATTTCCATCTTTTTTCTCCGGTAATTATGTTGGTGTACAGTGTTACATTTGTGTCAATATCTTTAAACAACTAGTGGGTCAGTTTCTGAATGGTGATGTTCCATACTTCAAAAGCTTTTAGATTCATAATATAATTCAAAAGATGTTTTGGAAATTACATATTAAACTGCAGATTGCAAACAATGAAAAGGAGGAATGTTTAGCTGTTTAAAATGTTAACTGTAGTCTCTGTAGTGGTTGTGATTACACTATATGCCAGCTTAGTTTTTATCCCTTCCGTTACCGATTATTTTGTACCATTTGTCTAAATTCACACATTTTGAATACAAGTTCAACGCGCACGCCTCGTGCCGCTTTCGTTTGCTGCTGCCTCTACTTGTGCTGTTGCCACGTCTTTCCATTTGTCGGATTTATAACTTCGAAGCGCTAGTCGGTATTGGAATAACATTGCCTGAAGGAAGAACTATAATGCAGGTGTGCTTGATTGCTCTTCTATTTTGTGTTTTGCCTAAGATTGTCTGTAGTCTCTGCACTCGAAGTTATCAGGTAACTGCCCTCTACAACTCTGCCGCAGGAACATGAGTAAGTTTCGCGCACTGATTTTGAAAATTATCTTTCTATATAATAATTTTGCCTCAATCTCACTACTGAGATCTTGTTTCCTTTTAGAATAGGAGAAGCTTCTATCTGTGGAAGTGGGGCATAAAGGGCACTAATACGCTGATCAGTATCGTCCTTTGCATTGGGGCAAAAAATTTCAACTACCATCCAGCTAGTACTTAGAGGTGAACGAATGGAAAGCTACCGCGCATGAAAAAGTCATATGATTACGGTACAGGATAGTCAACATAGTTTGCGCTTTTTGGGAAGCAGTCTGTTATGATCCCGATCTATTCGATGGCCTATGAAGCCAACACGTGACAGGCCAAAAGCGCATTTATAACATTTAATTCTGTCACCACCTTAGGCAAAGCGCTGGGAGACCAGAAGAAAGTGCGCCAAAGTTCTTCAAGTTTCGAACCAGCCACAAGAATGTCGTCGATATAAACGAAAACGAAACCACGCCCACTAAGGACTTACTCGATACCACCATAGAAGCTCTGCGCGGCCTTTCACAGACCAAAACTTATTCGGGAGCATACGTAAAGACCAAAAGGAGTGTTTATAGTTGTTTTGTAGGTATTTGTCGAACAAAGGTAATCTGTTAGTATTCCTGGATAAGCTTGATCTTAGCGAAAATACACTTGCCTTTTAAAACGACGGAAAAGTCTTGAATGTGAGTAAGTAGCTATTTGTCTGAGATAGTACCAACGGTCAGTGTGCGGTAGTCTCCACATGGTTGCTAGCTCCCAGTTGACTTTTTGGACGCCATATACAACGGAGATCCTCGGTTATTTGGGGGTCAAATGGGGCAGAGACTCAGTATATGCTGTAACACAATCTTAGCAGTGGTGAGATTCTCAGGTGACAACCGTCGAGGTTGAGCAGAAAATGGAAGTCTGGCAGTAAGGATGTAGTGCACAATCTGATGCGTTGGGTCTGAACGTTTGTCCAACGACTGACATGAAGCAGAAAATTGATAACAATTTACTGAATACGCTGTCACTAAGCAGCGACATTCGGATGCCGATTGAGCTGATCGAGGCAATTCTGATCGGGATGTCAAAACATGTGACAGTGTCACGGAATTTCCTGCAGTTTAGACCTAAAATCGAACCGTACTTCATAACAAACTCGACGTCAATGATTTGACATTGGAACTCCGCAGTGAGGAAGACGAAAGTAAAGGGCTGCCTAAGTCCGAGATCAAGCGTTAGCGGTTCCTGGCCGCACGTATGGATATTGGTGCTGTCAACATCTTGATGACTATTTCCGGTATGGCGTAGATAGCGTTTTTCAGTTGTTCTAGGTAGCACGCTTACCTCGACACCGATATCAACCAAGAAGGAGAGGTTGGTTACTGAGTCGGGGAAGTACAGCAGACGACTAGACGTTTGAGTAGCTGCAGCCGTCGCCATTACTGGCTGGCCTGATCGTTCCCTTGCTGGGGTATGATTTAGGGTAAGTGTAACTAGGGCAATAATTCCTAGCTGCATCAAAGAAACGGTGGTGGTAGTAACAATTGTGACATACTGCGTTCCGCGAAAAAGTGCTTCTATCTCGTGAAATTGGTCTGCAAACTTCGACTAAGAAAACGCCGCATGCTGGAGGGTTGGAGCTCAAGTTTGGACAGCCTGTGACAAATCGACTCGACAGAATCGTTTCCCGGAGGGTGAATCGTCGGCGAATAGACAGTATGACAGACGAGGTGTTTGAAAACATTCGTGAACTTCGTCTGCTGTTTCTGCTAGTTTGTCCAAGGATATATCACTGGTGGGCACGGCGCAACACGTTGCAGTGTTTGTTGAGGGCTATTTTGTCGAAAGCGGACACAAAACGCCGTCCTTAACATTGGTGAACCGACCGAGGGACTCACGTGTCGAAGAACTTATGAATACGTGCGGTCATCGAGCGCAACACCGGAAAGAAGTTACTGAAGTTGGGCTCCATCGGAAGCTAGTGTGAACTTTAGAATAACAGCTTTAAGGCACCAAACAGAACTGGATCAAGCAAGTCCGTGATATCAACGGCATTACAAGTGGGGATGTGTGCAGCAAAATTGAAAAACATAGTTGACCGTGATTTTACACGGCGAAAAAGAAAAAGCGCTTCCAACTGTAAAAACTAGACGCCAGAACAGTAGGTATCGGAAGCAAGCAGAGAAAACACACGCAAAATTCTGCGGTGTAGTCTCAGAGAAAACGTGTTCAAAAGAATTAGCAAGAAAGGAGTTCTGAATATTCAAAAGAAAGAAAACGAGAGTGCACAAATATGTAGCGATCGAACTAACATTTAAAAACAGTTATTATCAGAACACAGCCGATTTTGAATAAGATATACAACGACCCTCGGTAAGCTTCCGACTTCCTGTAATTCCCAAACGAACTCGAAGATCCTGCGGATAGCGTAATCCTATCAAGGCAAGGATTCCTAGCCATTTGGGAGAAGATCAGAGCGATGAGCAAACACCAAGATGCATGCAGCAGACCGAAGCAACAACGCGGTACCAAATACGAGGAAGAGTGTATCGCTTAAGTTGCTTAAAACAAGCTATGCAATAAATGATGCGCATAGGAAAGGGAAAATATAGTTTCAAAGATTAAATATACAAGCTAAACAAGCTCAATGCGAACATGTTATAGACTAGGGGTGTCCAAAGTTTTCGCAGTGGCCCACATTTTGTGAGGTGAAGATATATCGGGCCTGACGTTAAGATAATTACAAAAGGTGATATTTTATAAATGTTTAGTGCGTTTTTGATGTGAAAGGTGAAACTGAGATCTTGAAAACATTTTCTGTTTTATTTAGGTAGGACCCCTTTAGTAAAACCACTAGACTGACTTTTCCTATTTTGTTGAAAATAAACTATACTACATCATTGACTTTTGCCAGTATCTTTTACAATCAAATTTTGTACTCGTAACGTCCTTAACATTTGAATCTATATACTCGTCTGCATAGAAACAATGCAAGCCCGAATTTATTATTTTATAATCAGGCCGCGGGCCAGTTTAAATGTCAACGCGGGCTGCATTTGGCCCGCGGGCCGAACTTTGAACATACCTGTCAAAGGCTATTACCTTTTGTTTCAATGTAAATTATCCCACGGTGACTATCTATTATCGAATTGCTAGACGTTCATCCGCCTTATTCAAGCAAATACGTAGAAGAAACGAACAGGTTTACAAATACAAGCTAATGAATCTTGTGAAAATGTGTGGATATATAAGACAATGTTAAACAGCCATACATAGAAGCTATTTTAGGAAACCACAGTTGCCGTGACCTATGAAGGCAGTTGAAGCTACTCACCGGCCACAATGCCCCCTAGGCCACTCGGTACTGCGGCTGTGAAAAAATTCAACAGTTTAACTCTTCTTCATCGAAAGCTTTTTCCCTATCTTCCTCTACATCGTTAATCCGACCACCTAACTTGACCACATCAGTGGTTACAGGGAATTCAAAAGACTGAAGCCAAACAAGGCTAGTGGATCTGACTTCCTGTATCTAATCGCTTCGAAAGAGTGTGCAATGCTTTCCGGTCACCTCTGACAGCGATTTTCAACCGACGATTAACGACTGGGACTAGCCGCGACATCTGGATAGCAGCCAATATAACACCTTGCTTAAGAAGGAATCACAGAAGTGTCGGCCAATAACGTGCACCTCCGTGCTACTGTAGGTGCTTTCAAGACGACTAACCCCCAGTAGTTTTACAAGCGATCAAAAAGAGGATATCAACAATTTGCATACAAGCCAGATCGTTCTACACTGGAACACTTTTCGTATCGTGCGCATTCCATTGCATCTGCTTTAGATAAAAACTGCTACTCTGCGGCACCTTCCCTGATTATGCTATTACCTTTGGGAAGCTCGACAGTGAGTTACTACCGAAACTGGTGTTCGAAAACCATGTTCCCACATACAAATGTAATGTAATGCTTGACTAGTTTAAAAACCTCACACATTTCAATCAGTTATGCGGCAAAAAGTCTTCCGCAAGCCACCAAATATGGGGTCTACAATGAGCTCTTTTCTCCCATTCTGTTTTCCACCTATGTTAAATATCTACCTACACAAATCATTCATCGAATGTAAAAGATTAACGACGTCTCCCTATGGTGCATAACCCCAGTAGTTGAGGAATCTTCGAAACTGCAATGAGGATTAGACGAACCCCTGCTTTAGCGAACCACCTGGTTTCTCTCTCTTAACCCTTCTAATTGTTGTGATATCAACCTCTCATTTCTCCGCCCCAACAGACCGCGCTACTTGTTGAGCCCCTCCCCTCCTTTGATCGTGAGTGACCAAAGTATTCCGCGTTTATGTCCTATAAAGTGCCTTAGTGCTTTCTTGTCTTACCATTTATCATGGTAGACACATATTGATGAAAACTTTTAAAAAGTCAGAAGGCTATACTTTTACTCTCTCAGGCGCAAAATGCTCTCCGCACCGCATGCCTTAATTCTAAGTTTTGCAATCGCTTATATTTTCCACATTGGTTCTACTGTTCCCCTGTTATTGTCTTCTGACCTCCTCAGAAGGATTCTTTTCATCTTGTGTGCTCACTAAAATTTATTCGAAATGCTGAGGCAAGCAAAATATCTCTTCTTGATCCTATGGTTAGCAAATATTTTGACCTACGGTTTATCTTTGCATCCAGGATTTCTAATGACTGGTATCACTCTCTTTACACTGTACTAGCCAATACAACGTAGGTTTCTTCCATGCGGTCAAAATTTGGTTTCAATTTTGTCATACCTCTTCGTATCCCAACTCTATCTTGCCTTATTTGTCTCGCTTGTTAGTCTACCCAAAAATAATAACGTATCACTTGCACGAAGGTTGGTGTGAAAATAGACTCTTTGTGGTTCCTTTGTCAAGATGCAGTATTTTCACCGATGCTATATTGTGGTATATGTGCAGTGTTAGTGCAAATTGCTGAACTGTGCTCTCACGCGACTTTGTAAAACTTAGCTTGATTTGCCTTAACATCTTGCGGCCGATGAGGAGGTTGGTGGATACACAGAGGACATTCATCAAGTAAAAGGGCGCACACATTTCGATTGACCCTCGGACAAACGTTCAGAGGTTAATTGGGATGTGTTTCACAGGCTGCAACAACAAAATCTGTAGGACCATCTTATTGACGCACCGACGCTCCTCGAAAAGCAGAGAAAACTTACTCAGATGCTAAGTGGTAAATGCACGAGCGTTGTTTGGATACCACCAGAAGTGTAGTTGAATAACCGACCAGCACAGTTTCATACGCTGCACAACTTGGTGGAACGCGTTTGCTTTGTAGAGAAAATGCCAGCAGAGCTGAACAATGTTCTCGTACTACCACAGTACAGGGACAAAGGAAGTAAGCAACCTTACATAAATTCTAGTGGCATCAGCTTGCTGAATGGCGTAGAGAGGGAGATTGCTCGGATCCTGCTCAACCGCGTCGTCCCTCAGATCCTCGAACCAGAGATGACTAAGGAGTGATGCGGATTCCGTTCTGACCTCAGTACCATAGATATATTGTTTGCCGCCTGTAGTTGCAGGAGAAAGTTCGAGAGCGTCACCAGCCATTGCACTCGCTGTTTGTCGACTTCATCAAGATATTTAACACAGTGAACCGCCAGGAACTGTGTATGGTGTAGGGGAAGTTTGATTGCCTGAGTAAGTTTGTAAGTTTAACTGACTGTCTGAACACTGGTATGCGGCGCATTTGGGCAGACAAACCTCTTATGTCTTCATGTTGTCTCTGGTGTGATGCAAGGCTATGTCTTAGCCCAAACCCTGTTTAACATTTACCTTCGTACAATGTTGTTTTGTACTTTTGCTGCTGCTTGTGATTTCAGTGCCTGTGTGCGGCACCGTCTTTTCGAGGCGCGAACTCTACTGTATGAGACAACCATCAGTTTGTTGTTGTTTGCACACGACTGCAACTTGTCTGCGCACAGCGCAGATGAGTTGCAGCGCTTGACTTCGGATATCGCTTCGACAGCGGACAAATTCGGGCTCACCAACAACACAAGCAAGACTGTCTGTACCAGCCTTCACCAGGATGGAGTCCGTGGGCCTGCCTCAAACCCAGGTTGCCGATCACGTGCTGGAAACAGCGTCGAAGTTTTTCCACCTTGAAAGAGGAATGCAGCCGACCTGCAGATGAAGAACGAGCTGCGCATCCGCGTATGGAAAGCGGCTGTTGAGTTTATCAACCTCTGGAACGAAGCTGGTGGTATAAAATTGATGGTGTTGTCCGCCTTTCTGTACGGCAGCGAAACCTGGACGATGTACCGGAAGGAAGTCCGTTATTTGGAGTGAATTCTTCAGCAATGTATGCTACGGATTCTGCGCGTCGGTTGATGCAACTGCGTTGAAGACACAGAAGTGCTGCGCCGCAGTGGTGTGCATGCAATGGATTGCATACTTCTGCTGTGGCACCTGAGTTGACTGGGGAATATCAGCCGGAAGAATTTTGACGAAAATGCCCACACAGCTTTGTATGTCCAATTTGGTGCAGGGAAGCGGCGCTTGACAAAACCGCAATCATCCTACCAGGACACAAGTAAGGTGAGTTTATCAAGGACTCATGTTGATTTCTGACGTTGGGAACCAAAGGCAGCTGATTGGCGCGAATGACGTGATCTGATCAAGTGGGCGGTTGCTCAGGTTTCAGAGAAAGCACTGATTCATGCGGAAGCAAATCGCCGTGCACGGAACCGACAGGTCCCGATGGGTTCAACCCCTTCGAAGTCGAGCACATGGTGCTGTAGCACAAGCAGTCGCTGGTGCCTAAACCAAGTGGAGTTGGTAAGCTTTTACCGTTGCCACCTGGGGCCAGCAACCAAAATACGACGAGCCAACTTATTATCTAAGCATATTCAGCTCAGAGATTGGTAGGTGCTCTGCGTCCTTTTCCGCTCGACTAACCAACCTTGGCCAATAAAACATTTGTTATGGCACGCGTGCCGCATCGTCATTGCAGTTGGTCTGTAAGTGTGCCTGCGTGTTGCGATTCTTGCATTTCAGGCGTTTATGGTTGATTGATATCCTCGGTGCGGTTGAGCTTGATGTGAATGTCCATTACCCACCATCTCGTCTATACTGGATCCAAGAGATAGTTGGTCATTGCTAGAATGGACTGAGTGCATGGTCCTCGTGAGGGTGTTAGGCTCAAAAGTGGCTCCATGCATCCAGTGTGGAACGGACTACAACCCAGCCACCGCTATCTGTACATCTGGTATTCATGATTTCTAAATTATGCATGAATACTTCTATCCTGCTTGTTGCAGGAGTGTGGGCCGGCTCCGTCTATGCAAGTTGGGTCCTATCCACTTACTCACCGGTCTTATTCCTTCGGGTTTATATTGGATATGGGATGTGTGGATGAAGCTATGTGTGGTGCAGCACAAGCGATCCATAGTTCCCCTGCAGACGCAGGCTTCCTGTGGCTGTCCTATGGAGACCACAGGAACAGGCAAATCCGTAACCGGATACCCCCAACCATACATAGGTATACATGCAGGCTCAGAGCCAAACGCTTTCCATTATCCGCTCAACGCTAAATTCTTTTCGTGAACCCAAACCCGAAAATATATGGCCCAAAGCGATCAGACATGGGACGTTTACAGAAACTCTCCTAGATCTGAAATTGGATAGCGTACGCGGCTCAACACAACTATTCTGTGCAGTTGACTCGTGAGGACAAGTTGACACACCAAACAGGAGCTATTGGAACGATTCTGTCCGAACAACAACCTAGATAATTGACTTCAATGAATCACGGGCAATGCTGGTCTTCAGCAAAGCCAAGATTCCAATTCCATTAATATCAATCAATATCAGAAATCAGTTTTGGGTGAAGAATTCTTTTCGATAATTCTCATCGGACCCAAACGTTTACAAAACACTGATAATGTGGGGTAAGCGTCAACTCTGGCTGAGATTTACTTCTGGACGGTTTGTATTATTAAACTCGATAACTTGAGAGAGAAATAGCGATGGTAAACCAAGTAAACTAAATACACATACATAGGCAAAGCTCAGTAGTCCAAAGTAATTAAGTAGGTAAAAGAACAGCTAAATAACCAAGTAACAGTGCCGTTGGCCAAGGCAGTAGTATCTGCCGTATGAATCGTTTTTGTATACATAATTCCGGCTTCAGATGGTGAATGTATATAGCGTCGGCGATGGATAAGAGCTGTTTGCGGAATCCTTGGGTGTAGTGTTCAGATAGTGAATACATGACTTTGAAGTCATTCTCTGAAGCTGTGTGGCCACATTCAAGGAGGTGCGACATGATTGAGTTGTCTGAAGACCTCATTTATGCCTTTGTAAAACCATGCCAGGATGTGTTCACGAATCCTCTGAGATAGGCGTCTTGTCGTGCGACCCACGTATCGTGCACTACAGGAGCACGAGTACTGATAAAAGATCATTGAACGGGTCAACGACGGTAGTCTATCCTTCAAGGGTTTCGTAAGCAACGGCTTGTTGTGAAAAACGATTCTCAGGCAGGCCGCGAAATAAGTTTTCATGACAGCGTCTTTCAGATGTCTGGATAACATATCAGCTGCAGAATCACCCTTAAAGGGTATATGTATGAAAAGCTCTTTCTTAGGAGCAATGCTCCTAGGTGGCTTTCGATTGCGTTCCTTCAAATTTTTCATGATAAATTTATCCGGATAGTCATTTTTCCTGAGGGCTCGCTGATTCTCTGTAGTTCTTCGTTGACGGTATCCGGTGTACATATACTGCGCGCCCGGAAAGCGAGAGATCTGATTAAACTCCGCTTATGCTGTAGTGGTACTGCGCTGTGGTAGTTAGTGTACTGTCCAGTCCATGTGTGCTTTCTGTGTACCTTTCTGCTGCATGATCCGTCCGAGTTACGGATAATCTATACATCCAAGAAAGGTAACCGGTTTCTGAGTTCGTGTTCATAAGTGAAATGGAGATTCTCGTGTGCGTCACTGAAAGCTTTCAGCAACTGTTCCGCATGCTTTTCGGATTTGCAAAGTACGAAGGTGTCGTCAACCTATCGTACGTACATTTCGGTTTCGCGGATGTGCGTTGCAAGTAGGCCATGTTCCAATTTCGCCATGATAATATCAGCCAGCTGCGGCACCAAAGGAGATCCCATGGCCACTCCGTCAATCTGACGATACATTTCACCATTGAAGATGAACTGAACATTTAACGCGCAACGAAGTAGCACCTCCTTTAATAAGTGCTCCGGAAAGTTGCGTATATGGGCAGTTGCCGAGCAAGCTCGCATAAGTAATCCACGGTTTCGAGCAATGGAATGCTTGTGAACAGCGACTGGGCATCGAATGATATCATCCTTTTGTTAACAAGGTTGCTTTCGGATATCATCTCAATGAAATCGAAGGTGTCTCTCACGCAGTAAATACAAACCAAATTCCTTAACGGCTGCAGCTTCGCCACCATCCACTGGGCCAACAAATGCTGAGGAGAACCCACCATGTCCAAGATTGGGCGCATTGGGGCGCCTTCCTTGTAAAGTTTAGGAACGCAATCGAAAGCCACCTAGGAGCATTGCTCCTAAGAAAGAGCTTTTCATACATATACCCTTTAAGGGTGATTCTGCAGCTGATATGTTATCCAGACATCTGAAAGACGCTGTCATGAAAACTTATTTCGCGGCCTGCCTGAGAATCGTTTTTCACAACAAGCCGTTGCTTACGAAACCCTTGAAGGATAGACTACCGTCGTTGACCCGTTCAATGATCTTTTATCAGTACTCGTGCTCCTGTAGTGCACGATACGTGGGTCGCACGACAAGACGCCTATCTCAGAGGATTCGTGAACACATCCTGGCATGGTTTTACAAAGGCATAAATGAGGTCTTCAGACAACTCAATCATGTCGCACCTCCTTGAATGTGGCCACACAGCTTCAGAGAATGACTTCAAAGTCATGTATTCACTATCTGAACACTACACCCAAGGATTCCGCAAACAGCTCTTATCCATCGCCGACGCTATATACATTCACCATCTGAAGCCGGAATTATGTATACAAAAACGATTCATACGGCAGATACTACTGCCTTGGCCAACGGCACTGTTACTTGGTTATTTAGCTGTTCTTTTACCTACTTAATTACTTTGGACTACTGAGCTTTGCCTATGTATGTGTATTTAGTTTACTTGGTTTACCATCGCTATTTCTCTCTCAAGTTATCGAGTTTAATAATACAAACCGTCCAGAAGTAAATCTCAGCCAGAGTTGACGCTTACCCCACATTATCAGTGTTTTGTAAACGTTTGGGTCCGATGAGAATTATCGAAAAGAATTCTTCACCCAAAACTGATTTCTGATTGTGATTCATACAAATGACTTCGTTGTGATGTCGCCACAGACGCCCTCGCCCCATGACCGCAAGGAAAGCACTAGAATTACATGCCAGAGAAGAATTGGGTGGATTAAATCATGCCTGCTTAAACAGTTTTGAGAATGGGCTGAAGGAAAACTACTAAAAGACATTCAAGCCAACCACATTGCTGAAAACATGCAAGTAGAATGCAGCCAATGAGGCATGCTCAATAAAGAAACCAATATGGGGGGACAATAACCGAAAATGGGTAGCGTTAGCAGCCAAATGGGACTGCGATTCGAAGGCAGAAACCACTCCCACAAGCAGATAATGAAATTAGCGGAATGACGTGTTTTACCAAACTTCAGTAACAGCAGTAGCGGAAGGCAACAAATCAGTAACTTAGAATATTTTCCAGAGTAGTATGTTCAATAAGTGTCCACCTAACATTCATGCAGTGCAGCGTGGAATTACACAACTTACTACGGTTAAAGGGTAAACACAAATAAGGCGAGGGAGGCGGTAAGACATCACGGACCCAGTACTCACCTCCGGCTAAGGAGTAAATAGCTCGAAAGTTATTCCTGCTTCTGCCTGGTCACCCATTAGTTTCATTCCGCGTCACATTCACTGCAGAATCGCTGCTAGAAAACTATTACCTTTGTGTACACATAACTTCCCTGAAGCGGATAACATTCACCCAAACGCCACACAGCTATCGGGCTATGCACTTAGCCGAATCACTAGCTGAATACTTTCAGCGTTGTCTGGGCGATAACAGAATTCTGTCAAAGTGAAAACGGGGTATTATCACCTCTATCTACAAGGAACGAAATCGATCTGAGTCTGCCATTTGCCGCCAGGTAACACTGTGCCTATCAAGGTAATGGAAGCGATCATTACAGACACGCTGACGGGCATCATTACACCGGAGAAGCATAGGTTTTGTTAATATTAAGCATAAGTCACGAAATTGGTGGTACTACACGATAAATGGACTGAAGCATTCGACGAAAGGATAGGAACGGATGTAGTCGTTCAAAAGCTTTTGATCGCTTGGATCCTCGTATGCTGCGTCACGACATCCAGAAATATGATATTGGAGATGCAGCATTTGGACTTATCGGTAACTTTCTCCATGAACTGTAAAGAGAGGGTGGAGCTCGAACATTTTGTCAGACGCCATTCAAATGGAATTCTGAGTACTGCATGTTTCGGTACTTGAGTCAAATCTATGCTTAGTTTTCATTAATTATTTAGCAAGGATTAACACTTCAATTTCTTACTCTATGTGGAGAATGTTATGGTTTGGCTGGTGGTCAAGGGATTGGACGACCACGAGATCGTCCAGCGCGACGTCGACGACGTCGAATTTGCCAGTGGGAAAATCACTGTTATTCAAGGTGGATAAGTATAGACTTGTCCACATCGGGCATCGACAAACCTACGTCTACAGGTTTCGGCCGCACAATCTGAGGACCACACAGGAACGTGACCAACGTATTCTGGCACAGGTCAACCTCGATTGTTCCAGACAGTCGGAGACAGCTTTAAATATACCTAGGCAGCATGTTGGTTCACTGTTGAGGGTAGTCGGGATTTTGGAATCAACCATATTCTCGCTGATGCTAAATGCCTACTTGCGTCCCCACCTCAAATACACTATCCTGGTTTAGTAATGTTAGCTAAAGTGTGCACTCACAGCTATCAATGCATCGCAAAGCCAAGCAATAAAAATGCCGATTTTGCGCCACTTGAGTACCAGAAACGTCTGTAAAACGAGTGTCCAGTAAACGATTTTCGTGACCATGTGGAGACTTCAAATTGATAAAACAAATACTAAGCGAAGTTAACCACCTAAGCAACCATTTTCAAAAGCCCGAATGTAAAATTTAGAGTCCATAGGTTGCAACAGTTGAAAAGCTAATGGCTTAGATTGTTGAAGAAATGCTCCTCCATTCATGTCTGCCAAACGTGGAACGCCCCGCCAAAACCAGCTGCATGTTAGTTACGAGTAGAAGGACTTTGGCGAGTATTTTGTGTTCGTCGCAAATGAACAACAATCTGGATAACTTTGATACCAATCACAGAGAGGATTAGAAGTCCGTTTTGTTAATATTGCTGCTTTCAGAGGTGCGCATCCATCGGCCCTCTTCTGAGGATGGAACCAATGACGGCTAGTGACTGGCGCCAACTTGCCCGCCTCTTATGTCATTGAGAAATGGGGGGTTTTAACGGACCATCATTAGTTGGTAGCTTACTGCGATATAGCCTGACATATTCTACACTGCTATGCAGGCGACGGCCGTGCAGCTGAGAACGGTTGGCTTTCCGGCGTCAGGACATTTCGTTTAGGGCAGCTATAAATCGACATGACATTTATGAATTCCGTAAGGTGACATTACATTACTTTGAGTAGAAGGCATTGGCGAGTAGTTTGATTTCATCGCAATAGACTAACAATTCGGATAACTCAAGAACCAATACGGGGAAGAAGCAGAATGCCATTTCGCCACATTGGGGACCGTCAGTCGTGCGCCTCCGTCGGTCATCTTCCGAGGATGGAACCCATGACCGCTGGTGGCTTGCGCTAACTAGTTTGCAGCTTATGATCCTGGGCCATGGGATCGGTAGAGGATCGACATGAATTGGTAGCTAACTGCCATATAGCCTGACCTATTCTCCACTGCCATGCAGGCACCTGCCATACAGGTGACAGCGGTTGACCATTGGGCGTCAGGACGACATATTTAGAGCAGCCATGAATCGAAATGGCATGTATGAATTCCGCAACGGCGTATTTGTATTACTTATGAGTAGAAGGATTTTGGCGCATATTTGGAGTTCGTAACAATTAGACAACCATTCGGCTAACAACTTACAGTCCGGAAAAGCAAGACGTCAGTTCCGCCCTATTAAGGATCGTCCGTGTCGCGCATCCCCCTGTCTTATTCCGAGAATCAAACCGATGCTTGCAAGTGGCTTGCGCCAACTAGCCCGAAGTTATGCCACTGATCCATGAATTGTCAGCTCTCTGCGATTATAGCCCGACTCATCCTCCACTGCCATGCAGGCACCAATCATGCAGATGACTGCGGTTGGCCTTTCGGCATCAGGACTTTCCGGTTACGGCAGCTGTGTTTCGGCGTAGCATTTATGAATTCCGTAAGGGCGAAGTTGTATTACTTGTGCGTAGAAGATCTCTGGCGATGATTTTGGTTCGTCGCGATAGAGTGACAATTCGGATAGCTGAACAGCCAATTCGGAAAAGCAACAGACTTCCGTTTCCCGCTTTCGGAATTCATAAATGCGATGTCGCTTCATAGCTACCGTAACGGAGTATTCCTGACCCCGGATGGCCAACCGCTGTCATCTGCATTGCAGTTGCCTGCGTGGCAGCATTGGATGGGTTTGGCTATGTCGCAGTTAGCTAACAATTTATAATCATTGTCTACCGTCCCTCATGCATCAATGGCATAAGCTGCGGGCTAACTGATGCAAGACACTAGCAGTCATGCGTTTGATCCTCGGAGGAGGACCGACCGAAGCTGACCACTGACGAGCTCCAATATTGCGAAAAGGCCGTTTGGGTCTTTCCTCTATTGATTGTTGTTATCCGAATTGTCGGTCTATTTCGATGGACTCAAAATACTTGCTAAGTTCCTTCAACTCTTTAATAATGCATATTCCCCCTTACAGAATTAATAAATGCTACGTCTATTCATAGCTGCTGTAACCGGAAAGGCCTGACGCCAGAAGGCCAGCCGCTGTAAGCTGCATGGCAGGTGCATGCATGGCAGTGGAGGATCCGTAGCGCTATATCGCCGTTAGCTAAGAAATTAGGATGGTAGGCTACCGTACGCCATGGCTCTGTAGCATACGCTGTGGGCTACTTGTCGCAAGCCATTAGCAGTTATGGGTTCGATCCTCGAAAGAGGTCTGAAGGATATGCAATGCGGACAAGCTCCGATAAATACAATCGGCCAACTCGGGTTTCTCGGATTGGTAGTTGTGTTATCCGAATTGTCGGTCTATTGCGACGAACTCGAAATATTCAGCTGTTTGTGCGTCTAACTTGGTCATTTTCAAAAATCTATTTTACATCGCATTGAGCTCGGTATGATTTGTTGCGTGAATGGATATTTCGATTGATTTCAGGCTCCATAGCTTCTTTGGAATAATAATTCACGATAACGCACGTAATTCTGTGTAGTCGGGTGGGCAATGCAATTTTTATTTGCTGCAAGCAATTACAATAACTGCTTGTTATTTCATTTTGCACGGTACTATCTCACTTTAACCACTCTATTGTTAGGCCTTTATTCTATTGCTTCACCGCTACAAATTTCATTTGGTCCAGTTATGTAGTATTCTAATGTGTATTTCCTCCCATTATCAACCCACTTGACAAATTAAGTCATTGCTTTTTCACCCATCATACATCACCTTTCCATCGTTCCATTGTACGATTGAAATTTGGCCCATCGAATTGATAGCCCAATAGGAGCTAATTACGTCTGATTATGGCTGCCTTCACAGGTTAGCAATTAACTGGTGGGAACACTGCGTGAGCAATAAGCGTACTAGGCGTCATGTTTTTGGTGAAAGAAGAATGAGTGAACCACTCAGCAATATTATATCACTCACTAGGCTCCGATGGCTGGACCATGTGTTGCGCGTGCCAGCACACCTAATCCCACGAGGTGCGTTATTTGTGCGCCGAGGTTGTGGATGGGAGAAGCTGAGGGGAGGCCAAACGATGTCTTTTCAAGCGAAATGAAAGTCATCACTTCGAAGTTGGCGTCGGTTGTTGTCTCCCGACTGCCGGACTGGTGCCCGAAAGACTATGACCACGTTTGGTTGGATACACTAGTTGACATGGCGAGGAGTCTACCACAATGTTGTTTGTGTAGTGTTTCTTTGCCCATCTTAGGCAAAGAACCAACATTTATTTACACAACGTATCACCTAACAAATGCCTCCCTATAATACTTTCGAGGATGGAGAATAAACTGGTGGATATGAAGGGAAGTAAGAATATTACAGATACTATTATGGACCATGTTTTAAGAAAGAAAGTTCCACAGTTACAACCGGCGAGGTGCAGCTTGCAAACGTACACTGGAGGCAGCAGTAAGGTCTTGGAGTAGCGCTCATTAGAAGTCTGGTAGGACGAGGGCGAAATACACCTAACTGATCGTTTATGATTGAGGTAGACCAAACCTTCCGGATCGAAGTTGGATCAAATTCTATCCGAAAACGGCGCAAGTAAATGTGTTCATGGCTACTGACAGCACTTTCTTCGTTATCCATAGACTTTGGAAAATTGAGACATGTTGCAAGTTCTGGCTATCTGATTGAGAACACCACTGCTAAGTTTCATGCGGTGTGGACGTTGCTGTACACATGGTACCACACATTCCAAGCAACATTACAGCGCCTACGATCTGAAGGCGCAATTATGCCGGCACAAATTTCGGGTTGGGGTATTCTGTTTGCTACTTCAAGCAGACCTGATGGCACTGTTTGCATGTGTTATAATTGAGGGAACGCCGCCTCTTGATATGATTGCGTAATTGCCTGATAAGATTGTCGCTGGCACGGTTGGAGCACGCCTACGATAATTGCTTGTAACGTTGGCCACTTGAACGGAGTTGCGCTGTCCTGATGACGCTAGCTTAGCCGTGAGACGGAAAATTGAGCAAGCGTGTGAACGATCCTAGCCGCACGTGTTCGGATAGACGCTGAGCCTCGGAACGGATGCAAACGAGAGGGGGTTACGATAGACGTGCGCTAATGACTTAGACGCGAGGGCTGGCCAGCTAACGAATCACACGCAACCACGTGACCCGACCGACTCCCAACTGAGGCGAAGAGAAGGAAAAGAAAAGTGATCCTCTGTAGGCTCTTTTACGACCAACAAAGGGTGATCACAGCCAATGCACTGGGTTATTAAGTTAGGAAAAACAGTCACCACGAAGAGGTGGTAGTTTGCAAATGACCATTGTCAAAAGGTTCGCAGTTGGGACGCTCCTCGGAGTGGTTGAGCGCTGCTGCGTTGTGGGGAGGCATTGAACCTCGTTTTCCACAGCCATTCTGCCGGGGTTTCTGGCGCGTCTTTGCGGGAATATTTGACGTACCTGCAACAGCATAGTTAGAGCGTATACGATAACTGTCAAGCATGCGACCCAAGAATGTTAAAACGTGTGGTTCAGTCAGACGAAATGGCAACGGACGTTTTCAATCGTTGGCGGGAAATTCGGGAATCCTTCCATCTAAACTTCGGTTAGAGGCTGCAGAAGCATTGCAAAATCCAGAAATTAAATCGCCTAAAACGGCAAACCTACTGGCAATGACAATGAAGCTTTACTCAACCGCTCATTCCCTCGATGCTGATATTGGTCTAGACGAGGAATGGGACATACGTTGGTCAACTCAAGTTGCAGACTATGTATCGGGCTCTCATCAAAGAAACGAAAAAGCAGTCGATCTTTGGTTGGTATTCTCCCACTTTTAATTCATTTGATCTCCCTGTGAGTTCCTGGATACGGGAAAATTAGTCTGCTTGTATACGAATGTTCGAGCGCATGGTTGGATCTCGGAGTAACCGCCGCGGCACGCAATTTCGAGGTCACGCCTTGCTTTGAAGCATACTTCTCCCATTTCGGTCACTGGAAATGCATCCGAATTGGGGACTTTCGGAGCTGCTCTCTCCAGACCGGTTTCGTTTTAAGTTGAACTTGACAGGTAGCGACAGCGTGAACGGGTATTCAAAGACCCAATAATGAACTGCTAACCTTGTAGCAAGCATTACTCGTGGAGTTCTGGCTTAGTCGCAAAGATATAAGCCGTCAACCACTACGTAACATTTCACTATCAGCGAAGGTTATATCTACGGGACGAATCCTCCTCAGAAAGGTATCGGTCGGTCTTGGAGTGCAGCGTTGGGAGGGAGCAACTCCGAAACTCTCTAATAAGTGATTTTCAATAAGCTGGACGAACTGAAGGCTTGCCAAGTTTTTAAGTCGTGTAGTATCATTGGTGCTACTTAGATGGGGTTACATGTTGGGATGACGGAAGTTAAGCGTTCGCTACCTGGAACCTCACTCATCTTAAACGACAGGCTCACAAAAAGATGGAAGGCAAATATCCAGTACCTAAGCGACATGAAGTGTGAGTCAATGGGAGTTTCAGACTCGCAGTTCCCCGACTAGCTTTGGTACCGCTCGCCGTTAAAAGGCAGATACACCAACTCCAAAGGAACTGCGACCTCGCGACCGCTCTAATATGCACTGTAAAAAGTGTACTCACATCTGGATCATGCGTGAATTAAAAGTACCTTGCTAAGAAATCCGTACCATGATCAGGGAACAATTTAAAGCAGGTCTTCAAGAAATCGGTACTAATGCTCCGCTTTACAATCAGTTCATTTTTCATACTCTGCTTAGATCAGGTAGCAAGCCATCCGTGCCGGATCTTGTGCTTATCAACCAATAATCTGTGGTGCAATGGAACAAGGGTGAATTATGGGAAAAAGCAAATGCTCGACAAGCCCCGTGGGATGAACAGAATAAGAAGCATAAAACAGTGAATACAGTGATAAAATGCAAAGCTTTTTGGTGCAATCACCACAGTGTGCACACAGAAGCATGCATAAAAGAGTCAACCTCGATTGGATAAGCTAACTCTGGTTTCGCAACATTCGCCATAGTATAGCTTCCCACCATGTACGCAAAATATATCTAGTAATGTAGTTGGGTTCGAACAACCTCAAGTGTCTTTTCAACACATAAACTGAGGGCAAAAAGAACCTAATTTTGGAGAGCGTTCCATGGCTGGAAGGCACGAACAGAGTAAAGGTTTCGCTGACATTCTAGTCGGCTATATCGCGTGGCAAACTAGAGCTAGTGGCCCCTCAGCTTGGTGTTGTGATTGGCTTGCAGCTGGTAGCAGACTGTCCTTTGCGCCGCAATGATCACGCATTATTAGTTTTAACTTCGTCTGCCTCGCGGAATACAGAAAAAATGTGTATCACACCAGTGGTGTGACAACTACTTCTGTCACCCGGGGCGGTGGTAAAATTTCCGCGGTCACCTAGGGCAGAATAAACGCGTGAAGACCATACAATGGGCTCAGGGCAAAGTGAACATTACTCTTCGATGAAATGGATGATCGTTTGGGACACTGAGGTAAATGTGGTGAAAGTGACCACTGTGAGAGAAGTAAGGTGATTGCTGGGAAGTAAGTCTGCGCAGATATGCCACATGGCGCACAGGTGTTGTTGGTCATACTGCGTAACATTACAGTATTCAACGCTCAGCTTATCCGGATATCTTGCCCTTGATATTTGCTACTGAACAGTCGATAGCACGAGAAATGTCTCCGCGTGTCACATGCCGCCCGGAGCGAACCGCCATGTCGCAACACTATGCCACGCCTCTGCATCACACGCTACGACCGCTTAGCTCAGCATGTCTTTGCGGCAGCTTGTCGTTCTTCACCGAAGATCCCGGAAGTCGTCTGGCTCAAATTCGTCAACAAATTCAATAGACTGACATATGATTCAAAGACAACCTTTCACAATGGGCCTAAAACAATTCCTTTCGTAAGGAACAGAACTAAAAATTGCAGACTTTCCGCAACGCATCATGGAGGGCGTTTCGAGTATCTCCAACATCGGCAACTTGGGTCCGCTACGTAGCCCAACTTAACCACTGCACACAGCTGCTCAGAGCAAACAAAGCTAAGTCTAAACAGAACATGGAGAAAACTTGCAGCGCTAAACACAAACTGCCGTTCAAGCGTACGATAGCCTTCGTTTGTTGAGGAATTTCCTCCCTCCTCTCCGGACGGATAATGGCCTACAAGAACAACTACGGAAGCAACAAACTAAAATAGGACGTAATGTACTTCCAAATTTCAGAGGGCAGTGCCATCAGGAGATCTTGAAACTCTTGTCGCCACACTGCCGGGATTCAACTTTATCTATTTTACTACTGAAGCTTCATTGCATTAGCTGACGTCTCTGCATAACCACAACTCCCCATGTATCGATATCAATCGTCCAGAAGCAGTGGCGACAACAGCAGGACAACTGGTCGATTCACTGGCTCAGTCATTTTTGCGCTGCTTAGACTTGAAATAGGCTCTTGCCATGGGGAAGCATGCAATAATAACTCCCATTCACAAAACCAGAAGCAAGACTGAATTCCCAAACTACTCTCCAGTGTCTCCTCTCCCTATGCTGTTCAACGTTATAAAACCTATCGTTACTGATACACCGGTGCGTTATCTGGAACACCGTAACACCGTTATTCTCGATCAGCATTGCTTCCGTCGAGAACGATCGTGCAGAACGAAATAACTACGCATACGGAGTCGTTGGGTCGGATCACTTGACGCTAGAGAGGATGTTGACATGATCTACCTGGAGTTATCAAAGGTATTCGATCGAATAAATCACCGGATTTTCCTTCCAAAGCCTCACTGTTCCGGGACAGGTAACTCCCTGTTGAGCTAGATCGCTTACTTTCTACCTCACCAACAACTAGCGTTCAGAGTTCGGAACCCTTTATCTGACCTCATACAAATCGAATGCGTTGTGCCTCAGGGCTCAGCTCCATGACAACGATTGTTTAGGTATTTATTAATGACCTTGTATAAACAATCGCTACCAGTTTCCTACTGTTTGCTGATGACATCAAAGCAAGACGCAGGAATCAGGTGGACGCCGATCAATATTTACTTCAATATGACCTAAACATGATACGGCAGCGACCAACCAAAACTCTGTTGCAGTTCGACTTGATCAATGCAAAGTGCTTTCCGTGCGATACCAGAGCAACTACCTCTACAAGTTAGGAATGCAAATACTGCACTGATCTTCCGTCGGGCGTGGTTTGGGTGTGCTAGTCTATGATAACTTGGGTTATTCCCGGTAATCCGCAAAGGCCTCGATTACTGGAAACCAACACCTCGGTCTATTGCGATGAGCGTTCGGACAAACTGACATCTATATTTTTTGATAGACGATCAGTGTGTATGTTCGCCCTCATATCGAATACGCAAATCAAGCCTGACATCCATAGCTGAAACATGCCCTTAATTCACTGAAGCATGCTCAGCATCGGGAGTCCAATTACGCCACTGGAATACGTAATCATTCATGCGAGCACCGGCTGTGACGTTTGGTAGTATTCAGTGGAGGTTATCACGGAACACGAGACTACCTGATAATGCACAATCCACACCAATGTGTAAAACTCAAAACTATAACTCAGCAGTAGGACAAACTTAAGAGCTCACCTGTTGAAAGTAGTAGAACAGTATGGCCGTCTGGAGTGCCATAGCAAATTTTTCAATTCGCTTGCGTCACCTGTGGAATGATTTTGAATCAGTCATCACTACACCGAGAATAGTCCTTTTTCAAAAACGGTTGGATGACGTACTCGGTCACTTATGTTTCTCAGCGTTGTCACTCTATCCTATCCCTAGGATAAATCTTGAATTTATTAGATCTCATCTGTTGGTGCAGTGATTGCAGGATTACAGCAGGATTAGAGCGGAACAAAGGATGAGTCCTTCTTTTATTGTTTAAAATGCTAACTGTTTTTTATTAATTTTTTCGATAACTTTACCAGATCATCCTAGGGGAATTGTAAAGCCATGCTCTTTAACCCGTACACAGCCAAACCTATCTAAACCGACCATTTAAGGGATCCAAAAATGGGGGTGGTCTTGGACAAGTGGTTGCCATGGTCAGGTTCATGATTAAGGACATTGCTCATAGGAGAAAATGCTGGGCATGTCTTCGGCTGGTTGCCATAGCAGATTGGACTGTCATTTCATTGTTCATAGCTCAGGATGGACACAGACCCCTTGTCAAGCATTTAGGAGATGTAGGATGCGTTCTCCGGGTTCCGAAATTTTTCTAACCTTGATCTTAGTGGTCATATGCTGGAGTAGTAATGGACGGTGACTCACGTGAACTGACCAACAAAGTCATATGCTTGAGTGTTTTTAAGTATTCCAGTCTTACTTTCGGATTGTATTAGGTGTCCATCATCTTCCGGTGAGTTGCAAATGATATGGATAATGACAATGCTTGCTTGTGTCTACTTGAGCTACATACCGGTTTTTGTCCACAGTGGGGCTGAGCAATGGTAACAGTGTTTGAAAGCTTGGAATAAAATGAATCATTACTAAGAAATCCAAATGAGCTTCAAGCCGAATCAGTTTGCTAACGTGGCTGCAATCATGGTAAGTAACCACAATAATAATAATAATAATAATAATAATAATAATAATAAGTTAGAATAATACAGAGCTTGCATCTTACAATTAATGACCAGCTCTTAACACACCTAGGAAAATAACCCCCATCCTTGCCTTGCCAGACGCAACAAATATTTTTGTTAGGTAAAGCGCCTCGTAGATGGGGAACTCGGATAACGGTTGGCTTTCATGTCTACAAAAGTGTCTTGCTTAAGCGTCCGGTTTAGTCTACTACGAAGAAACAAAACCATTGATCATCTGTGTGCTGCTTCTAAATTAGGAACTGGGACAGTTCACTGCCATAGAATGCCGAATGGTACTATTTTCTGAATGATTTCGTTTCACTTACGTTACATTCCGGCGAAACATACACTCAACTGGATCTGGAAACCTTAAGTTATTTTCTGGCAAGAAACTTCAGTAACGTAATCGAAACGTCCCTTTTGAGATCCAAGCGGAAAGCAAGCTATTGGTACCCTTAATGATTAACTCCAAGGCACCAAACAATGTTTCCCCTTGGAATGCAACCAGAAGCACTACTCCCGCGTGTGCATTACAATGAAATTTCTGCATCCCCGACTCTATCATTCGTATAGCGGATACATTCTTTCGATGGCCGCTCGCATACCAATAAAGCAAGTAAAGGTACCGGTGGAGCTAGTTCATCTAATATGACCAATGAACTACAACAACAATTTTTCCCCACTTTCTAGAGTGAATCGTCATCTCACAAGCTTTTGATACCGAACCCAAGACCCTAAAGCTTTAGTCACACATCGCTCACAGCAGCAAAAGTAATTAAGATATTATTGTCCCTGAGTTTGAACGGCTCCTCAGGCATGGACAACATAAGACCGAAGTCATTAAAGACAGCTATTTTGAACATAGCCGAACCGTTAGCTAGGCTTTGTCAAAGATGCCTTGATGAACTACAGGTTCCAGTATTGTGGAAAAATGGAATGGCCAGTCTTAGGAAGAAGAGCAATGGACACACTCTTTTGTCACAATCCTTAGTTGCCTGCTTTGTTTCGCTGCCGTTTTTGCCCAGACGTTTGTTTAAGCGCTTCAGTTCATTTATTTGATTGATCAGTCTACGTCGTTCGTTATGGATGTTTTCTTAGACGCCCTTTCTACTAATACCGTTTACTGGAACTCGAGTGCTTGGTTCTTTCATTTAGTACCTTTTACTCGTCTGCTTTATTCAGGCTCTCCTATGCTGCTAGTTGGCCCGGATGTGATTTCGTAGATTCGCTTCACTTACCATTATAATCCATAGAAGGATGCAGTGTTCTCACGCAAACACTTCCGTTTTGGCTCGTCTTCTTGTTCTCTTTGAGGTCGTGGGGTGCGACCAGTCGGCGGCGACACAACTGTCAGTCCTACGTACAAACTTGTGGTTCGTGTGGAGCCCTTGAACTGCCATTGAATCACTCTCATCCCGGTGCTTCATAAATTACTGGAAGGATTATCGCAGAGCAGTTCATGAGATAGCTTAAGAGGAATCACCTCATTTAGTCACAGTACTACGGATTCCATAGTAATCGGTCTGGGACCATAAACCTTGTGTTAACAAGGACAAAACTGAACGGTGTCGGTGGATGCCAGAGTATGAGTCGATGTCGTTTAACTGAACTTTTCTACAGCGTTCTATCGCCTGGAGTACCGCATTCTTCTTCACATGCCCTGAAGCCTTGTAATCGGTGAACCAGTTCTCGGTGAGGTAAACATCTTCCTCATTCAACCTCTGCTGATTGTGAGAATCTGCTGCTCCATTTCTGGCCCAGTTGATGTTCAGTGTGGTGTGCCCCAAGGTTTGTTACTAGGTCCATGTTTGTTCTTAGCTATCATCAACGATCTTGCTAGTGTGCTCCAGTCAGGCATCCTGCTGGTTTCAGACGACGTCACATTGGCATGACATCAAGACAGAGGGCGATCATGCGGCAATGGGAAGAGATTTCGACAACACCTATACGTACTCGTTCAAAGACCGGATTCAATTCCACATGGCAAAATGCGAAGTTGTGAGCATACGCCAACATACGTACCTACAAATATCTACTTGTTGGCCTGCCATTGCAAGTTGATTCCTAGGAAAGTTACCTCTGGGTAGTAGTACAGGAAGACTTAGGCTGCTAGAAACAGGCTGCAAAGGCATCGAAGAGCCAGTCAGCATCACGGACTCTTAGGGAGGACTTCGGAAATTTCGAGCCATCTATCTTTCCGCAACTGCTGAACACCTACATAAGGCCCTAAGTGGAGTATGCGATCTAAGCCTGGTTTTATTTGCGCAAACACGATATTGATACGCTTGAAAATCCACAACGTAGGGTGTAAAAATTCGTTAGGGGATTGTTCCACGTCCTCTACCAACGCAGACTGCAAGACCTGGATTTTACGGCTGCGAATATTGGCGTAAGTGAAGAAACCGCAATACGGTCTACCGAATAATGACAACCCATCTGACGCCTGGCGTGACTTTCTGCGACTCAGCCACAGTAAAATATTGCGAAGCCACAAGCTCAAACTAGCTACATACTAAAGTCAACTTGGTTGTTGACAAAGCTTTTTCTCGTTTCTACTATCCTGACCATGGAACGCCCTCCCAACTTAAGACATTTTGGCCCAAACACTATCGCTTTTCAATAAAAACGTTTTGACGACACTTTATCCAACTCACATTACGTGATCTAATCGATTTCTTTCAGAGGACGAAATAACTCAAATCAAGCCTTGGGCGCATCAGCTGTTTCTGTAACATAGCGGTAAAGGAACTCAAGGCTGTGTATATGCGTTTAGCTTGGTGAGTCAATTAAGACTGGATTACTTCCCTGTTCTTGATTATTTTTTAAATTTGGTTTCCTAATCCTCACTCCGGCCATCCTACGAAACTTGTCGCGCAAGCACATTTTTGCCCGTCATAAATCACTGCTTACTGTATATCTTCTGTGAAAGCTCTAGGCGTACTCTCACTTTGCGACCTGAATTCTGTGGGCAATGTTAACAGGCTATACGGAAACGGCCTGCGCATGTTTTAGGCGCTCATGCACTTGATCTGCACTTGCTCTGAATACTTTTCACACGCATCTTCCCTTCCTTCATGAAACCGATACACGATTATGGACCACCCGCCTATTGTCCGATCACCCGCAGCTAGGTGCAGAGACTGGAATGGGCTCAACATGTACGCGCCAGCATTATCCGCACTTTACTAGATGTGCCACATAAATGCAATAGACTAGGAATTTACTGCTGCCACGTCGTCGGTTTGGATTTGACCTCATTACTCCGCATCAAGTATTAGATCTTGGTCAGTTCCTCACCTCGAGGCAGCTGCTGCAAGTACGCGGACCGAACAGCGCTCTAAGACACTGCTGCAATCTCATAGTCCCGGATTTGAAACAAGTAACTCACCCACTATGTTTCGAGGGGCCATTAGTATAATACTGGAACTGTTTGCCCGAGAAAATAGCCGGGTCACACTCTGTGTTGGAATCGAGGAAATTCCTAAATGCCCACTTTGCGGATTACGGATTCAGGGAGCGCATCGCACCCGAATAGAATATGGCGCAGCTGTAACGTAATGTGAACGCTCAGGGATCGGTGACGTGATTCCACGCACGCTCCCGATCTAAGTACCGTGAAGCAACACATCTACCTATTTACTAGCTCCATATTTTTAGTATTTAGTATTCATCATTATCACCATCATCAACAGTAAAATAACAGCCAACTGAACTGATCTTTTGCTGCCGTACAACCACGGGGGCTTACAGAGCCAAGGATGTTAAGGGGGATAGTAGGGGGATCTAGCCTAAATACTTAACTCTTAAGCAGACTTTCAAAGTCAAGGAGCTTACAATTTGTCGATAACACCGTCACAAACATCTGATTATCGTGCAAAGATTAGACTGCATGGATGAGATAACTACACTGCGGCTTTCACTGTCCCGCCCCATAATCGGCCATCATCTCGCAGATAACTCAGCTCCAAACACACTTAAAGCAGGCAGTCCGGCTACGAGACGACAGCGAACGTGGGACGGACCAACCGTATTTATTTCAGTGGTTAGGCGCAGTATTTCCTGCTTCAAAGCCAACTTTCGCCAAACTCGAGCCTTGCGCTACTCCACAGCTGGCAAACCAAAGATGGATGTCCTCGGTAAGCGCTAATCGCGCATGAATAACACGAGCCCATGCCAACGCAGGTTGTTTAATGCTATCTGTTGTTCTACGAAACTAAGCTGAGTACCACTGCCTAACACTCGCTTACACACATTGTCGGTGCTGACACACCGGTGTCATTTGACACTGCATTGGTGTGTAGGCAGCGATAATCAAACAATCGTATGTGTAATTAAGTGGGGTTCTTCGCAGCCAGTTTCTAAATCAGATAGTCATCCACATGAGTACATCAAAATATACCTGCCCTGACAGTTTCTAAATGCTATGTTGTACATAGCTACTGTTAGTGGACGTCGTGTCTTTCGGGGCCAACCCTGTCCTCTGCAATGTTCGTAACTTGCATGGCAGTGGAGGATAAGACGCACTACGTCGCAGTTAGCTTGTCAACCATGACGGTCCGAAACTGTCCCCGTGGCCCAGTGGCATAAGCTGCTGACTGGCGGTTCAAGCCGCTGGTGCTCATGGGTTCGAATCCTGACGGATCCGATGGATGCGCACTACTGACGATGCCCAACAGACTGAAACTGCAGTCTAGTGCCATTCCGGGCATGTGGACGACTATCTGATTTGGAGCCTGGCTGCGATAGACCTCACTTAATTACATCAAAAATCCCCTACTCATGAGTAAATCGTATGTGTCTTAAATCCTCAGATTGAACGGGGCCTAGGCTCATCTCTCCTAGTTAGACGGCCCTCAATACGTCCTTGCAAACACCCTTGCAAAGACCCTTTTCTGAATCCACAAATGTCGTAATTTCAAGAAGGCAGTTTTCGCTTGTGAAATACTTTAACTGACTTCAGTCCTTATGCGTCCATCGTTGCTGACGCAGCTGCTAGTGTAAGCAAATCGATCAGCTAACTCATGTTATCCGTCATCAGAGATCAAGGGGTCACAAAGTGACTGGTATTCCTGCAACAACGTTTTGCCATTTGAACGTACGAAGGGCATGCCAAACGACTGGACAAATGTAGAGAGATTATTCAGGGTTGATCGGACCGCCCCGACATTGTTAAAAAGCAAGACAATATCGTCCGCACAATCAAGATCAATCAGTTTTTCTCCAGGCCATACTACAAAGCCTGTATCGCGTGAGTTCGCAAGGGAACACCTCATGCTATAGTCCACGAGGATGTTGAACGAAAACAGGGAAAATGGGCAATCCTGACGAACGACACATGTTTTAGGGAAGACATCCTACATGTGCCTCCAGATCATGACGCGGTCTGTATTGCACAAGTACAGGGCACGTAGAATGTTCATATATTTTATGGGAACACTTTCCTGCAAAGGTATTTTCAATGGGTTGGATCGAACAAATGGGTCGAACGTACTCTTAAAGTCTAGGAACCATGCTATTGTCGACCTGTGGTTAATGTGGCGTTGCTCTAACACTTGCTGCGAAGTGAATATATGAACTGTTCAGTCACGCCAAGGACAAAAAGCTGCTTGCTGTTCCGTGCTCCGGGATTCCCGTTCCGCAGTGAGGCGACGAATAAGAACTGTTAATGATTTAGTCACTACGGGTATTAAGCTAATACTCCTGGGGTTAGCGTTATCAGTCCGGCTGCCTTTCTTGTATATAACCATTATAATCGATAAACTACAGTTACCTGGAATAGTCCGTTCCACACCTGTTCGAACTTGGTGCTCAGTGCTTTGCAGAGGCACTCACTTATATTATTAACTAGTGCGGGTGTGACAGAATCCGGGCCAGCAGCTAGCGAACGAGTAAGGGCTACGAGCGCTTTTCGAGCCTCAGTCTCTGACGAAGCTTCTAAACCAACCGGCAATGTCTCAGCCTGTACCATCTGAGTACGAAGACGTAAAGAAACAAGGGGTTAACTATACTGCGGTTGAAAGTGCTCCGTCAAATAAAGCAGCCGGTGCTCCTTATTGTGAACCTGGGCACCCGCGCTGTCTGATTGTCTCATTGGCTCTTGGATTCGTAGGACCAAGGGTGCAGGTCAATTAGAGGAACTTGCGATAATTTCGTACTGCCTCCTCTTCCTCAAACTGCTGAGCCCTACTGGCCCACCAGTTTCCATCGTCAGCACACAAAATTTGTTTTACTTTTGCTCTCAATTGTCCGTCTAGTTACACTGTGCTCAGAGCCAGCATAGTTTTCTTCTGGATTCCATCAGGTTCACGGACCACTTGGAAATCCAGTGACTGGTTCGGTAACCATTGGTAGCAACCCAAGCAGATACTCCTGTGTCGTGCATCATGGTTTCGATCATATTCCGTTGAATCTAGATATCATTAGGACGAGAGAGCGAAGTTTCGGTACGCACAGCATCCTGGTAGATTTACCTGACCGAGGAAGGAGGTAACTAAGCAGTTACCTATAGCTGAAGGCGCGTGGTATGATTCACGGTAAACTTTACATAAAAACGACAGCCTACCAAAGGCTGCTTGGATTCGAGGCAGGTATTCTAGCAGGAAATATCATCTATGATGGAAACACACCACTCGTACCGTAACGTGAGTTTACTTATTGGGCCCATCTCTTGCCAGCAATATTGGGATGTCAAGTGACACGTCGACGCCAACGGTGCCTGAAATAGGGACTACTACGAAACAGCCGGTGCGTCCCTTATAGTCGCCATGGACGCTCACCGTTGCGTGTCCGTTCGTTGTTGAGCCCGTATTTACCACCGAATGCATTTACCACCTACGTTATAGGGCGTCCTAATGTTTTGGGGTAACTTGTTCCGTAGTTTATAGTATGCGATGAGAAAGAACTTTGCTCTCATTTCTGTTTTTTGTTGTTGTTGCAATCATGGCCTTACAGCTCACACCATGTATGCGATATTTGTTATTATGCTCCATACGCCGATTTGATCCTGCGACGTGAGCACAGCTATGTATGCTTCTGAATAGAAAACCCAAGTTTCACATAATTCTTTGTAGCCATATGGGTTGCACACCAAGGATAGAACAGTGATCTCTGCAAGTCAGTTTCACGGAGTATCCAATTATTATTTTGGGAACGGCGCTGAATTCGCTTAACAATCAATTTTTAGACTTTCGCACATTTGTGCACACTACTGAACAATATGGAATGATTTACGATACATAAGCTTTGTACAACCTGAACTGAGACTCACGACAAATATGTCCAACGGCCTTTCGTGTCTTTGATATTTGGAAATCACATTGTTCTGAAAAGTTGAACCTGTGTGAGTATCGCAGGAGTAGGTCAAGAACTGCTGTGCATTCAGAGATGTCCATACCATGTAGGGTAAGGCTATCTGGTGGAATGTCATAATTGTACGGTAATATATTGCGCTTATCTGCGGCTAGTGACAGTTGCTACAAGTGGCACCATGTTTTAAGTGCTAAAACATCGTCTTGAATTTGTCTTAAAACCTCCAGTGCATCCGTATCTCTTTTAGGGTTAACCGACTTTTATGTCGTCTGCAAACAGGAAGACAGTGCCACGCTCAACATGGTCAACGATATCAATAACATAAACAAGGAACGGTGGTAGACCAAGGTTGCTCTCCGTATTAATCCACGAGTGGATGCTTAAGGGATTGGAATACGGTTGTCTATTTGTACCACTTGCTTCCTTACCGAGACGTATGATGAAATCCAAGTGAGTAGTACTTCGCTGATGCCAATAGATTGTAAGTTGTTGAGCAGTCTACGGTGTGTAACTCGGTCGAATGCCTTGCGCATATAACTACAACGGACCTTCCATCATCAACAGCCACCGTTGTGTGGTTAAGGAAGTCTAGCTAGCATTTCGCACAGGGCCGGGGCAGTGGAAAGCATGTTGAGCCGACTGATGACATTTTCCAAGAAGAAGAAACTAATCGACTTTTTCTCAACCTTCCGGTACATTATTTTTGAGATGATTGGCGTACGGTTTCTCGGTCGGTAGTTAGGAACTTCACGAGTTGACTCATTTATATGTCGAGGAGTGGTACCCGACGTTTCCATTGCGTTGTGTATACCCATCCTTTAGAGATAACGTAAAAAAGTTGTAAATAGCAGCCAGCGGAAATCATTACCTTCCTATTTAATCGAATCTGGAGATATCCTATTGGGTACTTAGTGAAAGGATGGATTTAATCACAAAAGCCGTTCCCTAATTTTTGCTGTGGTGAAGCCTACGTAACGTAAGCGTGCACAGTTGGGCATGGTAGGCATCTTTGGTAAGGGTGTAGAGAGAGAAGCATCAGCACTACGCCGGTACACAGTACCGCCGCTTCACTTCTGCGCAACCACTACCCTTGCATATGGGCTAAAGCTGCTGCGAGGATCGCTCGGTCCTTACGCAGGCCCAAACCCGCATCCTAGAATTACAGGACAGGCTTGTGATTATTAAGGCTACGGGCGCGCCAGCCCATGCACTAAAGATTTAGCAATGTACGTGTTGTAGGCCTTACAAAGCTTCCGGCTCGTCAGTGTGCGAGCTGCCCCGCACGACATGGTCTAGAGGAGTAGTTCTGTCCCACCTATGAGCATGGAAGAGGCTTGATAAACCGACCCGTTTTCCGTACCATTCAAGGCTCTTGGTTCTTCAGCCAAATGTTGTTGCTCATTCTGAGCCCTAATTCTCTCTACGATCGCAGACTGCAATAAAAGTAGAGAACTCTGACTTACTCCGAAATTTACGCCGAATTCGATTAAGCTCACGCCTTACTTTCATTGTGTGAGAATTATGTTGCTTAATTTGGAAGCGCTCAATGTTGCAAAGCACTGTTGCAAAGCTTCTATGAAGTGGATCATGTCATTAGATAACAGGTCTGCGGACTGTTTTGTACAAGCTGAGCGAAAATGCCATTGCAATTTATCGAGCGAGTGATATGAAGAAACCTTTCCAAACCCGTTGAACGGAAAGCACGGAAACAGGTCTCAGCATCTGTATCTCAAAGTTGCGTTCCACCCCCGGGTGTCACTTCCCGTAGTTTTTGAGAACAGTCACGTAAGTACTAGGTACACCACAGCTAAGAACGAGCAAATATACGTCGTTGCCAGCCACTCTCTAGAATGCAGGATCAACTACTTTGGTATTTCGTTGGTGTAATACGCTTAGACCAGTTTATCGCTGATAGTTTAAAGGCATGTGCAACTAACTAGTGTTAACATACTAAGACTGTAGCACACTTTAAGGCCCGTAGCTCCTGATTGTAATTTGGAAGGTTGTGTACGTAACCAAATAGTACCTGTTGGTGGAGTTTAGAAATAACAAGCCATACTGAATCCTCCGTGTTTCGCAGCGATGGATGGTCCATATGTGTTGCAATATAACTGCTTTAGGTAAATCGTGTACCAGTGCCCTGCGAACTTGTCGACTGCTCATGAAAAATCCGTACCCATCAATGAAGAAGCGTCTATCGGTGGTGTCATCAGTACGCTATGACCCAGTTATGAACATGATATCCGGATTGAGATTAAATACAAACGACTGGAGGGCGTAGCTTTAACTGTAGGAAACGAATATTGACAGGATATAATGTGATGGATCGGAGACACGTGGCTAGAGGTCAGGTTGGCGCTGTACATCTTGTAAACTGAGATACTGTATCTAACTCTAAGCTGGAAACTGTCGGAACAATGCCTGCATGGGGTTATTGCCATGACATGAATAGGAGGAGGGCAGGGGGCGATGTTCGAAACTGTGTATGGCCAAACGGAAAATGATCAGATAACCATATATATATATATATATATATATATATATATATATATATATTTGCAACAGTCTATGAATAGACATTGCACCATCGGAAACCATGGAACTCAAAACAAGGTACAGAAATAGTAAAAGAAAACACAACACAACACAACAATGCCTTTGACTTGGCAGAAGTTTATGGAAGGAGTGTAACTGCGAAGGCCACTCACACCATTTTCACTGAGGGGCAATGATACGGAATGCTGATACGCCTGCGAATGTGTTTCAGTAAACTGGTTTTCGGTCAGCTTAATCGGGTCTGACCAATTGCAATCATCACCGCTACTTCACCTCAATCGTCTTTGCAAATCAATGTCATTGGATATTCCTAAGTGTCACCAATTTACGCAAGTGTCAATATGCGGCTCATGGAAGAAGTGTAGTAGTATTGTGACTGTTTTCCTCTAAATTGTGAATTACAGAAAGAAGGCCGGTAATAGGGTTCGAAAGGGCAGTAAGAGTAAGAGTTGGAAAAGATAGGAAGCCCCAGCAGTACTTTCGCTCATCCGCCCTGCGGCATGTAGCAGCTATGGTGGCCCATTTAAGGCTGCGCGACGACCGATGGTCAGTCACTGTTTGTGTTGAGGTGTGTCGACTGCTTATGATGACCGCATTTATGATGGTCCTGTAATCTGTTTAAGATGGATTTACTGTGAACTTATCAACTGGACATAGGTACCAACTTATCTCATCTATATTCCTCTTCCGGTCATCTTACCCATGTGGTGCTGATTGTTATAAAGAGTGTTGCACCTTCGCACTCAGCGGAGACAGTAGGTATTTAACATTTGGCCAATAAAGAACTGGCAAGATTCCACAACCTATGAGTAAAAACAACAAAAGAGGAGGAAAAGAAACAACCAGCAAAAAGGTTAGGAAGGTTTATGTGTTGCGTTGACGGTGAGCTTCTCGGTTGCCCAGACCGATGAACAGGGCTGACTTAAAAGACTTAACCCCACCCTATGATCTTAACGACCTGACCCACAAGGCAGCGGGGCGATTCACTGACGTTTCTGATTAGAAAGAGTGTTGACAAACTGGTGGCACATTTGCCTTCTTTGTGTTCGGTTGCAGTCCACACAGAAGTTGGTGACCAGCAACTCAGTCGTCTACTTTTTCCTCCAAACTCACTTCCCATATACTTCATAACACAGCTCCTGTCGTTACTTTCGGTGATGAGGCTTTTCTTTTGGGAACGTAAATGTCCCCTTCGTTGGCTAATGGTATAACACAGAATGAATCTGGAATTAGAAACGACGTTTAACTCCTCCTAAAATAATGCACCAACGTCAACTGTATTAACGTAAAGGCATATTTTAAAGTGAAGTGTTATTTTCTACTCTGATTGTACCAAGTATATATTGTCACCTTACCACTAACGCACTTTTCGATGAAAGTATAGTTCAGGTACGCGGCATTCTTTTGTTGGCACTTATTGTGGACAAGTTATTCGAATTCAATTTACTTGAATTAAATGAAAAACAAGGAGCTGTTTCTTCCTTCTGCTATTGTTGCCTTACCAAGAAGAAAGGAGGACAAATGCTTGTCCTTAATCGGTCAAGCAAGACAACCTTTGAAATGAACTAGTGACACGTGTAATTAGCAACTACGAGTGACGTAACTTCTCCATGATTGTGTGTTCTAAATCAGCGGCACTGTTTATTCGTACCATTTGCAGGTCCGTTGCTTTCACAGTGATTAAACCTTGCCAAGATGACTGCAACCAGTTTCGTATAGCAATACATGATATCAATATCATCTTTTCATATAGTCCAAAGCCACCACAAGTTCACGGTGCATGTTGTTGAGATTTCGGTATCCTACAGGAAAAGCTACAGCTCTGTAAATTTCGGACCTTTGCATATAAGGAATGATTAAGGATACCTTCAATCTCATAATTTCAGCAGCTCATATCTTTCGGGATATTTGTTTCTGGAGTGAGAACAAGTCGGAATTCAATGTGCACCGTGATACGATCGAAAGTGCTCTCTTCGGACACAATTTACCAGAGGTTGACGTATCGTTATTTTAGATAATTAATAAGTAGTGTTGTTTGCTATCAGTGGTCATAAACTTCCTTGATATTGTAACACAGCTTACAAACTCTTAGTTAAATTTGTTATATATTTCCTTCCTGATGAAACAAAGCTATTGAACAAAATTATTTGTTCAGAATACCATGGGCGTCTGTTTTGCACGCATACTGCACAATGGCAGTGAAAGTTAATACCCAACTCGCCATTCAGTAGACAGGCCTTCAACCTTACTTCTCCTATACGAATTGTTGTCAGACGACCTGTTAATTGGCCACATTTGCGAGGTGTGACGCCTAAGCGTTGTGTACTCTTCTTCTTTCCCAGTGTTCAGTCTTTGGTAACTTCACACTGGCGATTGGAGTAGAAACTCGTTAGCTGCTTGCGTAAGCATTTGTTACAACGCCCGAGAGAATTAAGGAGGGTTCCATATGCATTTAGCTTGCAAAATGGGGTTTGGAAACTGAACTCTTATGCCGTACACTAGTTTGCATGTATGTAAAATTAACCTTGCGGACTCCATAAATATTGATTGTTTACCATGACAACCTAGAATATACTGTGATACATTTCTGTGTGCAACGACTATGTCAGTCTCTCATCAACTATACTTCAGTGTATGCCATACTAGGACAGTGCATGGTGATCATTTTACTGTGTTGTCGAAAGGCATTCCTCGCATTTGACCAAGTGCCACAGCATTGGATGGGTGCTTCATTCGCCCACCTTGTTCCCTTTCCTTCTTTCATCCTTCCCCTTGGAAAACCCACTCCAGCAGTGCACTGGCATATATACAGGGGCTTCTCAGTAGCGCATCTAATACCAAACAGGCTGTTTGTGGCGATCATCTGCTGTGGTACGTTTATGTCAAGTTTAGTGTTAGGCAACAATGAACAAGTAACTCGGACATCAAGGTAAGATGCAACGTTATTCGGATGAACTCGATCAGCAACTGACATGAACACCGCTTCTCAAGGTAGGTCATTTAAGGTACAATATTAAGGGCACGGAAATTGGTTGCATTTTTCCTAAGCGGCTCGCTTACCTACACTTTTTACAAATGCAATATTTTTTAACGCATAACTCTGAATCACCATCAAGCAGTGACTTATCGGAGGTCACCAAACATTAGGACATTTAAGTGCCAAAAATAGAAAATGGCATGCGCACCGAACGTTTTTGTTTCACTTGGAATAACATATTTGACATTTACTGGGAATGGTATGTGGATGTCATGTCATGTTTAGGAATGAGCAGGCGAAGAGACATTTTAATACACTTTCCCCGAAGATGAGTTTAAATATGAAGGGCCACAAAGTTTTCGGGGCTGTTAAAACTAGTGCGCTGCAAAAACCGAGTTCAACGATGTTTATCAAATTGTTAAGGACCAATTACAAAGGCAGTTGCAATAATTCGTCTTGCGCGTAGCCTTACTAATCACAGCAACAAAACTACCGCTTACCAGTCTGAAGGAATGGAGTCTAGCAATTCGAACCACTGAACCTACTCAGTTATGTGTAGTGCTACGCATTGGGGAGGCCTACTTACAACTTTTGATGATTAAAGTCACCTTCACTATAGCTTGATGAATTGAAAGTTGCTGGTTGTTGGGCGCCGATTGGTCAGGTGCAATTGCCAGTTATCAGAAACCATCCAACACGTGGGGGTAACGCTTCTTACCTGAAGCCACTACGTAATATTTTCTGTTAAGCACAAGCACAAAAGTGGGGAAGGAATGCTAGAGTGACTCAGTCCTCCCTATTTGCACGACACTTACTCTATTCAAAGTAATACGTTAAGAATAAGTGCTTTGACGTTTACATGAAACATATTTGTCGTTAGACATTCTGAAATGAATCCGTGCTCGTTGATAGATCCGATATCAAGTTTTCCGCCATTGATTTATGGGTCAAGGGACTGCACTCGCATTTCCAGAGAGGTTTGGTGAAGTTGCCTAGTCCTATAATGAAATCTGCAGCTGAAACAACAAGTTCTGAGAGTAGCCGAGCACCTTAAATAAGGAGTGCAATTCTCTTCCCGATCAGTTATTGGCAGTAGAATAAGTAGCGGTATAGTACGGACAAACGATGCGTACTTGCCTCCTTACGTAATCGATGGCAGTGTTAACCTTTGTGTCGTTGCGAACATCACAAAGGTGAAGTCTAACGGTTGATAAAATTATTTTGTCTACGGTATTCTCACTCATACCATCCTGCTGGAGTAGTTGAGCTTTAGCTTGTATTAAACCAATGTTCCACAGTTACCTAATGATGCAGTGGGACAGTTCCTGGCAGGTGCGGAAAGTACTACAAGGTCTGAAGGCAAGATAGAAACACAATGGACTCCTTTAGCCTACTGCAACCTTTTGAGAGAAATCCTGTATGTGATGTACTATCGAAGAGTCTTAGTACGTTCAGAATGGAAATCGAAATAGGCTCTAACCGAACTAGCCTCGACTCGTAATAAGAACACCCGAATTGGAATTCAAATTTCGCGGGTATGTATGCTAAGTCAATGGGCGAAAAAGCGTAACAATATTCAACTGTAAAGCATTGTATGTACAATCATCACAAAACTCCTGCCACACGTTTGCTTTTCACTGTGATCCTACTGCTTTTCTCTGGAGTACACAAGTGTTCAAGTCGTTATCTGCGTGAACCAGTCCGAACTCACGATTTTACTTTACTTGAGAAACTCAAGTTCAACTGTTAATAGAGAATTGAGACTTAAAATCAAATATTCTTGTAGTTACTTACCATATGAACTGTATTATGCAATGGCACTCAAGTCGGAGAGGACGCAGTATAGTACGCAAACCATACAGTACTTCATTTAAGGAAAATGCAAAGCAGTGCCGGGCACTTCTACCAACGTAAGGTGATTAATTGGTGCATGGCACGCTTTTCGGAATTGAGCACAAGGGATCGTACTGTTAGCGCCGATTGTCAAGAGTTGTTTTCCAAACTCCTGGAATGGTAAACACGGTTTACCACGTGCTTGAAAGCAAACGCAAAAACTGCCTTCGCCTGTTGACCGCTTAGCTATCGATTTGGACTTGTTTCGGCTGGCCCCAAATCAGCTGGCATTTGCACCGGTGCTTTTAGGTAATGCCAACAGTTTGATTGGTGGTTACCACTTTGGTTGCTGAGCCAATAATCCAAGTTAAGAAACAGAAAGCGAGATTCGTCACAGGATGCACGCAATCCTCAAGTTCTTTGCTTTCAGATCTGTTCAGCCACCTGTATAAATACGCATTCCGAATGGTACAGCAACTAGAAACTTGTTATTCAGAGTAAGTGGTTTCAAACGCGAAGTACGCTATTTCTGCCTTCGTAACATATGACCAAATGATAAACTGTAATATTACATATATAGAGTTAATATTACTTCTTGCTTAAGTATTGACCAACTTCTAGTGATTAAGAACTGTAGTTCTTGAAAATTACATAGGTATTTTGGATGTGTATGATAGTCTTGTGCATAATTATTTGGGTTTCAATAGTACCAGTTCCCATAAGCCATGTTATGGATTTTCACAGGCTTAACGAATACTGTAAGAAAGAGTGGAGCACGGTTGGGAACGTCAACTCAGCTAAAGCTTTAGAGTAATATACAGTTAACGCGGAAAATATGTCTATGCTTCTCCTTATCGATGGGTAACAGTAAACAGGGATGATGCATGTTTGCATCTAGAGTCGCAAAGCAGTGTCTTAGTTGCTTCCACTAGTGTGTGCATCAAGGGATAGAGTTCTGTTCCCTCTGCTGACCACCAAAAGATCCTGAATTATAGAGTAAAGGCATTTCATATCCGTTTCAACTCTATTGGAATTTTATATCATCAGTGATGACATTAACTCACCTTCCTAAAATCGTGAAAGTACATCCACCTCTTTCAACGAAGCCAGAATTTCCAGCACTGTTATACGACATCAGTCTCAATCGGATACTGGACGCATCGATTATCCAACTTAGAGCCTCAAAATGGGGATGATTCCAGTACTGGTGCCTGATGTTTGGAGAGGAAAGTACCAATGTTCCTAACACTCAGTTGCGACTACATCGACTTAGAATTATTTCAACGCAAATTGTGCCCAGATTACAAATTTGCATAGTAATGCAAACGCAACATTTGTACTTCAGCATCAAAGGGTACATGGACATCACAAGTTCCAAGTCCGAATACTTGAGAGTGCTTTCAAAAATGTAACTTTGTTGGATTCCCGTAGCTTTCTAGCAAGTGCCGACCTGTGGCCTATATCTACTTGTGCCGCGTAGTAATCCGGAGGTCAAGAGTTCGAATACGCGTTGGCGTGGGCGGCCTCGCGGTATATCCGACAGTTGAGTGACAGTTGGTGGTGGCGTTGGGAAGTAACGTGGGTACGGCGTGCCGACGTACTGATTGATGCCTGTTCCTTTACTCTAGTAAGTGCAAACGATCCCGAAGCTGAATGAGCTTGCTTTCATTAGGTTGTGTGGTAATAGGCAATGGTACGGAAAAGCTGCAACTTATGCTTCTCGTTAAGATTTTGTGGACGAGACTAGCCACTTAAAAACACAATAAGACCAGTTAGATATTAGGTGTTGCCTGTCCAAAAACAGTCATTAATACTATTGATTTTTCGCTTAAACCAGTAAGAAATCAATTTATCACGCGAGGACCGCTGCACATGCTTCTGGATATTTGGAGCGATGGCAAACAGTAATTACCGGTCTACCCAAATTTGGTCCCCTCATTAAAAAGTTAGCTAATATAGTGAATATCAGCACTGATCTCAACCGTGTACTTTATCCAATGTGGCACGTTATCCCAACAACTTAGCCGGGAGATTTACCCCCGAACCTTTGTAAAACAGTGTTATTCTTTTCAGTAATGATCAAGCGAGAAGACACCTTGCTTCATCAAATCTTCGAGGACCTCCTTTTTACGCACAAGGATGGTCTACCAGAAAAGACCGCCATATGGCATATCCCTGATCCTCGACAACTACTGGTCTCTCCCACGGGGACAGCGCTTGCTGATGAGTGCCAGTATTCCATTGACTGGACACCGGATACGAAGACGTCCTGCGACATTCAGTCCATTACCTTCAGTGAACTAAACTTAACGGCTTCACATTTGGCCAAGCAAATAAGCAAAGCGCTACGGAAGTTTAATGACAAGAATCCAGCTGATTGTGTTTCCGCATCCTCCGACGGACCAAACGATGAGCGACACGCTCAGGCGCATTCAGTAATTGCTATATTTATGCCTCCCGGAATCGACCGAATTGTCACCCAGGTTGGTTTACTCAATTACCGTTTTACTGAATACACTTACAATCTGGGTTTGCCATTTTGTTAAGTAGAACATGCACAACGTGCACCTCGAAATCTGTATCCTATAGTGTAATATTTCTAAGGATGTCAAACTGATATACAGAAGAGAATCATCATATTATGCCACGTCATATCGTAGTTCAGAAGTGCAGAGATAATGATGAAGGCGTCAGCCTTTAATTGTTAGCCACAGAGTTCCACCCCAGCTCATCCTATCTCTATCTAGTGAGTCCAAAGGAGGATGAAACAGATTATGAGGTTTCAGTGTTGGGAGGAGCAACATGGAAACAGCTTGTAGCTCGGGTGATCTGTTCAGATTTTGTTCTGTTCTCCGAGCTGAACAGTTTCGTTGCAGACGTTTCATCACCAGTCGTGGTGAATTCCTCAGTGCGTTATAAGCAAACTGATTTGTTTTGTCGATTCTTACCGACGAGCTAGTGACCTGAATCGAACTGAGCAGGTTCAAATGTCACTCGCTCGTCGGTAAGAATCGACAAAACAAATCAGTTTGCTTATAACGCACTGAGGAATTCACCGCGACTGGTGATGAAACGTCTGCAAGGAGACTGTTCATCTCGGAGAACAGAACAAAATCTGAATGGAAACAGCTTTTGCATCAATGGAACGCAATACGATGGAAGCCTTTAAAAGAAGTCCCGATTTGAACCGTTTCACTGTGATTCCAGAAGTGCACTGAGATTAGTGGGTGCCAATTAGTACCAAATAGCACATGGTAGCTAGGACTTCATGACTAGTTTCATGAAGTTATGAGAGGTTGGCCCTACTCTTTATTGTCTCTACAGAAGTGAAGAAATTTGAACGTTGAAGTAACAGGTGCATTGGCCAGCTTAACGGCACAGGAAAGAGGCGATTCGTTGGGCGAAAACCTGTTTTTTCCCTGGAAACTGACCTAACCTAACCTCGCTTCTTTCTGCCTCGTGGTTCAGAGCTAGTTTAGCTACTTGTGAAACAGTACTTTGTGTACTTTTGTGCGCGTATGTAGGGAGTGGCAATAAGTTGTGTCTGTTGTACCCCATATAGTGTTTAACATATTATGCTTTGTTGTATCCGTCTTTTTAGCTTTTAGTTGTGAACATTTAAACAACTATGGCTATCAGTTAATGTGCCGTTGCTTCAGACGTAAAGGGTTAGTAAACTATTGCAGGTTCTGACTTCTTTAAAGACCTTGCGTTTACATGTGTTACGAAAACGAACCGTCTTGCCTGTGAAAACCAGATATGTCTTTTAACATATGCAAGCAATAGGGTGTGGCCGCGTTAAAATAAGATCTGACGAGAACCAAGCGCTTGCCGACCACTTGTATATGCCTGCATCCTGATCTTATCCCAGTATCCGAAGATACCTTCATCATTATCATGACACATAAGCTGAAGTTGAAACACAAATCAGCTAAGTGTGCAGCAATACAGAGTGATAAAATATGCATACTGCAAGACAACAAACAGTATATATTACACAAAACTGGTACCAAACGACTCAGTAACACATAGTGCTGCAGGACTGAGGTTGTGATTGGAGGAATAGCGTAAGCTGGATGGAAAAGGACTAAGAACTTCACAACACAAACGCCAACTGAGGTCGGCTCTTTGCCATGTTAAATGGAGTATCCAAACAAACGTAGTCGGTGCACAGCCTGGCAGTCTTGAGACACCAACCGAAGCCACCTTCGAAGTAAGGGCTTTCATTATTCCTTAACCAACTCACAGCTTGGCCTCAATTCCTCTTCTCCCATCCACACCCACGGCGCACAAACAGAAGCTGTACGCCGGCACGTTTGATGCCAAGTGATCACCGCCGGTCTCGCGTGAGCTGAGTATATTGCGAGGACGCCCGCCCCGACGCGGATCCGAACCGGTGACCTAGGGATTGCAAGCTAGGCACACAATCCTTTCAGCCCCGGTCGACGCTGAAACAACGCACCTCGAGGGAGTAGGTGTGTTGGCTTGCGCAACATGTGGCTCAGCCACCGGAGGCTGGTGCGTGATGTAACGGGGCTGAGTGGTTCACTCGCTCTTTCTGCACCAAATGCGAAGCATAACAGTCATTGTTAACGCGGTGCATCCATCAAACATGAGCTAATCTGCTAAGGCAGCGATGCTCAAACGTAATAAGCCTTTTTGTGTTTGTCGACTTGATGGGCAAGGATTCGCAACCGTACAGAAGTGTTGAGCTGACGGCTTCATTGTAAACTCTGCTCTTCACGGCGAGAGTGGTGTCGCGCGGACGTCCCAGTTGGTGGAGATTGACGAAAGTACCTCGGGCTTTTGTTATAGGGTTCGTGATTTCATCTTCCATTCCACTGACGCTGAGCTAGCAGCCAAAGTACTTGGATGTATGGACGATCACCACCAACGGTCAGCGCAACGGTGGGTACCTGCCAATCTTGGAAGTGTTTAAATTTCGACAGTACAAAGCGTACCTAATAAAGACTGACAGCCAATGCTACTTTGTCCACTGTCACTTGTCACGTTTGTGAGCTGTCACAGATAAGAGTAAGATCGTCTGCGCATTCCAAGTTAAGAGGTCAAGCTTTTGAATACAGCTCCATGCCTTGCAAATGTGTCTAGTGAACGCAATCTCTATGCTTTTGTCGAGGTATAAGTTAAAAGGAAAAGTGACAACTCAGATGCTAGCCGCATGTCTCTGAATCTATTGAAGGGCGGTGACAGCTGGACGTAAGCCCTCACTCTGCCCAAACCATGCGCGTACAGTGCTCTGATAAACTTCACGTCTCCATCAGCAATACGTTTCCTGAGTAGACAGTCCCAAAAGGCACATCGATGAACTAGATGGAGGCCACTTTTAATGTTGGGGAACATGACTACCGTGGATTGCCGATAAATATAGTGATGCTTCAAGAACTACTTTTGCCTACCTATTTTTTATCTATTGGCAGTCGATATCGATAGGTAGAAAAAAGGATTCGATATGTGACATTCATTCGTGCAACACACTTATGGACGAAATTGCAGTTATAGGGTAAGCCTATACTATTTCAATGACACCCAATTTTCGGAATACTGGGTCGTAATGGTAGGCCAAAATATCATTTTAAGCTGTGTCACTGGTTCACAGTTGAAGTGAAGAAACCGCTATGTCCGTCAGCCTTCCCTTTATGCACTTGAATGATTTTGGAATGAACCGTAACCTGGAAATTTATTTCAAACTAACTTAAGGTACATTGTGTGTCCGGCATACGCGAACGCACATAATGGAGCATGTTTTCTAGTGCAAAACTTCATAGGCTAACTAGATAGGATAACGTTCGTTTTTGATTGCTCTTGGATCAGTCGTTTGCGGTGTCACGTATTTGGACAATGGAGGTTTTCCAGCTTGCTACGCTGAAGTCATTACTTCATACGGTGCACACCGTTGTGAAGAACCGGTTGAGATTATCGAGACCATTTGCTTTAGTCTGTTTAACTTGTTTCTTTACATTAGAATTTAGGTCCGATTCAATAGAAAACTAATTAAACCCCTTCTATGGGGATGTAGATTGTTGTACTATTGGGTAACAAGATAGATAGAGAGAGCAAATAAACTACCATACCTACCGAAGCGCGCTTCTCTTGGCTATCGCAGGTTGCAACATGACGAACAAAGGCAATGAGGCACTAAGCGGCTTCAGTTGCTCCCTGCATAATCCCGGGAGTGTTGAAAGACTAACCTACCGTGTACTTGGCATCCGTTAACAATAGTGTAGATCATGAAGCGAACCAAAACATTGATTATGTGGAAGACAACGAGCTTGAGAACCATCAGCTGGTCTCGGTGAGAGCCAACAAATTTCTCCTTCATCATCTTGTGAGGTTGGGCACTGCCTAGACTAGTAAGCTGACATAGTGTACGACGCAGTGAGGAGAACAAACTGTTGCTGAATACCTAGTGTGCATTGCTGCTTAAACTGCGGAGCTCCTTCCATTTCCATTCCTACTTCTAATACCTAACTGATCTATGTGGCCAAGCCAACTTGCGTTGTCTGGTAATCCTATCGTTTTGCTAAGGCGGTTAGGTAGTGACGAACGGGTTTCTTAACATCACACTTGACTTGTGAAGCAGACGAACATCAATTGTCTCCCACCGAAACAAGTACATTCTAAGGCCGGTTTCTTAATTGTTTGCAACGAATTCACATGGGAATAAATCACCATCAGGGTATAGTTTTCACAGCGCAATCTAGTCACCTAACGCGTACTTCCAGTGTCCCGCTTACACATTTACATCTTCGAGCTCAGAGTTGTATTCCTTGCTTGAAAGGTACATGGATTAAGGACGTTGTATAGTACCACGCTGCACAGTAAATGAGTGGGTGGCGCAGGTTTCGAATGTTCCGCAAACATACTACAACTCTCATTTATATTTGAGTAATTTGTGCTTGATATCAAACAGATCCCGAAATTTGGTAGGCTACGACGGCTAATGAAGTTATCCGGCGGTGAAATGTTTTTAATCTAAAAAACGAGTAAACCCATTACCACATAAACAAACACCATATCATACCTGTTTACTAATGATTCTATTGCTAGTAATACACAACAGAAAGGTTTGTGATCTACTGTCAGGCTGGTTCCATGTGGACAAGTTAGCTCGTTTTCTATTCCCAAACTGATTGTATCGTAACGTAAATAAGTATTGCCAGACAGCACCAGTCTGCGCGATGCAACTATAGTAAACAACCCACAAAATGGTTTCTTGCCGAGTATGCGGTGATTCATGGTTTGCCCAGGTAACAAAACAAGTCAAGGTCACTGGGATATGTGATCATCAGTTGGCATCCCCTTCTTTGTTCCCAGAATTTAGACTTCGAAGGTCACACATGTTGTCTGGCGGACTGATGGTTGTTCGTGTGGGTTGACGCTTAGCCCGAGGAAAATCAAGTGCAGGAGATAAGGTGAGATCGTAGCTCCCGACTGTGCTTAGCAACACCCACGATAACACAATTTCATTTATGAAATGGATGCTTGCAGAATCACGTGGCGTTGCAACACTAAGATGTTACACACACAAGAAAACTTCATACCCTTGTTTAGCCTTTCAACCGAACGGGACGAACACAACACCAGCGCACAAGATGCGCCTCTTCCCTTCGCATCCGTTTCTGAGTACAAGGCATATATTTGTGAAACGAAAGCTTAAAAGGATCATAATTAAAGTAATGCAAACACTGAGTTTTCATCGGAGTGGGTTGGGCTGAACTTTATTGGATTCAGTATTGAAAATAAACACCCGTATCGAGCTTTCATCGTCTCTAAGCGTAAATTCACGAGATTGTAGTAAAGCATTTGGATATACCTATTCACATATCATCCAACTGAGGTAGGAAAGGAGAAAGGGCTAGGCAATCCAGTTCTACATGGTATAGCAGTGCGTCACCTCAGCCTGTCTCTTAACAAGTGCCTTAACAAATGCAAAGGATTATGTGAACAACACAGAATCAGGATCGTGCAGGCGGAGTTTAACGGACTTGGCATTCATCAAGTGCTGTTGCATTGGCGTGTTTTTCGTACACTTACTCGTCTTTACGGTGCTGTGTGTTTAAGGAAAATGCGTCTCACATAATAAGTTCATAGGACTGAAAGTCATCTTTGGTTATAGGTTCATGTGCCTAGCAGACATGGAAACAATTCTACCGGACACTCAGAACAGTACCTGGCTGTGTGCCTTTCATTGGGTAGCTTAGCCATCTGAACCTAAAGTAGCTAGAAAACATACTTTGAAATCAAACTTTACCCACGTTCCCATAGCCGTGATGGAAGGGTAAAGCACTATCGTAATTGGTAGGTTGATTGTGCATCACAATTGCGTAGATGACCTACCAGTCGCATCAGTGGTGAAGGTTTCACAGCATTTACAATTCTAAAATCTGGCTTACCTTAGGCAATTAAGAAACACAGGGTGAGGAAACAAGCAGCGTGTTCATTTTGGAGATGCAGATAAACAGAGGGAAAGATGGGATGTTGCAACATGCCACAGCCCACAGAGATGTGGAACGGATAACTCTTTTGGTTATTCCGCTTCTTCCAGAACTTACGCAAAGTGGCTTATCTCAACACTTTATTACAGTCAAGTGGAGTTAAAACTAGAGTCAATTCTGGATAGATATGTGTTCTATAGAGAAGTTGAGGTTTAAAATCTGACCAAGCAAATATCATCTAAAGCTGCAGTACACGGCTCAGGAAGCAATCACATAAACTGGTGCCAAAAAGATGTCTCTTTTATAGTTCAGATAAAACAAGTTTCGTAAAACATTGGTTACTGGTTTAGGTCCATCCTAGTGACGTTAGTAACAGCGGCTGACAACTAGCCTCTTTATATTTCCTTGCTAATGTCATCGCGAACAGCCACAATGCGCCTGCACTTTTGGGAGAACCTTGCATGGTTGACGTTGCACACCCCAGTCGTGTACTTTTAGAAGAATTCTGACAGAAGCCAAGGTTAACAAAACGTTGGTACATCCCTCCATTCAAAGTAGTTTCCCAGCGTTTCGAAGTCTACCCCTACTCTTCGACACTAGACCGAGGCTGCGTTTCCTTTATTGGAAACACGCTTAAGGTGTGGATTTTGAGCGGTTCTCCGAGCTGAGTGATTATTGTGCAGACGTTTCGTTGCCTGACTAGGCAACATCATCAGTGCGGTTTCAGTGGCCTGGTTCGCAGTGCCTCGAAAGCGATTTCAAGGTAACAGCTGAAAAGAGAATAACACTGCCATATATCAACGGTATTGCCTTTTGGAGTCAAAGTTGCACACCAGCCAACTGAAACCATTCGCAGTAAACTCTGCAAAGTGAAAGATAAACTTAGCAAAGAGGAAGAAACTGGTGTGATTTATAAGATCTGCTGCCGGAACTGCGACAAATACTACGTGGGACAGACCGGGAGAAAGCTTGGCACAAGGCTACACGAACACAGCCTAACCATACGTCGCCACGATCAGAACTCCCTGATGTCAGTGCATATGGATGCTGAGAACCATCAGTTCGACATAGAGTATGCCAGTATCCTCGGAAGGGCTAAAAGCCGTCAAGAACGTGAGTTCATTGAAGCCTGGCATTCAAAGCAGAACTCGGTCAATAAGCACTTGGACATTGAAATCGCTTACGAGGCACTGCGAACCAGGCCACTGAAACCGCACTGATGATGTTGCCTAGTCAGGCAACGAAACATCTGCACAATAATCACTCAGCTCGGAGAACCGCTCAAAATCAGCATCCACACCTCGATCTACGGATATTCTCATTTATTTCACACGCTTAACGTACATGCAATGGGCAGCAACTTATCCTCAGTCTTTGCAGGGTAGAAAGACACTATGTGAGCTTAACGTGATTAAGAATGTTGGACATTCCTTCTCAGTCGGCGAGTAACAGTCTCCTCAAGTTGTTGCTTGGAATGGTGCCACAATTCTAGTGAGCACCGGCAGTCTAAATATGCTGCAACAAGGTTCCTGTTCTTTAGATACATGTGGTAAAGTACCTAAGATGGGGATAAAATGTTCAATTTGTATTAGATTATCCTGTCTTAAATGTGTAGGAGAGTCGGCACAACGGTAAGGCAGTAAAACAGAGTAGTCGAAGCACATTGCTTTTATCCAAAATGTCTAGACATTGCAGTTGTCAATCATTTATGTGTGCTCATAAAGGAGTACCGTAGGTTAACTGACATAATTGAGCATTTGGTGTACACCAGGAGTTCACCCTCCGAGGTAAATATGTCCACGATGGTACCACAGCCAGCCAATTCAAGCTCCAGCCTACAGAGGGAAGAAGAGAGTTAGGCGTTCAGCGCACTCCAATGCCTGTCACCAAATCCCCTAGTACACCTCACTCCTCTAAGCGTATATGCATTGAAGGCGCCTGACTCCACTCCTCTTAGCAGTGCAACCCACGTTAGGCCGGTAGTGATGACAGCGGCATCCATGAGGTACCGCCCCCCAACAAGAACCGTTGGGCCTCCTACGCATCAGTAGCATCCATGTAAAACCTAACAAAACATCCCTGATTCTGATAAGCCAACCGAGCAGCATTAGGGTGAGGCAACTTACGTAGTCCACGAGACAGGACGATATAAGTTAACACCACGTAACGTATGAAATACCGTCGCTATCAGATGTTCGCACACACAGCATTGACTGTCCATACGTACGCGCACGTAGCTCTGTGTATGAATCGCTTACTATAACACTGCAGACGGAATCTATGCCTGGAGTTATTCATTACCACCTGATCCGTTCAGGAAAGAAGCGGTTTCAAAATCATTCATTGCAGTTTGGACACGGTGGAAAAGAACATTCGGTGATAATCTTACACTCTTCGGAATTACCAATCCTCACACCAGTAGTACTGAGCATAAATCTGCTAAACTGTTGAGATAACATCTGAGTGCAGAGGGCCAAATGCATTTTGATGCACTACAGTTGTGCGAAAACCTTTGCATGTCAGACTATCTGAAAACTCTAGATACACTCTAGGGTTTGGAAAGAATGCGCCAATTTACGGCAATTTTAGACGGCTGATTTTAGTACTTCGCCCTCATTATGATTTCATGTATCTGAATTAATGTTGAAATGTCATATTTTCGAAGGGCAGTGATATCAGTTTCTTGGGTTTGGAAATGATTTTGAAACTGCACTTGTATCACTGGTCAAAAGAACTCGCCTGGTCCCCACTATGTCTACATTGGTGATGGCATTTTTCGTGAATTCGCATGTGACTGTGGTGAAAACAACTGTGGAGAAAATCAATCCCCCAAACGGTACTAAACAGGTTGTGGGCTCTGTTCCAGTTAGTAAGGTAGTAGGCTGATCACATGGTTGCTCTGCACTTTGCGGCCATTTCGCGATCCTGAGTATTGAAATATGCTCACCAAATGTTAACCGTTTATCAACTGATACCTTAATAGATGGAGTACACCTAACAAAAACTAGCCCTAAAATTTTATCTACTCGGATATTCAGTCTAAATTGCTGAGGCTAACTGCCGCTATAGCAGAGATTTGTGCCCGAGAAACCTATTCGTAGTAGTTTCACGCGATATTCCGCCCACAATCCATGACTTGTTCTGCCGCATAGTAATTGGCACGTGGACGGAGTGATAGAACCGGCAATACTATCAGACATCAACACTTGCTTTTCAAAGTTGTTGTCTACACGGGATCTATAGACACAGCTCAGTATCTCCTAAACCGAAACTGCCAACCATAGATTTTCCAAATATTCGATGAGAACTGACTGCACAACGAAACCTGTTGTTGTACAATGCCAAATGTACATGACACGGCCACCATCGTATTTGCGCAGGCAACATTCAAAAGCATTTAAATACTAACCACATACAGCTAAGTAACACCGCCAACACAGTTAATGTAAACAGCATAAGCAAAATTGAAGTCAGTTAGCTTGATGGAGGACAAACATTCAGCTTTGCAGTATTGGGGAAAACTAATGCAATGGGATGTGTGAAATAGTTTCTGTAAAACCCTTGTCATCCTGATCGCAGGTGGTTTACTGCGATGAGACAGCTGGGTTCTGTCTAATGACGCCTTGTGCTGGGTAGGACCGTCTGTGGCCACATCGACTCCATTCCTATGCAATGTCGGAGCCACACTTCATGCACTGTGGAAAATTGCGTTGCCAGAGGTGGTAACTATAACGCGGCCGAATCAGGCTCCAAGGTAGAGATTATTAAAATCTTCTTACTTGCTGCCAATCCGAAACATTCACTTAATCTATTCCGCAAGGTCTCAAACCTAAACAAAGAGAAAAGTCAAAAGTCCTTGTCCAAAATAACGTGTTAACCGCAGTGAAAATGGAAGTGTACTAAGGCGGTAGTCCATGGACATTTTAATAGGTCGCCCCATGACCTTCGACTTCTAGAATTAGATAAACTGCTAGAATTAGTGGTGCCACGCTGATGCACCCAATCTCCAGGAGAGCGTCAGTCACATGTAGGTGTTAGAACATTTCAGTAAGTTCGAAATACATGCAATAGTCGATTGCAATCGATGAACCACTGAAATAATGGTTGTTCCTGGCAATCCTCACTTTCTTCTGGACATTCATCGAAAAGACCATAAAAGTCCTGTTAGCCGCCAACTATCCAGCGGTCGACAAAATATCTTATGCGACACATGTCATTCAATTCTCCTTTGAGAACCAAGAGCCTTTCCTGCATGTACATCAATGCCCAGTACACCCTCAGTAAAATTTACTGAGTTTCGGTTGCGTCACGCAAAAACACAGGATTGCATCTCTATAACCGAAGCTTCGTTGCACTCAGAGGTGAAGGATGTTGAGGTTGCAATCCAGGCATCGTCACAGTGCGGAAATGACCGTCTTAGCAGGGGAGTAGTGCAATCGTATGCTAACGCAACGACTTATACTGCGAACCATTGGATGATCCGGAAACGCGGGTAACTGATTCGCTGTGATGCTGTTTGCGTCCCAGATACACTGACACCTGTTTCGTGGCAGTCGTTTATCGCACTCCACGCTCCACTCCAGAGATGGATTCCAGCCTAATATCGGCTTTGAAAAATTGCTTATTCCCGACTTACAGCCAATTTCTAATCTCATGGTATTGCGATGTCCAGCATCTGGACGCTTCGGACTAAACCAGCGAAGCATTCAAGGCAGAACTATAAGAATTTCTCACTAGCAGCCCAGTGTACAATCATATCACCTCAACAACCAAGAAGCAAGCTGATAATAAGCCATGGTTACGTGATTGTGGAAGTACAAATTAGGAGCCAATGATCAGGTTGGTGGCATCCGATTCCGGATTTACCTGTCACTGCGACCTCCACAAGACAGCCATAGGGCGTAAGTGCCTACAGTGATGATAGGAGGGTAGGTTCCCTTGAGCGCAAACTAGTAGAGCACGCGAATTGAGTTCAATCAACCAGCTACCACGAAAAATCGAACGAGCTGAACCTAAGGTCAACCCGGCTGGTGCTTAACTCACCGGAAGAATATCGATCAACAGACCAGTGTTGATTGGAAATAAGGACTTATGATTGAACACGCATTCGGCTAGTGCAGGCTGTGCAGTGCGATTTCTCTCACCAAGGTTGGTTCACATTCTGTTCTCAGAATAACTCCGGTTTTTCGTGTACCGCCCTGCTCGCATTTCATTGCTGGGGATTGGCCTACGCTCTACTCTATCAGTGTTCGACAGAACAGTTAGCGACTGCAACTCACGCAACATGTCAATAACTGCACAGACATTAGAGGCAATCCTGCACCAACAGCAAACTCAGTTCGAGTCGATCCAAAAGCGAATAATGGGAAGTTTGTTGCTGCGATTCCGTTTTGAATCATCATTTCCTGTCTCTGAAGAAAATGCAGCCGAAACAATTACAAACAGCTTCATGGAGTTCCACTACGAATCTGATGCTGGGCTGATTTTTGAATCGTGGTTCAAGCGAAATGAGGACATTTTCCAAATCGAACTGAATCCCAAAGACGATGCCTGGCGAGTCAGGATGTTGCTATGGAAACTTGGTACAACTGAACACACACGATACATAACTTTAATCCTGCCAAGGAATGCCAGGGATCTCACTTTGGACGGAACCGTACGACAGCTGTCGGAAATTTTCAGTGAGCATTCTTCCTTGTTTAATAACCAATACCAATGCACGAGACTCTTCAAACAGGGCGGTGAAGATTTCATCACATATGCTGGTATAGTCAATTTCGATTGCGAAAAATTTAAACTGTCTTCTATGACAGAAGATCAGTACAGGTGTCTTATTTTCCTTTGCGGTCTGCAGTCACACACCGACAGGGATATCAGGACCAAGTTATTGTACAAGGTTGAACTGCCCCAGATTTTACGCTACAGCAGAGAACGCGTGAGTATCAACATTGATAAACCTCAAGCACGATACAGCTATGTTGGAGCGTTGGTCATCCAAATCCACTTTCAATGTCAAAAAGATGCTTAGGACAACCCACTGGAACAGCAGCATTTATCTTAGCAAAATCAAAATCCGCATGCAGACAGTGTGGCGAATGGCGTTTTGTAAATTGCTGCCTCCATAAGAAGCACAGTTGCTCAGTGTGCAACCGAAGCGACCACGAAGAACATCAATGCCGAACTAGGAAACGTGTCCGGGCACCTAGCCAAAGATGTTTATCTGTCAGTCGCTCACATAGGAACGAGCCCAAATGCCAAACCGTGCTTGCGAAAACTGGCGCTAATTTCAAATGTTACCGCAAGTCCGTGACTGCGATTATAAACGGAAGTACTATTCATCTACAACTTGATATGATGTCCGATATAACGAGTGTCAAAAAGTACCTAGAAGAAACTGGTTTCACCAGGATATCATTGGACTAATAACAGGGCTAAAAATGTATTCGACGGTAAAAGTAAATTGCTTGGTAAATTTGCTTCTAAGCTGGCAACTGCAGACAAGCGCGCTTGTGGGATCATTAACATGGTTGTGAGTTCGCCGTTCTTGCCATTGGCTGAATCTCTCGTTTAGAACGTTCCGGCAAGCCCATCAACCAGTTGTGCTCATCAGACCTTGCCCAAATCATGAGTGTTTCGAATTTGCCTGAGACAAATGGTGATATGTTGGCTCACTTGAATAAATGCAGTACAGTTTTTACAGATACCCTTGGATGCTGCTCGAAAGCAAGAGCAATGCTTCATTTGCGCCCGGATGCCAAATCAATTTTCAGGCCGAAAAGACCGGCCCTATATGCAGCGTTGCCGATGGTTGAAGCAGAACTTAAAAGCCTAGATGGAATCGGAGTTCAGGATCCGGTTAACTATTCTTCTTGGACGGCGTTACTCGTTGTGGTAAAAAAGCCGAATGGGAGTGTCCGAATTCGTGCCGACTTCCACAGAACTGAATGGTGCCTTCCACGATCATCATTATCCTCCGCCATTGCCGGAAGACAGCTTTGCTGAAACGAACTGCGGCGCCAGTTCCGATAAACTTGATCTATCGGATGCCTACCTACAGCTTGAGGTTTCAGAGGAGTGCAGTACTCTGCCCACTATCAACACCCACCGTGATCTGTTTCAATTACCCTTTGGCGTATAAACGGCCCTAGCAATTTTTAACAGCTTACGGATACTATGCTTAGCGGATTGGAAGGAGTGGCTGCCCACCTTGATGATATCATAATCATTGGACGAAAGAGCTTAGAACTGTTCATCCGTGTAGATGCTGTCTTACAACGAATACTTGAATATGGATTCCAACTAAAAAATAGAAGAATATGAGTTCCTTTTCGTATTCAGTAAAATACCTTGGGTTCATCATTGACAAAGATGGCCGGAGACCCGACGCGGCAAACACTGAGCCATTCATAAAAATGTTCCAACCTACAAAGGTTGCGGAACTTAAGTCATTCCTCGGTTTGATCAGCTATTATAGAGCATTCCGGCCAGGTATGCACCGATTACATAAACCCCTGAATAAGTTGTTTAAAAAAGGATGTAAATGTGCGTGGTCAAGTGAATGCCAATGCGTTGTTGAGCAGGTAAAAGTTACTTGAAAACTGAACTTCTGCTGAAGCATTTTGTTCCAAAGCTTACAGTCATACTGACAACTGTCGTGTCAGGTTGTGGAGTGGGGGCAGTCATAGCCCACGAATTTCCTGATGGGACGAAAACAGCAATGGCTCCTATTGCTCGATCTCTTAGCCCAGCAGAGCGCAATTACGGACAAACTGAAAAACTAGTTTTGGCTATTATCGGTGTCGTTAAGAAGTTCTATTAAATACTCTATGGGAGACATTGCACACTTGTCCCCGGCCACAAGCCGCTGTTAGCCATTTTTGGCTCCAAGAAAGGCATACCAGTCTACACAGCGAACCAGTTACAGCGCTGGGCCACAGTATTGCTGAACTACAGTTTCACTATCTAGTACGTCTCCACTAGTAACATAGGACAAACAGATGCACTTTCACGACTAATGCATCATCACAGCTCGAAAGCGAAGGAACTGCTTAGCGCAAACGTTGCTATGGCATCTGAAGTCAAAGCCACCGTGTTAGCGACCATATATCAACTATCGGTGACTTTTGATATGTTCTGCACAACGACTGAATGGGGCAACACTCTCCAACAGGCGATGACGTATCACCAAACCGCGTGATCATCATATTGCCCACTGGGGAACTCCGACAAATTTAGCAGCGACGTAACGCACTATCTATTGTCGATTGTTGCCTGCGTTTCGCTGACCGCATCATCATTTCTTCTGAACTACTCAGCAGAGTTTTGACGCAGTTTCATTTGGGACCTCCGGGAATAAACCGAATGAAGGCTTTGACAAGGAGTTACGTTTATTGGCCCGGTATGGATGAATAAGTGGAGCGCTTGTGTCGGAGCTGTTTAAACTGTGCCATCGACCGTAAAACTACCCAAGCGACACCCGGCAGTACCGTGACCAAAACCAGTGAGACCCTGGGTGCGTCCCCACATTGCTTTTCCTGGACCGATTAACGGACAAAGTTTCCTGGCAGTGGTGGAGGCCTAAAACAAGTGTCCAAAACTTTTCCTCATGGGTTCAACCGCTGCAACTGCAAAGATTGCGAAAGCACGACATCTATTTTCCATTTTTAGATTTCCGGAGGTAATCGTGTCCTACAGCGGTACGCAGTTCACTTCCAACTTGTTCGTTGATTATAGAAAGTGATGCGGAATCACTGACACTAAAGCGCTTCCTTTCCATCCGCAATCAAATGGACAGGTCGAGAGATTTGTCGACAGGTTTAAGCAAGCCCTACTGAAATCCATGGGGGAGGGAACGAAGGCGGGAATACTGGATACCTTTCTAATGAACTACAGCACAACTGCAAACTCGCAAGTCCGAACGACTGTTCCCCTGCCGAAGCCTTGATGAACATGAAATTACGTCTAGCACATGAGGTTATCCAACCAGTATCGGGTCAGCAATCGATTGTAACGTAAGAAAGAGGTGCGCTGCGACCAGGAGATTGTGTGTTAATTAGGGACTATCGCTGTACAGATCGAAAGTGAGCCGTCGACATCATTAAAAGCACATGGGCTTGTCTTGTACGACATACTGGTGGGTCGGTTACTGTGGAGTCGCCATGTTAACCAACTGTGTCGACCATTTTGTCATGATCTACAGAGCGGCGATGGATTTGCTAGTCTTGCTCATTTTTTGGAGGCATTCGAAATTGAAACGCCTACTGAAGTGGGAAAGGTATGTAACCTAGACCCGAGGATAGCTAACATGTCCCAGAAAAGACGCAAATCCAACCATACGCGTAAGCTAGACATTCCATTGCAGCTTGATCCAAGACGGAATTTATACATCGAACAACCTAAGGAGGTAGAGACAAAGATGGAAGGTTTTCTCAAAATCAAACCAGATAAGCACCTGAATTGCGTTCACTCAACCAGCTGCCACGAAAAATCGAACGAGCTGAACCTAAGGTCAACCCGGCTGGTGCTTAACTCACCGGAAGAATATCGATCAACAGACCAGTGTTGATTTGAAATAAGGACTTATGATCGAACACGCATTCGGCTAGTGCAGGCTGTGCAGTGCGATTTCTCTCACCAAGGTTGGTTCACATCCTGTTCTCAGAATATACTTCGGTTTTTCATTCAATCGCTCTGCACGTTCTTCATTGCTGGGTATTTATCTACGCTCTACTCTATCAATGTCCGACACAACAGGAGGATTAGATGCAGCTGGCGTTGCACCACCCACAGCTCCATCCATGCACGCCATGTCTAATACAAACCCGAACGGATAAGGCGGGGAGGCATATTAATGAGTGCCACGTTTTAGCAATCTAGTAGGCAAACTTTCCTTCAACGTACACAACGGCAGCATTACTGTAGGGAATCACGCTTATCAGACGCACACAAGACAGAAGCTGCGCCGTAGCCCCTTCAACATCAGATTCATGTAACCGCTCTTTTCATCAAGCGATATGATGAAAAGCTTGCAACGCTTCCTCCTCCAGCAACCATTCGCAGTTTTCTGGAGCCAGTAATCAAGGTGGATAGTGTTAGACGGGTAGGCATCTCGTCAATATTTACATCAAACGCAGCCATCCCGAGGACATCAATCAGCAGCTAGCACCTGAATTGCAAAAAGCTCAACATGTACACACGCGCACAGTCCAACGGCAGCGATGATGTGTCACACGTACCGCATAGACTGCATTATTGATCTGTGCTTGTAAATGCCGTGGAATCGAAAGTAGCGTACTTACCAAGCACTGCGTAGAGGAGCACATAATTAATTTACTGGTCTTCTATTAGATGTTGCCTCCAAGTGACCACATTGGTGGCTTGCCAAGTCAGCTTGGCTCAGGAACTCGCTACCGCATGTACCACAGCACCATACGCTTGAAGTCGATGGGGTAGAAGCTATAGGCACATGTTGCTTTCATAGCCGGCGTCTTCTATCCGTATCCAGTAGGGATTTCTCTTGCAGCTGGGCAACCACCCCTTTTATATGCCGTCGCCATCGGCTTCCATCCACTGCCATCGTTTCCCAATACATGAAAGCAAAATCAGTTCGTAATAAACCCAAAACGAGCATGTCCTAGTAACGTAATTTTGATTTTCCTACATTCCGCTTCCATGAATGCAGTTCGTCACAAAATAGTTCACTCGGCATCCGCATCGAATCCATGTGGCGAACATGCCCGAAACAATTTAAGCGTCGCCACATAATAATGCAGTCCACTGTATACACACCACTGCGTCGGAGTACCTTTGTGTCAACAACTCAGTCACCATAGTCGGAGCGCAGAATACAATGCAGCCACTGTTGTGACATGGTACCACATTTCGGAAGGTTTTCCTAGAGATAATCCATGTTTAACTGCGGAATAGAAAAACGGAAAGAACCATCGGTTTGTATACCGTGACGTCCTTCCTAATGGTCGGCTGATGACAGCGCCACACAGGCTCTCCAGCTTTCCAAATGCTACAGCCGCCATCCATACTCGGATGTGCATCTCGCTTGCCTTTTAGAGGTAGGTCAAAGTATATTACTGAGGTAGCAAAATCGAGGGGTGGTTTCCCAAACGTCATTACCAAGCTAGTTTTGGGACAGACAAGTATTCCGTTTCTGTTGAAGGCTAACGAAAATAAACAGTTTTGAAAGTCTTGATGGCAAGCCAGAACATGGCCGCAGGCGACGTAAGATCCGAGGTTTGCTAACAAGGCGTGGTCGTGTGCAAATAGTACTATACAAATGGTTGTCTTACACATCATAGTTCTCGCCTCGAAACGACTAAGCTACAGCAATCCGCCACCAATAGAGTGTTCGACACGGACACTGTAATAACAAGCATCATCAAAAGTACTGGACAGTATAACCTTTAGATAAAAATTAGACTGGACAAGGCCTTGGACTAACTCCTGCTTCACATCGATGACAACAACAGATGTAACAGAGGTTTTGTTCACAGCTGAACCCACGCCCGCATACCACTGTGCTTACATAAATTTAAGTTACAAACACAGTCGGACAAATAAACTTACCCAAATTTTGTCACATTGCCTCGGTGTTTACGGTGTCAAATGCCTTAGTGAAGTCGACAAACAGGGAATACAGTGGTTGGTGTCGCTATCTGCATGTCTTCTGCAACTGACGAGCCGTGAACGCCATAACGATGTGGCTGCGGCCCGAACGGAATCCACATTTCTTATTCTCCACATTTAGTCAAAGGACAACGAAACAATAGAACAATAGTTTTATGGGGTAGTAAGCTTAAGCTTAACAGATCCCGTAGGATGGCTATAGCGAACATTCAAAATATAGAAAAAGTGTCAGCAGTAGTAGGTTTACACTGATGCACTCACCGCGGTATAAGTATTAAGAACTGTAAGTCCACTGTAAGTCCTTAAGTTATGATGACAAATTGGATGTTGGTAAAAAACGTGCTGCCTCCTGGGCGATGTATACATAAAGTGAAAATTGTGGAACATACTCTACGAGCTGACTTTTAGTGAAATCTCGAACAGCCACTTGTGTTTGGCCATGGACAATGAGCCATGTGATATGGTGCAGCAAAACGGATACACTGGCAACTGGAGAGTTGAACACTACCAGCGTGGGAGCACAGCTGATAGATTCCGTTAGGACATTCCACACTTGGAAAACGCGTAAGGACAAGAAATTCCGACAGCATTCCAAACGAATGTACCGCTCTGCCAACTTGAAATTTTTGTCTCGCAGATTACTGTTCTGACTGACCTATAGCAAATGGCGGCATGTATGGTTGAGATCTATCAAACTGGTACGCCAAAATGAGGTTCTCATGTAATCGCTGGTATTGCCGCTAAAGAACCCGAGCACTGGAAACCTTCGTTGATATGGCAAAGTATGCAAACCTTTGGCATAATTGGTTGCGCGGCTTTAGGGTACCTCCAAGTTGATGAAACGCAGGCATCATTAGTACGCCGGTATGCAGTGCGGACACTACGCTGCCGCGCAATCGCCCCCAGTCGCATGCGGGCTAGGGATACTACGAAGGTCGCCCGGTCCCCACGCAGGATCGAACCCGCGTTCTCGGATTACAGCGCATGCTTGGGATCATTAATTCTACGGGTCGGCGGTGAGATTTCTCCTCAGCAATGGCAATCTGAATGGTGTTGCTTATGCTATATGCTTGTGCTATATGTGTCTATGTACCCAGATGCTGTTGAAAACTTAAAGGGTCGAATCGTCCGAATGCACGCCGCAGAAGACCCATGTGCAGTGTCTATATACTTGAAGCCTTTTCATTCCGGTTCGAAAAACCAAGGTCGGCCTGGATCAAAACGCCCGGATCCTTTTCGCCAGAAGACACGTGCAGGTCCTGGTTGGCGAATTTGTAGAAACCCGCCAGCTGGTGTCGTAAGTGCAACGTTCTGCATTTGTCCACATTAAACCGAAGTAGATTCTGGATTGACCATGTGTACATCTTATCCAGTTCTGCTTGCAGCTGTGTGATGTTATCTGGTTTATGGATCACCCTCTACATATTAGTGTTTTTGGTATTGATCAGACAGTTCAAGCTTCTGGGGCGTGTGATATCGTTGACGTAGGTCAAATGTAGCCGGGGCTCAGTACTGGCTCATGTCATGCTTCGTGTTCACCCGGTTTGGGATCTGACAGTGATTCACGCACCCTTACCTCTAAACGCCGGTGTAGGAGAAAACGTCCTATCTATCCTACGAGATGAGAACCTGAGTGATGATAAGGTGAGTATCATCCGTGTGACCTCCTGCACCACACAGTTCAGAAAGTTGCTGCCACCATAATTTGTGGTACATTGCTTGCTTCCTTTGCTCTTGTACGTTGCTAACACAAGGGCATCCCTCAATTCACGCGGCATTTCTTCAAACCACCCGCTTTCTACCAAGTGCTGCAGCGCCAGCATCAACGTAAGCCACCATTTTTAAACACTTCTAGTAGTTTCCCCTCAGCTCCGGCGTAAATGGCTTTTCACAGCTGAGCAAGCGCTCTGCGCGCCTCAAACATTGTCGGTGCGTCGGTAAGACATATCACCTCTTGCTGCTGCAGCCTATGCAACATATCTCAGTCAATCACCGAACAGTCTTTTAAGCGACAATCAAAGCGCTTTCGCGAAAGCTGTGTTAAATCTGCACTCTGTGTGGAATATCGTCGATCAGCGTCCTCCTCGACTACAACGTGGGTCCATACACCGCTTTTAAAGAGACATAGAATACCTTATGTTGGAAGCGTACGGCCTAGAATTCTATCTTCGCCACTTCTCCCGTCCACTAGGTATCCGTGGTTCGATGGAGCTCACGAGATAATGGCCGTCAAAGTTTACAAAAGTGACTGTCATTCTTTGCGTTGGCAGGGTCCTCCCCATATGCACTGAACGCTGCGTCCTTCAAAGACGCCAGTACGTCAACGGTCGCACAGTTGTAATCAAAGCAATCGAGCCGCTTACAGTTTGTGCGTCCGACAGCTTTCTCGGCCGCAGCCGTCACGTGTTCACGGATGTCGCGCCACACGTCTCAAACTGGTGCGATGCAGTGGACATCAGTAAAGCACGTAACTATCGTCTTCTCCAGTCCCATCCACCTCCCTGTAGCACCAATGGAAAGGATATTATATTTGCGCCGCTGCCAAGCAGGCGATCAGTACACAAACTTACGAAAATATATGTGCAGTTTGGTCCGCACCAAATTGTGATCAGTACTATGCTCAGATCCATGCAGTACACATGACATGCACACTTCGCGCATGTCAACCGGGCACCGATCTCATTGGCTGTGCCAATAACATGCGGACCGATAACGTCTGTCCGACCGCAACGTCACGTCCCACGAGTGTGCTGAAATCACCCAATTGGAATAGCCAGTCGTTCCTCTGCACAGGCCGTATCACGGAGGATAACTGAGTGTTAAACTGATCCCTCGTGCTATCAGGAGATGGCACACGCTGGGACCATACGCGTTAATAAACGTGGCTAACTTACAGCTTCCGTGACGCCACCGAAGAGTCATCAGTCGTGGGAGGATACCGGTCGGCTCTGCCACCAGCTGGTCATTTAGGCAGTCAGATAGTTCAAATCCGACTCCAAATTTACGTGGTCCTTTGGGTGCAGTTTCCACCCAATAGAAGGTGTAACCAGCACCAGCCTCATGCAGCTTGACTAGGTCAGCGAGCCTAGTCTCGCTGTGTGCGGCAATGTCGATCCTCAGCACGCGAGTCGCATCGCGACTGTGCTGTGCGTCGCTCGGGTAGCTCTCTCGTGCGACGTTTAAACAGTGTGCGCACGTTCCAGTACCCGATGTTGAGTGCTTTGCGAGGAGACAGGATGGTTACATACAGTCGATGGTGGGGTGAGCTGGATTGGAGAAAGTAGTGGGTTATGTGCAACGGGGGCGGGGGGAGTAGTGGCGTGGTAATTAACTTTATCGCCCCGGGTGGTGGTAAAATTGTTGCCTCGACTGAGAACAGAACAGTGGCGTGAAGGTTATAAAGAAACAATCAAACAGAAACTGCGACCACACGCAGCCAATGAAATTAACGGCATGTTGCGTTTAAACTGGTGTCATTCACAACGACAGCGGAAAGAAATAAATCGATACCTAATAATGTTTTTTCAAAATGTGTGATTAATATGTGTCCCCCTAACACCTCTCTGTTCTTATAAATTATTTACCTGAAGGTAGTATAGTCTTTCTCACGAGATCCACTTGTAAAAGCTGCATAAATTTTAGGTTGTTTTCGGCCTGTGCCGCGCCTCATTGTCCGAGCATTACATGGGTTGAATTTCACGTCCTGCAGTAGTTCTGGGCGTGCCATGATTCAACAGTTCATTGACATCTAATCCGTTGATATTTGGGACGACAGCACCACGTGTTCACCGTGACTTCAGTTGATTCACATAGCGTTTCCTTCACTGCGTGCAGGACATCCTACATCACCATGCCCCGACACTGAAAGACTCATGCTGGCATCCAAGTAATCCGCCGCCCCTGATTAGAGACCGCAAATACGAATTCGTCCACTTTGCAATTTCTTCTGCTTGCCCAATGTCACCTTTTGTATTGCCACTCCGTGACTGAATTCTTTAGTTGTAGATTTGGATCTTTGGTAGTCAGCAGGTCTAGCGTGGTCCTTATTCTCCGATCCATAAGGGTTTCAGCTGGTGACTTCCCATCTGGCGAGTTGGGAATAGAGATAACTCGATAATGCAACAGAAACCGTTCCAATCTCTTGTCCAATGTTCCTTCCCATTTGACGGCAACGATGCCCGTTTCAGAGTATCGACAAATCTTTCCACTTGGCCAATTGATTCCGGATGATATCGTGCAGTTCTTGTTTGCTCGGTCCCATTCTGTGTACAAAACTCACCAAACTGACAGGATGTAAAATGTTAACCGTTATCCGTTATTCCGTCTGATACGGAAACAGGCAGCAGGAGACCTTGTGTTAGCGAGACCATACGCGACGAGAGTGGGCAGCCGATCCCCAACCTGTTAAAACGCTTGGAGCGTTGGGCTGAACACTTTGCTAGGCAATTTAACCAACCTGAGTTATCGCTTTCTTCTTCGGGCATTGAGCGCCCTTCTCCTTGGGCCGTCTCCTTGGATCCGCCCTCACGCGCAGAGGTCGAACGTGAGATCCGGCTGTTGAAATTGCATAAGACCTAAGGAGCAGATAGAATTCCCCCAGCCCTCTTCAAATTCGGAGGACCTGCTCTAGTAGATGATCTACACGAGTTGCTAGTAAAACTTTGGGAGCAGGAGACAGTCCCGACAGACTGGAACCGCTCCGTCATTGTTCCAATTTTCAAGGGAGGCTCTCGTTTAGAATGCGGCAACCATAGAGGGATCAGTCTGATTTCGATTGCCTCTAAATTGCTTGCCTCTGTCATTCTCCACAGACTGACTGGCACTCGTGAAAGCCAGATTCGTGAAGAGCAAGCCGGATTTCGTCGAGGTCAGGGCTGCATCGACCACATCATCACCTTGCGCCAAGTATTGGATCATCGCCATGTTTATTGGCAACCCACCGTCGTCGTGTTTCTTGACATAAAAGGTGCCTTCGACTCATTCGATCGATGTGCACTTTGGGACTGTCTGCTGAGGAAAGGTGTGCCTGATAAATATGTAAACATTATCAAAGCGTTGTACGCACATAGTTCGGGCAGGGTGAGGGTTTATAGCAAACTCTCGCCACCCTTCAGGATCACTAGCGGTGTGAGACATGGATGCCCACTGTCACCTTTCCTCTTCATTTTCGCTATTGATTAATTCCTGGAAACAACGTTCGCTGGACACGACATAGAAGGTGTGGAGCTACTTCCTGGTGAGCGACTTCTTGACTTGGAGTATGCGGACGATATTGCCCTAATCTGTGACAGCTCCCAAACATGCTAAACAGCACTGGACCGATTAGCACTGGCTGTCAATCGTTTTGGGCTATGCTTTGCTCCATCGAAATGCAAAGTATTTCTCCAAGATTGGAAGGGACCCAACCCTGCGCTAACGCTTGGTGATGATCTGCTAGAAGTCGTTCAAAAATTCAAGTACCTGGGCAGCTATATTAGCACCCGTGGGATTGAAGATGAGGTTACGAACCGTATAGCAAAAGCTCGAGGTGCTTTTGCCAATCTCCGCCACCTGTGGCGCAGACGCGACATTAATCTCGCCCTGAAAGGCAGAGTTTACAACGCAGCCGTCCGTTCTACTCTCCTATATGGCTGTGAAAACTGGCCCATCAGGTCGACAGACATGAAGAGGCTCGTCACATTCGCTCATCGCTGCCTTCGTAGCTTAGCTCATGTCTGGTGGGAACACCGCGTGAGCAATGAGCGTGTTCGACGTCGCGTATTTGGTGCAGGAAGAGCGAGTGAACCGCTCAGCACCATTATATCACGCACCAGGCTCCGATGGCTGGGCCACGTGTTGCGCATGCCAGCACATCGACTCCCGCGACGTGCATTGTCTGCGCGCCGGGGGTGCGGTTGGAAAAAGAGGAGGGGAGGCCAAGTGATGACTTGGTCGAGAGAAATGAAAACCCTCACTTCGAAGTTGGCGTCAGTTGGTGCATCCCGACTGCCTGGCTGGGGTCCTAAGGACGGTGAACTCGTTTGGTTGGACACACTTGTTGATATGGCTAGGAGCCGGCCCTAATGGCGTTTGTGTTGTGATTTTCTTTGTCCATCCCCCTCCTGTTTAGCATCCCCCTCCAAACACGATCTCACTTTTAGGCATAATACGACTCTTTTACGACAGCCAGCTATTAGCTCTCCGGAACGATGTCCATCCGTTACTGAGGACTCTTTTCTTTTCTTGTCTTTTGTATTGCGGCACAATAGCTGAGGTAGTTTCCACCTCCAGCTAACTTGTAATGATGATGATGATGAACCGTTATCCGACACGATTGCTTCTGGTAGCCCGTGCTGACTGAAAACATGTTTCATCGCAAACATTGTCCTGTTTGCGGACGTGTTTCGCATTACGATAACTTCTAGCCACTTACAGTAGGCATCGATAATAGTCAGGAAGGAAACTCCTTCAATCGGTCCTGTGAAATCCACATGTATCCGCGACCAGGGTGCTTCTGAGTTCGATCCAATTGCATTGTCGCACGCACAGGTAATTTGGAAGCAGTGCAACATTTAGAACAGAATAAATCAATATCTTCAATCTGGCTATTCATTATGGGCCAAAACATTTAGCTGTGTGTAAGCTCCTTTATGCGGGCAAATACATGCATGACCACTGTGTACTTGCCTTAGCACGCGTTGTCTGAGTACTTCAAGAATGACGATACGATCTGCGAAACAGGCAGAATCAACTTCAGACAAGGAGTCGCGCGTGTAGAAAACTGCGTGTTCTTTGGCATTGTCTTGTATAGATTAATATTTCTTCCAACAATGCGTCCAGTTTCATGGCTTACTTAACTATCATACCGTTTCCCGGTAAGTTACTCACGGTGCCATGTACCACGTAGCTGACATCTGATTCGGAGGCGATTGGAGCAAGGACTGCATCCTCCAACTCATGCCTACCAGTGTTGACTAATCTGGACAGGGCATCCGCTTGCGGAATAGAATCAGTTGATAAATATCGCATGGTGAAATAATATATCCCAGGAGCAGAGTCGTCCATCTCTGTAGTTAACTGGCCGGATACACCGGAATACCGATTAGCGATCCAAGAATTGCCAGGAGTGGTTTGTGGTCAGTCAACCGCTTGAACCTTTGATCGTAGCTCATGTAGAATTTCTGAACGGCAAAGATGATAGACAACGCTTCCTTCTCACTTTGACTAGTTTTTCACGGATGTGTTCAGCGCTGGTGTAGCGTGTGCCTTTACGGATCCATCTGGAAACCGATGTGAAATGACAGGAACAATTCCATATCTTAAAGTATCAGTGGCCAAGGTAATTTCCAGATCCGGATTATAACGTGTAAACCGTAGGTCTGAATTCAGCAGAGATTTCATTTTCTTGAAAATCTGTCGACAATGTACGGACCATTTCTAGTCGACATCTTTCATCAGCAGATGATTTAGCGGTTATGTAAACGATGCATTCACGGTAGAAATGCACTGTACTGGCTCACTATTTTAAGGGACGATCATGGGGTTGGGACGTCCGTTGGTACAGGTAATCAAACTAGCAGCTCGAGATTTTTGGGATTTGGTCGCCGGCCGTTCTCGTTAATTTTGAAACCCAAGAACTTAGTGGATTCCAGAAAAATATGCATTTGTCTTCGTGTAAATGAGTTTCGCAATCCTTGGTTTTAGTCATCACGTCCTTCAATCGTTGAAGTAATTCATCTTGTGTTCCGCCCATTATGATGTTCTCATCGATGTAATCTGCTGTTCCAGTTACACCGGTCAGCACTGCATCTATGATTTGCTGAAAAATTGCGGGTGCGGTGTTGACGCCAAATAACAAACTATGATACTGGTAGAGACTGCGATGCGTGTTGAATTTCCGAACTTTTCTACTTTCAAGTAAAACTTCAAGCTGCAAATAGGCATCTGAAAGATCAAGAGTAGCAAAATACTCGCCTCGGTTCGGCCTTGCGAATACTTCCTCTGGGAGTGGATGTGGGTACCAATGGGGTTCAGGCGAAGCATTCAGGCCCGTTGGCAACTCTGCACACAAGCAAATAGTACCGTTTGGTTTCCTTATCACAACAATAAGGTCAGCACACGGGGAGAAATTCACCCGCTCTATCATTCTGACCTGCTGCAATTGATTAACATCCTGTTCAACAAGGGCTTTGTGATGCGTAAGGAACTGGACGCATGGGTTGAAAAGCTGGTTTGGGCTCCTGAAGCAGAGAAAGTTTTGTTTGCATTTTCCTACAGTGGCAAAGTTCCGATTGAAGCTGTTCAAAGATGCTTTTTCCTGAATGAGTGGGTACTACCGTGTGATGCGCAATAACATTCCATTCCTTATAAACATCATTCATCAATATAGTGAGCAAGTTCAGATTCTCAGCCCAGTCGATTCAAAGGGGATTGATGTATGTGTATAAAACCAAGTAAATCGTGCCACGGGGATGCAGATAATTTAACTTCACATTCAATTTCTCTATCTAACATCAGCGGTTCCTTGGACCCATTTTAAACCGTCAAAAGTGTGCACTTGAAAGGCGGTCTACCAAGCTTCGGCCTTGTCGAGATCGAAATAATAGTTATGTCGGACGTCGTACTTAGCCACAAAGTTACCGGGATATCACTGCTTTTCACTGTTAAATACTTTCTCGTAGCCGCAAAATCCTTGCGAAACGTTGAGGGAATTACCTTGGTCCTTGGTCAGTGCAACTTGTCCCTTATAAAGTTGGGATTTTTGCGCAATCATGGGTGAAACGAGCATCTGAAACTGTGTGCAAAGCGCAGTGGTTCCATTTATGGTTAAACTGCTTGCACTTCTGACGTTGATGGCAACTGCATGTGCAGTCTCCTGCAGATCGCCATGGTCCATAGTTCCAGCATGCGGTCGGGGGCTGATCACTTGACCCATTTCGGTTCATCCCATTCCCACGCACGATAAACCTCGAGTTCTCTTATGTGATCAGCAGTCTCAATCATTTCTATGTCATGCCTCAGATTTATCAGCCGATGACATTCGGCTGTGATCTGTTGCAAGATCAAGTGTGGTTCCTATTCAAGTTTGTGGAGAATGCGAGTTCGAATATCAGCATCGGTATGGGACTGCAGACTGCACAGAAAAAGGAGACTCATGAATTGATCAGCGGTCATCGTGCCCAATTTGAAGCGTTCAGCTTCGCGGTTAACGATCCCGGGATGGGTGACAAAGTCATGACCATCACGTTTGACCAACTTCAAACAATTGTAGCGAATGCTGAACAACGAGGCTTGTTCACCGAAAGTCAGTGTTCGAGTTTTCAACGTCTCACCGAGGCTTAAGTCTCCTGCATTTTTCGACAAAACGAAAAGCGTTTATATTTCATGCTCAACTGCAACAAGTTTTCTCATCATCATCATCATCATCATCATCATCATCATCATCATCAGCATCATCATCATCATCATCATCATCATCATCATCATCATCATCATCATCATCATCATCATCATCATCATCATCATCATCATCATCATCATCATCATCATCATCATCATCATCATCATCATCATCATCATCATCATCATCATCATCATCATCATCATCATCATCATCATCATCATCATCATCATCATCATCATCATCATCATCATCATCATCATCATCACCATCACCATCATCATCATCATCATCATCATCATCATCATCATCATCATCATCATCATCATCATCATCATCATCATCATCATCATCATCATCATCATCATCATCATCATCATCATCATCATCATCATCATCATCATCATCATCATCATCATCATCATCATCATCATCATCATCATCATCATCATCATCATCATCATCATCATCATCATCATCATCATCATCATCATCATCATCATCATCCTCATCATCAGCAGCAGCAGCAGCAGCAGCAGCAGCAGCAGCAACAGCAAAACAACAACAACAACAACAACAACAAAAACAAAAACCCAACTTTCCAGGCCTCCTCCTGGTCCACAGGTTCCACACGTACAATATCTTCGTACTGTTCCAACCATGATGCAAATGTCACTCCGCACAATCCATCGAGGACAAATGCTGGGATTGAGGCCGCAAAGGCATCCACTCGTAACCGTGCAACTGTCGTGGTGGATTCGTTCAACTTGTGTGGAATTAACTTACTCAACTGCTTCTAAGATTTCTCGAACTACAACTGTTAATACTGGAGAAAGGTTTGCAACTGCTCGGACGAGATGGACATGTTGCTGTTACACCCAGATGAATTAGAACAATGACGGGGCAATGAGAGTATATCGCAAGCAACAGTGTATACAGGAGACGTATAGAAGCAAACAGCAAGCAAGCACGTAACGTGAGTACTGAGTCCAGTGTTCGATCAGCCAGGGAGGGACTTGGCTAATGAGCGCAATGATAGGAAGGACGATACACACACAAGTATTGATGAACACACGTACACACACGTACATTCGCACTGGCTGTGGGCGCATCACTTCTTCCCTCTGTAGTTTAAACTATGCAGCTTAGGAACGCTCAACCGGTCGGTGGTCCCGGGTTGATTTGCGCAACGGCGCTTCGGCTTCAGGTAGTGCGTCATTCGCTGGCATGTCGTCCAATACTGCGGGTGGACAATTTGGTTCACATGTTGGACCGGATGTTGACGGCCTTGGCCGAACGTGATCCATGTGACGCCCCACGATTTTGCCGTCCTCAGTCTCTGCATCTATGATCTGTCCGTTAGCCGTTTTGACAACTGCTGGTCGTCATCCGTCGTCTGTAGGCAAGCGCATGTAGTATGGATCGGATTCTGTAACAAACCTGTTTCGTCTGCGAGTATCAAAGCGTTCGTTCACTCCTTCTTGTTTTTCGCAAACTCCAGCTGCACTTAGTCCAATCGAGTACGCAAACGGCGGCCGAACCTAAGCGCCTCAGGACTTCTTCCAGTGGTATGGTTCACCACACCTCGGTAAGCAAAAAGTGCACGATCTAGACGTACATGCAATGGCGCACCTGTTTGTTTGAGCAGCATATTTTGCACTGTTTGTACAGCCCTTTCAGCCAAACCGTTCGAAGACGAATGGTAAGGGGCGGTAGTCACATGTCTAATTCCATTTAAGGTGAGGAAGGTGGAGCACTCGGTGCTGGTGAACACAGATCCGTTGTCAGACACGAGTATTTCGGGAAGTTCAAAAGTAGCGAACGTAGTGCGTGGGTTGGTTATTGTGCTAGCTGAAGTCGCTGTGGACAGAATGTGAGCATCAATCCATTTAGAAAGCACATCAGCTAAAGCAGCATCACTTGACTTTCGAAGAGGCTGAAAAAGCCCACATGCACATGTTTCCAGTGAGTCTGTGGTCATGTCCAGGGCTGCATCGGTATGTGGGGACCGCTTTTCGGGATTCTTGGCAAAGCTTGCAACATCCAACTTTTGCCTCAAGGTCGCCATCCAATCCTGGCCACCGTACATAGGAACGGGCCAGCACCTTCATCTTAGCAACTCCTGGGTGTGCATCATGAAGCTCGTTCAGGATGGCAGAACGCAATCTTTTAGTGATCACAACCCGTGCATCCCACAGTAAATATCCATTCTGGAGGCTCAGTTCAGTCATTCTATGACGGAAAGGTGTAAGGTCTGCAGGTATGTTGTCGGGCCTTCCAAGCTGAAAGTACCGCGTTACAAGCGCTAATAACGGATCTATATCTGTCTCGTGACGTATATTTTTGGACGTGATCGAAGCCTTGTTGAAAAACTGAATAAAATTCAAAGTAAGTGCGGAGTAAAGTCTTTTGAAGGGACCTCCGGAAAGAGGAGGCAACTGATAACGTCAGCTGCGGTATTCTGTCTGCTCGGAATATACTAAATCTGGTGTATGTAAGCTGATAGAATGGAGGACCAGCGGATCATTCTGATGGAAACCATCTGTTAAATTCCTTCTTCGTGCCCCATGGGTGAGATGAGCGGTTTATGATCTGCGTGAATCTCGCAAATTTGGCCGAGCAAGAACTGATCTAATCGGTTGATCCCGAAGATGACAGCGGTCGCTTCTCGATCGAGCTGAGAGTAGCTCCTTTCGGCTGCGGTTAAGGTTCGTGAAACGTAGGCAAAAGATCGCTGAGAACCCTCAGGTAATTTATGTAGTAAAATGGACCCAAGGCCGTAAGGAGAAGCATCACAAGTGATAACAATAGGTTACCTTGGATCGTAATGTGCAAGGACCTCAGTTGACGCGAAAAGTTGTTTTACTGCGTTGAAAGCATTATCGTGAACAGCGTCCCATTTCCACGGCTGATTCTTACGAAAAAGTTGATGAAGCGGATGTAAATGAGTTGATGCTGTTGGTATGAACCTAGAGAACTGAGTGATTTCTCTTAGAAAGGAGAGTAGTTTTTTATACATTTTGGGCGTAAGGGCAATAAGCAGTGTCCTGGTTTTCTCTTCTAGCGGATACAACCTCTCGCGCGCCAGTTTTTACCCCAGGTATTGCACACTCGGTACAAGAAATTCACTTTTCTTTCTTTAGTATCAGCCCGGAGTCTAATAGCCATTTTAGAACTACATCCAGCTTGTGCCGATGTTCAGCAGTTGTGCGCCCGGTACTTAGGATATCATCCAGACAGGCACATGTACGTGGCGTGCCTTTCACTAGCAAGTCGATATTTCGCTAAAATATGGACCGTGTAGAGCTTATTCCGAACGGCATGCATGTGTAGCGAAATAATCCAAGAGGTGTGTTGGTGATGATGAAAGCACGTGAATTTTCGTCGAGCTCAATCTGCTGGTAGGCGCTGCTCAGATCCAGTTTAGTAAAAAGTTCGCCACAAGAGAGGGAAGCGAAAGTTCCTCAATTTCAGGCAGTGGATATCGAGCTGGCTATAGTGCTTGGTTGATTGTAACTTTGTAGTCTCCACAGAGCCTTAAAGTATTATCGCTTTGCAATACAGGCACCATAGGAGCAGCCCAATCTGAATACTGGACGGGTTCAATTGTACTCTCTTCTAGCAGTCGGCGCAGCTCAGTCTCGACCTTGTCCCAAAGAGTATAAGGTACAATGTGCCTTCCAGAATCTCGGTGCTGCTTGTGGTTTCAGTATCAATCGGGCCGCGTAATTCTTCAACAGGCCTGGCTTAGTTTGGTCAAAAAGAGGTGCATCTTTTTGCAGAATCCAAGATAGTTTTAGGCAAGCTTCAACCGTGTTGACGGTTGACATGATGCCCGGAAGTCGTTTAATGCCATCGCGACGAAGTATGTTCGGACCTGGTCCCCCAGAAACGTACACACAGATTTGATCCATCGAATGGTGATAGGAGATACGTGCAACAAAGGTACCTAGTGAATTCGTCAACTGTTCGGTGTATGATCATAGTCATATTGTAAGGGGATCTAGTTTTGGTAGTTGCGACAGGACATCGGGACGTATCAGCGTAACTGCGGAACCCATATCAATTTCGAAATCAACAGGTTGTTCTTTTACCTGGATAGGTAAAACAAACGGTTTATCCGCTGTTATGTTGTGCTTAATACTGTTGTGGTGTTTAACCAGTTTCGGTTTAAATCCTCAGTAATATGATCCGCAGATTTTGGACTTATCTGCACAAAGAGATTTCGTTTGGAAAGACAAAATTTCTGGGTATGTTCACTTTTCCCACAAACCTGCATAATGAGTGAAGATGCTAGCAATCAGCCTGATCAGTATGCTGCTCGCCACAGCGATAACCACGGAATTCTCTGCGCTGTACAGATGGAGACAATGTAGGAGCACGTTTTGTTTGAGAGATTTTGTTTACTTCCTGTGAAATTAGCTGATCGGAAGAGGAGAATACTGTTAGTTCCTGAAGGAGATTAATACGTTACCGAACTATATCACAAGCTTTTTCCCAAGTAAGGGTCTTTTCGTCTTCTGACAAATGACGCTCGCGTGCTTTGATGTCAAGTACACCAAGGACTAAGGCTTGTAAAACCATTGCTCCTTCGAAGTGAGTTGACCTGATCTGGTCATAGGCACATTCCGGAAGGGCAGTAAGGAGTCGAGAAATAAATTCATGCACATTTTCACTCGGTTGTTGCCTCATAATGTCAACTTTGTACCGGGCTGTGAACACGTGTAGTTTTTCTCCCTGAAGTCGGTCAAGAGAGTAGAGCACAGTTTGTAAGTCATGTTTCGTGGTTGCTGCAAACTATCAAAACGTCGCCGCCCTTCGTTGCCGAGGTGGTGACGCAGTAATTTAATTTTTGCTGCCTTAGCAATCACTTTGTTATTGCCAAAAAGCACAAGGAAATCCACGTAATTAGTGAAAGTAGTCTTCCACGGCTGCGTCGTATACCTTTCCGCGGAAGGATTCCAAAACGGCTGAGGTGGAGTAATTGAATTTGCCAAAAATGATCCAAATAACCTCCATCGTCAATTTGTAACACCCAGATGAATTTGAACAATGACGGGGTAATGAAAGTATATTGCAAGCAACGGTGTATACAGGAAACGTATAGAAGCAAACAGTAAGCAAGCAAGCAAGTAACGAGAGTGCTGAGTCCAGTGTTCGAGCAGACCGGGAGGGACTTGGCCAATGAGCGCAACGCGAGGAAGGACGAAACACACACATGTATTGGTGGACACACACACACACAATCGCATACATTTGCAATGAGTAGAGGCGCTACTGACCACTGGCTGAGGGCACATCAGTTTCCCAGAACTCCGTCGCCATAGAATGTTTTGTCGCCAAAGAATGCCTTCGCCCCACGACCGCAAGAAAAGCTCCAAAGACGTACGGGGAAAAGAATTGAATCATCCCTGATTAATACTTGTAAGAATGGTTTGAACGGAAACTAGTAACAGATTCAAGCCAACTATATTACGGAAGTCATGCAAGCAGAAAGAATCCAAGGAATACTGATAAAGGAAGGAGACAATATGGGGCACGCAACGAACGAAAAGAGAGGGCGTTAGCAACCAAGTGGAACTGCGATCCGAGGACAGAAACAGTGGCCACAGGCAGCCTAGGAAATTGGCGGAATGCCACCTTTAAACTGATGTAATTAACAGCGATAACAGCGAGAAACAAACCGGTAACCAGTAATGTTTTTCCAAAAATATGTTCTATAAGTGCCGCCCTAACAACCACAAACCTCAGGAAGACATGGTCTATTCCGCCTAATTGTCTACGTGATTGATGGCATCTGGTTTCGATTCTGCCTGTCAGTGCGCCCTCTTAGGCAACCACAGGATGCCAGCGCCTATAAAGTACCATGGGTGGCTTGCGCTGCACCGCGCACAGCTCTATCCACCCACATTATATGCAGTGTAAACCCGAGGAATAAGACCAGGAGGCATATGGATGGAAGCCGCGTTTCGTCAAAGGAGCATGCCCACCCTCTTTCAACGCGCACGGTAGCAGCATTCCTGTCTATCTAATTAAGAGGACCCAAGGATGAGGAGTGCCAATGGTTTAGAGCTCTTGAAGACATGGCCCGCAACCGGAATCAGTGGAAGCATTTTGTACAGTATTGTATTGATTCGCATGTTTAACACTACAGACATTGAAAATGACAAAAAAGGAGCAAAATCGGCGTGTGAACAACAAACTAAAAATGTTTGGTTTTACTTTTGTCAAAATGTTCCATTATTCCTGCGGCATATTAGCTGAAGTGTGTTGCTCACCTTCAACTACCATGCCACGATGATTATGACGCAGTGACTTCCCCTTATCTGCCAATCACCAAGGCTTCGTTGGTTCTATGTCTAGTTTCTAGGCTGTTGAGATTACATATATACATACAATTAAGAGATCACGCGTACCAGACTTACAGAAGGCTGTGGCCGGCTGTAGCCGGTTCCATATCAGATTCATGGAACCACTCTTTGAGTCTAGCGCGGTTAAGATGACCAGCAACGATTCAGTCTGCTGGAGCCAGTATGATCGAGGTGGTGGGTAATATACGAGTGGTCACCTTGTCAAGTTGCCACACCGGGGATATCAAACAAAAGCACAAATTTTACCGGAAAATAAACGCGCGGAACGTGCAGCAGAATAATAGAACGGAGCAAAGCAAATAAAGTGAAAGACATATTATCCGGATTAAGTAGATCTAGTTGTAGTGTAAATCGGTGTAGCCTAATTGCGGTGAAGAAGAATGATGCATGCAACATCAATCTAGGCATGAGGAACATATACATGTACATGTGTGTTGATATTATATCTCTTGGTTGAAATAAAGGTTGCTCGATTTGTGTGACCTTGCGTACAGGTGAGGCCTTACTCTAGGGAACGACTGAAAAGGAACCGCTTGTGTCAGCGTAACATTATCCTGCTTGCAGAATCATTGAGGATATTGTCGTGCATGCTGATGATCTAAACGCTAATGTTGGAAGACTGTCCACTGATGAGCTGCATGTGGACGGCCAACATAATGTATACTCTCCTAATAATAACCGTGTGTGGTTACCTAGTCTGTGTAAAGCTGATCCAATAGTTCTTGCAAATGAGACGAACGCGCTGCCAGTGGACGAGAAAGCCAGTCAACACCACGTATACACGGGCCGAGTGACCGTACGGAAATTGAATTGCAGGGTTGTGGGTCAAGCGCGCTCTTGGTCCCCGTCAAAAGCACGCAACTGAAGTTGATTTAGAGCGGGTGGCGCATTGCACGATGACAGCGAGTGATAAGACCAGAGCCAGCTGGTGAAAAGCCATTTAGCGTCGCGGACACAACTAGCTGCTAGCATTTGCAAGGACCGAATAAACCGACAATAATGGAGTTGGGGTATTGTGAACAAAGCGCGATTTTGTTCCAGTCAATCTAGGATTGGTCCAAACAATTGCGAACGAACCATGAGCACCAGCCAATAAACGCAGACGGGTGCCCAGAAAGAATCAACCATTGTAAATGCGATGTGATGTCCAGCATAAAATTTCACTGTGTTCTGTACCAACAAATTTGGATCGCAGCCCACTCTTCGCTTTGATTCTCGGAGGGTCACTTTGACACTAATTTTCCATACAGCACGCACTGAAGAGTAACTTGGCGTCCACCAGTCTCGGACTAGTCATGGACACTAGTTGATCACATCGAGCGCAACTACAGTTGGAGAGTCTGTGTCGCTCTATTTTACGAACCAGCGTGGACTGCGACCACGCACTGGTATGTGCCGATCTGCGGATGCGTTTCGGCGGATGCTCGTGAAGGCGCTGCGTAGGCAGAGGCCCCAGCCAACTGGGAAACCGTGAGTTCTGAGTACATGTCAAAGTGCGCTTACGTGCGGGTTGAGTGAGTGCTTGCTGGACTATGCCAAGATTCGATGTTCCCATGGCCGCCAGACGTTATCAGCTGCAGGCATGTCCTCATGTGACAAGTAAATTTGTTAGTATGGACACTGAGTCCACACGCAGACTCTGAATATTTTTTAGATGTTCGTCGACACATTCCTGCTGGAAACAGGTGCGATAAGACTCGCAAAGACCTCAAAAAGAAACCGGGTACAAGCCTAAACAGAGGCGACGAAGTCTGTTGTTCTCAACCTTCATCTGAGAGTGGAAGGGCTGCTGCCGTTGGTAACCATCTGAAATTATGCAACCTGATAGATGAAACTCGTAACAGAAGACCTGGTGTCAGCGAAACTATCTCCGCCAAGAGTGGACAGCCAACCCACAGCGTTGTGTCGAACACTACAAAAAGCAATTTACTCAGCCAGAGTTACAATTTGCCTTATCGGTCATTTGTCACCCATCCCCCTGGGCCATCCCTTTGGATCCATGGTCAGGAGCAGATATTGAACATTATATCTTACTGTTGAAATCAAATTAGGTGATAGGATCAAAGTAACTTCTTTCAACGCTCTTCCACTTCGGGGGAAGGTGTAACTTTCTTAGGTTATTTACCTAACTCACTTGTGATGCTGTGGGAGCAAGAGTCTATCCGAGCAGACTGCAGCCACTCCGTTATAGTCTTAATTTTCAAGAGGTGCCCAGATTCGGAATAGGGGAATCATAGAGGAAGCTATCTGTTCTCAATTACTTCTAAGTTTCTTGCCACTGTCGATCTCCACATAATGGCTGATAACCGGTGAAAGCCAGGTTCGCGCGGAGCAAACCAGGCTTGGTTGAAATGATAGCTGCATTGACCATAACTTCGTGTTGCGTCAGTCGTTCTAACACCGCCAGATTCATTAGTGACCCAACATGGTTGTGTCCATGGATATCAAAGGTTCCTTTGATTCGGTGGACGGATATGGGAATATCAGGTGAGGAAAGATGTGCTCGATAAGCACGTAAACATTATCCGGGCGCTGTGCTCGCAAAGATCGGGCAGAATGAGGGCATATGGCAATCCCTTGCCATTTTTTAATATCTCTAATGCTTGAGACAACGCTTCCCGGCGTCACCACTCTTTATAAATTGCACAAACGCCAAGTTATGGAAACTGAGTTCAACGGACATGACATTCAAGAGATGAAGCTTCTCCCGGATGATCGACTTCTTGACTTGGAGTGTGCAACGACATTGCCCCAATCTGTGACAGCTCACAAACTGCAAAGTAGCACTGGACGAAGTAGCACTTGCTGGCAGTTGATTTGGGCTAATCTTTGCATTATGCAAAGCGCTCTTTCAACATTGGTAGCGACTCACCGCTGCATTGACCGTTGGTGGTAATCAGCTAAAACTCGTCTATCAATCCAAGTAATGTGTAGGCAACATTAGCGCCGGCGAAATTGAAGACGAGATCGCAATTCATAAAGCAAAAGTTCGAGGTGCTTTTGCTAATCTCCAACCTCTGTGGCGCCGGTGCTACATCATCCGCCCTGAAGTGCAGAGTCTACAACCTAGTCGTCTGATCAACCCTCTGCACGGTTGCAAATCCTGATTTATTAGCTCAACCAATATAAAGAGGCTACTTACGTGTGACCATTCCTGCCTCCGTAGTTTTACTCAGTTCTGAGGGTGTCGCGTTTTTCGTGCAGGCATAACGAGTGAACCTCTCAGCACCGTTAGATGACGCACCAAGCTCTGATGGCTGGGTCGCATGTTGCGCATGTCAGCATACCGACTTCTGCGAAGTACGTTGTTTGCGCGCCAGGGTTGCGGATAGATGAGGAGAAGAAGGAGGGAGAGGAGGAGAGTCCATGCGATGACTTAGTCGAGAGGAGTGAAAACCATCACTTCGAAATTGACATCAGCCGGTATCTCCCCAGTGCCCGGCTGGGGTCCAAGGGACGATGAATACGTTTGGTTGGATACACTAATTGACATAGCGAAGAGCCGATCGCAATGGCGTTCGTGTTGTGAGTTTCTTTATCCCTCCTCATCTCGCCTTGCTGCTGTATTCAATCACGATCTCACACTTCGTACCTAATATAATAGCGTTGCATCGCTTGAAATTCTAATGTTCGTTTTCTGAAATGTCTAGCAGCATTTCTTGTTATTGCTACATCTAAGTTGGGGTGCTTTTCTCACTCGTTACTAACATGTATTAATGGCAATGAATATATTTAGAAACTTTTCTGTTACACCTTTTCCGAGTCCTTTTAGTTTATGTTATCAACCGGCACAAAATAAATCAAATTCAAGCCTGGAAACTTTTAAGTTCGAAAACTAGGCATGCCTGTTTATACTTTTGCGCTCCACTTAACTTGCCGACTTTGCTTTATTAAGAGGCGTAGCATAGTATATTGCTTTAGCTAAAAGACAAATGGTTATGGCAATCAGAAATGGTAGCATCCCACACCTTTATTCCCATGCTACAGACATGCTGTTCCAACGAACTAATAACCATTTGAATAAACTACATTCCGCACCCAATGAAAGAGGATAAAATGTGCAGCTAAGTGATACAACTAGTTCTTCGATTGAAGGAGCTTTTGTGTGAGTTGCGAAGCATTGCGCAGTTAAAAGATATGTTGACTGGTCGTCCACCAAGCCCTCTGAAATTATGACTTCCCGCTCGGTTGAAAATATATTCTAATATGTTGAATAGTTCTGTTTGACTCAGTTAAGTGCGTGTGGGTGCATCATGACCACTGGTCATTGTGCAACACACTTACTTATTCAATAGTGGTATAGCGGAAAGGAATTAATTACTCTGGAAAGAAATCTTTGTGGTTGGCACTTTCAAAGTGTGAGTAAGTAATCCGACGATATTCCAAGTGGTTGTTTCGCCTGGCTAGTCCTATTTGGTGCTCCATAAGGTTAATGAAATAGCGAGAGTTAAAGAATGGCGGTACAAGTGGTTTGAATTCCTGAGTACTTTTCACATTTACGAGGTAGTCAATAAACAACAAAGCCTACGTATTTGGTAAAACGTTGAACTAATGACTGCGCTGTTTAGCGAAGCTGATGCACATGATCCCTAAGTTGAGCGCCTCCTAATACCAAGTAACACTGTGACTTTCAGATTGCCTGCATGAAACTGCATTTGGCTTATCTTCCACTGGATCGCCAACTTTCAGTCGGGCGCGTCGTGCAAATCCTCGAACTCATATCTCCCATGATGATGATCTGCTCCAAGGACTATTACGATATATTACTCCGAAGCCATTTAGCGGAACAAACCGACCATTTTACTTCTTACTTAAATGATAAACTAGACTCCATGAACTATGTCATTAATCGAATTCCGGTACGAATCTACGAAAGCCTAATGAACACTTCACCTACGTTCACAGACCCTGGGATTGTTCTATGTCAAGATAGACTGGGAACAACAACGGAACATTTTTTCGCACATGTGAGGGATCCGGTCGTCATTGTTCTTTTCACTTCAGGAAGGTGAGTTTTCTCCTTCACCATACATTCCATAGCAAACGAAACAGATGAGTATGTGTTTTAAAACAATTAGTAGAATTGATTAACACTTTACTGAGGCCTAGTTACATCCTTTTAACCCTACCGGCTAAAACCAATGATGGTAGTTGAGGCACTGCTGCCAAGGAGTCCCATCAATGCCGAGAGTGACGAATGAGAAAGCGGAACACCATGCTCAAAAACGAAGCCGATTGTGTTGGTTGACTAGCTATTATACGCTCACACATATGTATAAGACAAAATCGACGAAGGAAATCCCAGGGGCAATCTTTGGTATCGAGCTCCGAAAAAGCTCGGTACTTCAAACTCGCTTCCTGCTGTTGTTGAGTTTGATATATTTATTATACATTTTTGTACATCCGCATAGCTTAATCATACGCTCGTTACCGAATCCAGCATACACAGTAGACTTGCCGAAAGGTGCTGGAATGCCTGACGAAAGACGCAGTGCAGTACTACAACTGAAGCTGAACAAGGCGCCTATACTAATGCCACAATATACAGAATGTCATTAGCCTCATCAGTCAACGCGCTGAAACAAGCGGTCACGGATATGTAATGGTACATTTGGATCCTACCGAACTTAACATCAACGGTATCGAAGGTAAAGCTGTTAGTGTAATCCGAAATCACCGCAGCTACAAGTTTTGCATACCACACTGCAACGGTTTTAATGAAGTAGTTTGGCGAAATGAATGAACAGCAGCAACAGACCTCTTTTCTTTCATATTCACTACGCAAGAACCCGATGTGAGAACAGAGTTGTTTACTGTGTTAGACGTCATCAACTTTTATGCAAACGCTTCGACCACTAACCGTTCCAGATAACTTCGAACTCTTCCTTGGGGCTACTTGACGCGCGCTGCCTCTGTATCTATTCGTAGTGCACATAGCCTGGTAGCATTTATGCGTTCTTCTTCAGTTGGGATATTGCTATAGTCCGATGTTGGCCCGTTACCGTGTACCTTTTCGTACCTATATACCACTAACACTTAGAGTAGTAATACCGGCGTTTGGCCCACCACAACGGCAGCTGAGTAAACCGTGCCACTTGGTCGAGACTATCCTTCACACCGAGTAACCGTTAAGAGTTCAAAGCCGGAGACAATGCCATTTATCGGCATAATAATTCTGACAATGTGACACGTCACTATTGGGCGATAGTTCTATCTAGTCACAGTGGGAATCAGGTTACATATAATTGAAATCCATTGTTCCCTAATATTACCAGGTATCAATAAAGTACACGAACCCGATTTTGTATACCGACACGCGGTTGCATACTAGTGTGCTCTAATCAAGCACTTATACTTCTAAAGATACGATGAAGCAATACTGCGTGAATACTAGCAGGCTGAAAAGAAGCATGTAGTTCACTGCATCAAATATATGTTAGAATTCATTGCTTCCAAATGTGAAAACTCACAACAAAATCTATACCATCAATCAAATACGGTGACTCAGAACACTATCTCTCGTGGACTAAGCTTTACAAACTCCACAATGCACGTGTGCGAGCTTCGTTGTGCTGCTTTTAAAATACACTGTACTAACCAGAAATTAGCTTGTTAATTTTCCAGGTCGTAATATAGGGGAGGGATTAAGAACTCAGTTGTGCACCTACGGTTTGGCCCCCCAGCTTATCTAAGCGGTGGTTGAAACCACAATTGTACTATATCGTGCTTCATACGTGTAGCCATTTTAAACTACAAACTGAACTAGTGTGGCTTTATTTGGGATGAAATGGATTAATGAACAGTCGAAAATAGTGAGATAGCGTCATTCAAAATGAGCTTGTTTTTGCAACGACAATGAAGATCCCATGGAAAACATAAGGTTGGAGTACAGGAATGTTCAGTTAGCCGCATCCAACTTCCCGCGTGAGCATAGTAACAGGATTGGCTCTTGACATTCTATGTTGACTTCTCTTATCCCATTCATATTTTAACACTTCCTGCATTCAGGCCACCGACTATCGCGCTTTTATCGGGTTGTTGAAGAATACTGCGATTCGTAGTATCTCCTATGTAGTATATAACGTTGAAACTACTGACCATCCTCGGCTGGGTTATGAGAAGTTCCCAAGTTCTAAACCTCACTGAAGAGCATCAATTATCCATATTTGCCTAACGGAAAATGCCGAACAAATGAAGCATTATATCTACAAGTTCAGTCACAAATAGTTAGAAAATTGATAGTGAAATCGGTAGTGACATAATTCGGTTTAGCCGTTGCTCTATGTAAAAAGGCAACCGACTTGACCCAATCACTTTAAACTTAGGGGAATAACTCCACATATCTTCGTTATATTGCGTTAGTAAAAGACGTGTACTCACTCATTATACATGCCACTATTTAACCCCCGAAAGCAGTGGCCAAAAATAGAATACAGTGTCTGTTCGGAAAGGGGCGTACAATATTGTGCCATAGGCTAAGTTTACCAAATGTTTCTGGCTAGAAATGATCAGTCAGTAAGGGTTAGCTTGAACAGCAGCACGACGCGCTGAGTTAGAAGGCAAGGTCGGTAACCACGCTTTTTTCTGCAAAGTAAACCAGGAAAACATGCAGCGTTTTGTTATACAAATTTACATTTGGTCCCCGACAGAAGCGCCTGCTTCCAACAGGTTTTGCTGAAAATAAGCGCAAATCGTTCATCAGAACATGAATATAGATGATTGCTGGAACAATAAGAATGGTTTGTACGGATAAAGGCCTACTATTAACAGATCGCTAGGACGGTCATAACGAACATTCAAAACATAGAAAAATTTTCAGCAAGTGTACGTCAACACCGCTAGACTTATCGCGGTGTACGTACAAAAATTGTAAATCCTCTGTAACTTCGTAAGAAATATCCAAAATTGGACGTTGGTAAATATCATGCCGCCTCCTGGTGAACACAAACATGATGTGAAAAAGGTGGAAACTCTTCTGCGAGATTCGTTTAGCCATGGACAATGAGTCATGTGATATGGTGCAGCGAAATGGATACACTGGCAACTGGAGAGTTGAACACTACCAGCGTGGGAGCACAGCTGATAGATTCCGTTAGGACATTCCACACTTGGAAAACGCGTAAGGACAAAAAATTCCGACAGCATTCCAAACGAATGTACCGCTCTGCCAACTTGAAATTTTTGTCTCGCAGATTACTGTTCTGACTGACCTATAGCAAATGGCGGCATGTATGGTTGAGATCTATCAAACTGGTACGCCAAAATGAGGTTCTCATGTAATCGCTGGTATTGCCGCTAAAGAACCCGAGCACTGGAAACCTTCGTTGATATGGCAAAGTATGCAAACCTTTGGCATAATTGGTTGCGCGGCTTTAGGGTACCTCCAAGTTGATGAAACGCAGGCATCATTAGTACGCCGGTATGCAGTGCGGACACTACGCTGCCGCGCAATCGCCCCCAGTCGCATGCGGGCTAGGGATACTACGAAGGTCGCCCGGTCCCCACGCAGGATCGAACCCGCGTTCTCGGATTACAGCGCATGCTTGGGATCGTTAATTCTACGGGTCGGCGGTGAGATTTCTCCTCAGCAATGGCAATCTGAATGGTGTTGCTTATGCTATATGCTTGTGCTATATGTGTCTATGTACCCAGATGCTGTTGAAAACTTAAAGGGTCGAATCGTCCGAATGCACGCCGCAGAAGACCCATGTGCAGTGTCTATATACTTGAAGCCTTTTCATTCCGGTTCGAAAAACCAAGGTCGGCCTGGATCAAAACGCCCGGATCCTTTTCGCCAGAAGACACGTGCAGGTCCTGGTTGGCGAATTTGTAGAAACCCGCCAGCTGGTGTCGTAAGTGCAACGTTCTGCATTTGTCCACATTAAACCGAAGTAGATTCTGGATTGACCATGTGTACATCTTATCCAGTTCTGCTTGCAGCTGTGTGATGTCATCTGGTTTATTGATCACCCTCTACATATTAGTGTTTTTGGTATTGATCAGGCAGTTCAAGCTTCTGGGGCGTGTGATATCGTTGACGTTGGTCAACAGCAGCTGGGGGCTCAGTACTGGTTCTTGTCATGCTCCTTGTTCACCCGGTATGGGATCTGACAGTGATTCACGCACCCTTACTTCTAAACGCCGGTGTAGGAGGAAGCTTCTCACCCATGGTAGTAGAATATCACCAGTACCAATGTTTAGGGGTTAGAGAGCACAATACCTAAGAGAAGTCGATAAAGCTACATCAATTGCCATTGTGGTGCCTAGTGATCCGAGCCAGCTGCATAGCGCTAGTATGAAATTGCGTCGTATCTATGCTGTTCTGATGCAAGATAGTAAAACTCTTCCCAGTACACCGTTAGCGCATTAGCAAAACGAGCGTCCATTGCCTTCGAAAATACCGGTAGTATAATTGCTGAGGTCTCGACCGAATCGCTTGCTACCAAAGTGGAATTTTATCTGCCTCTTTGCTTTCATCTGCGCCGCACGCCATATTTTCTCCAACCCCGGCCTCTCCACACACTTATATCTTTCGATTTTGTACAGAATTTGAGACGTATCATGAGTTAAAGAACCCCCTACACCTAGCTTTCGTTCTGTCTTATACAGATGCGCACCATTTAGCAATTCATTGGAAGGAATTCCACCTTGATATCTTTAAGTAACTTTATCTTCTTGACCTCCCAGAAGGCTCCTCAAGCTCTACGAATCGCGATGCCCAATTCACAGGATCCACAACTCCACAGGCATAAACATCACTCTCACGTCTTATCCACTCATTCCAGCAGCGGATGAGGGTTTTATGAACGACCCGCATCGCAGCTGTTTGCTTGTTTCCCCACCTCTCCTTTTCCGAATATTGGGAGCTGTGGACTAGCTAGTATCTACATGAATTGATCGAACAGGAAAGCCTAAGCTGAGCGAAATACCAGTCCACAGCACCGTTATCATTCGTCAGCTGTAGGAGCACGCATTCAATCAGACCAACGCAGCGTTATTTTATCCACTTTTTTCTTCAACTTTTTCAAAGTATGGAAACTTTGATACGGCTTCCTAATTCCCGATACCTCCACCTCCGTTCCCGCTCAACTTTGTCATATCGGAAGTTGCGTGCAACTGAATTTGGAGGTACCCAGCCAGAACCGGACAATATCTCTTCATCCAATTCCCACAAATGGGGCTCAAGATCTTGGCTACAAAGACTGCGGCCGTAGATTTCGTACGAAAAGCGGCCTATCCGAGCATCGTAAACATGGACATCCTTTACCTTCTAACCTCGACTGTTTGACGGGTCAACCTGCTCAGTCTTTCAAGTGGATATCGCACAAGATCAAGGAAGTTACGTTTCGAGCTTCAGAATTTTCTCGGAGTTATGTGATGTAAATAGAATTACTTCGGTAGCTTCAGGGATTTTCCCTAGTAAGGACTGTTAACAGTTTAACAAAACGCTTATACAATTTAGGTTGGTATTTCGCTCACCACAACATGTGGGCTTCTGCTGAAGACTAGTAACCTTTGCCTAAGAGGTACGTAACCCAACAGCAAGTTTTGCTCAGGAAAAGATCTGTGGAACTCTACCACGTACTGTTTTCCTTCTCCTAATGTGAAACCCCGTGTGCAATAAATTTGTCCACAGCTGTCTCTGGCGTCGCAGAAACTTCTTTGCTACAAAAAGACACCCAATGTCCATGAATTTTCAGCTACGCAGTCATCGGTTGATAATTCGTTTATCTTTCAATTTTGCTTTTGGAAGTTCGCCGCCTAATAGCGTTGAGTGAACCTACAAAAACCACACAATCTTTCCGACTTCAGAAGTTATTGGAGACGTTCACGGAGGAAGATACGAGAGGCTTATTTAATGCGCGCTTAAACACTGGGTGTGCAACGCTCTTCCTACATAAATGGAAACTAATAAAAGTTGCGGCTTTTGAGTTGTTCTCCATGCTGAGTAATTGTTGTGCAGACGTTTCGTTGCCTGACTAGGCAACATCATCAGTGCGGCTTCAGGGGACTGGTTCGCAGTGCCTCATAAGTCGCTTACGATGCACTGCGAACCATACCCCTGAAGCAGCACTGATGATGTTGCGTAGTCAGGCAACGAAACGTCCGCACAACAATCACTCAGCTCGGAGAACAGCTCAAAACCTGATCCACACCCCGAGCTAGGGATATTCTCATTTATTTCAAACTAATAAACGTTGGAAGTGGCTTCAAATCTTAAGAAATAATCGGTATCGTCGGCGCTTGTGATACGGGCACATTCGACGGTGTTACTACACGAGACGCAGAGATGCCGCTACAATGGTCATCGATGACTACTGGCGGACAGCATTCATGCAGGAAAACCATGATATTCCGAATTTTACTGAGTACTGGACCAGTGTGCTCTTTCAGTTGCCAGTAGTCAAGTTGATTCGCGAAGACAAACTCCAGCACCAACAGAACTTAGCGGCGAAATTCAGCAAAAATGCAAAGCTGTTGTATAGACATATCAACAAACTCCGTAGAGTGCAGCGCAGGATCCCGGTCTTGCGTGCAACAGATGGTCATGCGCAAACTGCACAGGACGCGGCCAACCTGTTTCGTCAACACTTCCTCCATACTTTCCGGAGTGAACCATCCCTTCATCCGATTTTGACAGAGCTCTCACCGTTCCCAAGTTTACACAACGTATCGTTCACGGCAACCAATGTGTTGAAAACGCTAATGTCGTTGCGTGTGCACAGATCGCCAGGCGTAGACGATATTAAACCGAAGGCGTTGAAGGCAGCGGCCCTAAACATTGCCGAACCACTAGCTCGGTTCTTCCAACGTTGTCTTGACGAAATGCTGATTCCCACAATGTGGAAACATGGGATAGTCACTCCCATTTACAAAAGCGGTAATCGTGCGGAGCCGTCGAACTACCGTCCAATCACTCTCCTCCCAGTTTTATCCAAAGTAATGGAACGTATAATTGCGGAGGCGCTGATGGGATATCTGGAGAACAACAATATCATAAGGCCACAGCAACACGGATTCCGCGGAAATCGATCCTGCACTACAAACTTGCTGCTGGCCCGAGCAAGCTGGACGGAGTCAGCTGATGCTAGATTTGGAGTCGACGTTGTCTACCTGGACTTCTCGAAGGCGTTCGATCGTTTGGACCACCGCATCCTCCTACACAAGCTCCGAGGCTACGGAATCGGTGACCCTGTGCTTGGTTGGATCGCCAACTTTCTCACTCAACGTCAGCTGAATGTGAGAGTCCGCAGCTCCATGTCCGACCTAATTGACGTCCAGTGCGGTGTGCCACAAGGGTCAGTACTGGGGCCACGTTTATTTTTAACATCCATTAACGACCTTACTACAGTCGAACTTCTTGCTGTTTGCAGATGATGTCAAAATTTGGCACGACATCCGGACAGAGGACGATCACACAACACTGCAGAGCGATCTGGACAGGACGTACACTTGGTCATCCGAAAACATGCTCCACTTCAATGTCGCCAAGTGCAAAGTCGTGAGCTTACGCCACCAGCTCATCCATGAATACTTACTCGGGGACCAGCCGTTGCAACATGCTTCCCAGGAATGCGACCTCGGAGTGATCGTGCAGGACGACCTAGGCTGCTCCAGACAAGCTGAAAAGGCATCGAAAAGGGCCAGTCAACATCTCGGACTCTTACGGAGGGCTTTCGGAAATTTCGAGCCATCTGTATTTCCGCAAATGCTGAGCGCTTACGTGAGACCCCACGTGGAGTATGAGATCCAGGCCTGGCGTCCGTGGCGCAAGCGCGACATCAGTGCACGTGAAGCTCCACAGCGTAGAGCAATGAAGCTCGTCAGAGGCCTGTTTCACATCCCCTACCAACTCAGACTGCAGTCTCTGGGATTGTACAGTGGTGAATATCGAGGTCACCGAGGAGACCTCATCATGGTCTACTTAATACTGATGAATCCAAATCACCCATGTCGCAGTCTCTTGCAGCTGAGCCAAAATACCAACCTGAGAGGTCATCAGCTCAAACTGGCTACACACTACAGCCGACTTGATTGTCGAAGAAACTCTTTCTCACTCCGTGTGTCCCGTGCTTGGAATGCGCACCCCACTCACGTCGTCCTTGCCCCCACATTGGCACTATTTAAAAAACGCCTAGATGACACACTTTCCAACTTGCATTATTTGGCATTGCACGTCTTATTCGGAGGACGAAATAACGAGCCCCAAACCATGAGGTTACTGACCCTCCCTGCAAAGTGGCGGTGATGTTAAATACAGAAGTGTCCCAATGAGCGACATGGATGTATACAAACTGGAGTAACGTACCACATTTCTCAACGGAAGCAACACACGAGTGAGCGTTATCCGTTCCTTTGATTTCTTTTTACCACATTTGCTGTAATATAACAGCTCTACTTTGGGTGCAGATATCCAGTCCATACTTCAAACTATCACTATGAAGTGGTGCGTTGAAATCTGTAGAGGCTTAAAAAACGATTTATTTGTTCGATTATCCTTCCATTTTATCTATTGCTCCAACCACCCTACGGGACCTGTCAAGCATATGCTTTTTTACGCGTTATAAATCATTGTTCATTGTTCATTGTTCATATAGTCGACGAAAGGTTTCTCCGAACAATTCTCCTAGCCAATTACCAAGGACGAAATACAAAACAGTGTTCCGACACTTGCAAAACAGCGCAACGGGAGTGGATAGCATTAAGCTAAAGGCAGCGAAGATGGATCCACACTTTATTCTGCTTTTCTCAAGTGTCTTCGCATTTCCTCCTCATTTCCTCACCCTATGGACGCCGCCAGGAGCGCGTTTATGCCCAAGCTCTCAAAACCGATCTCACCGGAGCACTTTTGCCGTATCTCCATTGCGTCGGGGTTCACGTACCCAATACATCACATACATTTTGATCGTTGGGTTCTTCTATTCCATCCCATCGGTTACATTTCAACTCTATACAAAAAGACAGATAATCCTAGGTCCCTGCCATTTTACACGCTGCTCTGCGCTATTCGCTGTCCTCTTGCAGTCCTCTCTCTTTTGCAGGGTGGAGATATCAGTATTTTGATTCAATTTCCCAGCACTCATCGCTACGAGACGCTACTGCATTTGGTGTACCACAATTCCTCTTAGAGTACCCATGGTTATGTTATTCGTCTGCCATCTCAACGTTTGCGAGCCTGCAGCCCTAAAGATTACAAGTCTGCTCTGTACTCTGAGTGCGCGGTTTCCAGCATGCGTACTGACTGGGCGACCTCCGTAGTATCCTTAGCCCACGTGCGATGGGTGGTGTTTGTGCTGCAGCGAAGCATCAGTATTCCCTATCGACATACCGATGATACCTTGATTCATCACAAAATTTAACGGAATCGGGTTTTCTTTCGAACGAGTTGTTTGGTAAGTCAACCCCATTTCCACTCTGATTTTAATTATGACACTAAATGAACCGCTTCACGGAGGGGCTAAAAAGATTGGTTTGGCCTATCCGGGCCTTTTCACTAACCGGCTTTTGCTGACGAAGTTATCATTTTTGCTGAAAATCAAATGGCTTTGGGGTACCGCGTGCGCCGTCTTCACGAATGACTGTAATCAGTCGGTTTCTCCATTAATCAACTGAAATCTATAGTCGCGAGTATGGTGGTGCATGGGAAAAGATATTGTCAGCCATGGTGATATCCTCAGTGCCTCAGTGTTTAGCGTAAGTGCTCGTTGAGTGCGTCGTCGACTGTTGATCAATGGGCAAATGACGTTGGAAATTTGCCTCTTCGCTTCAGGTCACGTGATGTCCGGTGGTTCGTTGTTCGGCCACCGCTGCTTCCTGCCTTATGTTGTAATTTCTGATCCGTCCAATTTCTTTCTTTCCTTCTCATCGGTTGGTACACCGGGTCTAGTTCTATGCACAGGTTTATGGAGTGTTTTTTTAGTAAACGACGCTTCAAGAAATTCCCTGCATTTTCTCGTTTCTGCCCGCTCGAGAACTTCCGTTTTGTCCTAATCAAACCTGTGCCCCTCAACAAAAACTGTGCTGAGACCAGAGAGGAGGCGTAATGGTTACAATAAGCTCGCTGGTGCTCTTGTATTATTATATGCAAATTCCTCCCTGTTTGGCCTGCATACATCCTTGTGCACATTAATTGAAACAAACTACGATTGTGTCCCTTTTTCTATGAATATAATGTTTTTATACACGAAAGCTGCCGTTTTGCATTTATTTTTTATTTTATTTTGGGAATAGATATTTCATCATTGTTTGTGAATCAGACGATGTAATAACTGCGCATGCCTAGTCGCTACATCACCGAAGATTGCGTCATACTTTTTTTGTTAGTAAGGTTTTTGTTTCAACTTCTTGTTTTTTGTGATTCAGTCATTGTTTGAGATGAACGTGACTCCCAGAAGGCGCATGAAGATCATGACCTTGCACAAACACACAGACAAGACCTACAGGGACATAGCAAGAATAGTAGGCGTCAGTCCGGCAACCGTCAGCCGTGTGGTGAAAAAGAAAAAGGAAACGGGATGCATTTCGCCAAAACGCAAAGGGAAATGTGGTCCTAAGAGGAAAACCACTGCCATGGATGACGCTTACCTAATACGGGAAAGTGTTAAAGATCCTCGAAAGACTAGTGACGCATTAAAACGTGATTTGGGGGAGAAAGGAATAGAAATCAGTTCTTCAACGGGATCTGGCCCCGTGCCACACATCAAAAATGGTCAAGACTTTTTTCAATATTAATCAAATAACCATCTTGGACTGGCCTGGGAATTCACCAGATTTAAACCCCATTGAAAATATGTGGTCTATTTGCAAGCAACGCCTTCGTGGCATGGACTGTACGACAAAGGAGAGACTTATTCAAGCTTTAATTCAAGTTTAGTACAGGGACCCAAGATGTTGAAATACGCCAGATCCGTCAGGAAAGGTCTTTTTAGTTCTGGAACAGCTCTTCTTTGGAGAACCTCTATATATTGCGGAGAGCGCATCATGCCCTGGACTGAATGCAAGGCGCCGACGCCGTAATAACTAGAGCACCCCCAAAACATCTGCTTTTGTGGGTGATTCACAAAGTGGTCAATGTGGGAATCACGAACCTTTTCTCCCTCTGACCTCCGAACATACTGACTTCTCTGACCATGAACATAGAAATGGCTTTCATCGCTGAATAGGACTTTTCTCCAATCTTCTTTTGTCGAGTTTTTGTATTTTAGTCCCCATTTGTAACGCTTAACTTTCATTACTTTTGTCAGAAGTTGTTTTTTCACAGGCCGTCTAGCTTTCCGACCAACTTCCAGGAGTCGCCTGCGAACCGTTGAAGAACTGATTTCTATTCCTTTCTCCCCCAAATCACGTTTTAATGCGTCACTAGTCTTTCGAGGATCTTTAACACTTTCCCGTATTAGGTAAGCGTCATCCATGGCAGTGGTTTTCCTCTTAGGACCACATTTCCCTTTGCGTTTTGGCGAAATGCATCCCGTTTCCTTTTTCTTTTTCACCACACGGCTGACGGTTGCCGGACTGACGCCTACTATTCTTGCTATGTCCCTGTAGGTCTTGTCTGTGTGTTTGTGCAAGGTCATGATCTTCATGCGCCTTCTGGGAGTCACGTTCATCTCAAACAATGACTGAATCACAAAAAACAAGAAGTTGAAACAAAAACCTTACTAACAAAAAAAGTATGACGCAATCTTCGGTGATGTAGCGACTAGGCATGCGCAGTTATTACATCGTCTGATTCACAAACAATGATGAAATATCTATTCCCAAAATAAAATAAAAAATAAATGCAAAACGGCAGCTTTCGTGTATAAAAACATTATATTCATAGAAAAAGGGACACAATCGTAGTTTGTTTCAATTAATGTGCACAAGGAAGTAGTTCTTCTCGCAGTTTTGCATTGTTTCCTGTGAACGACATTACTGCATTCGTGTACCTTCAATTTATCTTTCGGTTTTAATATGGTCCCCTTAAGTTTGGCGCTTGGTTTATGGGCAACCTTCAGTTGATATGGTTTGAGAAACCTTACTGTCATTTCTGCTACTTTTTTGACGTAAGGCAACGCCATCTGTTTCTTCGTTCTTGGTTCAGGAGCGGTAGTTGCAGCCCTGTAGTTCAAGTGTCTTCAGATTAAACTGCGTGGAGATCCATTGCGCATGTAGGACGTAAATGGATGTCTCTCTGCCTCTCGCTTTGCTTCCTCAGTATTGCAGTGTGACTCAATCTTGTGAAATAGGGTCCGTATGCTGTTTATTTTGTGACAATTTGGTGGACCGCTGTTGAAATTCAGGATTTGATCAGTGTGAGTGCCCCACATGTAAACTGATGTTTTTAGTTCTCTGTCTATTGTTCTGGTAATAAGCATGTCCAAGAAAGGTAGTTGGTTTTCCAATGCTAACTCCATGGTGAAACGAATGCCATCCATTGCATTGTTCAGCAAGTATTGCGTGCTCTGTGGCGGACTGCGTTTGAGCATCACAAATGCGTAAGCAACATATCGGAGCCTCAATTTCGGGATGTATTTGAGAGCAGGGGATCCTATTGGGACGGCTTTCACTTGTTCATAGTACACTCCCTTGAACTTAAAGTGCGTTGTGAGGCACAAGTCCGGAAGTTTGCATACACTATCGGTTGTCAAATTTCCAATTGTTGCTCGCTGTGATCCAGGTGTTCTTTGATGTCTTCTTTCGCCACTAGTAAGTTAACCGACGTGAAAAGTGTGGTAACGTCCAGTGACACCATTACTTCCTCATGACCGATTCGTAGTTTTTTGAGCTTCTCTAAAAATTGCTGTGCATTGTTTATCGAATACTGCGATCCATTAATCAAATGTTTAAAGCGCCTCCACAATTCCTTAGCTAAGTTGTATGTGGGTGTACAAGGAAGGGACACGATTGGTCGTGGTGGTGCACCTCCCTTGTGTACCTTCGGAAGGCCGTAGAATTGTGTGATCTTTGAGTTACGAGCCTTCATTCTGTCATGTTCCTCCTTTGTGAGTTGATTCAGATCCCGCAGTCAGTTTAGTGTCTTATTTACCTTAATTGTTAATTGAACCGTTGGATCGCTCTCCATGCGGCGGTATGTTGTTGTGTCTTCTAGGAGTTTCTATGCCTTTCCAAACTAATCCATTTATCCATGATGACGATCAAACATCCTTTGTCCGCAGGCAGGGTTACAATAGTTTCATCAGCAATCAGGGGTTTTACTACCTTCTTCTCGTGCTGTGACAACCAATTTTGTCACTTGTTGTGTGCTATGATTGGAACGATAGCCTGCCTTAATTGTGTCTTCGTTTCTTCGTCAAAACCGTTAGATTTTAAGACACTTTCAAACCCAGAGAGAAATTTCACCGGTTTAGAGCCTTTATATTTCTAGTCTATCCCTTTGATGAGAACCTGTCGTCCAGCATTGCTAAGTGGACGATTGGACAGATTTCTCACCCAACCGTTATCGGTATTTTTGCACTTGATGCCGGTTAACTTCGCCAATTTACCTTACAAGGAGGCCTGCTTGTTTGCCTCCACATTTGCTTTTCGGCGACTGATCATCGTGTTTAGTTACCCTGTCAGTAGTTGGCCTACGATTAGTAGGCACGCGGCTCTGGGTTCGTTAAGATATCTCTCATATTTCTGTATGCGGTTGTGAGCATTAGTAATCATCAACCGACTCATTCAATTTCCGGGCTACTTTGCAACGACCCGTGCTTGCGAAGGAGCAAGCCAGGTTTCGTAGGGGTCGTCGCTGCATCGGCCACACTTTCACTTTGCACCAATCGTTGGAGCACCGTCACACATATTGGCAGCCCACCGTAGTCGTGTTCCTCGACATCAAAGGTGCGTTCAATTCGGTTGATCACAGTGCACCTTGAGACTGTCTACTCAGAAAAGGTGTGCCCGAGAAATATGTAAATATTATCCAAGCATTATATTCGCGTAGCACGGGCAGAGTGAGAACTAACGACAAGCTGTCGCCGCCCTTAATATCTCCAGTGGTGTGCGACAAGAATGCCGGTTTTCACCTTCCCTCTTCAATTTTGCCATTGAGGAAGTCATGGAGATTGCATTTACAGGACAAAGCTTCAAAGGTGTGGAGCTACGTTTAGGAGAACAACTTGACTTGCAGTATGCAGACGACATTGCCCTCATCTATGACAGCTCCCAGACCTGTCAAGCTACACTGGATAGTTTAACACTGGCTGTCAGCCGCTTCCGGCTTTGCTTTGCACCATCGAAGTGCAAAGCTCTCCTCCAAGATTGAAACTGAGCACCTCCTGCGCTGACCCTTGATGGGGATCAGCTAGAAGTCGTTCAGAAATTCAACTACCTGTGAAGTTGTATCAGCGTCCTTGGGATCAAAGACGAGATCACGAACGGTATAGTAAAAACTCAAGGTGCTTTTGCTAGTCTTCGCCACCTATGGCTGCGGTGCGACATCAGTCTCACCCTGAAGGGTAGGGTGTACAATGCAGCAGTATGTTCGAACTTACTGTACAATTGCGAAACCTGGCCCCTTAGATCAGCGGACCTGAAGAGGCTAGTTACGTTCGACCATCGGTGCCTTCGCAATTTAGCTCACATCTGGTGGGAACACAGAGTAAGCAACGAGCGTGTTCGACGCCTCGATTACGGCACAGGAAAAAGAAATGAAGCGCTCAGCACGGTTATTTTACGCACCAGGATCCGATGGCTCGGCCACGTGTTACGCATACCAGCCCACCGACTCCCGTGAAGTGCGTTGTTTGTGCGCCGGGAAGGTGGATGGAAGAAGAAGAGTGGTGGCCAAGCGGGAGGAATGAAGGCCCTAACTTCGGAGTTGGCCTCGGTTGGGGTTTCACGGCTGCCTGGATGGGGACCAAAAGACGAGGAAGACGTTTGGCTAGATACACTTGCTGACATGGTTAGAAGCCGACTTCAGTGCAGTTCGTACTGTGGGTTTCTTTGTCTCTCCCCATCCCTTTTAGCCTCCCCTCCAAGCACGATCAGATTTCGTAGCACAATATAATTTTACATCATCATTTTTCGTGTTGCCTAATAGCCTGCTGGTAGCTTCCCGGAACCATGCCTATCCATTGCTGGCAGCTCAGGTGGCATGCAACTGTTGTATTTATTTCCTTTTCTCCTATATGTATTGTGGCACAGTAGCTAAGGTTTTTTACACCTCTAGCTAACGTGTATAATTATGATGATGCTTGTGGATGGTTAATCGCCGGTTTTTAGTAGACACTTCGGGGAAGTAGATCACTACTTAAACTGCTATACAGGAAAGCAACTTGCTGCTGTGTAGAGGTCACAGTGTAAGCGAAATCCTCCTAACAGCGATCAGCGCGGAGTCTTGTGCGCCCATAAGTTTTTGCGATAAATCGGAATACTTGTAGCTCGGGTTGATTGGTCTGGTTTCCGTTTGGTTTCCGAGCTGAACACAAGCGAGCTTGCCGTAATCATTACGCCTCCTCTCTGGTCCCAGCACAGTTGGTTGATGAGGGGCACAGGTTTGATTAGGACAAAACGGAAGTTCTCGAGCGGGCAGAAACGAGAAAATGCTGGGGATTTCTTGAAGCGTCGTTTACTAAAGAACACTCCACCAACCTGTGCTTAGACCTAGACCTGGTGTACTAACCGCTGAGAAGGAAAGAAAGAAATTGGACGGATCAGAAATTACAACATAAGGCAGGAAGCAGTGGTGGCCGAACAACGAACCACCGAATATCACATGACCTGAAGCGAAGAGGCAAATTTCCAACGTCATTTGCCCATTGATCATCAGCCGACGACTCACTCAACGAGCACCTACGCTAAGCTGTGAGGCACTGAAGATGTCATCCCGGCTGGTCCCGAAAATTCTGCAACACAATTGCTCAGGTCGGAGAACAAACGGATGCCAGACCAGGTAACCCCTGATACAAGTATTCCGATTTATTGCAAAAAGTTGTCAGTTCTTGCTTTGTTCTCATTCAACTGTGGAACTCTATTAATGCCATCGATACAGCCTGATAAACGTTTTACATCACTAGTTCTTCCTCTTAACTAGAAGGGAAAATTGTCTACTTTTGGGATGAATGTTACAGACAACTGGATATTACTAAAGCACCCTTGAAACCGTACCTGCGAGTAGAAATTTTATGACGTTCTTAATTCCTCGCCATTTTCACACCCTCTCTCCTTGATTCACCGTAAAACCTTGAAGCAGATAGAATGGTTATATCTATGTCCACAAATGGCTACGCTTATCAACGGATAAATCAGTAGCGCATTTACACGTCTCTATCGGGGATTTTTGACTTGGGAACTCCAACTCGAATTGCCGGGGCCGCTTTACTTACCGGCATAACTGGACGCTTGTTAAGCGAAAGCCTCTATTGTCCGTTTGACCTGACCTGACCTACTAACAAACCGCCATTGCAGATATATGGTTGGAGAGGCATCTCGCAAATTCCCATCGCATTACTAGCTGGGCCATTCGGGATCCGGCGGCCACTACTATCCATCGATTTGAAAACTCCCCTGTTTACCCCAGCAACCATGTCATCAAGAATAAAACCTCAGCGGCAGTAGTTTGGAGAGAAGCCCTCTTGAGCTCAGCCGATGGGTGTTCATCACGTGGTACTCAGATAATTTCAACATCACATCACTGGCTGAAGGAACCGGCGAGGATTTTTCCACGATAATTTATTCGAGGAATCCAACTGCGTGGGGTCTTGTATCAACTAAGATTCGTAGAACTAGAGGTTGCCCCCTGCAGATACCTTCTCTCCTAATTATCGCGATAATTGCAGGCATAAAGAAATAACCTTCCATGCTGCAGTCATAGGAACTGACCCATGACGCTCGCTGTAAGCGACGTAATGTTTTCGCACAACAATTCGGCGAACTCTTACGGAAAAGAGGTACTCGCTTTAGCCAAGAATGAAGAATTTTATTCTCCACGACTTTTATAAAACAGTACACAGTAGTTCTTAAATATTCCTTTGTAAATCTTTTGGATGCTGTAATCTGAGACGTTGGTCGTTTGAAGCCTACATACAAGATAAAAATGGATAATTACGGGGTGGACACAAGTGCTTCCGTTATGTCTCAAAATATTCAGACGCAATTTCCAGAACCACGAAGAATCGTCTGCCGGCCAATTATTATTAACATTAGCGGTTTAATACATTTTTCGTCCGGGAAAATTCCTTCTTTATTGGGACTGACCAAATGTGACATATCCGATATTTATGCTATTTGACACTTCTGGGTGTTTACTATCCGCATATGAAAGGGGCTTCTTCCCTCTTTAATTTAACACAAATTGTATTTAATTGCGGTGACAGAAACAACTGTTCTGCCCCAAATTTCTCCAGTTCTATTTTGCCAGTTGTTTCAAATCCCATCGGGACATTTGTTCCATCCTGGCGTAATGCTGTGATACTCGGTACTCGATCCACGCATGCCATCGTCTAATATAAATGTTTATGACTGGATCGTAACGCTACCTCACTTGTGATTAGGATTATTCATCTTGTGTTTCCTCATCTCGGGCACATAAATTTCATCAAAACAGTCTTGGTGGAATCGAGAGAGACTCAGAGATAAGCTCTCTTCTACCGATGCAAGTGACTGAGTGAATGTTATCAATTCCAGGAGAGCTGTGTCTACGTGGACCCAACAGCGTTTTTAGTACAGTGCCCGCCCTGAAGGGTATATGGGTGATTCAGCGAGAATTCATGACACTCCAACTGTCAGACATCGGCCGTTGCCTTTGCCAAAGGTGCCAAGAACTGGCTGACTATGCTGATCTAACTGAATTGTACCAAAATTCGTACTACTCATTAGTCATATATACATATGTATCAGTTTTTGTGGTGAGACAACGCTTGCCATAGAGTAAGATGGCAACTTATCGCCCTGAAAGGTTGGAGCATATTGCAGGTGCAGGGTATTCGCCGCATCCTTCGGCATCCTAGTCAGTCCGTCCGCTGTTTAACGAGACGGAATTCCCCGTTGCACCTTAAGTCGACTGTTATGTTGATACAGAAGCTTTTGATTTGAGATCATACGCAGTGTCAACTTATGCTGGTATACAATATCCTGGAGAAAATTTGAGTGCAGTGGTCACGTTGCTTCACTTAGGTCGTCCAGTTCTCGATGCACAGACAGACCTTTTGGATATACCAGGCCGAGTTTCGCACCTCTATACACCTGCGTGCCTTGTTTCACACAAACGCGAGCAACTTTCTCGGGTGGACAGCCTTAGTTTCTGGTGCCTCCGCGACCAGCGTTAAACTGGCCGACGAACTGTTGCCATGCACTAGCTGGAGTGTCGTCTACAATAAAGGTCCAGTTCCGTAGCTCACCTAGTCGAGTTATTATACCGTAAAGTATTTGTTCACATTGCGCCAGCAGTTTCCACGGGATATTCTGCATAACATTTGTATAGCAAAAGTAAGACTACATAGTTACTGCGGCCCAAGGCAGGGCAAGGACTAGCCTCTCGGTTATCAGTTCTTTGTTCATGAATATTAGATCAAGTGTATACAGGATAGTAGTTTCTTTGAATCGGGTGGGGGTGATAATTTTACCTTACAGCAAGAAACTGGTGACAAGCTCTGCTAGATCCACATTGAACCGTTCTCCAGGAGCGACATGGGATTCCAGGGCGTAAAGGATAAAAGCGCCGGTAATAGGAATGTGGTTGTACTTCTGTTTGTCACCTGCCGCTTTGCGGAAGCCAGCTAAAAGTTCCTCTGGAGCTTGAAGTGGGAAGGCAATAAACTATCGCTATCGAGTAGGCGTCATCGCCTCCAAGACATTGATGGCACCGAAGGTAATCATGCACCATGCTGATCAGATCCTCCAATGGCTCGCACTAAAGGACACTGCAGAAGTACAGTGCTGCTCCTGCCGCATTACTGGGTCGGTCATGCCCTAAAACCGATGTCTGTCTCACTGAAACTGAACCTTAACGTGGTGTGAGGATTTGCGTACCTCCTTGACCCATTGAGATATACTACGTGGGACCATTGTGCCAAATGTGAATTACACCAACAAGGTTTATCATTGGTTAGAGCTCGGATAAACTGAGTCTCCTGGTCTTCAAGGCTGGAAAGTTTAAGTAACATAGCGACCATTTCTGTAAAGTCGAACCGCTGTCACATTCGCTGTCTCGCGGACAGACTGTTAAGCCAAAGGGTTTGGTTGATGACCCTAATTGTTCTCATATCAATGCCTGGCTGCGCTGGCATTATCTCAACCCACGCAAAACCCTGACTATTTCTTCAGATTCCTGCCTCGGCCGTGGCACAGTTTATCAACGGTCGCCTTGTCTGCTGCATACAACAGGGCGGAAAAGCGAAAATATGTTACTGCTGGCGCCTCCCTTCTTTCCTTTCCACCTGCTTCTCTTACTCCCCTCCAAATCCCCATTACTAAGCTCCCTTCTATAATTTTCATTTTAATTGACATCAACCGCAATATCACCGGAGTCGCACCATCTGCTATTATCTTCCGGCACCACCTACTGGATACCAATCGCCAACGGTACCCTGTAAGTTCACACTGTCCCGTTTCCATGGCGGCGTTCAAAGTTCCTACCCTAGTACAACTACACCATTTCCCGGCCAAGTTGTCCTCTTGGGCAACAGAAATAATCTGAGGGGGCATTCAACATGAGTCTACTCAATTAATTTGTTCCGTGCGTAGGAGCTGAAGCGTGCCACCTTCACCCCTATGACTTAGTGCGTCTGAGGTCCGATTGGCTGAAGGCGACGGGTTATACACGCCCACCTACACACCTGCACAAGTGACTGGCGTACGCACGGAACAAATTAATTGAGTAGACTCACGTTGAATGCCCCCTCAGATTATTTCTGTTGCCCAAGAGGACAACTTGGCCGGGAAATGGTATAGATCAACAGGCTGCACTCGCTTGTAAGTTGGACACATTGGATATTGTGGTGTGTTGCTTGTCCGATACTGGGATCAATGACCCTCACAGGTCGCTGAATTAACTGCGCCCTGTTTGTCCTTTCGCTATTGGTTGCAGGCATTTGGAATGGCTGATGCGGCATCCTCTGGTCAAGCTGCGGCAATTATCGTTATCAGCGCCAAGGCTGAGTCATCGTTGGTTGATTGGATTCTCGTGAACAGCTGTTCGTGTACAGTCCCGTTGATGACATCAACCAGGTCGACTCACGAAGTAGCGCTAGTCGCCGTTTGTATGTGGTTTCTGTTTATATCCCCACTGACTACAGTTCTGATTCTACCAAGGATGCCTTCGACCAAGAAACTGAACACGCTTGTAAGTAGGACTGGCAGTTCAGATATCATTGTTCTTGCAGGGGATATGAATGTGCAAGTAGGTCACCTGGGCTTTACAGTGCCTTTGCTGGGTGGTAATCGTGGACTTATTTCTGACCATACCTACCGCTGCAAGCGGTAGAGAGGACCGACTATTTCTTAGTAGCATCGCTTTTAGAAACAATGGGCATAAAACTGCCACTGGGCATCCTCTTGTGGCTGACCGGCGATGGACCCAAATAGACCAAGTTGCCACAAGTTACAGGTGGCGTAGTTCCATCCTGGATTGCCGCTTATACTGGAATAATTGTGTCGACTCTGCTCTTGCCTTGAAACGCTGTCGTTCTTATTTCAACTCAAGCTTTAAAAGGGCCAAGAGCTTCCCTCGATTGGCAAATGAGAAGTTATCGCAGACCCCTGTAGGCTGGCCTACCAAGATGCTCTGCGTACCGAACTTTCGCTCGCTTGTCTTCATGACATTGGACTTCAATGGAATACGGTTTCGGCCACCGTGCACCTTGCAAGGGCCTCCGCTTGTGGCAATATCAATCGCCACCGTATCAGTCTCTGAATATCCGAGAACTGGGTGAACCAGTTGAAATCAAGAAGAAGACACCCGGCTGGCTCTCTGCACAATATAATTAGGCGGACTATAAGGCGCAAATTAAAACGGATCCTGCATAATCGAAAAGAAGCTTGGTGGACTGGTAGAACTCAAGAAACTGAGGAAGCAAGACTAGTAAGCAATTATCGTAAGCTAATTAACTACTGCGCACCACTGTTCCAAGGAAACCAGTCGTTGGGGAGACAATCGGAAATCGCGAATGCCCTGGTTCACAGTAAGGAGCTTCTTAGGGAGCTTTGGGCGAAACACTTTCAAGAGCAGTTCAGTTGGTCGCCTGTTTCAGGACTCCCTTCCATTCAAGTGGTGCATGCTGAGCCATGGCTTGTTAGTTTTGAGGCTCCGACGGATGCTGACGTCAGAAACACGGTCCTGCACCTAATCGTTCTCTAGTTTTTGGTACCGGTTTCATCGCATTCGCACTATTTATGGATGGTGGTGAGGTCCTTAGTAAGGCGATGACCTCTCTGTTCGAACAGGCCAAGATGGCAGAGGTCACCTCAGCTATCTGTAGTGAACCAATTGTTGTGGAAGCAGCAGCAAATTGGGTGTTGCCCGCCTGAAACCACTGCACTCCATGACGCGTTTCGAGGTTATTTCCTCTCATCAGATAGAGATGGCAGGCATCGAAGCTAATTTGCTGCTGCTTCATCAGCTACGGTCCTAGTGATCGAATGGCCAAGGTTCACTTCAATGGGAATCGAGGTCCACTTTGAGATTGCGTGTCGCAATCCATCCACACAACGTGTACTTCAAATTGACCTTCCAATCAAATTGACCTTCCAATTGTTGTGGTTATATAAAAGAAGGGCAGGCACACTGACTGTGCTGACCTCAGAGATCTTAGCCTTACGCCGGTAGTGGCAGAATTACTGGCCTCAATTCTCGGTCGTAACCTGACTGCGGAACAAGAACCCCGGATTAGGAAAGCGCACGCAGCGTTCCGCCCATGACAGCGCTGTATGGACCATATATTCACACTGCGGCAGATGCTAGAACAGCGCCACGTATACCGCAGGTAGATAGTAGTTGTGTTTCTGAACTTCAAGAGTGTGTTCGGCTAATTTCTTGGATCCATCCTGTTGGAACTCATTGTGCGGAAGGGTGGTCCCATGAAATACATGAATATTCTACGTGCCATGTACTCGGGCAATACAGGCCGCGTCATGGTCTAGTGTCACTTATCGGACAAAGGTGTCGTTCTAACAACAACAAGTGATATTCGTCATGGTTGCCCAATTTTCCCATGTTTGTTTAACTTCTTTTTATACGGAATCATAGTGCGTTCCCTTACGTATCCCCATGATGTAGGCGTTGAGGTGCTGTCTGGTGAAAAACTGGTCGATCTCGATTGTGCGGGCGATATTCTCCTGCTGTTTATCAGTGTTGGGGCGGTGCAATCAACCCAATCAACCCTGAATAAACTCGCTAGATAGGCGCAATCGTTTGGCACACCCTTCTCACCTTCAAATGGCAAAATGGTACAGAACCACCAGCTAATTAATGACCTCTTGACACTTAATAGTGAGGAACTAGAGGTAGTGGATCACTTCACTTACTTTGGCGGATACATCAGCAATGATGGGCGCATAACGACGGAAGTCAATTCACGCTCTGAATCTGCGGCATCCGTGAAGTCTGTCTGAAAAGCCGTGTTTATAAGGGACAAAGTGAAGGATTTCCAACTCTCCGATGGTGAGACTTGGCCGCTTCGTTTTGATACAAGACAAGAAAAAGACAAGACTGGAAAAGCTTTATGCACCCAGATGGTTACGCTTTCAGTATTTTGCACTGTCTACCACAAACGTGACGGCAACATCATCAATAAATATGAGAATTTTAAATTTTAAAACAGAATGGGTAAAGAGTGCATAGATGTTACTTAAGTAAACAGTCCCGAATCTTTGAGCAATGACCGCATATTGATTGAACGAATTATACGATGTTTATTCCTGTTGACGAGACCAACATTTGAGGATCTTATGTGCCTACAAGTTTTCAATCTTTGTTATCTGTGAGGCATTGTTGGTGTTGGATGGCACCAGAGTGTCCGCAAAGATGTGTGTACGTGAGTTTCAGGCAACTACAATTATGCTAGTTCCCTAGAACAAAAGGTAGCCCTGAATAATTTGCGTTGGCTTGGAGACTACTAAGTATGCTCGATCACCACTTACCAAGAAGAGCCTTGTTTTGTCTGCCTGATGTAAGATGGCTTAGGGCTCCAATTGGACAAACGTTGAACTAGCAATGGAAAATGTACTCAGTGACGGCCAAACTTGGTGTCGTCGGTCCGTCTCACCTCCGCCTGACTCTACTTGTGCTTGGCTTGTGACGTTTCAGATCCCGGTCCGCAGTCTACAGCAGTGGCGCATCTCCTGTTGTCTCGCAGTCGGACTGCCTGTTTAAATAGTGTGTGGTGTCGAGTTATCTGCAGGGCAATGGCTGATTCTGATGCCGAGCAGTGAAGGCCTCAAGTAAGCTGTCTTGCCGGATTTCGCCTAATCTTTGCACGATAACCAGCTGTTTGTGATGGCACGTTGCTGACAAGATGTAGGCGCCTTGACCCTGAGTGTTTGTTTTTGGCACTGAGGTTGTATGCCAGGTCCCCCTTCTCTCCATCTTATTGTGCTTCCTTCCGTAGTTCGCTGTGATTGTACGACAGCAGCAGATTGGACACTACTTTTCTCATAGATCTCAGATTGCAAAATCTTTTGAATTTCCCCACTAAACTTGAAACAACCCTAGATCTGATATTTGTAAACAGTGCGAAGTTGTTGTTGGTGTGTAATCAGGCACCAATTGGTAGCGCTGCTCACTCTAATTTCTAGTTGTCTCCTGTCGTCTTAAGCAAACTAAATCATATGGGGCTCACTCGCTGTAAAGATCATAAGTTTAAATGAAGGCAATGTTCACCCCAGAAGATATATCGACTACGAAAATCATTGTATCTACATACTTGTATATTTTATGACAGTAATGTCTCTACGTACTCTGACCAGTTAACGAGCATTCTCAACTTCTGTTTTGATACTCGCTGTCCACTAGAAACGATTTATATCCGTGCAGATGGGTTTGCATCTCCGTGCCGAAAACACCTGTATAGACCCAAAGAAAACTGCTCCCACGAAAGGACCACGTTAGAATGAAGTCCCTTTCTATTTCCATCAAATTAGAGTTGCGTCGTCTAAACCATCTGCATCTCCAGACCATACTCGGAATAATAGCTGTCTCTCTTACCGAGTGACAAATCCAGATATGTTTCTTGAAATTTTGAACCAGAAATCTTGTTGTTTTTAGTGATAACTACACTTTTTACCCTTCCTCTCTCCGAGTGGACAGTCCCACAAACTATTCTTCCGCCACTGACAGCAATACAGTGCTCAATGAACTGCTGAAGCTAAATTCAAACAAAACCCGTGGCCCAGATGGATGACCTGCCCTTGTCCTCAGGGTGTGTGTTGATTCCTTGGCCCAGCCTTTTGCTGATATGTACATGTCGTGCATATAGGAATGTAAAATTGTCCATTGTTGGATAATGCTGGAGTTACACCGGTGCCAACGAAAGGCTCAGCTAAATACCGACCAATTGCTTACACCTCAGTAAACCTGAAGGTCTTCGGTAAGATTATTCCTGAAAGGATGGTGACACGATCGCTTCCAGATGATCCGCTTCAGTTTGCTTATCGCGGATTGAGGTCTACTGAAGGTGCGCTATCTTATACATTCAATGCTGGCGTCACAGGACAACAAGATGAAATTCGTGCGAGCATGTTTTCTCGACTATAGCAAGGTTTTCGGTAGTGCAAACCGTGAGCTTCTTTTGAGAGCCCTATGCGATACCGAAATCTAACCTTCCACTGTACACTTGCTGAGGGATGTACCCAGTTTACTAGAATTGTGGGTAAAAATTCTTTACTATTCATCACAGCCTCCGGGATTCTTCAAGGATGCATATTTTCACCATACCTTTTTACCAATTACGTCGCCACATTATCCGCCCCGGATGAATCGATGTCACTGAAATATCAGAATGTGATCTTAGGTATTCAGCACCCGACCACAGTCGCATTAATCAAGTTGCAAGCCTATCTGGACAACTTTGCATTGTGGTTTGGAGCTCGCTTATTATCACTAAATACATTAAAATGCACTGATGTCCTCTTTTCTCTTCACAATGACCGTCGTTATCAGTAACGTCTAATGGAACGCGCTGAGGTTCACATAGATGGTGAGCAGTTGCACTCCACCGAGTCTGTGAAGTATCTAGGTGTCACACTCAGCCATGATCTGTCATGGTCACTTTATGCAAATGAAGCTTTTACAAAGGTGTGGAGGCGCTCTTTCTGCGCTGTGGGTTTGCGATTCTTCTCTCTCCCTTACTGCGATTTATCACTGATTGTGATCTACCTCCCTTGACTTAGTGCTTCCCTATGATATTCGCCGATTTCCCAAGTAAGCATTTCAAAATCCTAGATAGGTCATTAGCACAAGTATCTCGATGTAGTGGCATTCTAAAGCCGAGCATCGTTGAATTTACTTTGTCAACTCATTCCAGTTCATACAAAAGGTTTGCTTCAAAAATACTTTCTGATGCAAGGCAACCCTTTTATGGTGCACTGTCTGACTGTATATCAAGTTCCTCAACCAGATAAAAGTACAGATCCATTTATGCCCGCACGAAGGCTTAATGCTCATCCGTAACCCCATATTTGGCGCGCTCATTGTGCAACCCGACCCCAGTCGTTACGGAGCTTACAAGCAAATTTCCATTGTAACATATTGCAGTCTCTTTATGTATTTTTTCACATTGCTTAAAGCGCGTAACAGCTGAATATCCACCCTCCAAAGGGCATAAAGCTCGTTCTTGAATTGAACTGAATCGAGCAGCAAGGGTTGCATAGGTGGATCGGTCTTTAGAGTGGTCCGGCCTCTGTTAGTCCATCCGAAGGGTAGGTGTTACCCGTGTTGCATCAGTTGGCACATCCGGTGGTGGGGCCTTGTATGCTTCCAGCGTTCGCAACGAAGAATTGCTTCGTGGTTTCCAAGGTCTCAAATACTGTGTGGCCTTGGGAATATCTAACCCTTTTCGTAGTTTCGAGGTAACGACCAAGGGAGAGAGCTGAGATGCAAGCATCGCTATTGTCACATCGAGCAAAGCAATTTGCACATTTAGACGATGTTCGGCTTCGTCGGCTAGACTATAGTATTATCGTGTTAACTGGAACACATTTTACTAGTGGAACAGTCGTGCAATTAGGACAGAACAAAAGTGAGCCCAGCGTACTTTTATGTTTCTTTATTTCGGTACGATCGACTCTGACGCACTTCGGAGGATAACGGCCATTACAGAGGGCAAGTGTCACCCCTACTTTTTCTAACCTAGCACTTTGTTGATTAACAAACATTACTCTGTCAGCTACACGCCGTAACGGCGCTTCGTTGCTACGGGATCACCACCAGTCACGCGCGGGCTGAGTATACCGCGAGGATGTCCACCCCTACGCGGATCGAACCGGTGAACTTTTGGATACCAACCAGGCATGCAGACCACTCGGCCACCGGCAGACACAAATACTCCGTTTCATGTTACAGGTGTTGTGGCCATGATGGCCGAATGGTCGTTGCCTGCTTTGCGGGTTAGCAGCGATTCGTCGTCGACTGGAGCTCGGTAGCTGACCGTCAGGCCAAGGTTCGATGACTGGCTCATGGTGTATTTTGTGTTGCGTTCGTGCCTCATGCGAAAGCGGGTAGAGCGGCTAGTGTAGGCCATTACCGTGACGAGCAGCTTGATTGCTCGCACTGCCTGAAATGAGTACCGGCGAAATTTGACAATTGCTTTCATAAGGTTTCACAATGGAAAGGTAGTATGCTCTGTAGCTGTTACACACGCCGATGAAATGAAGCAAGTGTAAGCCTGATGGAAGGAAGCAAAATTTCTTCGTGGGTAATTGTAAATGCCCGAAATGTCATGAGTGAATAAGGGGGAAGCATTGCCCAAATTTGTACAGCCGGTAAAAGCAATATCTGGCGTATTTATTCTGCAGATGCTTTCCATAGACGGAGCTCGTCAAACAGGGACAAATATTGCAAATCCAGTGACGTGCAGCAAAAGGTTTTGGAAAAAAGCAAAAATACGTGGTGCACAATGCGTGTCGACCGTCAGTAAGCTAAATAATGCTGAAGCACAAGGCCATCCATCTGACCGTTTGGTGTAATTTTCAACAGCTGAAGATATCTGAAATTCGCCATCCATTAGTATAAATTTGGAATTCACCAGACCAATACTGGTGACCATCAAATGTAGCTCGCGAATGCAAATCCGAGAGATTTGCACTGTAAGCCTCATCTTTCAGCTATTCTCCACTGGCGTTTGGCCATTAGACCTAAATCAATTGTAGCTTATGCGATCTTTAATGGTACAAACTCACGGTTGTACACAGCGGGTCAAAACTCCACTATTTCCAACGAGTAGGGCTGCACAACTGCTGGGGCGAATATACCGCGGTGCACATATATCATTCTATCGGCAGGTAGCCGAAAGGATTGCTCGTTTGCCTTGTAGCCCTGAGATCTCCGTTTTGAGTCCGCGTAGGTGGGTGCGACCTCGCGGCATACCCAACCTTTGAGAGATTGGGGTGGTCATGTGACAGTGAAGTGTCAGAACGGTGGGTATATGTAATTCGGATGTCCTTTCCACCTACATAGCGACGGAAAACCCCCTTAGTTGCCTCGCAATGTTTGAGCTGAGCACAAGCCTTACCTGTCGGATAGGATATCATATATTCAATCATCCGTTAATTGAAGCATAAACGAGAATTTATAGCCAGAGTTGTGGTGTTGCCATAACATCCTATATCGTGAAGAGAGGCGCAATTTGTTCGTCGTTTCTGCCTACGCTTCAACCGACTGCAGCTGTGCATCCGTGAAGGATAACTTTTATCAAGGTCTCCACAATCTTTTGAACAAGGCAGAAAAGTCAGATGTCATCGTCCTTGCCGGAGATCTCAATGCACGAGTAGGTCGCCTGCTTCCGTCAGAAGGTTATCTTGGTGGCAGTCGGGGGCTTGATGAAAGCCGTTCTGACAACGGTGATAGACTTCTTACGTTATGCGAGGACCACCGTTCCTTTCTATCAAGTACAAAATTTAAGCATACCAGAAGACGCGCAGCCACTTGGCGTCCTCCTTCACCAACGCTAGCGTGCTCACAAATAGATCATATTGCAATCAGCTTTAGATGGCGAGGCAGCGTCCGGGGTTGTAGATCGATTTGGTCTACGTACCTCGATTCAGATCATGCTTTAGTCTGCGCGGACATCTGCATGCGCTTCAGCTGATTCTCAAAACGAAAGGTCCATACGCTCGACAGCAACAAATTAGCTGACCTCTCTACTCCATCAACTTATCAATCTTCCTTATCGCATGCGCTCATTGGGGCTGCATCGCAAGACATTGAAAATCATTGGAGTTTCCTGCGTGAAATGATAACTTCCAGTCATTCAATCTGCGGAATCACAAGGTGCCCTCTGAGAGGCTGGATTCCCGCACACTCACTGGAATTGTTTGATGGTCGTAGAGCTTTCCCGGTCGATTCAAATAGCAGTGCACTGCGTCCCATGCTCAGCAAACAACTTAAGCAAAGCCTGCTTGCGGATCGCGAAACTTGGTGGTCCCAGCGCGCCTTAGAGATGGAAGCGGTAGCCGTTTCTGGAAACTTCCGCAAACTCTTACAGATGATTAGGGCCCCTTGTCTCAAAAGACCTGGTCTCAGTGAGGTTATTTGAGAGGTTGTCGGAAGGCTGATAAGCAACTTACACAGGCGTATGAACCGCTGAGCTGCACACTCCCGCACTCAAATCAGCTGGCCTCCTCCTCCGGCTAGCCTATTGAGTATACTTAGTTGCGCTCCTTGGAACGTCTAATTGGAACCACTCACTGAAGCTGAGGTCCACCTTGAGCTCCGACACTTGAAGCGATTCAAGTCTGCTGGCCCAAACGGACTTGCTCCAGAGATGTTTAAGTTCGGGAGCGAAGCATTTGTCAACCAGTTAAAAGCTTTGTTCTCTAAGATTTGGTGTGAATAAACAGTTCCATCCGTTTGGAGCGAGTCAATTATTATCCCGATCTTCAAGAAAGGTGCCCGTACCCTATACGCTAACCACGGAGGAATTAGTCTAATGTCCGTTGCCTCCAAGCTGTTAACATCCATTCTACTCCGTAAACTAACCCCGATTGGAGAATCGCGCTCCCGTAAAGGACAGACTAGTTTCCGCCCAAGTCGAGGGTGTACAGATTACTTGTTTACGCTCCGCCAACTCCTTGGAACGCGACCTCTTTACTGCCAGCCCACTATCGTCGTTTTTCCAGACATCCGAGACGCTGTCGATTCAGTCGATCAGCCAGCTTTATGGCGTTGCTTACAAAAGAATGGAATACCCGAAAAGTACATCGCCATCCATTGAGCATTATGTTCCAATGTCTCAGGTAAAGAGAGGGCTTATGGTAAGCTCTCAGCATATTTTACCGTCACTAGTGGTGTACGACAAGGTTGCCCTATGTTCCCTTTTCTCTTGAATTTTGCGATCGAGGATGTCATTTTAAGCCCTCTCGAGAGCTATCAGGGTTCTGGTGTAGAGCATCTTCCTGGCAATCGCGTGACCGATTTAGATTATGCTGATGATATTGCCTTGCTTGGTGATAACATACAGAGCACACAAGCCGTTCTAAATCGCTTGGCGATTGAAGCAGCACAAGACGGAATGACCTTTGCCTCTACGAAATGCAAAGCGCTGGTCCTGGATTAGCATGCACCAGCCCCAGAGCTCACTCTTTAAAGTACGCAGCTTGAACAAGTGGATAACTTTGCTTACCTGGGAAGCTGTGTCTCTGCTGATGACAGCATTGGAAAAGAGATTTCCCTCCGCATTGCCAAAGCCCGGTCGGCATTCGCCAACTTAAGGTATCTGTGGCGACGCCGCGACGTTTCACTATTATAAAAGAGCAGGGTCTACAATGTCAGTGTTCGCACGGTGCTGCTGTATGGGAGTGAGTCCTGTCCGATTCGTGTGAATGAGTTGCGTCGGATTCCGGCCTTTGACAATGGATGTCCGCGGAGAATAGCTCGAGTGTGTTGGATGTAGCACTTACGCCAAGATGATGTTAGACGTCGCGTCTTGGGCAACACGGGACTTCCACTTGACAGACTGGTACCACTGAGCCAACTGAGGTGGCTGGGCCACGCTGTACACATGCCATGCTAACGGCTGCCCTGACACGCTCTCTTCGCTTGCATAGGACCAGGCTGGAAGAAATCGCGTGGGGGCAGCCTATCACGTGGCAGTAAACGATTAAAACGCTGACTTCCAGTTTGGCTGTCGTAGGTCCCGTGCGTCTTCCGGGCTGGAGGATCAAAGATGAAGAACACCGCCGGCTGGAAACTCTTTCGGAGATGGTACAGAACCGGGCTGAATGAAAAGGTATACAAATGTTTGGCTTGATTTACTTGATCTACATCGCAAACATTAAGCTGATAGAAAGGATAAAACGGCGAGTGGAAAAACAAAAGAAGAAAAGACAAGATACCGAGAAACTTGTTTTGCAACTTTTATTCTTTTCAGTGTGGTCTCTGTATTTATTACCTCCGTTTCATGGTGTTCGCTGGCTCAGTGTCTAGCTTATAGACTGCTGCTAAAGATATATAGTTAGACATATATATCTTCAAAAGTACAGAGGTTACCCTTACAAGTGCACGACTGCACAACTGATATTAAGGTTTCACGTCGCTCTGACTGTCCTTTCGCCAAGTTTAAGTACAAATCGATACGAGTAATCATACGTTGTAATAACTCTGTGTCAGGCTTATAGAGTTAGGTGTGGAAAGGACAAACTTGTAAACACAATGTAACGGTCGGTAAATTACGCTCATTTCACAATCACTGAGAAAGCACGACCACAGTCTGTTAGGTTACGGCTGCCACATGAGCACGACTCCGTGGATAGACGTCACAGTTAGAGTTTGCCAATTCAGTTTTAACCTTTGAGAGGGTCGTTTCTGAAAGCGCAACTGCGACTGGTACCGTCGAAACGTGATAGCCTCAGCGAATTCAAGGAAACGCCAACGGACACACTTTGATCGATTGTTCAGTGCCTGATAAATCATTGTTAATGATTCAGCTAACTTGGTTACATGTATAGACCAGATGCATAGCTATGGGGGAGTTGATTGTTTTTCAACAGTCGGTCATAAATCAGGCCAAATGGAGTTTTCCTTTTTTGTCAGACGGGCGCCTTGGCGTCCGACTAATGTAACTTGCTCCGCAAGAACAGGAGAACCAATAAGTGCAAATTGATTTGACGTGGGCAGGACTCTTGTCTTTGGTGGCTAGTTCTTACCATTGGGCTATCGGAGAACTGGATTTGCATTTTAGCTACTGGGTAAGCGTATCTGAGGACATGAGAGAGGCGGCGAGTTAGGAGTTCCATAGCGATTTCTCTCTTGTATGGTAGTTGTAAAATTTTGGGTGTCCTCTGAGCTCTGAGGGTTACATGAGACTTTTTCCTCCCTACTTCCTTTATTATTAGAAACGTATGATTAATCTACGACTGTACGAATATTGCTACGCTTGTACATGACATGATCAGAGCATTGCAAAAGTGTACCGGAATTCAGTCTATTCTGTGACAGCGCAACAACTGAATTTGTCTAACAAACTTTCAGAGCTTAATGAGAAGATTGTTTACGTTCTGCGTAACGTAAGACGTAAAGTCAATGGGGACGACAAAGTAGTAAGTTACTGAAAAACTCTGGTATTTGGAAATTGGGCAGTTGGGCTTCTATAGTTCACTATTACTCTATGTCTTATACATGCGGCCCCATAACGTGCCACACGCGCGTCATATGCACACACACACACATAATCACTGATATAGTATTTCTTACCCTTATTTATTTCTAGACACCAAAATCTTGTCGTCACCAACTAGCTTTGCATAATTGTGGTCACTCTGAAACTTTTACTACTGTTGCCGTTTTCAGCACAAAAGACAACTGACTTTTTGAACAATTGAATGGACAACAGTCGTTACAAAGTTTGCAAATGAACGTGGTAACCAGTGCATCATGTGGCACTGTCTAGTTAACAAAACACAGGCATTATTTCTCACATTTAGGGAACGTCGCCTATACCATTCCACCGTAAAAGATAAAGTTACCGATGTTCTGAATAATTTCTCTTGTTTGTCTGTGCACATATGTTCTCAGGTATCTGCGGTTGATACATAACTCCTCACAGTAATGAACTCTATTCCCGTTTGCAGCACTACATCCGATCCAAAGATCGTTCGCCTTCGGAACAGTCAGCTGGTGAACCGACTGAATTGGCAGTGGGCGAGCAATGTGGAGATGGATGGTCCAGGAAGATGGAAAAGGAAACACTGCTTAGAAGACGAATATAGACAAAAGCGTGAAGTAATCCTATCCAGTACTGCATGTGTGTTTGTGGATGCTTTCACAGAGTTGTTCAGCGCACTATTCGCTGGTCTCACTGTTGTTGTCCCCGGAGGTCTGAAGTGCGCCAGTGAAGTATGCGTCTCAGACGTCCGAATTTTGTACAGTCTAATTCGTTTCTTCCGCATCACGCGTTTGACAACAGTGCCGAACCAGTTGACCATATGGATGAATCAAATGAATCTCATCGAGTCTAAGGAATGTGACGCCGACTTGAGTTCTCTGAACACCATCGTGGTCAGTGGCGACATTCTTCTTCCAGAATTGGCTTGCACCTTCTTTCACTTGCCGTTAGGACGTGGTACGAGGTTATTAAACTTTTATGGCACTACTGAGGTGGCAGGTGATGTTACTGCTTACGCGTTCTACAGTGAACAGGATGTGAAGCGGGCCACCAAACATATTGAAGGAAGTACGCAGGAGGACACTATGGTGGAGACTTCATCATTTGTTGCTGTCGGGATACCCATATCCAATACTACGATATACATTGTGAAAAGATGTGGAGAGAACATATGTCAGCGCACTTTATCAATGGATCTGTCGAAACAGTCAATCATAGGTGATCCTGTTTACCCAGTAGACTGGTCGAGTATGGGATATCAGGTTATTGAACAGGGTTGTGTTGGTGAAGTTGCTATTACTGGTGTACCAGTTGGTGTTTTTTCAGACGAAAAGGCTACGGCGCCTGCCTCGCACCCGTTAACTTTGGACTTCCAGGAGGCTAATGCGAGCAGACTGACACCGGCGTTCTTGGGGAATCATGCTGTCTACTTTCCAGGAGACCTTGGTTTCATCAGTCCAGAGGACCACTTGCTCTACGTGTGTGGTCGTTCGGATGAACTAGTAAAAATTAACGCTGTCCGATTCTTGGCCAGTGAAGTTGATCGTTTGTTGCTCAGAATAAAGGAAAATTGCACACGGAAGCCATCTGCAATGTCTTGGATGGAGAAGAAAGTGATCAACGTTTACGAATCAGTCACATTGCCCGTACAGCACCCCTCCAACGGAACCAAGCAGCTGGTGTGTTTTTACGTGGTTGCCACAGACAGTTCGAATTTGTGTGGACAAGTAAATTTCCTATCAACAGAAATTAAACCTGTGCTGCACGGAAGCATAAAGTACCATTCACATTTAACACTTCTTAAGCCCCAGTCAGCAGACTGGGCCAAGCTTTCTCCAAAACCGAATGAGCTTTCAACAACGATGGCCAACTATTTGCCAGTCTACATTCGGCCAATATTTCTAGCAGTGAGTGAGATCTATCTAGTGACTACAATTTTAATTCAATTTCTTTGGCAAGCCATTGAACGTCATTAGGTGAGCTCGGTTTTTGGAGGCCCAACGCTACGATATCTGAGGTATGCGGACCGATCATGTAATCAGATGTGAGATCCAAGTACGTCAGTATTCGATCCACAAAAATCGGTCATATATTACTCTTCATGATGAACTTTTATACCATCTGAGGCAGGATGCATATGTGAGAACGTACATTAGCGAAAATGTTGACCTAGCAAGGAACCATTAACGGTGGTTTTTGATAAACTGGTCCAGTGTCGAATCCAGTTTGTGATTGGTCAGTGGCATTAGCGACTTACAGTCGTTGTAATTAGACGCACGGGGGTGAATATTATAACCTCGTCTCTAAGGCCACAAACAAGACAAGGAGGTGAAGTACCTACATAGTAGAGGGAATCGGGTAGCAAATCAAGAAAGAATTGCAATTGGCTTCATCATTCGAAATATCAGCTGAGGTCGTAATGCAACCTATATGTCTTGACAGCTGGTTGTTTACTAAGGTGTTTCCTACAATCAGGCCGACTTAGACCCAATATTAGGCTACCATGAGACTCGGTCAATTCGGAGAGGAGAAAGTGGAGTTAAGCACCATACTAAAATAACTTATTTGGTAAGCTGAAGCATTTTCGGTTTTGTTTGTCCTCAAAACTGCACTCCACGACTGGTAGTATCTAGAGTTGGACTCTTCAGTTAGAGGTACCGGAAACTGGGGGTTGTATTTGGTGCATAATGGTTGATGCCTAACTTCTTGAGGGCTAGGTCACTGAGAGCTGCGAGCAACGCTTAGTATAGAGATTAGGAGTTCAATGCTGGCTCTCGGAATAATCATCGCGTATTGGGATCATGACTCAGGGTATTACTGGGGATTCGGTTTATTCGAGACACAACTTCAGTCATTCCGGTCAATGCTATCTCTCTCTGGTAGTCTGACTAAGGACGAAACCAACTGTAGTGTGCGGCAGTTAGGATTACCATTTTAGATACAGTCCAAGAGATGAAATGACCGGATTCCGACTTCAAAGTGGTCTGAGGCTGCTTTTTAAAATTGCTTATCACCAACCCCAAACACACCGCAGGTGCTCCAAGATCCATTACTAAATTCACGTAATGTTTTGGAGTGGAAGTGGTGCGGAGGCCTAATAAGTTCAGTAACTGACAGCTAGTGATTGATATGATATGCAACCATCACTTCAATTAACTTTATTGCTTCTGTAGATGACTGGTTTTCTCTAATATGTACTACCGGTGTTTAGATAAATCGGATTCCGGTGATGCCCACCAGTGGAAAGGTTGACAAACAACGATTGCGCACTCTGTACGAGGACACGTTGACGTTGGAACGCGAAAATCATCCACCATGTAAGGAGGCAGGTGGAAGGCTTGGTGCAGATGAGGTGCTTCGCACTCTTCAAAAAGGGGAAAAGCGGCTGAAGAGACCGAATTACAGAGAACAAGCCAGAAGAGTCCTCGCAACCATCCTCGGTGTTGACCCGTCTGTCGCGCAAGACAGAGCTGGAAGACCAAGAGACGATGAAGACTTCTATTTAATTGGAGGAAATTCATTAATGGTACGTTGTTAATGGTTCCAGCTTGTTTATGTACTAAAGCGAGGCTAAAAAGTCCCATGAAGCTCATTAGGCGATACGAAGTGTTCCAGGAATCTGCGATATGTGAAAAGAGAGGTTGTATCAATCTGCAGTAGTCAAGTTAAATTAAATCAAGTCAAAATGTGCTTTATGCATTCAAATGGGTACAATCTCAGCATTTATACTATCACTGCGGGTGCACTGGATGATGGGAACATTTAAAAATATCTGACTACAAACCAAAGGGTTAAACAGATAGTGTGTAGAAGTCATTCAGGGAGTCGCATGCCACCTGGGTCAAGATGAACACGTTACAAGTATGGTTGGGTTACGATAACAAAAGTGAAGGAGAGTAAAATTTTGAATTTTGAGTGAGTATAAAAGATAGATAAGGTTTTTGAGTGAGCCCTATGTAGCGGATGAAAGCGGTCACTTAGGATCTTAGAAGATAGTTCATGCAGGCTTCCAAAAGCTCACAAATAATAAAAGGAACTAAGGAATCCTTAGGCAAGCCGCTACATCTGGAAAGATGTTTAATTGATCACACAAGCAAATAGCGTTTTTGTAGCAGATCAGGGATGGGTACCGGGAAACAACCTATCCAGAGGCGTAGTATATATACATCTGTAAATCTCAAAATTAAACTTCGCGGCACGAGCTTCTTAATTCGGAAAGTACAAAAAGATGAAGTTCCGCCCTTGTGACATTTTTCCAAAATGTGCTTCGACTAAGGGGGCTTGGGAGACAAATAAACACTGAGATATCTGAAATAGTGTAAAATAGGCATGTTTTGGACCTTCAAGGCTAATAAGTAAGAGGGATTTAATGTAACTTACAATTTTTTAAAGAGAAGAAATGAAATAGTTACCTCGGTACATTACAAAGCAATAAGATTAAGCTAGTTGAATGATGTTCAACTCAAAAAATTCGTCCAAACCACATCGAAGTGTAGACATATCAATGGAGGGAGCTCTGCACCCCAAGACAACATCGTCAGCACATTTACATCCAATGAATGTCGATTGTGTGGGTGAGGATCGCACCCTGTAAAATGCCACAGTCGGCACGGAGCATAGAGGAGCTTGTGCCGATTAACTGGGTAATGTGCGTACGATCAGTGAAGCAGTCACGAAACAAGTTGCAAATATCCGTGTGTACTCCGTACAAATAAGACGAGCAGAAAAGGCTGCTCAGAGTTCCCGAAACCAGTTGAATAGTCAAGAAAAAAGCCGCACGGACCCGTACCTTTTATTTAACACAGATGCTAATAAAATGTGGTGTGTCGAACTAAATGCATCACCTAGCATGCTCGTAGAAACTCGGCAACCAGGAGCTTCAGATGTTTTCTGGCGAAAATGATCCAGACATTTTAGTCCAGACCGACCCTGGATGTCTTGCTCGAACTAAAAAGGCTCCGAGAATTGGCATCCACCACATTGGTCTTTCGCGGTGTGTGTTCGGACGCGAAGACCCTTCGGTATTTCAACAGCATATAGGCACCTACATACGTCCACACATGGAATAATTAACACAGATCTGGTAGCCAAGGCTGAGGAGAGACATCAGCGCCTTGGAGGTACCCCGAAGCCGTACCACCAAAAATGTCAATGGTTTGTATAATTTGACGTAGTAACTAAAGTTTCGAGTGCTCGGGGTCTTCAGCGATCAATGCCGGTGACTGCGTGGGGACCTTATTCTGACTTACCAGACTTCGAGAGCTCCTAACCACACGTGCCACCATTTCGCATAGCTCAAGCAGAACAGTAATCTGAGAGGTCACCATCTCAAGCTGGCAGAGCAGTACAGTCTTTTGGAATGTCGTCGGAATTGCTTTTCCGTACGCTTTTGCCAAGCATGGAATGCCATACCTGAATCTATCATCTCTGCTCCCACGCTGGCAGAGTTCAAAGCTCGAATTGGCCGTGCACCCATTTCGCCGCACCACATTACATGACTCATTGCCCATGGGTAAACACAACCCCAAGAACAGGTTCCACCTTTTTCACCTCCTGTATGTGTACATCAGGAGGCGGCACGATGTTTACCATCCTCGATGTTCCTTATGACGTTACACCGGATTTAGAGTTTCTAATGCGTATACCACGATGAGTTCACCGGTGTGAACATACATTTGCTGAAAATGGTCCTATATTTTGCATTATTCACTGTGACCATCCAAAGGGCTCTGTTAAACTTTACCCATATTATCCGTACAAAAACAACGTTGCACTGCTCCATTTTACCAAACATCCTCCAGTGCTGTACGATGACGTCTAAATACAAACTGTTAGACATTATTGACATGAGTAGCCGTGAAAATCTACGGATCCCATAGATTTTCGAGGACTCTGAGAGCACGGGGTTACAAGCAATTGTCCGCGACTTTTATGATTTCTTTTTAAGAACTGTACTTATCCTGGCAACTCTCCAGATGTCGGGGATGCAGCCGGCCGTGAGACATTTGGAAAACATCAGTTAAAGGGAATCCATGGATGCTTCATAACCACAAGTAGAAAACCACTTGGCCCACTATATATATTTAACTTTAGTATTTTGCTTTCTGTGTTGATGTCAGCTTGATCAAACAGGGTGTCTGGGCTTGAGATGGCGTAGGTAGGCAATGAAAAATCTCTCAACGGAGAGGAACTAAATACAGAATTTAACATGTTAGCAGCCACTATTCCGTCGCAACGGGAATGGACCTTAACATGATGTGAGGATTTGCGTACCCCCTTGACCCATTGAGATATACTACGTGGGACCATTGTGCCAATTGTGAGGTACACCAACAAGGTTTATCATTGGTTAGTGCTCGGATAAACTGAGTCTCCTGGTCTTCAAGGCTGGAAAGATTAAATAACATAGCATCCATTTCTGTAAAACCGAACCGTTGCCACATCCGCTGCTTTGCGGACAAGCTGTTAAGCCAAAGGCTTTGGTTGATGACCCTAATCGTTCTCATGTCAATGCCTGGCTGCGCTGGCATTATCTCAACCCACGCAAAACCATGACTATTTCTTCAGATTCCTGCCTCGGCCGTGGCACAGTTTATCAACGGTCACCATATCTGCTGCATACAATAGGGTGGAAAAGCGAAAATATGTTACTGCTGGCGCCTCCCTTCTTTCCTTTCCATCTGCTTCTCTTACTCCCATCCAAATCCCCATTACTAAGCTTCCTTCTATAATTGCCATTTTACTTGACATCAACCGCAATATCACCGGAATCGCACCATCTGCTATTATCTTCCGGCACCACCTACTGGATACCAATCGCCAACTGTACCCTGTAAGTTCACACTGTCCCGTTTCCATGGCGGCTTTCAAAGTTCCTGCTCTAGGACAACTAGATCAACAGACTGCACTTGCTTGCAGGTTGGACACATTGGATATTGTGGTGTGTTGTTTGTCCGATACTGGGATCAATGACCCTCACGGGTCACTGAATTAACTGCGCCCGGTTTGTCCTTTCGCTATTGGTTGCGCGCATTTGAAATGGCTGATGCTGCGGAAGGTATCGTTCCCAGCTCCAAGGCTGAGTCATTGTTGGTTGATTGGATTCTCGTGAACAGCGGTTTGTGTACAGTCCTTTGGACGACCTCAACGACGGTCGTTTCATGAAGTACTGCAGTCAGTGGGGGCACTGATTGCAGTTCTGATGCTACCAAGGACGCTTACGACCACGAACTGAGCACGCTAGTGCGTAGTACTACCAGTTCAGCTATCATAATTTTTGCATGGGATATGAATGCATGAGAAAGTCGCCTGGGCTTTGCAGAATCTCAGCTAGGTGATACTAATGAGCTTAACTCTGACGGTACGGACAACTTCGAGCCTCTGTTGCAACTATACGGTGGGCAGCAGCCATTTCTTATTAGCACTGCCTTCAGACACAGTGGGCGCCGAAGTGCCACTTGGCATCCTCCTGTAGCTGGCCATCAATGGAGGCAGATAGATCAGGTTGCCACCATTTATGCGTGGCGTGGTTCCATTTTGGATTGCCGGTCTTTCTAGAATACTTGTGTCGACTCTGATCTCACCTTGGTACACGGTCGTTTTCCCATGAACTTTACCGGGATAAGAATCAAGCGTGTCTCCCGATTGGAACCTGAGAAATTATTCCAACCCTCTGTCAGGCAAGCCTACCAAGATGCACGTCGTACAGAACATATCAGCCGGTCGGTTCTGAGCACACTATAACCGGACACAGGTTTAGATGCAAACTAAAGCGGAGCCTCTACGCTGACATGGAAGCTTGGGGTAATGGCAGAAGTCTAGCAATGAAGGAGGCAAGAGCAGTAGTCTTCCAGCTGATCCGCACCATCAATCTAAGGAAATCAGGAGTCAGTGGAACAAACAAAGACAACGCAGGTGCACTGATTCACAATAAAAAGCGCATTATGGTTCGTTGGGCGGAGCACTTTCAGGATCATTTCAGTTGACCTCCTGCTTCCGGACATCTTTCTTCACAAGTGATGCAAGATGAGCCATGGCCAGTTGGTTTTGAGGCTTCGTCAGAGGCTGAGATCCGAAACGACATCACAGCCCTCAATCTTTTCCGCTCTGCTGACCCAGATTCCCTCCAAGCTGTATTTATTAGAGATAGTTGTGAGGTCCACTGCAGAGTACTGACTTCTCTGTTCGTACGTGTCTGAAAGTAAGAGACCATCCCGACTAGCTAGAGCGAGTCGGTTGTAGTGGCAATATAGAAGAAGGGAATTGGCACAGACTGTGCTAACCACAGGGGTATTAGCCTAACGCCAGTAGTGAGAGAGTTATTGGCTTCAAATATCTTTCTTAGCCTCAATGTGGAACGAGAATTCCGGATTAGAGAAGAACAAGCAAGTTTTTGCCCAGGACAGAGCTGTACAAACCATATATTCCTTCTGCGGCAGTTGATAGAGCAGCGCCACGCATACACAGACCTACAATGGCTGTGTTCGTGGACTTTAACAATGCGTTCGATTCAGTCGACTGATGCATTCTATTCGAAAAACTTGTGCGGAAAATTGCAATCAGAGAGGGATCAGTCTGATCTCAATTGCCTCTGAATGGCTTGCGTCTGTCGATCTCCACAAACCGACTGGCACTCATGCAAGTCAGATTCACGAGGGGCAATCTTGGTTTCGTCAACATCGAAGCTGCGTCGACCACATCTTCACTTTGGGTCAATTGTTGGAGCGCCGTCATGTTTATTAGTAACCCACTGTACTCGTGATTCTCGACATTAAAGCTGCCCTGGATTCGGGGGCTTGGGTCCATTGGGACTGTCTGCTCGGGAAAGGTACGCCCGATAATTACGTAAACATTATGCGCTGACACGCATAGTTCGGGCAGAGAGAGGGTCTATGGCGAACTGTAACTGCAATTCAAAATCTCCAGCAATGTGAAAGATTGCCTGTTGTCACTATTCCTCTTTACCTTCGTCATCGATGAAGTCATGGAAACAGCGTCCGCTGAACAGAACTTAGAAGGTGTGGAACTGCTTCCTGTTGAGGAACTTCTCGAATTGGGTATGTTGATGACATTGCTCTCATCTGTGACAGCGCCCAAAACGTGTCAAGCGGCACTGGACTGGCTGTCCATTGTGTCGTGTTATGCTTTACGCCATCAAAATAAAAAGTCCTTCAAGATTGGCATAGACAAACTGCTGCGCTGACCGTTGGTGGTAATCAGCTGGAACTCGTTCAGGAATTCAGATATTTATTAGCTACATTAACGTTCAAGTGATCGAAGCTGGAGTCATGAACCGCATGGTAAAAGTCCGAGGTGCTTTCGCCACTCTCCTCCAGCTGTAGAGCCGACGCGATATCACTCTCGCCCTAAAGGGTTGAGCGTACAATGGCTCCGTCCGTTCAACCCTCTTATACGGTTGTAAAACCTGGCACATCAGGTCGCCAGAGATAAAGATGCTAGTCTGTTCGACCGTGGCTGCTTTAGCAGCTTAGCTCTTGTTTGGTGGAAGCATCGTGTGACCAATGAAGGTATTAGGCGCCGCGTATTTGGTGCAGGAAGAGAGAGTAAACCTCTCAGTATCATTATATCACACACCAGACTCCGATTGCTAAGCGAAGTGTTGCGCGTGCTAGCACCCCGACTCTCTCGAGGTCTGTTGTTGGCGCATCCTGGGTTTGCATGGAAGATAAGGAGGACAGGCCAACTGATGACTTGTTCGAGAGGAATGAAAAACCTCACTCCGAAGTTGGCGTCGGTTGCTGTATTCTGACTGCCCGGTTTGGGGTCTCAAGGAGGATGAACACGTTTGGTTGGACATACTTGTTGATATGGTGAAGGGCCGGCCCCGACGGCTTTTGTATTGTGAGTTTCATAGTCTATCCTCTCCTCCTTTGCTTCCTACTCCAATTATGCTTTCATAGCAACTGAACAATATGAGATGTAGCATTGTATTACGTGCTTTTGAATTTCTTTGTAGTGTGATTTTTAGTATATTATCTTCCTTGTATTGCGATATATTTGTAGCGAGAACCACGAGGAAGGTGGGGGCAGAGCGTGTATTGCCAAACACCGAGCAAATGACAACTTACAGAAGCGTACAGATATGGACCGCATTTCCTTTCCAAGGCGCAACGCGGATGAGTTGTGTGACGGGCCATTCCATGTGTCTACGAGTTTGAGCTTCGGAACAATCCCTCCAGGTTGTCATCCCGTATCTCCGCTTTGTTGTATCCAGCCAGCAGTCAGCCATGAGTCATTCAGAAGCTCCGATTTGCTCTCCCGTGGCTGTATCACTCGGCCCGCGTTCAGCCTTGTGGGTTTTGGTAGCGGCGTATTTGTCTGATTCAGTGCGTACTCGACAAATACTTCCCCGTCGTTCTGGGCCCAGGCACGTTAACAGATGCCGCTCGTGATCCGTTGTCGGATCGATCCGCAAGTCTCGCAGTGCCTTGTCTCGTCTCATCCATTGCACCCGTTGGTAATCCTCTATTATCTCGTTTTCGTTGTCTTTCCGTTTTACGAGTAGTCCCAGGCTTTCGCCGCTCTACACCCGCCCCTTCTCGAAGTTGTTTTTCGCTCTCGTACCATGGCCGTAGAAGGTCGGCGTTCACCCAGCGGTTCGTTCCCCATTGTCGATATTGGAGTTTGCTCATTTCCGGTCGAGTATGATGTAGGGGCCTTTGCAGCGTTCCATGAATTTGTTCGCACCTCGCCCTACATGATCTGGCCGATCGTTGTTTCACACCTTGCCTTGATCGCCAAACCTAAACTGCGCACACTTGTGAGCCGCATGCTTGACGTCATTGGTCCTCTTATTGTGTGCTTGTCGGGATTTGGTTCCTCTACTAGCAGTCGTTGGCAGTCGTTTGTGATGCGGGGTTGGATGTTCACACTCCCTGGGTTTCGCTAAGCACCTATCCAGAGCACAATCCGTGGTTCTGTGCTAAAGTGTAATCCGCATAGCGAAATCTTGGTGGTCGACTGCATGCTGGTCCGATAATAAAGCAGAACTTTTGGCAATGCATCCTCCCAGGCCAACTTCATGCAGTTTATCCATCAACATCATCATCAACATTACACGTTAACTGGAGGTGGAAAACACCTCAGCTATTATGCCGCAATACAAAATAAAATAAAAGGAAAACAGTGACAAACAGTGGCACGCCCGCTGAGTCCCCATTAACGGATGGACATCGTTCCGGAGAGCTAACAGCTGGCTGCCGTAAAAAGAGAATCATATTATGCCTAACAAGTGAGATCGTGATTGGAGGGGGATACTAAACAGGAGGGGGATGGGCAAAGGAAATCACTACACAAACGCCATTGGGGCCGGCTCCTAGCCATATCAGCAAGTGTGTCCAACCAAACGTGTTCACCGTCCTTAGGACCCCAACCAGGCAGTCGGGATGCACCAACCGACGCCAACTTCGAAGTGAGGGTTTTCATTTCTCTCGACCAAGTCATCACTTGGCCTCCCCTCCTCTTCTTCCAACCGCACCCCCGGCGCGCAGACAATGAACGTCGCGGGAGTCGATGTGCTGGCATGCGCAACACGTGGCCCAGCCATCGGAGCCTGGTGCGTGATATAATGGTGCTGAGCGGTTCACTCGCTCTTCCTGCACCAAATACGCGACGTCGAACACGCTCATTGCTCACGCGGTGTTCCCACCAGACATGAGCTAAGCTACGAAGGCAGCGATGATCGAATGTGACGAGCCTCTTCATGTCTGTCGACCTGATGGGCCAGTTTTCACAGCCATATAGGAGAGTAGAACGGACGGCTGCGTTGTAAACGCTGCCCTTGAGGGCGAGAGTAATGTCGCGTCTGCGCCACAGGTGGCGGAGATTGGCAAAAGCACCTCGAGCTTTTGCTATGGGGTTCGTAACCTCATCTTCAATACCACGGGTGCTAATATAGCTGCCCAGGTACTTGAATTTCTGAACGACTTCTAGCAGATCATCACCAAGCGTTAGCGCAGGGTTGGGTCCCTGCCAATCTTGGAGAAGTACTTTGCATTTCGATGGAGCAAAGCATAGCCCAAAACGATTGACAGCCAGTGCTAATCGGTCCAGTGCTGTTTAGCATGTTTGGGAGCTGTCACAGATTAGGGCAATATCGTCCGCATACTCCAAGTCAAGAAGTCGCTCACCAGGAAGTAGCTCCACACCTTCTATGTCGTGTCCAGCGAACGTTGTTTCCATGAATTAATCAATAGCGAAATTGAAGAGGAAAGGTGACAGCGGGCATCCTTGTCTCACACTGCTAGTGATCCTGAAGGGTGGCGAGAGTTTGCTATAAACCCTCACCCTGCCCGAACTATGTGCGTACAGCGCTTTGATAATGTTTACATATTTATCAGGCACACCTTTCCTCAGCAGACAGCCCCAAAGGGCACATCGATCGACCGAATCGAAGGCACCTTTAATGTCAAGAAACACGACGACGGTGGGTCGCCAATAAACATGGCGGTGCTCCAACACTTGACGCAATGTGAAGATGTGGTCGATGCAGCCCCGACCTCGACGAAATCCGGCTTGCTCTTCACGAATCTGGCTTTCACGAGTGCCAGTCAGTCTGTGAAGAATGACAGAGGCAAGCAATTTAGAGGCAATCGAAATCAGACTGATCCCTCTATGATTGCTGCATTCTAAACCAGAGCCTCCCTTGAAAATTGGGACAATGACGGAGCGGTTCCAGTCTGTCGGGACTGTCTCCTGCTCCCAAAGTCTTACTAGCAACTCGTGTAGATCATCTACTAGAGCAGGTCCTCCGAATTTGAAGAGGGCTGGGGGAATTCTATCTGCTCCTTAGGCCTTATGCAATTTCAACAGCCGGATCTCACGTTCGACCTCTGCGCGTGAGGGCGGATCCAAGGAGACGGCCCAAGGAGAAGGGCGCTCAATGCCCGAAGAAGAAAGCGATAACTCAGGTTGGTTAAATTGCCTAGCAAAGTGTTCAGCCCAACGCTCCAAGCGTTTTGACAAGCTGTGGGATCGGCTGCCCACTCTCGTCGCGTATGGTCTCGCTAACACCAGGTCTCCTGCTGCCTGTTTCCCGTATCAGACGGAATAACTTACCATGATTACCCACGGCAGCGGCTGTTTCCATCTCAGAGGCAGGATGAGACCACCAGGTTTCGCGGTCCTTCCTAAGGCTAGCACTTAGTTTTGCCCTGAGATTTTTGCGAGTCTCATTGTATTCGCTTCCAGCCGGAATACGTCGGCGAGCATCCATAAGTTCCATAGACTGTGTAGAGACCCAATGTCCGGTTTGGCAATTTGCTTTGCCACATGAAGACATGCCTGCGGACAGTAACGTTTGACGAATATGCGACCAGTGATCTTCAACGGTGTTTAGTGGGCGCTTACCCAGCCCAGATGTCAGCGCACTATGGTATACATTCAGAACACCTGGCTTCGCCAGCTGGCTGGTGTCAATCCGTTCACATCGACATTGCGGACGTCCACCGAAACGCACCCGGAGGTCGGCACAGACAAGTGCGTGGTCAGAGTGCACGCTCGTGCTCCAAATTGAGCGACAATTTTGGACACAGCCCCTCCAGCGGTAACTGATCGCGATATGATCGATTTGTGTCCATGGTTGGCCCGAGGCTGATGGCCGCCAAGTCACACTTCTGCGGGTGCTGTGTCGGAAGTTAGTGCTCGCGAGAAAGAGGCGAGCATCTTCACACAGCTGTAGCAATCGCTCACCATTATCATTACAAAAGCCTACACCATGTTGGCCGCCCAGATGAAGCTCATCAGAGGACAACTTTCCGAGTTGGGCGTTTAGATCACCAGCCAACACCACAGTATCCGTGCCTCTTCTGTAACGAAGGAGCTCGTGCAGTTGCTGATAGAAATCATCTTTTACCGAATCGGTGCTACAGTTTGTAGGGGCGTAAGCCGCAATGACAAACAGGCACCGTTTGTCCCCGCGTGACTTCGTAGCACGGAAGGAACCAGCTAATCTAACGGCGCACATCCTACTGTTTACTGGGATCCAATCAATCAGGACAGCTTCAGCCCGGGGACTCAAAACAATGCCGACGCCAGCTTGACCGGCATTTGAAGCTGCATCATCGCCAGACAGGCGCAATGAGAACGTGCCGCCAGTGTCGCATGTGGGGGATCTCAGAGTAAGTACGGAGCTCGAATCTTGCAGGCGGGTTTCTGATAAACAGCAGATATCGAACGATAGGGTCTCTAGTGTGCGGGCAAGTGCTGCCTGTTGGCCAATCTGCATCAAAGTGCGCACGTTGAAGCATGCCAGTCTTAGCGAGACGCGAGGACTCCAAAGGGAAACGGATGAACTGACGTTGTCCGCTTGCTTGAACATGGACTTGCCAACTGGATTGGAGCGAGGCCCTGGGATTGTGTGTGATTTGAAATTAGAAGACAAGCGACTACTGAAGTAAGCTGGGGGAGGGCCAAGAATTGGGGGATTGAAAATGGGGGGGACATAAGTAAAGTTGGAGCGGGACGATAAGGATGAAGAATCGCAAGAAGGGGTATAAGAAGATGGGAAGGCCTGAGCAGTAGCATCCATACCCCTATCCACCCTGCTCGATGCAGCAGAGAGGGCGCCGTTGATTATCCTCTGCGACGGCCAGAGCATCAAGAAATTGTTGTAGGAAAGTTTCATCCACTTCTTCATGGTCCAGTTGAACTGTTCTTGTATCTCGTTGGCCTGTGGGTGGTACGGTGAAGTGCGTGGCCTCTGGATGCCCCACTTGCCCAACACGGCCTTAAATGTTTTCGACTCGAAGCAAGGCCGACAGTCGGTGATACTACATTGTGGTATTCCATACCACGCTGGCAGATTGAATTCGAATGCGTGCAACATGAGTTCGGTTGTCTGATCCTCGATGGGTGTGGCTTCCTCCCAGTGTGTGAACTGGTCGATCATCACTAGAACGTATCAGTTTGAAACGTTATAGTGTTGGGCATCTCAAAACTGGCACCCCAAGACTGCGGTTTCGCCCTGGTTGGGACTCATCAGTTGGAGATAGCCTGAGTTGGGCGGGAACTCAGAGCCTAGTGGCTCATGGTTGACGCCATAAGCACTATGCCACTGAGGTCCGCGCGCAACACTTGGTCCAGCGGAAACGTATCAGTTTCCTGATCGACTCACAATTAAGGGCCCCAAAACATCCAGTCACCAACACTGAAGGGGCTTATTGACTTCCATCGAGCGCATCGGTGGTCTTGTTGCATCCATTTCACTACCCGTTTGGCAGCCTGGGCATCCTCGGATGTAGGCCGCGTTGTCCTTCCTTATGGTAGGCCAAAAGACTCACCTCCGCAGTAATTCAAAGACACTTTCGTATCCCATATGGGCACCATCATGAGTTATTCGCATCATCCGCTCTCGCAGATTCAGTAGAACAAAAGGTAGTTGCTTCCGTCTGCCGCAACCAAGACAACATCCTTTTCGACCCCCAGTTTGTCCCAGATCCTAAGGAGTTCCTCCATCCCTCCTGATGTTGCCCTAGGCTTAGTTTCAACCTGTAAGTGGTAGCACAGTACTATCACGGATTCATCTGTCCTTGGATGGCCTCGCAGGTTCCTATCCTCCACTGTGACCGCACGCACCGGTATGGCACTATCCGGTATGAGGTCGTCCAACGGCGGGCGTGATACCATATCGGGTAGTATGTTCTGCGTTCCGTTCACGTGCTCTATGGTGAAGTTAAATGCTTGCAGTCGGTATGTCCACCGCGCAAAGCGTCCCCGTGGGTCTTTCGCTGTCATCAACCACGAAAGCGGATTGTCGTCAGTGACGACCCGGAATTTAGTCGCTAGTAGGTAAGTTCTCCAATTATCGGAGGCCCACACAATGGTTAGACATTCTTTCTCCGTCGTGGAATACTTGCTCCGCCACTGTCACTACTTTACTTACCTATTCCACCACGCCAATTGGTGGTGACAATACCGCACCGAGTGCACACTGCTTGCTTCGACTACCACGGTGAACCTCTCTTCAGGATTGGATAATCGTAGGCATGTTGGGGATTCCACTATGCATGCCATTAGTTGGATAAAGGCTTGATCTATTCCGGCTGTCCATATTAACGGTTCGTCATTGAGAATCCGCTTTAACAACGGGCTGATCCTCTCTGAAAAACGGGTCACAAACTTGTGTCATAAGCCAACATTCTCAGGAAGGAACAGAGTTGACGCTTAGATTTTGCCACTACAAACGCTCGATCGTCTCCCGTTTCTCAGGAAGCGGATGAATTTGAGCATTGCCCACAATGTGGCCCAGACGTACAATCGATTTCCGAACAATCTGCGACTTCTTGCTGCTGAGTTTCAGGCCAGCTGCTTTCAGCCTTTGTAGTACTGCTGCAAGCCTGGTACCATGGTCGTGTTCTGTCTCGAAGAAGATGATGGGGTCATCACCATAGCAACCACGTCCTATAGGTACTCCAGGACCAACGGCAATAGGAGTCTGAATGTAGCTAAGGTGTTGCACAATCCAAACGGCATGCTTAGAAACTCATGCTGCCGGCCATTCACACTGAAAGACGTTTGTGGCAATCTTCCTCTGCGATGGGCAGCTGCCAATATCCCGATCGGAGATCTATCAAGGATATCTGCTTGCCGCTATGAAGGCTGGAGAAAAGTTCTTCCATTTGGGGCATTGCAAACGCATCCTTCACTGTCACTCTGTTCAGTGCTCTGCAATCGATAGGGTCCGTCCGCCTTCTTCGTAATTAGCACGGGCGACGACTATGACCTGTGTGTTCGCTTGATTATTCCTTTTTCTTCTATGTCTGCTACCTGTTTCTGTATCTCTACCAGCGTATTCCGCGGTATTCTTCTGAAGATCGGCTTGCACTGCCCTCCTGGGATTAATAGTATTCGGTGTTCCACCCATTTGCAGAATCCGTAATCATCACCTGCGTCCGTGAATAGGTGGGCATACTTGCTCAGTACATTCCGTTTTTCCGGGTTCTGACATTTAGGCAGGACCTTGACGACACCTACCCGGTCGGCTCTCCCAGTATTCATCACAATCGTGTCGTTGCCTCCGATTACCAAGTCCTTTCTCAGATCAATTGTAGCACCAAACCGTTTGTGGATGTCGTTACCGATTATGGTTTTGGTTGTCCCCTCCACAATGAACATGGTATGGCTGATGAGCGTTTCCCATATCCTGATTCGCAATAGCTGCATGCCCGTCACCGTCAAAGGATGTCCTCCGACAGTCCGCATCACGAGCGATGATTGACTTACTGGAACTCCTTCGAACCTCTTCGTAATGTATACTCCAGCTCCCGTGTCCACTATGGCCCGGACCGACACACCTACAATAGCTATCTTGAGGACAGGTACGCACCACCTACTCGGCCAGGATAGAAACAATGGTACAAATTACAGTTGGTGTAGGATCTAGCCACATGACCCAACAGGTTACATCGGAAAAAGCGGCGACTCTTCTGGGTTCCATGTTCATTGTGCTATGAAACCGCTGTCGGAATCTCCCTCGATAACACCTTCTCCACCATACCGGACAGTTGGTTTACACTGTGCTCCAACTCCGAGTGCCGAACTCTCCTCACTGTCCCTCGCTCAGATAAATGCTAGGCGACTGTCACCAGATCCTCCACCCTGCTCTCTTCAACCAGCGCTTCCAATTTCACCTTGTCATGAAGTGGGTCCGGCCGTTTCCGAACAAATTGCTGTTTAAGGAGTCGTTCTCCTGTGTTAGCCTTCAACCTCTGGAGCCCAATCGCCAAATGTCTGTCCAACTGCTGGAAAAACACCAGCAATTCTCCCTGCTCCTCCCATCTGGCTGAGTGAAGTTGCTCCAATGCTCGCTGTCTATAGTCTTCCTTTGCAACTCCTGCACACACTGCCGCTCTCATCTCAGCGAACCAACTGCCGGAATCTGGTAATGCTTCCTCCCATGCCAATGTCGTGCAGCTTATCCACGTTTTTATGGTCCGGTTGAACCGTTCTGTCATTCCGTCGGCTTGCGGTTGGTACAGTGAAGTGTGTCGCTTCTGGAAGGCTTCAGTGGAGATATTAGGTGGGGAAACGAACTGAAGTCGGGAGAACAGGGTAGGAATTGTAGTGGGTGCTAGCGGACCGAGAGTGCACGTTTGAATTTATTTGGATTCTGGGTACTTTGCTGGTTAATATCTAATATTAGGTGTAGACTGGAATGCATCATCTTTGGGCAGTCGAAATGGGCTGGCCGGACTGCAAAGAACTGGCCATTTCATTTGCACAGTGCACTTGGGAGATGTCACTTCCAACCGCACCCCAGTCCACGGCTGAGACACATAACGTCCCACGAAGAATTACAGACATTGTCTCATGAGGATTGTATGCAAAACCTCGAGGGCCAGACTAGTCGCTGTTAGCACTTGCAGAGTGGGGAATGACTGTCGCTTAATGCGGTGATTAGGCTTTGGTTTCGGGTATTGGTGGCAGGTGACGCGTTGTTCCAGGGGGGTTGGTTTCTAGAATATAAAACTCGTGGAGGGTTGGACGTGGTCGGGACAGACGGCGTGATACCGTATGGTAAACAAAGTAAGTACGTGGAGCAAAATGAGTACACCTTTTTGGTGTTTCAAAAGTTGTGTGTTTTCTTGCAAAACGTTTGTGAGTTAAACACACAATTATACGAAGGGGGCAAATGTGCCTACTAAGGAAATTAGCAAACGTTTTCGAAATCGGGGAAACACACTAGATGTTTAAAGTCCCTACTGCGTCGGTCTGGGGTTGGTGCTGGGTTGGGAGAGGGTCAGGAGCTACAACAGATTCTGTGTTGCCTGGTGCGGAAGATGCATCTACAGGTAGATTTACCTTTCAGTTGTATCTGTTGAGGATGGGGTCGGGTATTTGAATAAGGTCACCTTGAGATGATCGATGGACACTAGTTCGGTGACCATTCTGGTCTGAGGTAAAGTGCTTAGGAGCTCATTGGATGACTCTGAAGGTGCCGGTGTAGAGAGCCTGAAGAGGGTGCCGCACTGCGTCTGTGCGGAAGAAGGCGTAAATGCAGGTATTGCGTCCACAGTGCATTTGCAATTCTCTGGTCTGCACACGAGAAAAAGTCGGGTGCAGAAAACGCATGCGTTGAGAAAGGGAAATTTGGAAGATTGCCGATGGCACACACTAAGGAAACGGGGCGCAATGAACTCTCCTGACAACCTTAGTGTTGTGCCATGGACCAACTCTACGGGTGTGCACCGCAAGTCAGCTTTGATGCTGCCGCGGATACCTAGAAGTACTAGCGAAATGCTTTCGCTGCAGTCAGGATCAGAAGTGGTAAGGAAAGATAAGCTGTCGATGAAATCGTTCGACTAGTCCATTCACCGATGAATGATTTGCTGTCATGTGAATACGGCGGCAGCCTGAGTGGTTACAGCAACGTATCGAATGGCAAAGATTCGAATGGCGTTCCGCGGTCAGTTGTGATAGTGGATGGAGATCCGTACTGTGCTGCCCAGTTGTCCAAGAAGACAAGGACGCCAGCTTCGGCTGTGTAGTCCGATAAAGGGATGTCTCCTGGCCACCTAGTGAAGTGGTTGACACATGCCAATATGTATCCAGATCCGTGAGAAGGGGCAAGGGTCCTGCCATGTCCAAGTTAACGTCTGAGAACCGGGAGTCCGGGACAGGAGATGAGTAGAGAGGATTATAGGTGCATCAGTGTACTTTGGAGCCCTGGCAATGAAGACAATCTGGTGCCCAATTACGAACCTCTTCTTTCATGCATAGTCAAACAAAACCTTCGGTGATTACTTTTTAAGATGCCCGAATAACAGCATGAGACTGTGAGTGAAGCGGATCGAAATATGTGCGTCTAAAAGAGGCCGGCACGTGTCGTCTAGGACAACCTGTGGAAGTGTCACAAAGGGTTGTTCCGTCCGTAGTTTGGAGAAAAACGGGTTGCGTATGCAGTGAAGTGGACTGAAATATGCGTTGTAGATCTTCATCTCAGGCCTGGGCTGATGTCTTGGCGAAGAAGTCGACAGTAAGCAAAATGTGAAGATTGAGGTTGACGTCAGAGTGAGTTTCAGCGACGTAGGTCATCAGTGAACTACATAACAAAGTCTAAGATTATAGTTTCCGTGATGAATATTTGTCAGAAGATGAGTTGAAGGCGAAAGTACGAGGCTTGTGATCAGTGTAGATTGTTAAAGCCAGACGCTGTAATGTGTGTCGGAAGTGACGGATAGCTAACTAGTTGGCAAGTAGTTCTATACCAAACTTGTTGCGGTGGGATTCCATTAGTTGCAAGCTTTTGAAGAAGAAACCGATTGGTTTTCACTGCCTACCAACGTGTTGTTGAAAAACAGCTCCTACCGCAACGTCTTAAGCTTCAGTTGTACGAGAGAGAGGAGCGGATGGTTCGGAATGACTGAGGATTGCTAAGTCGGAGATAGCATCCTTGTACTTGATGATAGCCACATGCGCTGTATCGGGGAAAGCGAACTTTCACTCGTTTTCTCTAAAGTTGTTAAGCAGGGGCCGATTAAGTACAGCGTAGCCAGGGATGAAGCGACGATACTAGTTGACTAGATCACAAAATCGACGGAGATGATTAAATGAAGTCGGAGCTGGTAATCTTAAAAGCCCGAATCTTGTCCGCAAAGACTTCGATACCAGATGATGGGACGCGGTGGCCTTGGGATTCTACTGCGGACTTTCTATGTTCGCACTTAGTTGGGTTAACGGTGACGCCATTTAAGGTCAGTCGTTGGAAGAGCGATTAAAGATGAGCTAGGTGCTCTTCGTCGGATGAACTGGATACAAGAATACCGTCAAAGCAGGAGTAAGCTATGTCTAGGACACGAGTGACCTCGTGGATAAAGCGTTGAACGGTCTGTGCAGCGCTGCACAATCCAAAAGCCGTTTGTAAAGATTCGAACAAGCCGAATGGAGGGATGTCGGCTGCTTTAGGTATGTCCATTTCCTCGACAGGTATCTGGTGATAGACACAAACAGGATCGATATTGCTAATTACCGTCTTACTTGTAAGACATGCAGTATGGGACTGCAAGTGTGGCGTGGGTACCTGTCATGGACCATAAGTTTATTTAGTGCTCGGTAGTCACTACAAAGACGCCAGTCTCCAGATTTCCTTGGGACCATCTGGAGTGAAGTGGATCAGGAACTAACTGAAGGATGAATTATTACAAGTTCGAAGAAGTGCTCAAGCTACGCCCTAGATAGTTGCAGTTTCTCCGGCGAAAGTCGGCGCGGACGTGATGAGCCGGGTGAGTGGTTTGATCGAATATGGTGCATGACTAGACATGCCACAGGCAGAGCTGCTTTTATTGGCTGCACGAACTTAGGGTGGTGAGGGAAAAGTTCGGCATAATCGGGAGAGGTCTATGTGCGAACGCATGCTGGAGTGAGAGTTGAGATGTCGACGTTGGTCCTTGCGACGCTGGTCGTCGTTGCTGGGTCGCCTATCATTATTTGTTTCGCATCGTGTAAGAGCCCGCAATGTCTGAGGAATTGTATACCGATGATGGAAAACGGATCGTCGGCAATAATGAACACCCAGCGAAATGTTCTACGGTGACCTAAGTTAATGATTAAAGAGCCTTGGCCGTAAGTAGGGATGAATGTGCCGTTGGCGGCACGAAGACTGAGCGTAGACGGCCGAGTCGCCTCCCAGAGTGCAAGAGGAATCAAGCTTGCTTCAGCCCTGGTTTCAACCAAGAACGCGATTCCAGCTTTGCAGTCCTGAACATAAATGAGACTAGTGCCGGAGATGTGGCCAGTGAAGTAATTAATATGCGATTTGCGGCTTGGAACTTTCTCCAATTGAGTCGAGGTGAAGATGCAAGAAGTAGTCGATCGCTTCGCCTGACGGCCAGAGCGGCAGTGATACCAGCATAGCTTGTTGCGTGGTAGGCTTTGGACTTGCTCAAATTGTTCTTAAGTACCTGTGTGTTAACGAGGGCTGGAGGGGAAGGGAGAGCGCCGTGTAATGCCTCCAGTTTACTAAGCATTATGACAAGCTCAGAGGGAGGGACTGCATGATACCCGCATGAACTAGGTGGTTGCTGAGACGCGTTAGGACTATTCGGCAGCTATGTAGCGAGTGGCGTTGCACAATCTACGTCCTTGCCAATATTATCCATGATCGCGTAAGCCCTTTGCGCAGCCAGTGTGATGGAAGAGACCTTGGCGAATATAACGACAGCTTGGGCTATCTCGGGTGGGTGCTGAAGCCATAGTTCTCGAAGGATTGTGTCATCCATCGACCACGAACCAAGTAGTCTTATCATCAGACCCAATAAGGCGGGCAGCCAAGCATCTTCTAGGCGCAAGTCGTGGAATAGCTGTTTTACTCGCGTACTCGTTGGTTGTTTCAGTCAAGTCACGATCTCCTGTTTAAGAGGCACATAAGCAACATTCTAATTTGGGCTCGAAAGAGTGTCTCTGGGCTGTAAACTAAAGTCCCCAGCAAGGCAACCTAGCAAATAACTACATTTAGATTGGTCGAAAATAATAGCATGAAGAGCAAATTTATACTACAGCAAGGCAAACCAAAAACCTAAAGTAGTTAATTAGGAGATGGGGGACAGAAAGCGTTGCGCCAATACTGGGTGTGCCGAAATTATTAGTACCTAAGTGATCCACATAGTAGCACAAAATAATAGTTGCAGAAAAGCAATCCAAAAGAGAAGAGCAAACTAGATCATCAAAAATGAATTCGGCGATAGCGGAACCGTGCTCGCAGTCGTGGTCGCCAATCGTGGAGTGCTACTCAGATGCTAATCGCAAGGGGCGGCACGCAAGGGGCACGCAGAGTACGGAAGTAGAGAGAACCTTCAAATCGTCTGTACCCAATCTGTATTGACAAACGCTACGAAGAGTGAAGAGCAGGTAAACCAAGTGATAGACAGTAGTATGCAGCGTGACTGACCGGAGGAGCAAGCGATCGGTAAGTACTGTCAGTTAGACGAATGGAGGATTGGAAGATATAAATAAGAAAAACTCCGATGTCTCAAAATACTGAAAGCGTGAAGGATTCATGTTTATTACTATGGTTTCTGTCAGCAACCACAACGTCGGATTATCTTGGAAGATCGTTTTATCAGTTCAATATGGCAAGTTTAACCTTAGATGATAGGGCAAATCTTTAGAATAATATGATCCGAGTTACACTGTAGTGCACACTTTTGAGTGGGAAACTAAGGAGTTTTGCTTATGTAGTCGGGAAAGTGGCTAAATTTGTCAGATCAGTAGCTTGAGGAACGCTGTATCACATTTATTAAAACACCTGATAACATACAGGCACAGCATTTTACTTTCAGCATTAATACCAAAGAAAATTGCTCCACTAAGCTTCAGTTCAGACAGTGGGATGCCAGGGACAATGTAGAAATTTCTGATACCAACGGATAGAAAGTGCCTGAGAAAAGTAAGCGTGTAGAGTTGGTTAACGTAAGTGATGATTCCGCCACCACGATTCTTTGGTTTGCCTAGGCAATGGGATTTCATTGCACGATATCCACTGATGTAAATGACTCCATCTTCAATATCAGGTTGTAAGCAGCTTTGTTGTAATGCAGTAATACTTGTGTTCATATGTTCCGTTATCTGCACAAGAGCTGTGAGGTCAGCGCTTTTCCCTGACAGTAAACTCACATGGCTGGAGAGCTTCAGGGCTATTTGCATTTGTTTCATAAGAGATCGTCTGAGGACAAGTTCCTAACCGGCGCGACGCTTTTCATTTTGGCAAAATGTTTTCTCACAGTCCATTTGAAAATGTTTCTGGCTTTATACCCGCAATCGACAAACTGATTTTTATGTGCCGCGCTGCAAAATGCTTTTAAAAATCTGTAGAGTAAGATGACATTGATAACTGGGAAGTAGTGTAGCCGTCGGGTCAGTGGATGAGATGGTTGCATCGACTAACTCAGAGCTTTGTGGGACCGGATTCAAATTACCCTTTCAAACTGTTGCTCGTGAAGTACGAAATAATTGAACAGCCATGCATGAGCTTTGTTAGTGAAGATCTAAAGCCGAGATGTAGGACATAGATTCATTTTGCAACAATAGGGCGTACTAGTGCGGTTTGATTATCATCAGTAAAGCAGGATACATCGCCTAACTTCAGTCGGAAATCCATGTTTGCCACAGTGCAGCAAAACTAGGTGCACCGATCCGGGTCACGACCATAACAGCATGACAAGTGAACGGCAAAACGGATAGTTAGAAGCAAGAGACCTAGTGAAAGAACATCACTGATCTCGTAACTGTTACTCGTTCTATGGACAGCGCAGAACTTTATGTGATTGCTGCTGTGGCCCACATAAAGAGGACGGCATGCACAAACATACCTGAATGTCTCGATTACTTTTCCATACTACTTTGCGGTGACCGGCCATTCTGAAACCCGCCATTAAATGTGCTGGTAAAAACTACTCGCTGAAATAGCTAGTTGAATAAAAAGCTTAGCATACATCGTAAACAACGTAATTGTTTTGAAGTTATTGCATTCTATCATTGCTGTAATGTAATACGAGAGAACCAGTCGTTGGTTACCAACGCGACTTTAATACCATCCACTTGATGCCCTCGCTGGATAGGAACGACAATTCGTGGTTACACCTGTCCAACATACTAAGTTTTCCTAAGGTATCTTACCGAGATAAGACACAGTGTTGTTCTTCCTAACTTCAACTGAAAGGATCATAACATGTAGTCTCTTTGATAGTCTACTTAGTAACTCGGCGACCAGAGTTGAAGCATCTGTTTAGGAAATCAGTGGTTGCATCATTCCCCTTGGATACTCCGTGACGCTAACTGCCCATGGATCCGTCAACTTGGAACTAGACTACCTGTTTACACAGTGCTTGACAGAGTTTTCCGATGGGCAACAAGTTTACCTGCGAACTTTTCAAGGAACCCGTCTTGCCGATACCACTTCATCTCCAAATATGGACAGCTTCTGTGACCACAAGATTTGCCAAGATGTGCAGGATGGTTATCGATTGTAGTAATTTTATTTAGGGTTTGTATTTTGCTCCTATTTTATCCTCCCACCTAGCATTCTAAGCTAAGCTGGTCAGAATGATCCTGTGACAAATAAGCACCGGCACAATGCAGGGATATGGCGCTAGCACTGTAGTGTTGCTGGTGGTAACGAGGATGATGCATCTGCCCAGTTATGTAAAGGTGTATTGCACTTCGAAGATGCCTAGCACACACTGACGCATGCAGCAATACTCGCTAACCTATTCAATAAATTTTCACTGCACGAAATATACGTGGTCTACATACCCTCAGCTTGTCAGTCGTTCGCCTGACCGAAGTTATTCTCAGGAGTAAGCAGCTAGTAAATGGTAAATTGTGCTGTTTTCGATAATAAGTATGAAAAGGGAAGATAAGATACGTGTTCCATGGAGCCCGTAGAATGGCTTTAGGTACGCATGTACTAAGTCCGGAGCGTCACAAAGTAGAGCTAGTGGAGTGGGGTGATTTCTGGGGAACGATCTCATGGTCGACATTACTACAAATGGACGTAAAATGCCAAATCAGATGCTTTCTTTGAGTTAGGGAATGGTACCTATGTAATTAGCTTTCACGTATGACTGTGGACAAACACTTAACTAAATATAAACATTTGACAAGTGAAATTTTAATTGAAGTCACAGGCAGCTTTGCTTGTAATGATTCCTGTCCACCGCAATGAGGACAGACCGTACCGTGGTGCGATGATTTGCGTGCCTCAGCGATCCACTGAGTTGTGTTGGGTGCTGCTTCCTGTAGTGCGATAGAATAGCTAGTGCTCTCATCTCTGTCAAGGGTTTTCCCTGCCCCATATTCGCAAAGCGTACTCGTCATAGACTCATTGGAATCGTCTTAACTTCCGTATTCAGCTGCCCCTTCTTTACAAAAATTTTCTTTACGGATCGTGATTCCTGTAACCCAAGTTATTTTGACAGTTCTTACGATCAATTTCAGGTTGTATCATACTTGTTTATAACAACCCACAATGCGGCAAAGTTGCATTCGGTAAAGGATTCTCCGCGCCATCCGTGATCTAGAAGTTACTCCTACAGAACCGTTACTAAGAAAGTTTCAACTCAATTTGTAAATTTTGATTACCCTCGCCTATTGTTGACACTCAGCCGCTGGTTTCCGCCCAACGCAACGCACGTCAGTAAGCCTAGCCTTACATGGATCACCGTCAATCTTTAAGGCAGTCAAACGGCGCGTGAATGTGCGTCATTCCGTCGACATGCAGGCCTACAATAACAAAGGACAACTATTTGACGGCGACAACGAACTTGCGGACAACGCACTTGCTACCTCACGTTACCGAATAGTTGCATTCGTCAATGAACGTGGAATTATTTAGCATTAGATCCGGAGAAACGAGAAGCACCCGAGGGGTCATTGTAGGACTGGTCTTTTGAACTATACCATTGCATTCCACCCTAAGTGTGGTAGCGTAAGTCAAGTCGAATTATTGAGGCTCAACAATGTGACTGATGCGCGCTGTTTTTACCGGGTATGCAGAAGTATTCCAATCGTCCTTCGAATAATTGTTCTCAAGACAATGCGAAAAATTAAGTAAAACAGTTGAGCACACGCTGAGTCTCAGGGCTTCGCTATTAGAACCAAAGGAAATCGATCCTGTGCCCAGCAACCCTTCTGAGTGCTGTTCATAGGCCGAAGAGTAAAGTCAAGCTTGTTAACAGCCCCACGATATCTGCGCCACCTACTTTGACACATCCGAACCCCTTAATCGTTCAAGTCACATTCCACGTGACCACTATTACTTTATACATGGAATCTGCTCCTAGCGATTTGGTCATGACATCGGCAGCTGAGAGCCGGAGGCGACCCACTGCAGGAAATGCACGCAACTTTGACATCGGTCGCCTAGATAAAAATACCAGGATCGACTTCCGTAGGTCTATCTTATGTACCGAGCAAAAGCTGTGCGAAGCAGCTTATACCGTCAAATACAGTGGAGCCACACTAACAATCCAAATCACCGGCAACAACCTCCAAACCGCCATTCGCTATCTAGAACCACAGTGCGACAAACCTCGTGTACACTAACGTTACGGAGAACAAATTTGGCCCAATAAAGGGCAAGTTGCTAGGTACCCTCAACCAGTGGAAGCTCATCTGCGATGCGATTGGTATTAAGGTACAGTCCACTATGCTAAGGCGCGTAGAGCGTCACTAGAACACAGTACGCTATGGCGAATCTCGAATTCTTCGTGTAACACTGAGCTCAGCAGCTTAGACATACTCTGTCCTGATCTCAGCAGTTCGTCTTTGTAACTAACTAAGCGGAGTGTAGATATTACCTGGTCTTCCTTGAAAAACCACCCAAATGAAACGGATAACCAAGACGGTCCTTCTAAAAGTGATATTAAGAATACCATTATGTTCCTGAGGTGCCCAAGATCCCGGGTTCACCTGATAATGGAAAGCAAACACATGACCGAGAGTAGTGGTGCTATCTTCGCGTACCACTCTCCGCTGACAATGTTGGCGCTTACTCGTCGATAAAAATTCCATCATCACCTAACTACAAGAGCTGTGGTACAATATTCATGAAAGCGATGCTACACTTCAAATAAAAGACACAAGTCCTACTGAATAACTGGTTTAAGTTTCGTACCAGGTTACCAACCGAGAATCGGCTTAAGACCGCAGGCGCGAGTTCACGGGTGGTCAACAATTCGATGGAATTAACAACCGCAGAACCTTCTTTGTCTCCAACGGTCGGCTTAAAACCAAACACGTATTTGACATCCAACAACACACTCTTAACAAATGAAACATTATTCTGTTTGTACACTAAAACCCAAATGATTTGAAGTAAGTTAGTCGAACTCAGAGGACGTCACGCCTCAAAACCACTGGACCTCATCATGACTACAAGGACCTGGTTATAGCTAAAAATGATTAATTCTACACGCAATTTACCCGGCATGTCGCTGCTTTGGGAAGGTAGACCTGGAAGGGGTGGTAGCTTAATTTTTTCTTTCAATGCAAAGACTATGAAGTTGTATTAATCACTCAAAAATCAGCGCCTCTGATTTGCTTTTGTGCTGGCTCCGGTTTCGAAGTAAGGACACATGTATACTAGCCGTAATTTACCACGCGCCAAACTCTACGTCAGAGTTGGACAGTGAACTGATCCAAGTTTCGCGGGTTACTTTTAAGAAGTCATGTAGCAACAGTTTCATCGCGAGAGATTTTAATGTGCATGACAGGGAACCTTCGGCAACCGATGGTGTTGTTACGTCCCTGTACAACTTTCGCGAATTATTTGTTTCTAGTTTTTTACTTTTTTGTTTAACCGACATGGCAGTATTCTACTAGTAGATGTGGATCTTCGCAGTCAGTCAGGCAGGTTCCCACACGTCAGGTAAAGCACCAGACAGTTTTTGACCTTGTGTGTCTCTTCAGTCGTACACGTTCCTCGTACCATGCCTGTTTCCCACCATATGAATTTCAGATGCCAGCAGCTTTTGCCACTAAGCCATGGGTGACGTTGGCGGACCATCATGAATGACAGATCCCTGCGACACAGCACGGCTCATCCTCCACTGGCATGCCAGTTGCGAAGTGTGCAGAGGTCATGGCTTGGAATCTGGCAGGGGTATGATGAACGGGCACCAAGGACGAGGCACAGTAGGTCAAAAAAGCTGTCTGGTGCTTTACCAGGCTTGTGGAATCCTGCCTGATTTAGAGTGGACAACAAAATTACTCTACCAATCAGTAATCAAAATCCGTCCGTATAACTTCTAAACCCTGTGTATCAAGTCTCCATGAGGAAAATTATAAATATGGGGTCATCCCCTGTCCTATGCACAGTTCGTAACCAGCATGGCAGTGGAGGATAAACCGCGTTTTATCGTAGTTAGCTGTTATTTATACAGGAGAGCTGCCATCACCCATGGCTGGGTTGAACAAGCTGCTGGCATCTGGAAGTTATGGGATCGCCCCGGGCAGGGTATGTGGAACACACATCACTGAGGACACCCATTAGGTCGAAACAGTTGTCTGGTGCTTTTTCCGACGCGCGGGAATCTGCCTGACTGAGAGGAAACTGCACTGAACTGTATCTAAGTCTTACGCCCAAATCCGCACTACTCATCAGAGGCTAATTAACACACTACGTACAGCATGTGTTCTACACGCAGAAGGCAAAACAGCACTTGATCTCTATCCACGAACTGGATGCAAATCAGGTGACGAAAATGGATACTTGGGAAAGTGCTCAACTTCACTCCCGCTCACATAACGGACATATCCATATCACACCTAGACCTATGAAGCACAACTGGGCCATCGGATAGCCGGCGCGTACGTATTCATCCACATTCACGGTGCTCGCGATCGTCGTCGTGTGCAGCCGCATCGGATCCGAATTGGACTCATAGCCATCATAAAGGTGAACGCGACAAGTCTATCTCATTTATGTATCCTTATTATCTGTTCAACGGCAACATGTATTTTACTATCTGACCTTCTGATTTAGTAACTGGTCTCGATTTAAGTGGCAATAAGGATACAGCTTTTAAAGCCTTTTGCAAGTTAGAACCCAGCTAGACTCTGTGCATCTACGTCACCTCTCCCACCAGTAATCGAAATGCTAACGGGCCACAGACACTTGATCTTGTGGTCACGAAAGAAGAGCCTATGGTCGAAGGAATAGTAACAAGCACACCACTGGATCGCAGTGACTATGTTACTATGCTGTTTGACTATATATTTTACGCGGAATATCCTGAGGAGGAGAAAAAGGAGGTATATACTGTCACGCAATCCATCATGCTATGCACCCTTGTTAAGGACACATCTTCCACATTCATAACTGAATACCCTTTAGAGGTCGCCTAGGAAACATACACAGAGACCATTAGCACGCTGGTAACACACGCATCGGAACCGAATTCCTTCCGTCATCAAGGCGAAAGCAAGTCAGCTGTAAGGAGCAAAAGACGTGAATACTTGTCCCTGTGGAGTTAAGTACGGTGAGCAGGTTAATGGCCTTCGAAAGTTGCAGCATAAAAGTCCAGCACTGCTTACGACTGACGGATACACGCGATCAGCAATGGAAGTAGCCGATCTCTTAGCATTTCATTGCTGCCATACATACCAGCAAGGAACCAGCCTAAGCACTTTCTTCCTTTCTATTATTCCACTGTCAGGTTGATCCAACATCATCTTCACTGCGGAAGCTGTGCGAAGGAAACTGTTATACTTGAGTACACAGTTTTCCTGGTGTTGGTGACGTTTGTTTGGAGACTTTGCATGCAGCAGCCAGTGATCTAACAGAAAAATGCCCGTTTTCCGTTATCCATATCTAGAGAAGAATCAACTTCCACCAGTATGGAAGCGATGGATTTGCACTCTTAATCATAAGGGAGGTAACCACACTGACCGTATCAATTACGGTTCAAAACCCTGCTTCCTGTGCTTTCCGAAGGTAGAGAATCAGTCATTGCAGATGCGCTGATGCAGTAGCTGGAAAACCACAACTTAATAGCCACAAATCAACGGTTTTGTCAGCAGCACTAATGTACTACTAATCCATTAATTGCACGCAATAGCTGGACTGAATTATTTGACGGTGGAGCAGGAGTCGACATCGTCTACCTGGAATTTACAAAAGATCATCGAATTCTGCTCCACATACATCGGAACTACGACATTGGCTACCCAATCCAGTGTTGCAGAGAATTTTTTCCATGAATACCGCTTGAAGGTGAGAGTCCGAAAAGATCTGTCCTAGACAACTGTTGTGAAGTGCGGTGCACCACAAGAGCCGGTGTAAGGGTCTGGTCTATTAGTGGTGTTCATAAACGATCTAGCGAAATCATTGGCTTCCGATTTCTTGATGTTTGCAGCTACTATCAAGATATGACGATCTGTGGAAAGGCTGAATGACCACGAAGGGCTCTAGTTCAGTATGTTCTACCATTCAACTTAGACAAATGTCGCGTTGTTCAACTAATCCAAGGCACGACTAAATGCATCGGCTGAAGGCACACGAATTGCAGGCCACTTCCCAGGATATTGACTTTGGGGTGCTTGTACAGAGTGACTTTTCAAAACCGTCTAAGACAACTGTGGAAAGAGGCAACCGGCACCTCGGCCTGCTGCGAAGGGCGTTCGATAGATATGATCTATCAATGTTCTCAATGATGCGCAATTTTTATCTGCGCCTTCAAGTTGAATACGCGATATATGCTTGACAACTTTGGTTGAAGCGGTACCTAGAAATGCCAGAGACACCACAACTCTGGGACATCATTATACACATTATACACTTCAGCTAGAGTTTGGAAAGACCTCAGCTACTGTGCCGCTGGGAAAACAAAGAATGTTAACGGCTTACGCAATCTTTCTTGCCAACAAAGCCTTATGCTACAGGGAGCTTTCTGCAGACGCCACCGAAGTTTACGACCCGATTTCATATTAGGATACTAAATACTGAGTGACCACAACCACATATGCGGCCATCTGCTGAAACATAACCAGAACAAAAAGCTCAGAGCCAACTAGCAGAATCCTCGTAACCAGTACAGCCATTAGAGTGTCGACGGCATTATTTTTCTCTTCGGGTTTTGCAACCCTTGTACTCTCTCCTAAACTCAGTTGTCTACGCTCCTACTTTGGATATTTTCCTAAAATGACTGATTGTTGCTCTTAGTTAACCAACACTTCGTTACCTAAGCTGCGCTACAGTGGATTACAATAATCATGCTCTTATACGAGGTTTATGTGTCAAGTGGACCCAAGCAGATGGCGCATGAAAGAGCGACCATCTTTTACTTTTCTCACGTTTTACGTCAACGATGCCTGCGCCTCATGTTGTCTGTATCCTTACATTGTTCATTGTTCATTATCCCCAGCGGTGTATGGCAGAGATGTCTGCTGTCACATTTCGTCTTCAAATTCGAGATTGACAAAGTTATGCCAATCTCATGCACTAGACACTTCTTGGGTGTGTGTCTGCTTCCTGGTAAGCGACTTCTTGTTATGGAGTGTGATGACGGCATTACCGTAGTCTGTGATGGCACACAAATGTGCCAAGCAACACTAAACCGTTTAGCACTGGCTGTCAGTCATTCCGGGCCTTAATTTGCGTCCTTAAATTGCAAGGCTTTCCCTCAATATTAGCAGAGAGCCACCGAAGCGCTGATCGTTGGTTGTGATCAGGTAGAAGTCGTCCAGAAACAAGTAGCTTAACAGCTATATTAGAGCGGATTGAATAGAAGATGTGATCACAAATCGTATAGCAAAAGCTAGAAGTGATTTTGCTAGTGAGCGACATCTGTTGTGCCGAAGCGACATCATTCTCGCCCGGAACGGTAGAGCGTACAATCCAGCCATACGTTCGACACTAATTAAGACTGCGAAACCTGACCCATTAGATCGGCAGACATCAAGAGCCAGTTACGTTGGAGCACGGGTATCTTTATGTTCTGGTCCAGCAAGGAGGAACAAATTCTGATGGGCTGCCACCGACTCTTAGCCGGTATAGTGTGACATTGTCAGAATATGCGATACTGGTTAGTAGTGTGTTCGGCAAGGTGAACACAAAACCGGACAAAGCAATTGCCAATAGCTCAAAGCTGCTGTGTATCTTGCTCGAAACATGTGAGATTTTACAGCAGGTGGGTTTTTCACAAGCGTTGTAAGTTGTGTGGGCCAGATACTAAGCACAAGGCGCTGTTACACAAAATAAACACAAGATTTGTGGATTTTGGTGAAAACATGCCAACTCTGTGTATACCCACCTGTAGTCAGTTGTACATTCGATTCAGAACATGCAGCTTATTCCCTTGTTTGTGGCATAGTAACAAGTTTCGAACACAGTTTCGTGACGCCGTCTGGCTCCGGTATTCCAAAAACTGGATTCGACTCGGATTATGTTGACGCTAACCCTAAATATTTACAGCTTAGCTTGTGGCTAGTGAAAACACCGCATGAGCATTAAGCATGTTCGTCGCCTTCTCTATGGCACACGGGGAGAAGTGAACCGATGTCTAGGCCACGTGCTGTGCATGCCAGCACACCGAATTCCATGATTTGCGCTGTTTGCACTACCGGAGTGTGGATGGAATGAGAGGTGGGGAGGCCAATTGGCACCATTGTTAAGAGGAACGAAGGCCCACAATTCGAAGTTGGCCTCGGTTGGAGGATGTCGGATCCTCGGTTGGGGCCCGAAAGACAATGAGTAAGTTTGGCTAGATACGCTTGTTGGTATGGCTAGACGCGAAAATGGCGTTTGTGTTGTGAATTCCTTCGTTTCTCCCCTCCCCTTTGCCTCTCCTCCCCTTTCAAGCTATTGTAGTACGCTGCTCCTGATAAAGATAACGACGAATCCAAAAGTAAGGTGTTTGATGTTTGACGTTGTTCACAGTTGCCACCAGCTGTCAGTCATCACCGTTGAAGAAAGCGCCCATAACTCGGTCACGAATGTCTGATGAGATATCTGTCGAATGCGAGAAGGCATGCCGGCGACGTTGGCATCATAGACACGCTTTCGGTCGTGCGCTTATTTTCCAGCTGTTCATTGCGCTCAGAGCAATTGTGATCCATCATTTCGGACTTGAAGGGGGCGCGTACAAGCCAGTTGCACCGTCGAAGTACATACCTCTAAGGTTCATTCACAAGTCTCACTCAGTCAACGGGCAACGCGTCCACCTCGCCAGACTAACGCACCGAACCATGGCATCCGGCCAATGAGAACACATTTAAGGTCAGAGGAGTGGCTCTGAGCGGCTGGCGAATCGCACAGGGTTTTGCAATATTTTGGACTTTCTTTCCAAAATTTTGCTCCATCTTTGCAAAATTTTGAACTTTTAATGCCACATTGCTGGAAATGCTATAGATCTCATTTCTGACACATAGTATACCTTTTTTGAGGCACAATAGCCGACTGCTAGCTCTCTGGATGGATGTTCATTCGTTAGCGGTAGCTTGATGGCGTGTCTCTGTTGTGTTTTTCCGTTCTCGTAGTTTGCGACACAATATCTGTTTTTCTAACCACTAGGTAACCTGTATAATGAATGGATGAATGATTCTCCGAGGACCAACGGGCCGTTGCAGCCTGTGTGGATATTTGAGAAGAAGTGACCTGGAACCGGTTCCCCGATGAGTTTCGCAAGAAATGTTTGGTACTCATTACTGTAGAGAATGAAAATAACAGGCAAAACACGTTTGTTACAACGTGTATGGAGCTCAGTGGACGGGGTGAGCACCGATGGGGCATCATCGTAATAGAACACTGACGGGGGATATTGGTCGAGAGCAGACATTTGTCAACTTGTAGTGAGGTTGAGCATCATGAGCTTGTCTTCCTCTAAGATTTACTTGAGCTGACAGTCATAAACTAGAGCATAGGTTGAGTTACTCTTTAAAGTACAGGGTCTAACGTCTAAGCTCACAAGCCTGACGGTAAGACGATGATACTTTCGGCCATCACTTTATCTACAGCGAATTTTTGGGGCTGGTGTGCATATATATGTAGGAGTATGCCACCATTTCCAATGAAACGGATATTCTCCACCTATCTGCTTGTTACAAACTATGTTTGACGCGGTTACGGGTGTTACAAACTCCTTGAATTTGAATATCAAGTGGAAGCCAATTGTCACGCCCAAATTAAGCTAATCGACCTTTCGGCCTTCTGCCTATATTTCGGATGTTTCAAGTTGAATGCTGAATAGGCCTAAATGGTGCAATTAGGGCGATTTATTTCTTCGCCTGGTTTATCGGCTTAGTTAGAAAGTGACCAGTGGTCTTCCAAAACCGCTTACTGACGTTTTCTTCGCCTTAAATGTCTGGGTGATGCCTGAACAACTTTGAATTTATGTTCATCACCCGGGCTGAAATAGTGAGAACCATGAGCGCAAAACCGAGCAATCTGTGCCAGGACAAGTGCTCACATTCGATTAACTATCTTGCACTGATGCTGTGACCTGATAGTGTCTAGAACAACTTGTCATCTGACTGATATCAGCCAACTGAACACCAACTCTTATGGTAAATAACAAGGTAACGGATGAATACATGGATAAATGAATACATAAATAAACAATTTTATATGTCTCGAGAATGCGAGGCAAACTCCGACTGAGTGCCTCGATCAATACAAAGGTAGTATTCGATACGTAATCATTTAGACTGATCGTCAGTATCGGTTTAGAAGGCCATGATTCTCAACCGGCATCTAAGTTGATGCACCAAGTACGATAAGCGAAATAAGTAATCGGTCACGTTACTCATAACAAGCAGTATAAGCCAGTTAAATCATAGTAGTAAAATGAGAGATTGTCCATGGAACTCATCTTTCACGGTCTCCAGATTACGGTCGATGAAGGGCTGAGGTCAAATCGCACACGTGCAATCGCTCGTGTACGCTGGTTCAAGCAGAGAACCCTCTGCAATTGTTCTAAGAGCCGCTCCAAAACCATAACGACTACTATCCATAAAGTGGATATAATGATAAATACTAAGTGAGCCAGCTTCTGTATACGGGTTCGGATCCCATAGCGACCTTTCATTAAAAAGCTGCAGTCCAGTAAATGCCTTATGGCTACACGGCATATACCTCAACTACGAAGCAGCCTGAGGTAGGCATGAGTGAATTGTGATGTTCACCGATCACACATGAGCAGCAGGCCGTACAAGCCATAATATGAATGCAGGTGTGTAAATTGAATGACGAGCTTGTTTCTATGCTTGTGTGACTATCGGGTCATAGTTAATCCTTATTGGTTAACCTGAGAACGAGATGCTTAGGAGGGAAGGCAGAACTGGAGGGGATATATATATATATATATATATATATATATATATATATATATATATATATATATACAGTCGATTCCGGTTAATCGGACCACATCTGGACCAGACCATTTTGGTCCTATTAAGCGGCTGGTCCGATTAACCGAAGTTACCCGATGTAACAAGATGGGATGTGCTATACATAACATAGGAAACTGCTATTATGACCTATATTAGCGGCATATATTTATAGCAAACAAACATAAAAGAACTGCTTTGATAACGAAGTTTGTTCACTGGAAAAGCAATTTACAAACAAATTCTTCGTAACGACCTACAAGACATTCAGCATGCGAAGTACAGTTTTATACAAAGGGATTGCCGAATTCCATTCAGCGTTTGAAGACCGTATCCAGTGTGGTTTGACGCATTCTTTTAACAGACTGCATTCGCACAAAATCACCACAAACATGTAACGCAGTAATAGGACTACCTTCATTTCCTTCCTGCATGAAATAGCGGTGCAATGTTTCAATGCATTTCTTTGCATCCTGTTTTGTGACTGGCATCAACACGTTAGGGTTCTCTTCATCACTTCCATGGTCTTCTGTTGCTGTCGTGTGTTTAGCTGCTATTCGAGCAACAATGGCAGCATCGCATTCTTCATTTCCATCATAGAGTTGAAGTTCGTTGTCGATTGACAAAAATTCTTCGTAATTTTCAACTTGTTTCAGCTCCACATTCTCGCCGTCATTTGCATTTACAATCACCACATCCACATCCATTTCCGAGACAATATGCTTAAAGCCACAGTGCGAAAAACAGTTCCGAATTGTCGCACTGCTCATTTTTCGCCAACTTTCGTCCACGAATGTAACGGCCTGCAAAAGGTTGACCTTTGCACTGAGTTCTCCGGCCGTCGAGGATGAGGTCAGCAGGCCTTCCTCAACTGATTCAAGGATGTAATTCCCCAACCTTGAACGATAAAAGGCCTTCAAATTTTTTATTATGCTCATGTCCATTGGCTGTATCAAAGATGTGATCTTGGGACGCAGAAATTCCATCTGGATATTCTTCAAGAAATCCAAATTTGAATATGCTGCACAATTGTCGAGAAGTAATAACACTTTTCTCGACTGGCGTTGTAGCTCTGTGTCCCAATCCTTCACCCATTCTTTAAAAAGTGTAGAGCGCATCCATGCACTTCTGTTCGCACGATACACAACTGGTAAACTGTCCATTCTGAGTCCCTTAAAGCAGCGAGGCTTGGCACATTTTCCTATAACCAGCAACTTTCTCTTGTCTGTTCCGGATATGTTTGAGCAGCACAAGAGAGTTACGCGATCCATTGCTTTTTTGCAGCCAGAGAGATTAACATGTTTGAAACTTAAGGAGCCGTCCGGTGTAGCCCTATAGTACAACCCGGTTTCATCAGCATTATAGATGTCATCTGCTGGAAATTTTTCAAGAAGCTCTGGTAGTTTTGTTGATTTCCATTCTTCAGCTCGAGCGCTATTGGCACTTTCTTTCTCACCATGTGCTTTCTTAAATTTTACATCATGTCTAGATTTCCATCGAGACAACCAGCCGTCCGTAGCTATAAAATCTTCGTGGCCCAGCATTTTAGCGAGTTCTTCTGCTTTGTACTTTAACATTGGGCCACTTACTCGCACCGCTCGTCCAGTAACAAAAGGTAAACCAAGCATTAAGAGCCTCATCGACGTCTGGATACTTGTCTTCACGCTTCCGTTTACGGGAAGTACCTCGTCGTCCTTCACATTGTGCCCATTCTTCTCGCAGATCTTTCTCTTATTTTATCAGGCGCGATATTGTAGATTTTGCCAAGCAGGTAATTTCCACCAATCGACGCCGACTAGTGGTTGGTCCCTGTTCCTTGATCTGATCTAGGAAACGAATCTTCTCAGTTAACGTCAAGTCCCGTCGTGGTATTTTCTTAACATGCAACAAGACACGCACAGTTCACTGAGGTGAACTCGAGTCTGTCTCCCGGGTATTTCTATGTTTGACCTAGCCACATGCTGTCCTATGATTTGCCGGACCTGTGTGTCCGCGATCACTTGCGGTGCTCGAGAGTAGGCCCGCAATGCGAGCTCGGGGCATTCGGCTCAATGGACGTGCGGTACATCGATCGAGCGGTTAACGACATGTGAACAAGCATGTATGTCTTCGCTCCGCCTACAAGTGTTGGAAACTACAGTCAGTTTCGGGCGGTTCTGAAGCCAATGATATAGATGTGCCTCAAGATTGCCACAGTTCAGTTTATCCAAATGCCAACTCGGATTACCGTAGCTGAATGATACGCTTTCTTGCCCGACATATGAGCTGTGGGTTTAGTCCAGACATCCAGGCCCAGAACTTGATTTTAACACCTCTGTTACCTGCCACCATCCATCGTCTGGTCCGATTAAGCGGAATTCCGGTCCTAATAAGCGGCTAAAATTAGGCTAGCGTAATAGGATTCGTTTCGGTTCTTCAGAATTTGGCCCGAATAAGCGGCTGGTCCTATTAACCGGTGGTCCTATTAACCGGAATCGACTATATATATATATATATATATATATATATATATATATATATATATATATATATATATATATATATATATATATAGCCCTTGACCAATAAACAATTTGCAGACAGTCACGACACAGGGAACAGCGAGAAAACAAAAGAGGAGAGAAGAGGCTGTCAAAGGAAAACTGTCTCCTGACACGTTCGTCATTGTGTACGGTTTCGTGCCATATTCGATGACTTTTCGAACCAGGTGCGCTCGCTGTCCTTTTGCTCCCAAACCGGAAGTCTGGAAAGGTTCACCGTGGCCAACTGTAGTGCCAACGCCTTGACACACCGGACACAGGCTGTGCGTTAGCCACCTCGGCGTCGGTTCTTGTGCATGCAAACAAAACGCGGTGGGGCGACTGTTGAGCCGGCATAAGGAGGAGGTGCCCGAGCCACCAGCGCACACTCAAGAAAATCATGTAGCCCAGTTGTCGACGGAGACTGTCGGAATTGATGCGTTGAGCAAAAAGAAACAGTCTCTGGACATCGCTCACTCGAACGGGCCAGATATCGCAGTTATACGGGAGCATTGTTCATACCGTATTATTGTCGACTTTTGTGAAAGGCTGGGATCATGCCGGCGCCAGAGATGTCAGAGGTTGACAAAGGCTACTCTGGCTTTGATGATGGGTAAATTATTCATACCTGTCAGTCCACTTATGTTGATGCAACTACCAAGATAAATGAGCGTGTCGACTAATTTCAAAGCACCGGAACCATAAAGAACCTTAAACATATTATATTTTTAGGATGATCATTCTATGGATTCTGACAACGGTTCTCCACATTTACCTTTTGATTGCATAATTTAAGCCACAAGGCAGTGGGCTGAGGTGAGGTTATTCTGTGGGGTTCAAATGGGGCCTTTGATACAACAGCTTGGTTCACAAAACAAAGCGGAATAGGCGAACCTTGGTAACAATCCTCACGAGTATATGGCGCCTCTTGAGTACGGTTACTCGTAAACACAAAAGTCCGGCTTAGTTTTTATGGGCAAGATGATCATGTTGGACCATTTTCGCCTCATCCAGGTTAGCCACAAGTAAGTCTCAACAGGTTTTTCTCCCGCTCAACATGGTACTGTTACTAGGAGGCACATGACAGCAGCGAATGTGCGGTAGTAGCGATCTTCAGCTGTGACTGAAGATATATGGTGCTCTCGATACATAACACTAGAGCTGAACTAGTTACCTACAGTCGGCCAACTCTAACCGCCGGGTTTTAGGGGAAAATGTGCATTAATCTGTCCCTAAATGTTCTGGAAGCACAAGCCCAAAAGCAGACATGCTGACATATTTCCAGCTGTTTGTTTGATGTGAATGATCCTAAAGTTACTTTAGAAGAGGCCATCTGGTATAGCTGAGTAGATAAAGGAGGTAGTTGCGCTACCGCAACGATCCAAGGATTGATCTCGTACTTATTTGTATGAATGTGACTTCTGGTGTCTACTCGGACATGTGGTCTGCTCGCCTCATTTTATCCTACAAAAGAAACAACGTGCATGCAAGGGATATATTAAAAATGGTTACATACCTTCTCTGTTATTTGCTAGCAAGGGATCAAGTGGGGTACTCACATCCTAACGCGTTATTCTTACCTTTTTGAAAAAACTGACGATACGGTTGGTACATCCTTTCTTGTTTAATGTGCAGGCAGTACTTGCTCTGGAAAGCCTACGTCAACTTGGATTCAAAGTTCACCTGGAAACATTTTATCAAACCAGCACCATTGGTCGAATTCTGGACTCGCTCGTTCCTCCTGGTTTTGCTGTACTGTCTACCGGTAATCTCCTGGAAAGTCAGTTGATGACAGAAAGCTTGTTATCGAAACACATACCTTTGAACACTGAGGTAAGTTTGAAACCAATGTGATGGAAGTTCAACGCAATAAAAATACTACCATACAGTTTATTTTGTCATGAATCTAACATTTTGGTTTGACGAACTACTAGAACATCTCGTTAACCATAGCCAGTTATTCAACTAAGGCAATAGCATACTTCAAAGAATGCGAAGTACTTTGGCAGCGATATGTATTTTTACACGGTTAATAACATAGTTATGAGACCAGAGAAAGAATTCTGTGGAATTGTTATTACAAGAAGTTAGTGCTAGATAAAATTACGTTCAGAAAGTTCCCCTACGAAGTGTCTATTGTATCAAGGAGGCCGCAGTACAAAGCAGGATTGTATCAGTCCTCAATCCAGAGGTAATAGACTCAGCACACAGCATAATCAGATTTAACCATCCGGATTTCACACAACCAATGACAAGAGAGTAGCTGTGTTGCAGCCAACTAGTGAAACATGGGTAGGGACATGATAAGGAATCGGCCACAACAACCACTGCTCCTTTTGAAGCGTTGCATCACGCGGGCTGGTGTCGATCGACAGGCTTCGAAGGTCTGGTGGACCGGTAAAGCTGAATTCGGGGTAGCGAAGATTGTTGAGATTGATTAGCTTGTCTACTGGCGGTGTGCAACTGACATGCATTTACAATTAAGCCGTTCTCCAATCGATAGGTTCCAGGGTTTAGTCTCTTTGTGATTTGCAACGATAAAAATAGAGCTGGGAAGTAATTAGGTCTGGCCCGCTTTTGGGCTCGAAAGTATGCACCAGGCTGCATAGCAGTTCACGTTCTGGCGTAGGAATTTTGGTAAAGTGCTATGCGATTTGAAACTTCCGTACATCCCAGATGACAGGTTATGTGCAGCAGTTAGTTTGGTGCGTAAGAGCCTTCCTAACATCAGCTCCGTCGGCTTTCTTGCGGTAGCCCTGTGACCGAAGTTCTGTAATTAATTACAGTGCTTAAGACAGCATCTTACCAATCCAACCGTCCTAATTGGTTGGTCTGGATGGCTTCCTTGCGAGATCGGTTAAGCCGCTCGACAATACCACTAGCCACAGGATTGTAAGGTGCAGTTCTGGAATGTTTTATGTCATGGCACTGGAGGCGAAGTGCAAAGTAGTGGCTGCAAAATTGTGGTCCATTGTCCGTGACAATTTCTTCCGGTGGTCCGAAACGACTGAACAAGTGTTCTAGTCATCATAACGCAGCCGATGGTCGCACAAGTAGACTTCAGGCCACTTACTGTAAAACCTGTAGCTACCAGTAGTGTTCTCTTATTCGTAAGTGCGGTGGCAAAATGGCCTATAATATCAATGGTGATCTTGACCCACAGCTTCATCGGGTAAGTAATAAGCTGTATTGGGGCTTCGGTTGGCAGAGAATTTTGTCCGCCAGACACAAGACCTTACAGTTAATCACAAATGCCTCAATGCTAGATGCCATCCGTGGCCACCACTGGTAGTGATTCGCTCCGTTTTTGGTGCGCACAGTACCCGGGTGTGCCTCATGTGCAAAAGCAAAAGCTTTTATTGACTGACGCGGAGCTATAAAAATCGAGCCACGCATCAGACAACTGTCCATCACTGATGGTTCATTACGAATTGGTGCATATGAAAAAGAACTCAACGGGGACTTTGTAGTTTTTAGCCACCACTGTCCCACATGCTCGCTGAGTGAGTGTAGTAACGGGTTGTTAGCATTTTCCATTCGTAATTCCTCGTTCATCAGCGCAGTTAGGTCGGAGACAAGGTCGGAAAGTAATACTGCCTCTCTGAGTCCATCCTTGTCATTTTCCATATGCCACTAGATGCACCCACACAGAGTAGTCGATGGGATCACATCACTTGTTAGCATCTCTTGCAGGGCCGCTTAGACACGTTGACATTTTTCTAGCAGAATAGGCGAAGTTTGACAAATAGCAATGGGTTTTACATCCTGCTTCAGCTGAGTGCGGTGCACACCACCTGGAATACATCTGATGGACTGCTGAAAATGCTATGCGAAACGTTCATGCCAGTATGTCACGTTGACAGAAGAGACATTCAGTCGAAAGATGGTGCTACTTGCAAAGCCACCACGGCGTTTCTTCCAAGTAAGGATCATCTGTCGTCTAAAGAAATGTACACTGTAACATCCGCAGATACCAAATGCAGCCGTAAAGGCAAAATAGTTGATCCAAATATGCTTGAGGTGTTTACACTGTAACTCAAACATGAATGCGAAGTGGGCTGTGAAGTATACAGGGATAAGTAGCGTTCGTAAAATTGGTAAGGTACAATGGTAATTAGAGAATCTAGGCCACAACAGTGTCTTAAACTCGGGAGTCGATAGGTTCCGAGCAAAAACAACTTTGAAGCTAGTGCTTTTACGCTGAGCACAAAACATGTTTCGGGACGTTGCTTGCATTTGTAGACTACCTTGATACACGTTAAGAATACGGTATGAAAAATATTGTTGCACAATGAACAGTGATTTATCACGTGTAAAAAGCATGCGCTAAACAAGTCCCGTAGTATGGTTTTCGCGGAAATGAAAAATAAAAAGATCAGCGAATAAGTAAAGCGCCATTTTAAGCGTCCACTGATTTAAATGCAGTGCCGCATAACGATTGTTTGAAATAGGAATGAGATGTGCACGCACAAAATGGATCAGAGAGCAGTTAAATCTCTGTAAATCCGTAAGGAACAAAATGGAAACGACAACTCTCATTAGTGTGTTGATTCATTTGACCGATGTGATCCGTCATTCCAGTTTCAAAAGAGCCATGCTCCTCACAAGGACTGTTTTGTATGTATTCTCCCCGCCAGGTTGCAGAGAGGGCTGTTAAGCACATGGTTTGTTTTGCGTTATTTCCTCCTCCGTGTGTAACGGAGTTTATCAATTAATCCCCCCTAAAGCTTGTCATCAAGGCGTTTTTCGAAGAGCGTTAACCTAGCGGCAAGGATGATGTGAGTCGGAAGGGCTTCCCAGGCACGGGACACAAGGAGGGAGAAAAGGTTTCGTCGACAGTCAACTTGACTTTAGTACTCAGCTAGTTTGAACTGATGGCCTCCTCAGGTTGGAAATTAGGCTCAGCTGCAACATATTGCGACATGGATGAATTGGGCTCGTCAGTATTAACTAAACTATGATGAGGTTCCCTCGCTGACGTTAATATTCAGCACTGTACAATCTTAAGGACTGCAGTCTGCACTGGTAGGAAAAAACGAAACAATTCTATAACGAGTTTCGTTGCTCTACATTATGGAGCTTCAACTGTGTTGGTGTCGCACCTGCGTCAGGGACGCCAGGCCCGGATTGCATATTCCACGCGGGGCCTCACGTAGGCTCTCATCATTTGCGGAAAGATTGATGGCTCGAAATTTCCGAAATCCCTCGCTAAGTGTCCGAGATGTTGATCGTCTTTGTTTGATGCCTTTCCAGCCTGTCTCGAGCAGTCAAGACCACCCCGCACGATCACGCCGAGGTAGCTTTCCTGGGAAGCATGTTGCAACTGCTGGTCCTCAAGTCGTTATTCATAGGTAAGCTGATGGCGTATGCACGCGGCTTTGCACTTCGACACGTTGAACTGGAGCAGGTTATCGCATGATCACGTATGACCCCTGTGGAGACCGTCCTGCGATGCTATGTGTTTATACGCCGTCCTGATGTCATGACGAATTTTGACATCCTCTGCAAATAGTAAGAAATTTGACTGTAGTACACTGGCAAGATCGTTAACGGATGCTAGAAATAAACGTGGCCCAGTATCGATCCTTAGAGCACGTCACACTAGACGCCATTTGGCTCGGAAATGGAGTTGCAAACTCTCACAGTCATCTGATGTTGAGTGAGGAAGTTTTCCATCCAACCGAGCACAGGGTCACCGATTCAATAGCTTCGAAGATTGGAAATATTTGAGTGTTGCTTCCCTCAACACTGGCACGACACGACTGCGGTTTCATCCTGATTTGGACTCAGCAGGTAGAGAAAGCCTGAGCTAGGGCAGAACTCAGGGCCTAGTAGTTCACGGCTGACGCCCTGAATACTACACTACTGAGATCTGCGAGCAACGCTTGGCACAGCGGAAAGCAATTCGTAGTTGAATTTGGGGAACCTGCTGTGTGGTTGCGTTGCGACACGTAAACTCCATTGTGACCTAGGTTCACATTGAGGTAAACCTCGGTCACTCCGATCACGAAAACCGTAGGCGAAATGGAAACAGTTGGGTGGTGCGCATCCCAACACTGGCACACAACGACCGCGGTTTCAATTCAAGTGCCCTTATTCATAAAAATATTGTAGAATATGTACTGAATTGCTACTGTAGAGTAGTATGGGAAGTAATATGGGTAAGGCAGGTCTTAAGAACAAGAGAAACGACCAACGCTTACTCTTGCGCCGCTTTCTTGGACTGGGGTAAATTGATGAATGCAGTTGTAATGTATCCGAAACTATATTCCGCAACAACAGTGTGGAAAGAGTGATGCACAAAATCTGAGAATGAGCACCGTTTGTTTCGTGTTTGGTTGACGGACATCACTGATTATATAGCGTAATGTAAGTGGATAAGCGAATCATCCAGACTTCTTTTGAATACCGTTAGTGTGGGGGAAGAAACAACAAATGTGGGAAGAAGGTTCCAGTGTTGGCACACACGAACGGAAAAGAAATTCCGACGGCATTCCAGCCGGCTGTATTGTGTGGTCAGCTTTAGATAGTGTCCTCTGAGTGGGGTATTGCGATTACGCACTAGTAGGTGCGGACAAGAATGGTTTGGATTCCTCAGGATCATATAAATCATTATCAAGTCGCCACGCAGGCGTCGATATTGTCCACTGTAGACCCCGAGTGTTTTCAGCCTCAATCGGTAAGGGAGATGAAATAGGCCCTTTACGTTCTTGGTCGTCCTTCGTTGTGGCAGTTCAAGAGCGGTGACATCTTGCTTTTGCCATGGCTGCCAGGCGTGGATGGCGTACTCAGAATGAGGTCGAATGCAAGACTTGAGCATCTGAGAAAAATTGGAAGGATCAAAGCGCCCGAATGCCCTCTTCAAAAGGCCAAGGTGTTGGTTAGGTTTTTTGGAGGCATTCTCGGCCTGACGGGAACAGCCCAGATCTTTCTGCACTATCACTCCTAGATCGCATTCCGTTGAAGTGCGCTGCAATATATGATCCCCCAGTCTGTATTCGCAAGTGGCTTTATGGCGTATGCTCAACACCTTGCATTTTGTAGCGTTGAACTGGAGCAGGTTCTGAGGTGGTGTGGAGCATCCTCGAGTCATTTTTAAAAAATGATTAACGTGGGGGCAAAAATAACAAAAGTCGGAAGAGCGTTCCACCGATGACAAACTCGAAGAGAAAAATAATTTCGACGAAATTCCAGCCGACTGTATTGGGTGTCATGTTTCAACATATGACCCCTCGATTCTGGGTTACGGCTAAGCTTCAGGATGTGGCAGCAAGCGTGACCGGGGTTTGTCAGGATCTGGAACGTCTGGATAAGGTCACCTCGTAGACGGCGAATTCTTCCGCTGCACATTTCCAGCGGTTTCAGTCGCCTAGGTATTGCAGGTAGGACAACTCCTTCACATATTAGTCGCTCTTCGCTGTGCGGTATCCAGCGCAGCCAGATCGTCTTATAGCCAGGGTTGCCAAGCCTGGATCGCGTACTATTCATGGGAGCTCACATATGCATTGTATCTCGTGAAAATTATATAACAATCCTCTCGATTTGGACCCGCTGCATCCAAGTTCAATGTACAGAAGTTCATGGGCGAATTTGCGTGCTCGTCACGTCAAGTTACGTTCGATTGGACAAACTTCCTGCAGCATAGTCATGCACACATATATCTATATATGTATACGTATATATATATATATGTATGTATATATATGTAACACAATCTGTGGTACGGAGATTGTGTCATCGGAATCATGGCTGAATAGGAAAACAATATGAATAATAAGAAAAGAGCAACCACAAGTACTTTTTGTCTATTTTACCACTCACAGTTTTTGAAATATTTCCAGTTTATTCTTTTTAGGGAGAGGAAGAAGGAACACCGCAATAAACCGATGCACACGTCCGCCATTGACATCGATCTTCAGCCATGACTTGCAAGTTCCTCAACCAGCAACTATCCGCATCTCTCAGACCCCAACCAGGTAGTCGACAACAACTGGCCGAGGCCAACTGTTTCGTCAGCTTTTGCATGCGGCTTCTCCATGTTGTAGGCTGTCCACCAGACCATCTCTTACAGCCCTGTCCAGCAACCGAAAACAACGCACGACGCGGGTAACGATAGACAGACATGCGCAATACGTGTCCCAATCACCGCAGTTGATGCAGTGAGACGAGCTCCTCGATCGAGTGGCTTCCACGTCCCAAGACACGCTGTCTAACTTCCACATTGCTTACGTGGTGCTGCCACCACACACGGGCAATGGACCGCAGACAGCGGTGCTCGAAGACGGATAGCCTGCGCAAGTCATCTTTACGAATGGGCCAGGTCTCGCATCCATACAACAGTACAGCTCGAACAGTTGCACAATAGACACGCTCTTTGATGGAGAGACGAATGTTGTGGCGACGCCACAAATGCCTCAGCCTAGAAAAAGCGAGACGTGCTCTCGAGATGCGCATCGAAATCTCGTCTCCAACAACCACACCAGCAGTGATGCAACTTCCCAAGTAGACCAAGCTCTCCACAAAATCTAGTGTCTCACCAGCAAGAGTGAGTGCAGGCAGAGGCACCTGCCAGTCTTGGAAGAGAGCCTTGCATTTGGATGGCGAAAAGTACATGCCATACTTGATGCTTCAATAGCCAAGTGGTTTAGTGCAAGTTGGACGACGGGTGGATCGTCACCCAGCAAGACGATATCATCAGCATAATCCAAATCAACAACTCGACTACCTGGGAGGAGCTCAACGCCAGGTTTCAACGAATCGGCTAGAACGTTCTTCAGGACATCCTCAATGGCAAAGTTGAATAGGGACGGAGAGATAGGGCATCCTTGTCGAATTCCACGGGAGGCCACAAAGATAGGCGAAAGCTTGCCGTAAGCCCTAACACTAATCAGGTCAGATATAGAGAGTGCGCAGTATAGAGATGAATTTCTCGGGGACACCATTCCTCAGTAGGCAGTGCCACAGTACTGTACGATCGACAGAATCGAAGGCTGCACGGATATCCAGGAACACAGCAATCGTTGACCTCTGATACACATGGCGGAGCTCGAGGATCTGGCGGAGTGTGAAGCTTTGATCGATGCAGCCGCGACCAGAGCGTGATCCAGCTTGTTATTCTCGTTGCAACGATTTGCGCGTTGGGGATAGCCTGCGAAGTATGTTGGACACCAGCAGCTTGCAAACGACGGGGACTAAACTTATTCCTCTGTAGTTGGAGCAGATTGTGCGCAGGCCCTTTTTGAAGATGGGGACGACTATCGATTCACCCAAGATGACGGAACTTTCTCTTTCGACCAAATTTTCGAGAACAAAGCGGTGAGTTCTCGGACCAGCGATGCGCCACCATCTTTAAATAGAGCTAAAGGAAAACCACCAAGGCCATGGGTTTATAACGCTTCATGTGCCGGAGCTCCTGGTCGATTTCCTGGGAAGAGGGAGGATCTGTGGAAGTAGATCACTCGTCCCCAGCACGAGAGCCAGAGGTAGCAGATGGAGCTGGGGACCAACAAAACTGCGAACCAAAATGTTCGGCCCATCGCCGCAACCATCGTTGAAGATTGGTGAAAAAGGTGCCATCCTCTTCGCATATTGCTTCACTTATACCAGATCGAACACCTTCGGTGACTCGAATGAGATTGAGGAGTTTTCTGGTATTACCAGAGAGACTAGCAAGCTCCACCTCCCTAGCGCGTTCACACCACCAAGATTCGCGGTCCATTTGCAGACTACTGCGCAACTCTCGACCCAGGGATTGGTGTTCTTTACTGTGTCTGGAATCCGATGGGAGCAAGCGGTGTTTGTCTATCAGCGACAAGGATTCGGTGGAAATCCAATGCTTCGGTGGGTGACGGGCAACTCCACAAGTGTCGATACTGACGGAAACTAAAGCATCTTTGATATGCGCCCACTGCGAATCGAGATCACCGTCAATAGTTGAGCCAAGCAAGATTGACATTGGGGCTTGTTACCTGGTTACAATCGCAGGCTTTTGTAGATTCGCAACGTCCGGT
>OX104065.1:67423231-67605484 GCA_944474145.2 Dicrocoelium dendriticum | reverse complement strand
CAGGTTCGAATGAGCGTACAGTGACAACGCTGCGAGAAGATGGAGAGAGGATAGAGGGAAATAATCCAACTGAACCAGTAGCACGCACGTCACGCGTGTGTGAGGATGACTTTGACTGGGGCTCACTTTGTTCCTGATCCACATCAACGAAGTACCTCAGGTTCTTCGGTCTCCCTGCGCCTTGTTTGCAGACGGACTAAAGATTTGGAGGATTATCGCTCCTCCCGACGACTGTCGCGTTCTGCAGCAGGACATCGTTCGCATATCCCGGTGGTCTGCAAAAGTTGATCTGCCGATCAACACGGTCAAGTCTGCATTTATGAGTCTGAAGACGGGTGGCAATGGGCGTATTTGCACCACAGTCGGCCAATGGCTTCATCCGACAAGCTCCGTAAAGGATCCAGGTGTACTCACACGCTGTAATCTGCAGGCTGTCGACAGCGCGAACAGACTGTACGGAAACGGATTACGCCTGCTTTGGGCACTTAGACGCAGCCTCTTCACTTGGTCTGAAGTGTTTGCCACCCGAATGTATTCTTCCATGACAAGACCGGTGCTGAAGTATGGCTCATTTTCCTTTTATCCGATCACAATAGATTTGGTGCAGAGGCTGGAGCGGGTTTAGCATGTGGCTCATCCCCTGTGTACGGGGTATGTCGTACGGAGACCGATGTAGCGTCGGCTTCGAGTTGATCTCTTAGTGATGCACCAGATATTGCACCTTGGCCACTTCCCTGTGTTGGGGCCGCTGTTGCACGTTCACGCACCAAACAGCAGATGGGGACAGTGGTACAAACTGGTGGTATCGGATTTGAAACGTATCGCTCACCCTCTATGCTTCGAGCGTCGAGTGGTGAAATATTGGAACAAGTTGTTGGAGACAACAGTCGAGCCTACATCTCTGTCAGAATTTAAGAGATTACTCGACGCTCACTTTGCGGATTTCAGGCATAGGGTGCGGATCTCCTCCGGATAATATGCACAACTGTAATATGCTGCTACCGCACAGCATCAGCGATGTGATTACTTACAGGTGCCCGATCTAACTGAGGCAGGTCAACACAGATTTACAGCTTCTCGAGCTGTAATTTCAGTATTCGGTATTAAATATTCAGTTTGCTTTGGTACTAATTACCACCCCAACAATTAATTATTGTGGGGTTAGTCCTAAAACCTTCACGGGTATCCCGAGATTTTCGAACAGGGTTTCATGTCGCGTGTTTAATACATGCAGCACAAGTGCCATATTTCTTAGCAGAGCTGTGTATTCAAGCTGGTTGCTTGCTGGAAGCCTGATGCGGAGCCCAAATTTTGCAATCCTTGTGCGATTACGAGGCGAATAAATGGAGCCTGTGGGAGACGTATCCTTACTGTGAGTTGAGTACGGAGTACCTATCTGCGATAGTATTGCCCGTATGCACAGCTATCGAAAATAACCTCCTATGCTGGTGCTATTGTTGTGCTCGTTACCGTCCTCTGTTGCGGTTATACGAGCCTACGTTTCACAGAGGTAAGTAAATTAGAACAATGCATCATCTCGTTAACTTTTGACTACTACCTAATTCAAGGCGAGCGACTGTCAGTGCATTCACAGTGATTCACTTATTGACCGCTGGGGTCTATTCGGCTTCCATCCTGTTGCTACCCTCAGTGTACAGTTGCGTGCATGCTTTGTACCAATCATCAACGGGGGGCACCAATATCTGGCAGGCGATCTTGTAATCAGAGCCCGGTAGAAATGGGCATGTGCGGACCAGTTTCGGACCATATTGCCCCTGACAATCCGGACATACTGTGTCTTTTCACCTATCCTATCTGGGGAAAGTGTGCCTATTTTCTCACCTACTATCTTTATCTATTTTATCCTTAATGACGCGTATGAGGGAACATGACACCGTGACTTACACTATAGACACTGCGATGACAGCGTCGCCACTAACCTGCTTTCCGCCCATGCACATACCCATATCCATGTCAGGTCATTCGAAGGGATCGTAAACCGGCTCTTAAAGACAGTTCAATCCACTCTGAAGGGAAGTTGACCTCGAGATAAGGTAACTATGCCTGGTCTTGGAACCACGGGAGGTCTACAAACATTTGGAGTCAGGCAGCTCAATGAAGGGTATAAAGGGTACTTGCCTTTTCTAGCTTTTTGGGAGCTAAGACGGTTCTTTATCGGTATCTTCTTTAATTTTGAAGGGGAATGATGTTTTTTAGTAGTTTAGAAGACTTAATTCCTGTTCAATCCATCGAATTTCTTTTATCCATAAACATGCGACTTTTCTAGCTCACAGGGTGGAAGTATTGGGGAGACTGGTCGTAATTCTCCTCAGGTGCTTGAGTAGTTGGAACTGAAAGTAATTTGTGTTCAGACTAGGCGTATTAAGTTGTAATATTTTCTTTCAGGCCCCGTACGATGCGGGTCTCGTAATCAATTGCTACGGTGTCATCTTAGTTTCCATACGCAAATTCCCTCTAAAGTGGCATTCGGAAATGGTGCAGAGTGACCAGGATCATCGATGAGTAGATACCCTGAATTTGTTAATCGCAACCAGGTTGGTTCGAGCGGCGTTGCTTGGGGGCCGGTTTCCTGGTGGATGTGGCGCAGCTTTCTCCTTATCTCCGCATGTTTCCGAGCCTTTCATGTTTCACCGGTTTTTGCTGCACGCGATGACTAGTACCTGTACAGCTGTACTGGATCCGAAATTTGACAAGGTAGGCACCCGTTCCACGCTGTCGCATCGGATACTGGTCTTCTGGTACTACTAGGCAGGATGCACAATAATCGCGATAGTGTTAACTCGAAAAAGGGTTTTAAGCCGGACTTTACCACTACATAGGTGAGTCTTGCGCACATGTAGTATGCAGATTACGCCTAAATTTTACTGGACTACGCGGCTACCTTTAAGTACTGGCAGTAGTCCTTGTCTTTGCTAACGCATGTTTCATGTATATTTTTTGATCGTTAATAGCACTTGGGGTATGTAATTAACTGAACTCAATCACATTTGGGCTATGAACCTGTTGATTGTGTGTGGATAGGCTCAGAACTAAGCTGGAGTGCAGTTCACACGACTTTAGTCCTCGTTTTCTCAAGTTTAACTTTAATATTGCTGTGGGCAGAGATAGTGGTTCCCATTTCAAATGTGTGTCCTGTGCAGCCACGGATGCCCTACAACAAAAACAATAATGGGAATGATGCTACAAGATTTCAACAACCAACTGTGTGTCGTAAACGTATGATTTCGCGAAACGAATTTTACCTCATAATCATGGACCTACTGATTTGTTTTTTCACTTCATATTAAAGTCTACTCTGCTGCTGTTTGGAGTGAAATCTCTTGCTTTACTATTCCACAGGAGGTATGCGCAGATCTTGGTTATCGTTTGGTCAAGCGCACCAGAATGAAAGCTTTTGCCACTTCGGAAAAGGTCATGATTGATCCAGTCTATCACGAACACAATAGTTACTATATGGTCAGGCACCTAAACGATTAGTCACTGAATCAAAGGAAGTTGGCCATCTGTGGTACTCAAAAAACCGAAGTTTCATTGGCTTCCAAAAGTGTGAAATGTGCTTATTTAACTTGTTTATGCATTTACTCTTTTATGCAATCAACAGAAGGACTGAGTACATCTCCCCATCGTCATAAACGTTGAGACCTTATTGTTGTATTGAAACAATGAAATATAAGTAGTTTTGCATTTGCGATTCTCTAATGGTGAAAGTTCACGTGAAATTTGACCCCTCACAAAGGGCTCTGAAACCGAAATGTGAAAAAACCGAAGCTTCGGTAATGATCAAGTTTATAAACTGGTTTTTAACAGTTACTCTTGGTATGCGCTACCAGTTAATTAGCGGTAGACAGCACGTTAACCCGGTTCTCAACCAGTAAGCCATACTGAAGCAGATAACCGGGGCATGTAGACAGTTTTACAAACTGCTTCACCGTTAATGCTTCTATTGCCGTAGTGGCCTACTTGCAGTGAACCAATGAATGCCGTTGTAGGACATTCAACTGAAACTACTGAAAGGAAAGCAACAGAAACAAGTTGTTGCTGGGCGACATAGACAACCTGCTGTCCATCTACGGGCTGTACCGAGATTTTTCGGTGTTACATATGATGACCTACTGTAATGACTATACAATAAAAGGTATGACGTCGGTGTCTCCAAAATAGTACGCTTCACTCTCGTTTTCAATACTGGGTACATGGCAAATGGGTGCACTTATGGACGACTGCTGCTATTAGTCCCAACTACAAGGCGGTTAGTGGCCACATCACTTGCGTGACTTCTGGATGCAAACATAGGAGACAGTTTAGAAGGTTTTGTGGAGAAGCAACGTTATAAATGCCGCTGCAAGATATGGTTCGATTCTGTTAAACATTATACCAAGTAGTAGAACCCTAAAGCGTCCTGTGACCTACATATAGGTATTATAGCATGTATCGCCTCGCTGGAACGACGCACTAGAGATACGAGGCAATAGAACGGTAGTATCTGAAAAAGTTGGTAAAAATCCTTGGACACCGCATTGAACGTCCATCGGTGAATCTGTGTTGTATACCGTTGATTAAGCTGTGCAAAAACGCTTGGGTTGTTTGATGGTTGTAGGTCATGCAATTTCCGATACAGCCGCCTTCATAACTGGAAACGATTATAAGTATGGTAGCTGAAGATTGAATTTATCGTTGGCACTAAAAAGGCTTCAACAAAACGTGAAGGCAGCACTACTGACGGGCTCAAGACGTCCGATTCGCATGACGACAGAGGAGTATTAATCAGCAGTCTTGATGGAGTCACAATTATGAGGTCCACCTTGCATAGAGAACTTGCGGATAAGTTTAGGGGAGCCTCATAGAGTGAGGTGTAAAGAATACGTGTTTAAACCGTATGCATTCATTTCAAGAAAGTGAGGACTAGATTTCAACTAATTAGGAAGGTTTGTTGTTAATAGAAAAAGTACCTTGAACTAATAGAAGCCAGTTCAGTGATAACGCAAACGGGCGGCTGATGTGGGGATTCCTACGAAGTACGAAATTGAAGAATGTTTCGCTGGTGCAGTTAACCTTGAGGACAAGATAAGACACTGGCTGGTATTCCTTAGTTAGTATAGTACTAATAAACATATTCGGTGTTGCAGTATGATCACAGTAACGGAGTATCAATTTGCAGTTAACAATAATCGAAGGGGAGCAGACACCAAAGAACTGGAGGGTAAATTATCCGATGATCAACAGCGCACATTGAAATGTAAAGGATGGGAAGCGGGTACTATCCAAGTGGCTTAAAAGTTTGGGGGAGAAAACAAAACAATCAAACATGCTGAACCATCAATCTTAACATCTACCGATTTAGATGCGGTGTTGCAACAAGATAGCTTGAATGTGCATTGGATTTGGGCACATCAAACAATATGGTGAGCCATTATAGTCTACGTATTCTTTGAGAAAATTGCACATGAAAACGCTAGCTCATACCTCGCTTTCTTGGGTCCATATGATACACGAATCTAGCACCTAAACATCATAAATATACCACACAGCAGCATACTTTAGATAACGAATAGCTGGAAGTGGAACTGAGCTCCTCGATTAGCTGTGTTGCATTGACGTCCGGTCACAAAGTGGTATATACTATACTGCAAATGTACGATTGTATCATCTGGATGTTTTGTGCTTGCTGTTATCTTGGGGGAAGGAAATATGTAAGTAGCGAAGGCGTTTTAAAGCTGATACGCACAAAAAGGAGGGAAATTCCGGCAGCGTTTCAACAGGTTATATTATGTAGCCAGTTTTAACTGGTGATCTCCCACAATAGTATAGTGGTTTAGTTTCAGAGGACCAGGAGGGGCATTTTTGGAATTCCGCAGGATCTGACATCTTATTCTCATATCTTCACATTTACATTGTTAGTGTCCACTGTAGACCTCAATGGTTTTCCGCCTTGGTTGATAATGAAAATGAAACAGCTCTTTTACCTTCCTCGTCGTCTTTCGTTGTGCGGCAATGTCCCTCTTGTGTCAGGGCGGCCAGGTGTAAATGACATCTTTCGAACGGGTTCTAATGTGGGTTTTGAACATCTGAGGGAAGGCGGAAATATCAAGTCGCCTGAATACCTTTTACGATATGATAAAGTGTCGGTTGGATTTATTGGATGCTTTCGCGGCTTGAAATGAACGGCCAAGCTCGTCTTGTATCATCATTCATAGATCACCTTGAGAATCACCAGTGGTATGAGACACGAAGGGCAAGTACCACCCTTCCAGTTCAATTTCTCTACGGCGCTCTGAAAAACTGCAAGCCCAGCTGCTTCCGGGGACCTACTTTGCTATTTGGAGTGTGCAGACGACATCGCTGTAAGTTGCGATTCCTCACAGGACGTCCAATATTTGCTGTGAAAGTTGGAAGTATCTGTCGCAGAGTTTGGAATGACCTTCACTTCATTGAGAAATTGCTACAAGGCAAGGTTAGGAGCGGCTCTAACCTTACCCTTTCAGTTATTCTCTGGAAGTGGTAGACAAGTTACTTTGGAAGCTGCATCAGCGCTAATTGTTTAACAAATATGGTCTCGGCGCGTCTCTAAGATCAAAATTGTCGTTGCTAATCACTGACATCTCTGGCGTCGACGCGATCTGAATCTTTCTGATGGTTTGACTCTACAAGGTTGCGGTAAGCGCGGTGCTTCTCCAAAGTTGTGAGGCTTGGCCTGTTTGAGCCAAGGACGTTCAGAGGATATCTGTATTTGATTACCGCTGTCTTCGGGTCATTGCTGGTGTACGTTGGCAACGTCGTATTAGTAATAATGAAGATGTTCCCCGAAGGACTTTCAGATCAGACACTTTACGGCTGCTGAGCAGCATATTTTCACTGCTCAGGCTTCGGTGGCTTGCACAGGTGCTGCGCATGCCTACAGACAGTTTACTTCGCTGTGCACTCTTCGCTCGTATAATTCGGCTGGAAGCGAAAACAAGGTGGATAGCGAATGACTGGGGTCAAAATTATGAAGGCGCGGACGTCATAATTGGCCACGGTCGGGAGCTCACGACTCCTGGCACAAAGATCGCGAGCTCACTTGGTTAGAAATCCTCTCTGATATAAGAAGAATCCATGCACTTTGGCGAACGTGTTGTGGGATCCTCCCATCATAACTACAGTTACTCACCTTTTTTCTCTCTTTCACCTCTCAATATCGTTGTATTGTATTCACCCATATTTTTTGGTTCCCTGCCAATCAGTAGCCCTGGGTGCGAGTGATATTGTTACTTGGAAGTATCCACGGAGTGGTCACGCTCAAATGTTCGAATTTGTCATCGTATGCCAACGTGACCTGAGTGAAGTGCCTATAACACGTGGACTGCGTGGAGCCAAGTGTTGAACGGAGAACAACTCGGTGCAGACCAAATTGTACATATATTTTCGTAAATCTGTGTACTGATCACCTCTCGTGAAACGACGCAAATAGTATGTTCTTTCCCTAGTTTCCGCTGAGAAGAAGAAAAGTTGGAGAAGGCGATGCTTCCTCACCTTGACGATGTCGATTCCATTGCCTCACTGACCGAACTGTTTCAGCAAATTCGTAAACTGGTGATGGTTACCGCTGAAGAAAGGCTCGGGCGCACTAACTGTAAGCGGTCCGATTGGTTTGCTGAAAGTACTGCGACCGTTGGCGCACTGGTGTTGGAGAAAAATGCAACGTTCGCTGCATATGAACAATGAACAATGATTTATCACGGGATAAAAGCAAGTGCTTGACACGTCCCGTAGGATGGTTGAGGTGAATATGATGAACGCAAAACAAGTCTGGATCATCTATCGAACGTCTGCCGAGATGAATAGTTTGATAATTAAAATCAGTGTAAAATTAAAATAAATTATCGCGCGTAAACCTTCAGAAAGACACTGGGGTGCAGTGATCATTGAGGTAAAAAGTGAGCAAAGTAAAATATGGTCGCTCACTTGGATCCATTTGATACATAAATACTGTTGAAATGCATCCTTAGTGTAATCCACAATAGAGGAGTTTAGGTGACAAAATACTGGGAGCTAAGAGCAACATCTAATCGTCTTTTGAAAAAGGTCCAAGGTAGGAGAGGATACAACTGAGTCTGGGAGTGCGTTCCATGGTTGACAAACCCGAAGGGAAAAGTAATTCCGTCAACACTCTAGACGGCTATATTGTTCCTTCAATTTTAAGCAGTTACCCCTGAGCTGCGTGTTGTGGCTAATTTTCAACAAATGGCTGCATACGTGTTTGGGATCACTCAATATTTGATACGCTAATATGAGATCACCGCGCAGCCTTCGATAGCGCCCGCTGAAAATTCCCAGCAACTTCAGCCTTCAGTTTTAAGAGTGATAGCGCAGGCCCTTTACATTTTTTGTTGCTCTCCGTTTTGATGCCTCTATCGCTTCTTGGTCACGCTTCAACCAAGGTTGCCAAGCTTGGATAGCGTATTCAACATGCGGGAACACGTAGGAATTGTGCATCATTGGGAAGATTGATGGGTCAAATCTCCCGAATGCTCTTCGCAGCATGTCGACATGCTGGTTGTCTCTTTTCGCAGCTACCTCAGCCTGTTTTGAACAGTTGAGGTCGCTCTGTACGATCACACCCAGGTCACGTTCCTAGGAGCTATTCTGCAGTCCGTTGGTCCCAAGTGAATAGGTGTAGTTATGACTATGGCGTAATTGTACGACGCGACATTTGTCTACATTGACCGGTAGGGCGTTTTGAACTGACCAGTTCGACACTGTGTTAAGATCGCACTGGAGCCGTTCATGGTCTTCCGGTCCTCTGATCCTTCGCCATATCTTGATATCATCAGCGAAAAATAGGAAATCGGAAGTAATTGATCTCGCCAAATCGTTAATGAACACCAAGAATAGACGAGGTCCAAGAACCGAGCCTTGTGGTACTCCACACGCCACATCGATTGCATGTGAAAATATTTCTCAGACTCTCACCACTAGTTGCCGTTCTTGTAGAAAATTGCTAATGCAACTCAGGATTGGGTCGCCAATGCCGTAATTCCGAAGGTTCTGAAGGAGAATGCCATGGTTTAGCGATCAAATGCTTTTGAAATGTCAGGTAGATGACATCGACTCCCACTCCATCATCAACAGCTTCAGTCCAGCTATTACGTGCAATTAATAGGTTAGTATTACACGAATGCTTTTGACGAAAGCCATGTTGCTCTGGGGCTATTAAATTGTGGCTTTCCAGGTATTCCATCAGCGCATCTGCCATGATTGATTCCATCAATTTGGATAGTACTGGAAGTAGTGTTATTGGACGGTAGTTGGCAAGATCAGTGCGGTTACCTCCTTTATAAATAGGAGTGACGACCCCTTGCTTCCATACTGGTGGAATACGGTTTTCCTCTAGACATCGCTGATAGAAAACAGCCAGTGGTTCTGCTAGATCACTAGCTACCGCCTGCAGAGCCTTTGGTCGGATGTTGTCAGCTCCGGGAGAACTGTGGATACGCAAGCATAACAACTACTTCAACACAGCTTCCGTAGTGAAGGTGATGTTTTTTAAACCAAATGGTGGAGTAGTAGAAATGAGGAGAATGTTTGTGCTCGTTACCTCCTGGAAAGTTCGGGAGTAATGAAGCCGTAGGAGATCAGCTGCTTCCATTGCTGATCGCGTGCACCCATCAGCCGTGACTAGTGATGGAATCTCCCGCTTTACCTTTCGAAGACCGTTAACGTGCCTGTACAGGAGTTTGCGATTCGTGCAGACTCGCTTCATTAACTTCTGCTGATGAGTGACCTTATCTTCGCGGATTAGTTTCACACAGAAGTCGCGATCTGTCACGTATGCAGTCCAGGTTTCGGCATTCGGGCAGTCCTGGTGATCTCGCCATGTCAAATCCCTCCGGGACAGACATTCACGTGTTCTGCTCCTCAGAAATGAATTACGCTTGTTTTTGGGTTGGAAGGACTTCTGTTCCGATGCGTGCGTTACCAGTGTGCTAAACGTCCTTGTAAATGTTTCCAAGGCAGCCTCTGAAGGGGCATTCGGTTAAGAAAGTCCAAGATGTATCCTTAACAAGCTTAGACAACACATTGTAGTGCGTGACCGTGTGCACTATATCCTCCTCCTTTTCAGGGTACTCGGCATAGCACATATAATCAAAGAGTAGAGTGACATGATCACTACGACCCAGTAGTGTGCTTGTAACTATCCCGCTAACCATGAGTTCTTCGTTAGTGAGCACAAGATCCAGTATCGATGGTTTGTTAGAAGTTCGAAATCTGGTGGGAGAGGTTCCGTGGTTGTAAAGAGGGTGGCTAGCAATAAGTTATTGCAAACAGGCTTTAAACTGCATACCGTCGGTTGCCGGCGTTTCTATGTCGTGCACGTTAAAGTCTCCCGCGATAAGAATGTGGGTGTATGACTTGTTCAAAGCAAACTGAAAAACGTGGTTCAGTTTGGAGTCCATTTCTGAAGTTGAGTTTGGTGGGCGATAAACCACGGCTAGTAGACATGTGTCCTTGTTTCGTAACCAAAGGCGGCACCAAAGCGAATCGGGAGCTCGGATTTTCGGGTGGTCGATAACTTCACATCGAAGGTTTGTATTATAATAAGGAATCACACCGCCCCCCTTCCGGTTCTATCGGTCCGAAGCAGTGACATACCGGGTAAATTGATCTCAGAATCGGTTATCTCAGAGTTTAACCATGTCACTGTAATCATGACGAGGTCCCGCGGTTGTGAGACATGGAGTTCTCTAAATTCGGCCAACTTGCTTAGAAGGTCCTGGGCGTTTGTATGCATGCAAAGTAGGGCTTTTGTTGTCAGGAGTTCATTGATAGATGTTAAGTTTGTGTTCGCTTTTAAGCCGGCCGTTAGGTGGCCGGCCATTAATCGTTTTTTGGTTTATGTATTTCAGTTGTGTTGCATGACATTATTAAGCGTTCCTGAACAGAAGTTTCATTGGTGCTGTGCTCGGTTTTCCTGTGTGCCGTGGGCGCGGTTGTGTTGGTCTCTCCGCAGGACTGTGCAGATAAGGAATTTGCTGCGTTTGCAAGTTCCGTTGAATTGCTTCCGACTTTTGGTCGTTCGCCTGCTGCTTTTAACCGATGCAGAGAAAGAGTCATTAACGTAAACGTCAACTGCGATTGACTCAAGAGCTCTGTGGCATCACGAATGCATGTTGGACAAAAGCGGCAGAGAAAATGAAGTGCTACCTCGGAAGCTGCCAACTTAAGGAGTTGCTTGACGCCGTAGGTAGCGTATGGGCCTCCTTTGCGGCCTCTTAGAACGCTGGTCCATGATACATCAGGTGCTGCCAACACACAGACGGCAAACAATGCAGGTCTGGAGAATGCACTTTGACTGTCTCTTGAACTACCGCTAGGAGATTGACTGGGATGTGTTAAACGGGCTGCAACAACAGATGATAATGTGTCTTGCCGACATAGACAGTTCTTGAGATGCAGAGAGCACTTGCCCAGCTGCAAAAGTGCAAATGCACGGGAGCCGACGGGATACCGCCAAAAATGTTGAAGCACGGCGGACTCGTGCTGATACACGTGATCCAACATTTAGTGCAACGCTTGTGGTTTGAAGAGGAAGTGTTGGGTTACTTAAAGATACCCTTGTCCTACAACTGTACAAGGGCAAAGAGAGCAAGCTATGTGCCCCGAATTATCGTGGCATCAACTTGTGTGGTTGTGTTGGTAAATTGGTCGCACGAATCCTGCTCCCCGGCTCGACACTTAGGTGGTTGACGCGAAGTTGCGGAAGATAAATGACGATCCCTTTCTGACCGCAGCACAATAGATATGGTGTTAACGGCGCTTCAGTTCCAGGATACAAGCGGAAATCAACACCAACCACAGTATTCGCTGTTTACCGACTTCACCAATTCGTTTAACACGGTGACCCGCAAGGCGCTCTGGTTGGTTTTGGGTAAGCTTGGTTGTCCGAGTAAGTTTGTAAATGTATTTGAATGCACACCGGATTGTGGGCGGGACGCAGTTGAGTGGACAGACCTCGGATGACTTCGTTGTTTTGTCTGGTGTGAAGCTAAGAATCAGATAAACCGACCTTGTCAGCGTGTGCGTGCTAATCGTGCAATCCTGTGCTCTGTGTTTAATTGGACGTATCCCTTCACATTCTTGTGCCACGTCACCGGAAGTACGCTCAATCGATTCGGATCACTGAGCTCTATCCAACGGCGTCTATATTTTTGAAGTAGGTCCAACGACACGCTGGTACACCACAAACTAACTCTTCTGAAGTCTATTCATTAAGGCCAACTTGAGTAACTTTGCTTATTTGACTTTCATCAGCACCTTCGGGATACCATTCGACAGATCTTCTTTAAGCCTGTCAGACAATATATAACTTAGTACTGTGCACCAGAGTATACCATAGTTACAAGCATTTTTGTCATCTCACGTTACCACCATATTTTTACGTGCAGTTCACTGCACAAAGCCTGTGTGATTTTGCCTACCCGTGCGCCTAGTGACGCACCACCCAAACGCGCTGACTGGAGCAGACAACTGAGGCAGCCAAACGACGTGACCAGCGCAACCTAAAAGTGCATACCGCCCATTGATCCATGGGCCGGAGAAGTTTGTCAACCGGGAATCCAGTGAGCAACATAACTAAGGTCAACCGTAGCTCAGACAAGCGGGGAACTGAAACCCGCTCGAAAATCACGTGTTCGTTCTGTGCCAATTCATATGACGCAACAAATGTGAACATTACACTTAAGGAAGCTAACAACGTATCGACAGATAGCTTGTGGTTTTGTGACATATGTTCAAATAGTCCGATAATTAAGATTGTTCAAAAACTTACGATAAGGTGTGAAGCATTGGCTGTTACTTCTGCAGACCAAAAGGAACTGATCGCGGCATTGGGAGGGAAAATCTCAGAGCTCCAGTTGCAGATTAGTGCATTACGTAGCCCGAATCCCCGACCTGTTAAAAGGCAAAAGCTCCCTAGCAACAGTGCTACCGAGTCCAGCGGAAGGCAAACACTGTTAGTGAAAAACAGCAGTGAAAACAGGCCGCTTGAACAGTACTCCAAGTCTCATGTAATGCGCCAAAGCATGCTGAGTTACGCACCAATTGCATGCTCACCTCCGTCAGTAGCTGGTCAACAACAACTGACCCCTACAGATAGCGCAACTAACGGCGTTACACGTAAAAATTCTTGCTGTAGCCTTGGCGTATTGTCCACGGAAGACAAGCCAGACACCCCCACTCGACAAACCTGCGCTTACAAGGAACTGCAGAACAAACAATTACTACGCAACCAAAAGGCGATGACAGTAATATGTTCAAACGTCCCAGAACCCACTAGCGAATCGCTAAAAGGTAGACAAGCCGAGGAGCAAAACTGGTGGGCTGAAATAACCTGCGCACTCGGAATGAAAGTTCTCCCAACTGGTCTTACACGCCTTTCACGAAATCCATCATCTCCACACTTAGGGGAATCTCGGTTACTGCGAGTAACGTTTGGCAACACGCGTGACCTGGAAGATGTCCTCTTAGCAAGCCACATGCTAGTGAACTCTTCTGTCAGTGCCCGCATTTTTCCTGACAGGCCATGGGCAGAAAGACAGAAGCATATATCCAACCCTAGTTCGTCACGTCAACAAGAGATGAAGAAAGTGGTACTGGTTCATGGTGTGCCAGAATTGAAGCATGATGATAGCAGTGAACGACAGAAGCCCGACATCGAAGAATGGCGGTACATCGCAGAACTATACGATATGAAGAATGTCGTGGCTTTTGACGTCACCCTTCTCATTGCTTCCACAAACTACCAAGGTAGCGGGCCACGAATTTTGAAAGTTACCTTGGCTGCGCCCGAAATGGTATCAGTGGCAATCCAAGCATGGCATGACAACAGGAAAATTGGGTCACCTGAAGTACGGTTAAGACCATTCCTTCAATTAGTACAGACCACAGATACAGATGAGCCAGCCTCAATTGTACCTATCTCAAACCAGCCAACTGTGCAAACAACCGTTTCAAAAAACTTCAGCAGACCGACACTATTTGTGCCGGTCACTCACAGCGAACCGAGCTCCTGATGCGTCAACAAATACAATGCTGCTACACCAACACTCAGGGGTTGTACTCTAAGCTCTCGGAGCTGCGCCACTGACATGAAACAACAACTTGGGACCTCATAGCAGTCACTGAAACTTGGCTCTCAAACGACATACTTGATCCAGAGATTGAACTCAGTGAGATGTCAGTCATTCGAAATGATGGTCCATCTCGCGGGGGCGGTGTTGCTCTCTACTATCGAGATTTTCTGAAATGTGAGGCACTTACCGAAAATTCCCTCGTTATTCCCGACGCACTATTTTGCCGACTGCACCTAGCAGGTCGAGATGTTGTTTCACAGAAGAAGAGTGATGCTTGCCTCTTAGCAGTTATTTATAGACCTCCGAAGTCATCAGCAGACAGCGATAACATGCTGTTAAACGCCCTCCGCTATGCTGTTTCACAAAAGTACTCTCACTATCTTATAATGGGTGACTTTAATGTTCCTTCAATAGCATCGATGTCCCCTATTGGGCCATCATTTAAATCGAAACTCCTCGAATTCATGGATATCGCAGTTTTGTATAACCATGTGCATAGACCAACCAGACATCGCGGTTCAAACAAGCCATCACTCCTGGACTTAATCCTGACTAATGAAGAGTTGATGGTTAAGTCAGTAGCATACGATCCTCCACTGGGCAGTAGCGACCAGTCAGTCCTAACATTTGGTTATATATGTTATACCAGTATTGTTTCTAAAGAAAGAGAGACTCAACGCACTATTACGGACTATTATAAGCTGCGCAGCTTAGCAGCAACCGTTGACTGGGATCTACAGACGCACAGCTCAGCGAATGACGCGTGGAATGAATTGAAAGACAAAATTAACTGGGTCATACAATCAGCATCCAAGGTTGTACCGTTACGAGCACGGCGCCGGACCAATACGTGGATCCGGGGCAGAACACGTAAATGGATAAACAGAAGAGATGAAATCTGGAGGCAACATTTGCTAAGCCCATGTGATATCACGTGGCAGGATTACAAAGTCATCAGAAACTACTGCACGTCACTCATTGGAGTCGATAAGTACGAATGGCGGGAGAATATGGTGCTGAAATTTACGAGTAACACCAACCTGCTATACAGATTTGTGAATGGCAAAAGAAAGGTTAAGCCCGGAATACCACCACTCAGGACGGCCAGTGGCCTAACAACTACTGCTGTGGATACCGCGAACGCTCAACTCTTGCAGTTTGGCTCGGTAGCTACAAATGTCATGGAACCTTCGCCCTATCAATTCCCGACCAATGTCGTTGGCTTATCCGGCGTCACCTTTACTCCAGCAGCTGTTGCAAGCAAACTACAGTCTCTCCAGGAGTACAGTGCCCCTGAAATCGACGTGATCTGCCAAAAGTACTAAAACCCTTGCCCCCACCATAGCAACACCACTTGCAACCTTTTTCCAGGGTCTGCTTAACTCCCATACACTCCCATCTGAGTGGACAAATGGAATTATCACTCCAATATATAAAGGAGGTAAGCGCTCGGATCCTGCTAACTACCGACCTATTACTCTCCTTCCTGTTTTGTCAAAAGTTATGGAATCGGTAATCGCAGATGAACTGACGCGATACTTTGAAAGTCAACAGATACTTTCTAATGCCCAACATGATTTCCGACGCAGACGATCTTGTCTCACCAATTTGCTGATTACTCGGGACTTATGGACCAGGGCGGCTGATGAAGGAGTGCCCATAGGTGTGATATACCTGGATTTTTCTAAAACATTCGACAGGGTCAATCGCTTCTTTCTCCTCCAAAAGCTTGCTGCCAACGGTATCAACGGTTCCCTGCTCACCTGGTTGGAAGACTACTTACACGACAGAGAAATTAAGGTAAGAGTAGCTGACACCTATTCTGAAAGCCTTTACGTCTCCAGTGGTGTGCCACAAGGATCCGTCCCCAGCCGGCTACTGTTTTTAGTCTACATTTATGACCTTCCAGCAGACATTCTATCTCCAATGCAAATATTTGCAGACGATGCTAAAATATTGAGAGCAATTCGATCAGCATCCGACCGTGTCTACCTCCAGGAAGATCTGACCCGGATTAACGAATGGGCAGAAAAGAACCAGCTCCCACTGAACCCTGCAAAGTGCCACCTGCTGACGGTGCACAACAGCTTCGTCAACACATACCTTATGGGGCAACACGTCCTGCAACATGTGACTGGTGAACGTGACCTAGGTAAAATCGTGCAAGAGTCTTGGAAGTTCGCTCCAATGTTCGAAAGCAGCAAGTGTGGCGAACTTGAACTTGAGACTTTTGCGGCGAGCTCTCGGCACTTTTGAGCGACAGCTAGTACCATTGTTGATTAACTCCTACATTCGTCCTCATGCTGAATATGCAATCCAGGCCTGGTGTCCATGGTTAAAACGATACATCCGCCTATTGGAACAGCCCCAAAGAAGAGCCACAAAAGCAACGCGTGGACTATCCGGTATAAGTTCCGAAATGCGTCTTCGTGTACTCGGTGTGTTCTCATTAGAATACCGACGGCTTCGCGGATATCTTACTCTCACATACCGGATACTAGCCGAAAGCGAGCATCCATGTACATCACTGTTGACTCTAGCCCCGTACAAACAAAACCGAGGCAACCACCTGAAACTAATGACGCAACACTCTCGTTTGAATTGTAGAAAGTATTTTTTCTCACTTAGAATCTGTTCTCACTGGAATGCCTTGCCAAACTATGTGGTGAACGCACCAGACATGACGACATTCGAAAGACTCAGATTTTCATCTAAGTGATAAACGATACACAACCCTTTGTTAAAGTGCAATAATTTAACCACTGACACTTTACGTTCCACGTTGGAACATTTTACTTTTACTTTTCTTTTGCATATCCATCCTGTGGGTCTTGTAAAGTTATGCTTTTTATCCCATCATACACCATTGAACTATTGAACCATTAAGCAGTGGCTTGCTCCTGCTTTGTTTACTATTTACCTTCATGCAATGGTATCCTGTGCTTTTGGTGCTGCTTGGGGTTACAGTGTCAGTTTGGAGCACCGCTAGATAAATAAATACGTAAGCAAATAACGTTATAATTCCTGACGAGAGGGATCCTTTCACTTTGTGAAACGTTCATTTGTAAGCGTATTTCGTCACCACCTCATTTGTGAACGACATTCAGCGTGAAACAGTTATGCGAGGTTTCCGTAAATATGTAATAATAAGCAACAATATCCTGTTTTTCGAGCCAGATTTCATGATTGCGACCGTGGATTGCTAAAGGTTGAAAAGTTTGACTACGTTTGTTAGGGAAAGAAAAGTCGTTAAATGAAATGTAAAAATAGGCAGGCTGTTGCAGCTTCTTACTTGAAACGACAGTTTATTCCACAGATAGGCGTAGTTCACCAAGAAGAAACTTAAGCGGATATTTTGCTTGTTCCTCTGTAAGGATAATAGACGGTTCCCATTGCGAGTGGGATAGTTTGATCCATTATGTAAAGCGAAGACCGTAGTGGTTTGGAAAACTCGAGAATATATTATGCTGTAGAAAAGAATGACATTGCTTTTCAACCATTGAAGCCAGGTGCATCAAGCTGGAGGCAGGAACATCGGTTCACATAGTTAAGCCTTGATGAGCGCCCCGCGAGCATTTCTGTAAATAAGTGCTGGACGTTTTCCAAAGCAATTCCATCTGTTTTACTTAAGTGACTATGTATGATGGTGTAGTACTCTGAAGTGGGTCGCACCATGACTTTGAATGATTCGGGTCGTGTTCTGGATAGGGTGAATGACCCCGTGATGTGACTGATTAGTTGCTTCGCTTTTGCTACTTGATTCAGGATGTGTTCGGATAGATTAAAGCTTCTGGTGTATCGAATTTCCAGGTCTCCAACGGAATCCACAGATGGGATGGGAATACGAGTAAGAATGGTGGATCCTTCTGATATAATGCGTGTATAGTAGAGTACCTGAGATTCATCTGCCGAAAACCTCATTGACCTACTTTCGCTCCATCTGCCTACGGATGGCAGGTTGTCGTGTATATATTTTAGGCACAGTTCCAGGTGATCAAGCAGAAATGAGTACACTAGTTAGATGTTATCCGCAAATAAAGGCTGGTGTTAGTGTCCAGTGTACTCACCCATATCGTGTATGTAAGTGAGAAAAAGCAACTGGCCAAATACGCTGCCACTGAACGACATCACTTGTGATATTTCTGAATTGGAACAATACTGATACATTTAAACCTTTTGTGTCCGGTCATTCAGCTATGATTCTAACCAGTTCAAGAAAGAGTTGTTGGTTACATAGGATTCAAGCACAGCCAACATTGGTTTGTACAATACACAGTCAAAAGCTTTTCGCATATTCAGAAGGACCATGATAATGGCCATGCCATTATGTAGGGTTGCTGTAACATGATCGAGTGATGGTAATTTGCTTGTGACACGCGAAGGTTTTGTTTCGTTTTCGTGTTGGGGAATGCTGAGTAGGTGTTGTCTTGTTAGGATCTGCGTTACCCGGGTCTCGACGATTCTTTCTAAGGTGTTAGAGACGGCGGAAGTATGGTTTGTCGGTTGATGGTTTGACATTCTATCCCGTGCACCGCCTTTGTGTTTTGGTATAATTGTGGAATTTTTCCACTGCGGCGGAAAACAGCCAGTTTTATTGACAGTGTATGTTCAACATGGGGAGGGCTAGTTTTCACCAAGTAACCTTATAACTGCAAGGGAAATACCATCAAATCCCGGTTGGAATCATGGTTTAATGGCTGTTATGGTCTTCTGTACGTCCTTCGGGTTCAGAGAAAGGGCACATAGTACCACTTCCGTTTTCCCTGGCAGATGATTATAGGATGCGGATGATGCGGTAGTTAAGGAGGCACCAAAGCAGGAATTCATTGAATCCCATATTTTGGACTCTATCGTCCGGTACTGTACCACACGTTAAAATTAGGCTTGGTTTTTCGTTGTGCCGTTTCAGATTTCTTCTTCTGAATACCTGCATCAATGCACGAGTTCTTTTGTCATTCCTGATAGCTTGAGTTTCCTCGACAATTCTAGCATGTTGGTTTGGTGTTCAATTTTTAGTACGGCTTCGTGTATTTAAGTTAAGTTAGAGATATGTTTGTTTTCGCCGTGCAGTGATCTCAACTTCTTTAGCTTGGAATCGATCATGGATGAGTTTTTGTACCAGCCGTCAAAAGGGCATTTTTTACCTTCAAGGTAGGTGTTAGACTATCTATATATGTGGTGACATTTATTTCGGATTCACCTGCAGCTTTGAGCGAATCTGACGCGGAGAATAACTGGTCTCAAAACATGCTCCCAAGCACCTTGTCAACTGTGCTCCAATCAATTAGGAGTATTGTGTGGACTGGCTTCGTTATTCCTCCGGTCTTTTCAGATGACCTGATATGCATGTCGCAGAGCACCGTATTCTGGTCACATCCTGTTAATCAGTTTTCAATTATTATCCAAACAGTTGTGTTACCCATGGTGAGAACCAGGTTTAAGATTCTGAAAATCTCTCATTTCGGGACGAGAATCCTTGTGTACGAGACAGCCATCTTTATGTTGCTGTTTGCCGACAACTGTGCGTGGTTTGCACACAACACGGATGAGTTGTAGCACATGACTACGAGTCTCGCTTCTACAACAGCCGAGTTCGGGCTCAAGAAAAACACAACGAAGACTGTTTGTCATTTTCGGCTTTCATCAGAGGTGGAATCCTTGGGTCCACCCTAAAGGAAAACAAGATGATGTTGGACATGACACCGAAATTTTATTCCTTAGGAGGGTAGTATCCACCGAGCTGCAGATGATGAATGAACTTTGCGTCCGCGCCTCGAATGTGGCCGTCATATTGGACAAACTTAAATATCGCATGTGGATGAATCACCAGCTTTTGAAGTGGTTGAGAGTATCCGTAGTTTGGGATGTGGATGTGAGCATTGTACTGCTCTCCGAGCTGACAGACGTTTCGCTGCCAGACTAGGCAACATCGTCAGTGCGGCTTTATGGTCCTGTTTCGCACAGCTTCCTAAGCGACTTCCAGATCTAAGTGCTTATTGATCGGGTTCTGTTTTAAATACCAGGCCACAATAAACTCACGCGCTTGCCGGGTTGGGGCTCTTCCGAGTATTCCGGCGTGCTCTAGGTCGAACTGGTGGCTTTCGGCATCCATTGGCACGGACATGAAATAATTCGGATCATGGCATCCCTGAATCATAGAGGTAAAATTAACATATTCAGCACCACGGAATAAAATGCTCTGATTAATCACAAAAAGGACAAGAGCACAGTTATACTGCCAGCCGACAACGGACACCTAACGGTCCTAGTGGACAAAAATGATTACATGATGAAAACATAACATCTGCTCAGCGATAGCAAAACATAGCAACCGATAAACCACGATCCGACAAACCGCTTAGATGGCAACATCAAGCGCACTCTGTGAAAACTAGAACAAGTGGGGCGAATCACAAAATTGGAACACAAATTGATGAAACCACAAGATTCGATATTACCGTGTTTCTACGGTCAACCAAAACTCCATACAAACAGAGTGCCTCCCGTCCCATCGTGTTGCTACCTAGAGCACCAAACTACAGACTTGCAAAACAGCTCTGGAGACGGCTAACACATCTGATTGCTGAATCAGAACACCCGAGCAACTTGGCAGAACAGCTGCTAGCAAAACTCCAAAGCATAAACTTAGAACGAGATGAAATACTGGTCTCTTTTGATGTGACGGCGCTGTCCACATCGATCGACATCAACTTGGCCGAACAAACGATGGCTGCTCTACTGGAGGAACACGTAGCTTCCGATACAAGTAGTACAATCGACTTCGGAGAAACGATGAAGTTGTTGGGATTCTACATAACAACACGTTTCACCTTTAACGGCCAAATCTACTAGCAGACAACAGGTACACCAATGGGATCGTCGATCTCTGGACTGGTAGTCGAAGTAGTAATGCAGGCGCTAGAACGGATAGCACTCCCAATTGCGAAATTGAAACATTGGGTGCGCTACCTAGACGACCCCTTCGTCATCCTCAAACGCTTCATAGTAGAGGACACATAGGCGCTAATCAAAAGTGTGTTCGAATGCATCCAATTCACGAGGAAAGAGGCAGCTGCCATTTTTAGGCCTTCTCATACGTAGGATTGGTTTGGTACCACTGGAAACCATGGTCTATCAAAAAGCAGACCAGATCCTCAACTATAACAGCAATCATCCGGCAGTTTACAAACGCAGCTGCGGGACAACAATTTTTAAACGGGCACGAACACATTGTAGCACGCAGCAGCTGAGGCAGGCGGAGTAAGACTGTCTTTAACCTGTTCAAACGGAATTCGTGCCCAAAAGACTTCATTCTGCGCTGCTTGGCCCCAAATAAAGCAGTACAGCACACCTCAACCAATGTAACGGCTTAAAGCGAGCCATGTTGCCTTACGTCAACGGAATCTCTGAAATGGCAGCGAGACATCTTTTACACTTGGGAGTCAAAATTGCTCGCCAACCAACAGAAACAATACGAAATACACTTTTCAAAGGGAAAGATAAACTCAGCCTGTGGGAGTCATCTGGTGTAGGCTACAAGGTCTGCTGCCGAGATGGTGATAAATACTATTTAAGACAAACAGGAAGGTGGCTTGGCACACAGCTAAATGAACATTACCTAGCAATCCGCCGCCATGATCCGAATTATTTCATGTCCGTGCCAATGGATGCCGAAAGCCACCAGTTCGAGCTAGAGCACGCCGGAATACTCGGAAGAGCCACAAGCCGGCAAGCGCGTGAGTTTATTGTGGCCTGGTATTTAAAACAGAACCCGATCAATAAGCACTTAGATCTGGAAGTCGCTTAGGAAGCTGTGCGAAACAGGACCATAAAGCCGCACTGACGATGTTGCCTAGTCTGGCAGCGAAACTTCTGCAAAATAATCGTTCAGCTCGGAGAGCAGTGCAATATCCAAAATAACCAGCACAATATTTGGACGCAGCTGATTGCATAACGTTGATGGTGCCGTTCTCTTTTCTATACGAAAGCGAATGTTGGATGCCGCACTTGAAGGACATCCGTTATCTGGAGCAGTTCCATCAACAATGCCTGCGTTGAGTTATGCACATAGGCTGAGGCGACCGTCTTGTATTCAAGGAGGTGATGCGCTTCAGTGACAAAAGCGCATTGGACTGCATAATTCTGCTGTGGCAACTGGGGTGGCTTGGGCATATCATATATGGATCCGTCGCCTAAACCCAAGCAGTTATTATATGGACAACTTAGTGCTAGGAAGTGGAACGTAGGAAAACTGAAATTTCGTTAGCAGGACATGATGAAGGCGTGTTTATCACGAAGTAATATTGATTCCAGGTGTTTTTTACCCAAAGGCGCGAATGGCGTGATCTAATCAAGAGGGCGGTTGCACAGGCGCAGAACAAATCATTATTGTATGCCAAAGAGAAACACCGCGCACAGAGGCAACAGACGCCGATAGATTCTAGCCCATCGACGTCGAGCGTTTGGTTCTCTATTACATGCAATCGCGAGTTCCTAAGGCAAGCTGATTTGGCAGACCACCAGCTTGGCTACTTGGAGTCGACATATAATGGGGCCGAGTGGAGTGAACATGTGATCCCCATCAGCGCAACACTTGATAGGTACGCCACTTTCGAATTCATTGTATTTACAGACACAGGCCAATGATGCAGTCGATGTGATGCATGTGATACGTCATCGCTGCAGTTGAATTGTGCGCGTGCCTGCATGTTGAGATTCGTACATTTCAGATGCTAGCTACTGCCTGATATGTCCAGGGTGACTGCGCTTGAGTTGAATGTTGACGAGAGGTCTACCTGTCCAATTACCCTCTACCCCCATTTCTGGCTCCAGAAAACTGCGCATCGTTGTTGGAAGGGGACGTGGTGCACCGTCGTCGAACCGTGCTATGTTCAATTTTGTTCCACGCATCTGGTGCAGAACAGACTTTGGCCCAGCCACCGCCTTGTGTTCGTCTATTATGCATGCTTCCCCACAGGATTGATGCTACTGCGTACCTTGAAGGATTGTGAGTCAGTCCCGTAGATGACCCGTGGCGCGTAGACTCAAGCCTCCCGGTCTTGTTCCTTCCTTTTTCACTGGACATGGGGTGTGTGAATGGAGCTGTTTATAGTGCATCGCAGGCCATCCATGGTCTTCCGTAGGCGCAGAAGTTAAATGGAGGTCTCAGTAACAGGCAAATCCAGAATCGGATGCCACCAACCTGATCACGAGCTCCTCATCTGTAAGTCCACGGTCACGCAACGATGGCCTGTTGTCAGTTTTCTACCTGGTTGGTGAGGTGATGTGTTTGTACAGTGGGATACTCGTGATAAGTTATTTTAGTTCTGCATTGAATGCTTTGCTGGCATATGCCGAGGAGTCCAGACAGTAGACGTGGAAACACCCGGAGATTAGAAATTGGCTGTAAATTGGTGGTTAGCTACTTGTTAATGTTGATGCCATGCAAGAATCGACCTCTGAAGTAGAGAGTGGGTGAGATAAATGACAACCATGAAGCAATTGTCATTGTATCTGAGAAGCAATCAGTACCATAGCGAATCAGTTACCCACTTTTTCTGACCAATTAATGGTTCGGAGTGTAAGTCGTGATGGCAAAGGATTACGCCACTATCCTGCTGGGATGATTATTTAGGAACAGCGGCATTCCCCAACCCCTCTCATGGTATCCGCAACCCTTGAGTGCAATCAACTTTCGGTTATGAAATTGAAATCCCAAGCATTCGTTACCTGACGAAACCAAAGCTCGGCAACTTTGCGGAGGAACGCATGGGGTATTGGTATGCATTAAGGCAAATCTTTTGGTTCTCAGCAGCGAATCGGAAGACTGTTGTTTGGATGGGAGATTTTATCGACCGTTGTATGGTCTGCAGCTAGCCGTTTTCTTATTCTTATCGATGAGTGTCTGAGAGTTTGGTTCGGCGGCGCTTTAATCATCCTCTCTGTAACACATTTTGCACAGTACACGAAATGTGGCTCCAAGATTGCATACGAATGGAGTCGATGTGCTCACAGTCGGCACAGACCAGCACAAGACAACATTAGGCAGAGTCCAGTTGTATCATCTCAGTTGACCACCTGAGTCCAAGCTGATAGAGGGTTTGGTCGAAACTATTTCACACATTGTCTCTCATGATGTTTCCCCAGTGCTGCGAAGCTGATTCTCTGTCCTCTATCAATCTAAGCTTTCTGGGAGCAGAGATAGTGTATCTGTGTACCTTGCTGCTCTGGCAGCTGAGACAGTGTTTAGCCCATTGACGGATCTCGGATCGCATACTAGGCCAGATGTAAAGATCAGTGATCAACTTCCCTTTGGAGCGAATGCTAGCATGCGATAGTCCATGAAAATGGTCAAAGGCGCTTCGCCGGAAAGACTGGGGAACAAACGGTCTTGGCTTCCCGGTAGAGACATCACAGTGAATCCATACGCCTGTTTAACACAGTTACTTGCAAGAATTTCAACGTAGTATTCGATCGAAGCTGAGCGATTTCAAGATTGTTGTTCTGGGCAAAGGACATTTTCTCAACGTCTTTTGGAGCGGATGAAAGTTGGTATATGTGAGCACGTAAAAGTGCATCCGCGACCATATTGTTTGGACCGTCGAGGTAGCGAATATCAACAAAGCGTTGTGAGAGATAATCCAGGTGTCGCGTCTCCCTAGGTGAATAGCGGTAGGAAGCACCACAAAAGCGTAGGCTAAAGGCTTGTGGTCCACCAGCATTGCAAAATGTCGTCCTTCAAAGACGTGAGGAAAATGTTTGACGGCTAAGTAGATCGCTAGAAGTTCGCGACCAAAAGTGTTATAGCTTGTTTGCGCTGGCTGTGGCTTCCGAGAAAAGAAAGACAGCGGTTGAATCTCATTACCGATTAGTTGTTGTAGTACAGCACCGACAGCGAATTATGAGACGGCAGTTTTGAGAACGAGCGTAGCTTTCTCGTCGGTGTCCAAGTGGCTCATGGAAGTTAACTGGCTTAATTTCAGCTTGACGGTAAAAAACTCTGTTTCGGCTTCTGGATTGCCTTTAAGTAAATCAGTCAAAGGCTGAACAACCACGGTAGAATTTTCAATGAATCTTCCGTAATATTGAACCATATCAACGAATCGGCGCAGGTTTTTAACGGATTCAGGCAGTGGATAGTCCATGATTGCTTGGCTTTTCTTAGGGATGGGACTAATGCCTTTGCTATAAATTTTGTGACCATAAAAATCAACACTAGGTTGACCATATAGACAGTTATTAGGATTAATGGTTATCTCACGACGATTGAAGCGTTGGAATACTTGTCGAAGGTTAGCCAAGTGCTCTTCTGGCGTGGCACTGGCTATTAGGACATTGTCGATGTAGACAAAATCAAAGTCTAGGCCACGGAGGAGCTTGTCTATAAAGCACTGAAAAGACTATGCCGCATTGCGAAGGCCAAGTGGCATACCAATGAACACGTATAAACAGAAAGATGTGGCAACTGATATTTTGGTAAAGTCGTCAAGTGCCATTGGAATCTGATGGTACTTTTGAACAAGGTTAATAATGGAAAAGACGCAGTTCCCGGACAATCCCACTGAAAAACCATGAAGATGTGAGATGAGGTATATGTCGGGGATGGTAGCGGCGTTGAGTGCTCGGTAATTACCGCATAGACGCCATTCATCGGACTTTTTGAGTGCAAGATTTAGCAGGGAAGCCCAACAATAGTTGGATAGGCGGATGATGCCGAGGTTGATCATTTGCACGAATTTAGGTTAAGCCGCTTGGTGCATGTTAAGTGGAAGATGTCTCGGTTTGACTGACACGGCTGGGCCTATTGTTACGATATGATGACGAACCTCGTGTTTAGGCTCGGTAGAGTCGGTATTAGTACAGACCAAAACGTGAATTGCTGAAGCAGTGATGAATACTGCGTACTGTCTAGCAAAAGTACGCGAAGTCCGACGGAAGTGACTAGGGCGTGATGGTAAAGGACAGTGAGCGAAGTGCTGTCATCCCGTAACTTGCTGCAACTTAGGTCGACGACAAGGCCGAATTTGTTAAGGAAGTCGATACAAAGTACGAGTTTTGGGACATCTGAGATGGTGAAGATAAAAGCAAATTTACGTCGCAACTCAAGATCTAAGTGCAACAACTTCTGGCCGTATGTGGCAACCTTAGTCCGGTTATCCGGCTGTAACGTAAGTCCGGCTGGTTGCAGAGTGCGTTTTTCTAAAGATCGTGGTATAACGCTGGTTTCTGTGCCGGTATCGACCAAAAAAGGAACTTTAGTCGTGGAGTTGAACACGTACAGAAGGCGACTGAAGACTTGGTCAGCAACAGCCGTCGCCAGTACTGGCTGGCTTTGGCGTTTCCGGGGCGCGAAATCGGAGTTCCTTTCGGCTTATTGCATCTGGGGAGACAGCTACGTGCTGCTTTACCGAAGTGACGGTAGAAGTGGCAGTACGACCGCCGACTTGCGCGTGATGTGCTGCGGCGCGGACCACAAGGATTTCTTCGGTTAGTGGTGCATTCACGTCGAATAGTAGACATGCTTACTTCTAAACGGGAGATTCCATCGTTGATAGAACCAAGCGTAGTGCTATGGGGTGAGCTGGCCCTGGTGGACTCAGCTAAGTGAGTAAGATCATTTTCAAAGAAACATTTGTGCGTATCGTCCGCAGCTTCTACGAGCTTTTCCAAAGTGATATCGTCGCTAAGAACCGATAGAATCGCTGTGGTTTTTGCAGGAAGGCATTTCGTCCAAAGTTGGCAGAGTATGGAGTCCTCGAGTTTTGATGAACCTACCGTGGTAAGCTTGTGTCTAAGAAGCTGAGATGGGGAGCGATCACGAAGCTCGACACCGAAAAGTAAATTTTACAGACGTGTCTCATCAGACGCAGTGCTGCGTTGTAGGAACGCTGCTTTATTTTTTTATACGGCGCTTCTGCAAGTATAGGATCAAGGATATCAATGACTTCAGAGGCAATGGCGACAGGTAACCGCGAGACGACGTTTGCAAAGACGGAAGATTATGAAGTGATTTTACGACATCAGAAAGTAGCTTCTACCTGAATAAACTATACACATGGATTAGCACTGTCAATGTCAAAGAATACTAGAGAGGTTTCAGTCCCTTAGGAAACGCAAAATCCATTCGAAAGCATCAACTCAAGTCTAATCAGAGTTAGGTTCGAACTGTAGATAACGCTATAACTGAGACACACGTCGAGCACGATGTAACTAGACGTTCAATAATGATTCCGCATCTAATATCCGTAACGCATGCAGACTGAACGGCAACATACACAAGCACAAGCAGCGCAGTCAAAAATAAGCATAACGGTGGGCGGCAAAAAATAAGTCAAATATATTATGCTAATACAAAAAACTGTAAACAACATGTCATTACATATGAGTAGAAGGATTGTAAAGAGCATTATTAGTCTTCGTTGCAAACAGCCGACAATTCAGATAAGTCAACTAGCTCTTCGGAAAATCACCAGACGGACATTTCACCCTATTGGGATCGTCAATGTGGCGCATCTTTCAGTCCGCTACGGAGGATCGAACCCATGACTGCTAGTGCTTTGGGCCAACTAGCCAGCAGCTTATGCCACTGAGACATAGGGCACTGTAGCACACCATCACCAATCATTAGCTAAATGCCATATACCCTGACCCATTGTCCAGTACCATGCAGGTACCTGTCATGCAGCTGACAGCGGTTGGCTTTTCTGCGCCAGGACTTCTAGGTTACGACAGCTATGAATCGATATGACAATAAAGGTCGCGTGTTGCAGCCCAAAACCACACAGCTGGTTCCCCAAATTCAACTTTGAATTTCTTTCTGCTGTGCCGAGCGTTGCTCGCGGATCTTAGTAGCCTAGTGTTAAGGGAGTCAGCCGCAAACTACTAGGCTTTGTGTTTCATCCCAGCTCAGGTTATCTTCAACTGATGAGTCCAAACCGGGACGAAACCGAGGTCGTAGTGTGCCATTGTTGGGATAAACATCACCCAAATATTTCCAAATCGACCTAGAAGTTATGAAATCCGTAAGAATGAATGTTTATTGTTTTTGATTAAGAGGATTTTGACGAGCATCTTTAGTGTACTTCGCAATAAGACGACAATTAGCATAAGTTTACTATCTCTCCGAAAATCACCAGACGACCGTTTCGCCCCATTGCGGCCTGTCAATGGTACGCATTCTTCGGTACTTTCCGGAGGATTGAATCCAAGTCCTTCAGTGGCATGTGCAATTTAGCCCGCAGCTTATGCCAGTGAGGCATTGGGTTGGTCATCATCATCATCATCATACACGTTAGCTAGAGGTGGGGAACACCTCAGCTACTGTGCCGCAATACAAAGAAAAAAAGGAGAAAGAGCAAAAACAACTGGTGAAAGCTGGCTGAGCTACCGGTAACGGATGGGCATCGTTCCGGTAAGCTACCAGCCGGCTGCTGTGCACCCAAAAAAATTATGATGCAAAATTATATAAGGCTAAGTAATAAGATCGTGGTTGGAGGGGGAGGCTAAGAGGGATGGGGTGGGACAAAGAAACTCACAGCACGAACGCCACTGAAGTCGGCTCCTAGCCATATCAGCAAGTGTGTCCAACCAAACGTGTTCATCGTCTTTCGGACCCCAACCAGGGAGCCGAGACGCTCCAACCGAGGCCAGCTCGGAAGTGAGGGTCTTCATTCCTCTCAACCAAGTCATCGCTTGGCCACCCCTCCTCTTCTTCCATCCACACCCCCGGTGCGCAAACAACACACGTCGCGGACGTCGGTGGGCTGGCATGCGTAACACCTGGCCGAGCCATCGGAGCCTGATGCGTGAAATAACGGTGCTGACCGGTTCAATTCCTTTTCCTATGCTGCAAACAAGGCGTCGAACACGCTCGTAGCTCACACGGTGTTCCCACCAGATATGAGCTAAATTGCGAAGGCACCGGTGGTCAAACGTAACTAGACTCTTCAGGTCCGCTGCATTAAGCGGCCAGGTTTCACAACCGTACAATAGGGTCGAACGTACTACTGCATTGTACACTCTACCCTTCAGGGTGAGAGTGATGTCGCACCGGCGCCATAAGTGGCGAAGGTTAGCAAAAGCGCCGCGAGCTTTTGCCATACGGTTCGTGATTTCATCTTCAATCCCACGGGCGCTGATACAACTTCCCAGGTAGTTGAATTTTTGAAAGTCTTCTAGCTGATCCCCAACAAGGGTCAGTGTAGGAGGCGGTCCAGACCAAGCTTGGAGAAACCCTTTGCACTTCGAAGGTGCGAAGCAAAGCCCGAAGTGACGGACTGCCCGTACTAATCTGTCCAGTGCCGCTTGGCACGTTTGTGAGCTGTCACAGATGAGGGCAATATCATCAGCATACTCTAAATCAAGAAGCCGTTCTCCCGGGAGTAGCTCCACACCTTCTAAGTCGTGTCCTGTGAACGCGATTTCCATGACTTCGTCAACAGCGAAGTTGAAGAGGAAAGGTGACAGCGGGCATCCTTGTCTTACGCCGCTGGAGATATTAAAGGGCGACGACAACTTGCCGTAAGCCCTCACTCTGCCCGAGCTACGCGCATATAATGCTCGAATAATATTCACATATTTCTCAGGTACACATTTCCTGAGTAGACGGCCCCAAGTGTATGTCTATCCTCCGAATCGAATGCACCTTTGATATCGAGAAACACGACTACGGTAGGCCGACAATATATGTGACGGTGCTCCAACAACTGACGCAAGGTGAAGATGTGATCAATGCAGCCACGACCTCGACGAAATCCAGCTTGCTCTTCACGAATATGGCTTTCACGAGTGCCAGTCAGTCTGTGAAGGATGACAGAGGCACGCAATATGGAGGCGGTGGAGATCAGACTGATTCCTCTATGGCTGCTGCATTCCGATCGTGAGCCTCCTTTGAAAATTGGGACTACGATGGAGCGTATCCAATCGGTTGGGACAGTTTCCTGCTCCCACAGTTTCACTAGTAACTCGTGTAATTCATCCACAAAAGCACGTCCCCCGAATTTGAAGAGGGCTGGATGTAGGTCATCAAGTCCCGCGGCTCTATTTAACTTCAACGGTTTGATCTCATGTTCGACTTCTGAGCGAGAGGGTGGATCCAAAGGAACAGCCCACGGAGCAGGGCGATCACTGGTCGGCGAGAAATCTAACAATTCCGACCGATTAAATTGCCTTTCAAAGTGCTCAGCCCAACGTTCCAGGCGTTTTGATAAGTTGTGGATAGGCTGTCCACTCTCCTCACGTATAGTTTCACTAACACCAGGTCTCCTGCTGCCCGTTTCCCGTAGAAGACGGAATAACTCACGATGGTTACCAAAGGCAGCAGCCATTTCGATCTCTGTTGCACGACGAGACCACCAGGATTCGCGGTCTCTCTTCAGGCTAGCACGGAGTTTTGTCCGGAGGTCTTTTGCGAGTTTCATTGTGTTCGCTTAAAGCCGGAATATGCCGGCGAGCATCTATAAGTTCCAAAGACTGTGAAGAGACCCAATGTTCATGTTGGCGATTAGACATACCACATGAGGATTTGACTGCTGCTAGTATGGCCTGTTGCATATGAGACCAGTGAGCTTCAATTGCATCCAGTGATTGTTTATCCAACTCGGATGACAGCGTAATTTGATAGGCGTTCAGAACAGCTGGATTTACCAGTCTGCCGGTGTCAATGCGCTCACAACGTCGACGTGGGCGTCCGCCAAAGCGCATCCGCAGGTCAGCACATACAAGTGCATGATCGGTGTCAGCACCTGTGCTCCAAATCGAGCGACAGTTCTGGACGCAGCATCTCCAGCGGTAACTGATAGCAATGTGATCGATTTGCGTCCATAGCTGGTTCGAGGCTAGTGGGCGCCAAGTCACCCTCCGGCGGGTGCTGTGTCGGAAATTAGTGCTCGCAAGAAATAAGCGAGCATCCTCACACAAACGAAGTAACTGCTCACCGTTATCATAACCGGAGCCTATACCATGTTGGCCGCCCAGATGCAGCTCATCTGTGGATAATTTTCCAACTTGAGCGTTCAGATCCCCAGCCAGCACTACAGTGTCCGAGCTTTTTCTGTGGCGAAGGAGTTCGTTCAGTTGGCGATAGAAGTCATTTTTTACCGAGTCATCGCTACAGTTTGTCGGTGCGTAGGCAGCGATAACGAATAGACACCTGTTAATCCCACACGACTTCGAAGTTTTGAACGAGCAGCCAATCTGACCGCACACATCCGGCTACTGATTGGAATCCAATCAACCAGAGCAGCTTCAGCCCGGGGACTCAGGGCAATACCTTGGCCGGTGCTCGAAGTTGCATCGTCACCGGATAGGCGCAATGAGAAAGTGCTGCTAGTGTCACCTGAAGGGGATCGCCGAGTGAGTACAAAGCTCGAGTCTTGCAGGCGGGTCTCCGATAAGCAGCAGATTTCGAGCGAGAGGGTCTCCAATGTTCGGGCAAGTGCTGCCTGTTGACCGATCTGAAGCAATGTGCTTACATTGAGGCATGCCAGTCTGCAGGAGGATCGAGGGCTCCAAATGGAAGCCGATGAACTGGAATGGGCCGCTTGTTTGGACATGGGCCTGTTGACAGTGCAGGAATGACGCTCTGCGTTCACCTGTGAGTTGAAACTGAAAGGCAAGCGACTATTGAAGCAAGGTGGTGGAGGGCCGAGAATTGGGGGGTTGAAAACAGGGGGATAAAAGTAAAGCTGGAACGAGACGATAAGGGTGAAAAAGCGCAAGAAGGGGAATAAGAAGATGGGAGGGCTTGAGCAGTAGCATCCAAACCCCTATCTACCCTGCTCGATGCAGCAGATAGGCACCGTTGATTATCCTCTGCGGTGGCCAGAGCATCAGAAATTTGTTTGGGGAAAGATTCATTGTATTGCGTGGGCAGGATACTGTCAGGTTGCCCAGGCCTAGACAGGAGAACGATTAGGGTTCAAAAACCTGGCCGCAAGGCAGCGGATTTGGCACTGGACTACAAGGAGTCCGTTTTAAGGAATAAGGAGCAACCCTCATACCAACCCCCAACCTGGAGGACCAGGAGGCTGAGTTTGTCTGGCCTCTAACCATTGACCAATCTGGTATGAGTGGCTCTGAAGGTGCAAAAGCACCACCCAGTATAGCTCAATGGATCACTGAGGCACACAAACCATCGCACCACGGTAAGGTCCAGCCTCATTGCGATGGTATTGGGTTGGTAGCAGACCATCACGAATTGTTAGCTACTGTAATTTCGACGAACAAAAGTTGCTCGCCAAAACCTTTTTGTAATCATTAGCAAAATAATTTTGCGCCTAAAAATTTCATAAGTGTTATGTGCATTCATAGCTGCCGTAACCAAAATTTATGACGCCGGACAGCCAGCCGCTGTCATCTGACGAACACACATAAGGCGAAACGGCCACCTGGTGCTTTTCCGGAAAAATAATTGATTTATCTGAATGCTCGGCTGATTGAGAAGAATATTCAAACATTCACAAAAATCCTTCTAGGTATAAGTAATACAAATTGGCCCTGTCGGATTTCACAAACGTTATATCGATTCATAGACGCCGGAAGCTAGAAATCCTGTAATTGGAAGGGCAGTCTCTGTCAGCTGCATGGCAGGTGAGTATATGGAAGTGGAGGATGGGTCAGGCTATATCGCAGTTAGCAAATAATTGGTGATAGTTGGGTATCGTCTCTCATTGCTCAGTAGCATAAACTGCGGGCTAGTTAGCATAAGCCACTAACAGTCATGGGTTCGCTCCTACGTAGAGGACCGAAGAATATGCACCACCAAAAAGGACTAATGGAGCGAAACGGCCGGCTAGTACTTTCTTGGAGAGCTAGTTGACTTATGTGAATTGTCGGCTGTTTGAGAAGAACATTAATATACTCGCCCAAATCCATCTAATCATAATCATAAATGCTACGTCCATTCAGAGCGGCCGTAACCGAGAAATCCTGACGGCAGAAAGCCAAACGCCGTGATCGGCATGACAAGTACATGCATATCAGTGAAGGATGGGTCGGGCTATATCGCAGTTAGCTAAGAATTCTTGATGGTCAGCTAACGTCCTCCGTGGCTCGGGTGCATAAGCTTCGGGCTAGTTGGCAGAGGCCACTAGCAGTCTTGAGTTCGATCCTCCGTAGACGACCGGAGCATGAGCACCACTGAGGAGCCCCAATAGAAAGAAACTTCCGCCTGAACCTTTTTCAAAGAGCGTTAGTAAACTTGTCTGAATTGTCGTCTTTTTGCGACGGACAAAATATAGTCACCAAAATCCATTTAGTCTAAGTAATAAAAGTTTGCCATTACGGATGTCATAAACAATACGTCGATTCATTTCTGCCGTAACCGTCATCATCTCATTATTACACACGTTAGCTAGAGTTGGGAAACACCTCAGCTACTGTGCCGCAATACATAAAAATGGAAAAAATGCAACAGTTGCAATCCAGCCGAGCTACCAGTAACGGATGTGCATCTTTCCGGTAAGCTACCAACCGGCTAATATGCAGCAAAACATTTTTCCTATGCAAAAGTATATAAGGCTAAGTAGTGAGATCGTGGTTGGAGGAAGTGCCTAAGAGAGATGGGGTGGGACAAAAAACGCACAACAGGTATGCCACTGAGGTCGGCTCCTAGCCATGTCAGCAAGTGTGTCCAATCAAACGTGTTCGTCGTCTTTCGGACCCCAACCAGGGAGCCGAGACGCTCCAACCGAGGCCAGCTCCCAAGTGAGGGCCTTCATTTCTCTCGACCAAGTCATCTCTTGGTCATCTCTTTTTTCATTCACACCGCCCGCGCGCAAACAACGCACGTCGCGGGAGTCGGTGGGCTGGCATGCGTAACACATGACAGAGCTATCGGATCCTGGTGCGTAAAATAACCGTGCTGAGCCGTGCATTTCTTTTTCCTGTACCGTAACTGAGGCGTCGAACACGCTCGACAATATTCACCCTAAGTCCCTTGCAGTAATGGGAGAAAGTTTAGCAGAGCCTCTGGCACGATTCTTCCAACGCTGCTTCGATCAGATGTATGTACCCGAGACGTGGAAATGTGGGATTATAACCTCAATTCACAAGGGCGGTAGCCGTTCTGATCCAGCCAACTACCGTCCTGTAACCCTTCTCCCGGTCCTGTCAAAGGTTATGGAAGCTATTGTTGGTGACGTATTAACAGCCTACCTAGAAGAGTCTGCCTTCCTTGCACATGAACAGCATGGTTTTCGACGGAATCGATCGTGCACCACAAATCTGCTGCTAGCAAGATTGAGTTGGACCAAATTAATTGACAGCGGTGCAGGAGTGGACGTGGTCTACCTAGATTTCTCAAAGGCCTTCGATCGACTACACCATGGAATCCTGATCTGCAAACTTCAGAGCTTCGGCATTGGTGATCCGTTCCTAGGATGGATCACAAGCTTTCTTCTCCACCGGAGCTTAGAGGTAAAAGTGCGTGGGTCCCTGTCCCACCCAATCCAAGTCGAATGTGGTGTACCACAAGGATCGGTACTGGGGCCACGATTGTTTTTGATGTATATTGACGACATAGCGGCCCTCATTCTTTCCAACTGCCTACTCTAAGCCGACGACATCAAGGTCTGGAGGGCGATCAATACACCAGACGACTCCGCAATACTTCAAGAGGATCTGGATAAGGTGTATGCGTGGTCAGTTCAGAACCAACTCCCACTCAACACAGAAAAGTGTAGCGTATTACACTTACGTCACCAATCAGCATTTTTCTATAAACTGGGTGACCATGTGCTTCACACAACTGCTGAGGAAAAGGATTTAGGAGTCTTGATTCAGTCCGACTTTGGTTGTTCAGCCCAGGCAAAGAAAGCATCGAACTCGAGCATTCGAAATTTGGGCCTTCTCCGGCGCACATTTGGACGCTTCGAACCATCCGTTTTTCGCCAACTTCTAGGTGCATACGTACGACCACACGTGGAGTATGCACTACAAGTCTGGCAGCCGTGGCTGTGGAATGACCTATCTGATTTAGAGAAACCTCAACGACACGCAACGAAGAAGGTGAAAGGTTTAGGCCAGTTACGCTACGAATACAGACTGAGATTGCTCGCGATATTTAGTGGTCAATATCGACGACTACGGGGAGATTTGATTTTGGCTTATCAGATTCTGACAGGCCCCAATCATACTTGCCGCCATCTGCTGGAGCTCAGTTACAACAACAATCTGAGAGGCCAACATCTGAAGCTGGCAGTGCAGTACAGCCGTTTGGAATGTCGACGGAATTTCTTTTCCGTGCGTGTTTGCCAAGCCTGGAATGCTCTCCCAGAATCTGTAGTCAGTGCACCCAACCTGATCGAGTTCAAAAATCGAGTTGATAGTGCACTCACTTCATTGCACTATCTCCCATAGTACAGCCTAATTTTGAGAGATCCAAAATCCATACTTTAAAAATAATTTTCCCCCACGCAACTTTCAACAGTGGATTTATATTTATATTTTGACGCTTCAAACACAAACACTTTGCCCCATGCGAATTTCAATGGGCGGTGACTATTCTAACCAAATACTCCATACCTCATGATCCTCTCCGGAGTTATAGTGGATTATTATTTTGACCCTTCAAACTCGGTGAGTCCACAAGCTTGTAGTGATTCGTTGTTAAACGATTTTACTGAATTAGTTTCCATTGAATTTTTCACACTTCTATGATTTTCGCACTGATCACCCTACGGGATATGTCAAGCTTTAGCTTTTATACCCGCATAAATCCATTGTTCCATTGTTCCATTGCTTACTCGGTGTTCCCACCAGATATGAGCTAAATTGCGAAGGCACCGGTGGTCGAACATAACTAGCCTCTTTATGTCCGTTGATCTAAGAGGCCAGGTTTCACAACCGCACAGTTGGGTCGAACGTACCACTGCATTGTACACGCAACCCTTCAGGGCGAGAGTGATGTCGCGCCGGCGCCATAAATGGTGAAAGTTAGCAAAGCGCCTCGACCTTTTGCTGTATGGTTCCTGATCTCATCCTCAATCCCACGGGCGCTGATACAACTTCCTAGGTAGTTGAATTTTTGAAAGTCTTCTAGCTGATCCATTACTAAAGGTCAGAGAAGGAGGCGATCCCTGCCAATCTTGGAGGAAAGCTTTGCAATCCGAGGGTGCGAAGCAAAGCCCGAAGTGACGGACAGCTAATGCTAATCTGTCCAGTGCCGCTTGGCACGTTTGTGAGCTGTCACAGATGAGGGCAATATCATCAGCATACTCTAAATCAAGAAGTCGTTCTCCTGGGAGTAGCTCTACACCTTCTAAGTCGTGTCCCGTAAACGCGATTTCCATGACTTCGTCAACAGCGAAGTTGAAGAGGAAAGGTGACAGCGGGCATCCTTGTCTCACGCCGCTGGAGATATTAAAGGGCGACGACAACTTGCCGTAAGCCCTCACTCTGCCCGAGCTACGCGCATATAATGCTCGAATAATATTCACATATTTCTCAGGTACACCTTTCCTGAGTAGACAGTCCTAAAGTGCACGTCTATACACCGAATCGAATGCAGCTTTGATAACGAGGAACAGAACAACGGTGGGTCGCCAATATATGTGGCGGTGCTCTAACAACTGACGCAAAGTGAAGATGTGGTCAACGCAGCCACGACCTCGACGAAACTGGCTTGCTCTTCAGGAATATGGAGCTCACTAATTTCAGTCAGTCTGTGAAGGATGACAGAGGCAAACAACTTGGAGGCGATTGAGTTCAAACTGATTCCTCTTTGGTTACCGAATTCCGATCGTGAACCTCCCTCGAAAGTTGGGACTATGACGGAGCGGCTCCAATCGGTTGGGACAGTTTCCTGTTCCCACAGTTTCATTAGCAACTTGTATAAATCATTCACGAGAGCAGGTCCCCGAATTTGAAAAGAGATGGGGGAAGATCATCTGGTCCCTTGGCTTTATTTAACTTTAACTGTTTGACTTCTGAGAGAGACGGTGGATCTAAATGGACAGCTCAGGGAGCGGAGTGATGAGTGGCCGGCGAGAAATTTAACAATTCAGACCGATTAAATTGCTTTTCATCTTGTCAAGCCAAAAGCTCCAGGCGTTTTGACAAGTTATGGATAGGCTTTCAACTCTCCTCACGTATAGTTTCACTAACACCAGGTCTACTGCTGCCTGATTCCCGTATCAGCCGGAATACCTCCCGATGGTTACCAAGTGCAGTGGCCATTTCGATCGCTGATGCACTATGAGACCACCAGGATTTGCGGTCTTTCTTCAGGCTAGCAAGTAGTTTTGCCCGCAGCTCTTTGCGAGTTTCATTGTGTTCGCTTCCAGCCGGAATATGTCGGCGAGCATCGATAATTTCCAAAGACTTCGAAGAGACCCAATGTCCATGTTGGCGGTTAGACTTACCAAGTGAGGATTTTCCAGCTGCTAGTAATGTCTGGTGAATATGAGACCAGTGAGCTTCAAATGCATCCAGTGAGCGCTTATTCAACATGCATGACAGCATACTTTGATAGAAATTCAGAACAGCTGGTTTCGCCAGTTGACTGGTGTCAATGCGCTAAAAAGTCGTGGACGTCTGCCAAAACGCATCCTCAGGTCAGCACATACAAGTGTATGGTCGGTGTCTACACATGTGCTCCAAACCGAGCGACAGTTCTGGACACAGCATCTCCAGGGGCAACTTATCGCAATGTGATCGATTTGCGTCCATAGCTGATTCGAGGCTAGTGGGCGCCAAGTCACCCTCCGGCGGGTGCTGTGTCGGAAATTAGTGCTCGCAAGAAATAAGTGGGCATCTTCACACAAATGAAGTAACCGCTCACCGTTATCTTTACGGGAGCGTACACTTTGTTGAATGCCCAGATTTCATAAATGCGATGCCGATTCGTATCTGCCGAAACCGGGAAGTCCTGACGTTGGAAGGCCAACCGCTGTCGTCTTCATGGCAAGCAGTGGAGGACAGGTCATCCTAAAGCACAGTTAGCTAACATTACGTGATGGACTACAACCGTCCAACATGGCTCAGTGGCATAAGCTGCGGGCTAGCTGGCACAATCCAATCGCAGTCATGGCTTCGATTCTCCTTAGAGGACCGAATGACGTGCACTACTGACGAGGCCCAATAGGGCGAAATAGCCGTCTGGTCCATTCCTAAAGAAAGGTAATTGATTAGCCTGAATCGTCGGCTGATTGCGCCGAAGCAAAAATAATCGACATGTTCCTATTACTCATATGTGATACAAATACGCCCTTACGGATTTCATACATGAGATGACAGTTCATAGATCCCGGAACCGGGAAGTCCTGACGCCGAAAGGCCAACCGTCATCAGTTGCATGGCAGGTGCAAGCATGGCATTTGAGGATGGGTCGGACTATATCGCACTTAGCTAACAATTCGTGATTGTCGTCTACCACCTCCATGGCTCACTGGCATAAGCTGTAGGCATGTTGGCACAGGACACTAGCAGTCATGGGTTAGCTCCTCTGTGCAGAACCAAACGAGGCGCATCACTGACGAGCCTCAAGAGGGCGAAAAGGTTGTCTGGTGTTTCTCCGGAGAGGTAGCTGATTTATCCGAATTCTCGGCTGATTGCGAAGAATAAAAGCTACTCGCCAAATTCATTCACTCATAGGTAACACAAAGTTGCCTTTCCAAATTTCTTAAATGCTATGTCGAATCGTAGCTGCCGTAACCGGGAAGTCCTGACGCCGAAAGGCCAACTGCTATCATCTGCATCGCAGGTGCACGCATATCAGTGAAGGATGGGTCGGGCTATATCGCAGTTAGCTAAGAATTCTTGATGGTCAGCTAACGTCCTCCGTGGCTCGGGTGCATAAGCTTCGGGCTAGTTGGCAGAGGCCACTAGCAGTCTTGAGTTCGATCCTCCGTAGACGACCGGAGCATGAGCACCACTGAGGAGCCCCAATAAGGCAAAACAGTCATCTGGTGCATTCCGGAGATGTAGTTGACCAAATACAATTTTCATCTGATTGCAACGAACAAAAAATACTCGCCAAAATTCATCCACATTTAACTAATACAAATCGTCTTTACGGATTTTATTCATGAAATCTCGGTTCATTGCTGAAGTAAGCAGAGAATCGTCATGCCATAAACCTAACGGCCGTCGTCTGCATGACAGCCGCCTACATGCCAGTAGAGTAAGGGTTTGGCTATATCGCAGTTAGCTAAACATTCTTGATGGTCGGCTACCGTCCACCATGGCTTAGTGGCATAAGCTGCGGGCTAGTTGACCCAAGCCACTAACAGTCATGGATTCTATCCTCCGTATAGGAGTAATGGATGCGCACCACTGACGAGCCACAATATAGAGAAGCGGCCGGTGGTTGCTTTATCGGAGACTTAGTTATCTGAATTGTCGGTTGATTGCGACAATCAGAAATGATTCCCCAAATTCTTTCTACACATAGGTGTTACAAATTCGCCCTTACGGATTTCTTAGATGCTATTTCGAATCATAGCTGAAGTAACCGGGAAGTCTTGACGCCACAAAGCCAACCGCTGTCTTCTGCATGGCACTTACTTACATGGCAGTGGAGGATGGTTCCTGTTATATCACAGTTTACTAACAATTCGGGCTAGTCTGCTACCGTCCCCCATGGCCCCATGATATATACTGTTGGCTAGTTGGCACAAGCCACTAGCAGTCATGGGTTCGATCCATCATAGTGGGTCGAAAGATGCGCACCACTGACGTGCCTTAATATGGCTAAACGGCTCTCTGGTTCTGTTCCGGATTGGTAGTTGACTTTCCTGAATTGTCGGCAGATTGATGCGAACAAAAAACATGATATTATTGATGAGAGGAATAAATGATGTGAAATATTACTAACATGTACAATTCTACATTCGGCACCGTGTAACGGCGGTCCTCGTCGTACAGTTATTCCTCATAGAATTTGAGGAATAACTATGGTTTTTAGTTTCGGTTTATGACCTACTGATCTGTGTCCATAGACCCCCTGAAAATATGTATGTTACCATCCAATATTATTGCCGCTTCTACCACTCCGTCCAAGTAAAATTACTATGCCGTAGGTCAAGTCTAGGGTTGTGGGCCAAATATTGCATATAACTAAGACGACGAGGTTTTCCAGGTACGAATCTCATTTGTACCTGCAGTTGAGCTTAGCAATTCAGATATGAAACCCAAAATGATAGAATGTTAGTGCAGGCTTTTAATTGGGTTACTCCATCTATTAATTTATCAGTTGATAAACCATTGACAGGTCACGATCACAATTCAATGCTCTGCATTACAAGATGCCTGCAACGAGCAGGGCAACATGGAGATTGAAACAGAGTCGACAATCATTATATCTTCATTCTGAGGATGGATTCGCTCCACACCTCATTTCACCTCAGCCACATGCGAAGTTAGGAAAAATGCCATAACCGGTAGAAACATCTTAGCGACCAGGCTAGAGATTATATATATATATATATATATATATATATATATATATATATATATATATATATATATATATATATCTTCACAGCCTGTTAACAGATATTGTGCCATCAGAACCATGGCGGACGTAAAGATTAAAGGGAAAAGTAACACAAATGCTATAACAAAATGAAACGCTGTTTGCTTTTCAACACTCCATGTTGATTTGTTGTTTTTGTTTAATGAGTTATTGTGTGCATTAAAAAGATAGTAAAATGGCAGAACAACATTGACGCCACTGATGTCTGTTGCGGGCCATGACATCCAATGTTTCCAACCACTGAGATTCAGCATCTCGTGGTCCTCAACCTGGAAGACCGACTGGTCCGACAGACGTCAAACTTTAGATTGCCTTCTTCGTGCTCCTTCTCCACCTCATTGGTTGTCCACCGCAGGAATTTTCCATCGCTCCCTGGGAGTGCAAGTAGCGCTCGACGTAGAAGGAGATGGGCTGCCATGCGCAAAACCTGCCCGAGCTAACGCATGCGATATCAGAGAACAATGTTCTGAAGACTGGCACTGCTCGCTCCAAGCACTCGGTCTGGTACCACTGCGTTGCTTACGTGGGGTTGCCACCATACCCGAGCAATCCTTCGTAGATAGCGGTTGTTGAAGACTGACAACCGTTTCATGTCTTCCAAGCGAATAAGCCAAGTCTCATAGCCGTAGAAGAGTACTGCACGAACGGAATCATTGTACACCCTGCCCTTGAGCTTGAGACTGACATCAGGAGGACGCCTTAGGTGTCTCTGTTTGATGGATGTAAGGCAGGCCATTACAATCCGTTGTGGGACTTAATCTATAACACGGCCACTAACCGTGATGCAACTCCCTAGATTAGAAAGCAAGAGACTTGCTCCAGAACATGTGCAACAATGGTGAGCGCGGGTTCAGGCACCTGCCAGTCCTGAAGCAGCGTTTTGCATTTTCCCGGAGTGAATCATAAGCCATACTTGGACGCCTCCATCGTTAAGCGGCTTAGAACGCTCTGGACAGTTCGTGGGTCGTCCCCCAGCAAGGCGATATCATCGGCGTAGTCGAAGTCCGTGACTCTGTCTCCAGGGAGAAGCTCAAGACCGCAGTTCTGAACCATTTCTAGTGGTACTTGGACGACGTTGTCGATGTCAAACTTGAGGAGGAAAGGTGAAATAGGCAATCATGGCGAAAAATCCTGGTCACAGCAAACGAAGAAGATAGTGTGCCGTAACCCTTGATTTTGACCGATATGTGACTGTAATGCGCTTTCTGGATGGTTACAAACTTGTCGGACACACCTTTCTTCAGTAAACAGTTTCACAACGCAAATCTATCTACTGAATCAATTGTCGATCGGATATCCAAAAACACTACAATTGTTGGCCGCCGGTGGATGTGACGGAGTTCGAGAAGTTGGCGGAGCTTGAAGATTTGATCGATGCAGCCGCATTTGGACGAAATCTGGCTTGTTCTTCCCGGGAAAACTCCTCCCTAGTCGTTGAAAGCCTGCGAAGTAGGACCGACACAAAGATTTTGGATGCGACAGAGATCAACACGATTCCGCGGTAGTTACAGTAATCGTCGCGCGAGCCGTTCTTGTGAATCAGAACAATGACCGATTCTCCCAGTTACTTCGGAACATTCTCCTTAGTCGAAACTTTCATGAACAGCGATAGGATTTCGCTGACCAGTACACTTCCGCCATCTTTGAGTGGAGCCGGTGGTAGGCATTTGGGACCAGGAGCCTGGTAGTGTTGCAAAGATTGGATTGCTTCTCGGAGCTTGCTTCAGTCAGAGGTCGTGTGGGGACAGCCCAAGCATTAGCTATTTGGACTGGAAGTGCCACAGGGGGCTGTGTTAGGTGGTTGGATTGTAGAGCGAAATGCTGTGTCCAGTGCCCCAGTCGCCTGTGAAGTTTGGGGATCTTCCTGCGGTTTGGATCGCAAATCGTCTAGCTGATAGCGTGGGAATTACAACCGAGGGCCTTAATGACGCAAATTGACAGCGAAAGTTGCCAGCTGGTGCAGCAGCTTCCATCTCCTCAGTTTGCTTTGACCATCAAGATGCACGACCAGAGCGGAGGCTTGCATTCAGCTGTTGTGTAATAGACCGGTGGTGGTCGTTGGGCTTTGCGCCGTCAGGCACCGCCCGTTGGCAATCCAGCAATTCCGATCATCTTCCCGAGATCCAGCTTTTGGGAGTGTGGCGAGCGAGGCCACAGCTGGACAAACCGACTGACAGCATAGCTTATTGCAGAATTGACCAGTGTTGATCAACATCCATAGTGAGAGAGAGAGAGCGAGATTTTCAGGAAGCCTTTATTTATGCTTCTTCTTCATCGTTGGCTCCTCCAACTTATAGGTGTTCAGTCGGGTGTGTTTGGACCTAGGTGAAACACGAAACGCTTACAAACGGTCACACATACTAGTGAATGATAGGTATCGACACATGTTGACCAAAACTTTTGGTAGTCCCATACCCTGCCGTGCCACCTGCGACTTATGGCTATGTGGTCAAACTGTGAACAGCGCTGGGTTGATGATGGGGTTGCTAAGTGGTGTACTGGCGTCTAGGATGACGAAACCTCGTGTTTTAGAGGAAAAGCTGATGATCAGTACACATACTGAGCAGTCTCTGTCAGTTGTCTGAGCGAACATCATGATATCCATGCTGTCGTTCGAGGTGGTGCTCACACGGCAGCATCTGACCGACACGCGCGTCGACGTCTCCTGCCAAAACGATGATGTCTGTTTTAGGAGCCCTTAGGAGCAGCTCATGAAGCTTCTGGTAGAACTGGTTTTTGACTGTGTCCGAGCTACAGTCAGTGGACGCGTAGGCAGAGATCCCGAAAAGAGCACGCTTTTCGACTCAATGTCTCCTAACTTTACAAGATCCATGGAGGCATATCTCCGAAAGGCGAATATTGTTAGGGATTCAATCGAGCAGAGCAGTCTAGGCTCTGGCATTGAGGGTGATTCCAACTCCAGCTTGCCCAGTTGCGCTAGACTCGGTGTCATCAGAGAGGCGGAGATGGAAGTGTGTGCGTGGGAAGATCGGTGATGCCAGCTAGTAGACCGATTTGGAGTCCTGGAGTCGCATCGCACTAAGGCAGCAGATAACAATTCCAAGGGTCTCTAGCATGCATGCGAGTCTAGCTTGCTAACCGATCTGCAGTAATGTGCGTACGTTGAAGGTTGCAGTGTTGAACTGCATTCCGGGTTGCAGGAGCGAAGATGGGAGACTTCGGGACTGACAGCTCTCTGTTGCGTACTGTGTGGTTGCGTTGGCAGATGTCACGGGAACAGGTTCATCCGTATAGTTGGGGTTGATTGTCATAGAGGAATCAGGTAACAATAGGTGTGAATGGTACAAGGGAAGGGTAAGTAAAATGATGGCGTGTGTTTGTGAACTTGGCATAGTAGCAGGAGTGAATAGCATGGTAGCAGCTAGAGAGTGGGTGAATGGTTGTAGTTGTAAGTTCATAGTTCGTCACTAGGCGAGATACTACCCGGTTGTCTGGGCAGAGGTAGGTAGATTGTCTTAGGGGACCACCGCCCCGAGCCTTTGGCCAAAGGGTCTAACCCACCAGGCAGCAGGACGAGATGAGTGGTTCGTACCCCGTTGAGAGCCAATAACTGGACACGCAGTTCATACGCCTTTCAGATGACAGTAAGCCTTGACCGGGGGCCAACACTTCTGTAGTCAGAGACAAGATCCGATGGTCGGATTGCTTGTCGGTGTCTAATGTTTCCAAAGGAGACAAGGGGCAGTGATTTTCAAGGCTGAATTTATTTATTTAGTGGCGAGTCACATCCGCCACGTCGCATGGTTGTTCAACTGACATTTGTGGCTTTTTATAGGGAGAAGGCTTGCCAGGCAAAACTCACCATCTCCTGGAACACTGCCGTCGAACCATTCGGCGTAAAGGGAAAATACCGAACAGCCAAGCTGTCACCACGAAGGGGTTGTTTCGCGTGCCAGACGCTAGCGACAAACACTAGTCCCTTTAATGAGCGATACGAGTACTGCTCCAAAATCATTTCAAAATCAAGCAAATCGAGAACATTGCACCGCAAAAAGCTGGCCTTCCAACAGTAACTCAAATACATGACATACTGTGGACGAAACACTAAGATCAGCAGTATAAAAGTGTAGCATATTAGTGCATCACCATTAGTCCTTTCGTCCCTCAATTCCAACGTTTGCTCGCATCCAATCAGACTGTGACGCAGGCTAACCAAATGCTAGTGTGTCATCTGCCATCGAATCACATAAGACAACTCTGATCAAACACCTAGTTGACTTGTGATCTCGTATCAGTACTACCGGTCCTATCTACGCTGTGGTATTCTATCCACATATTGGCAGAGGTTTGCGTCATGACAACTGGTGACTAGTAAATGGGAATGCTGGAACCCAGATGCTTTTGCTTTGCAGTGGAAATTCATAAAGGTACACTGGAAGGCCAAGCGTGATTTTGGAAGACGGGGAAGTAACAAAAGCTATAATACTTTGTGAAACTGGTTTTCTACTTTAAGAAGTCTTACATGACTGAATCATTTGAAAAGCACAATAAGAAGACGAATGTTACAAGATGATACCATTTCGTGCCCTCTGTTCACTTGTAAACGGACAACATATCAAATGATAACTTTACAAAAATGAAATCAATACTTTGAAAGCGTGAGGTTACTTGCAAGCGAACTAAACGTTGGATAAAGGTTGAGGAAAAATTATTAACTCTAAGGGAGTTAGAGCGTAACGAACAGTTGCTTCTGAACGCACAATGTTGGAAAATGCTTTTTATGGCTACTGCCTCGGCAAACTTGAAGACTCTGGCGTTTGCGTTACGATAGATGACACTAAACTCCGAGTTGAGGTCCACCTGATGACCCGTTTCCATCAGGTGTTTCGCAATCGAAGAGGCAGTTATGTTGTACGTCGACACAGGTCCCGTTTGCGGCTGCCTTTTCAAGGTAAAGATACGCTTCGGAATGTGCTCCCCAATCCGCTTACACATGCAACGGTCTTTTCTGCCAATGTAACGGCTTCATGTTTTGTGTTGGCTCCGATTCCTCAGTCCCGCTGCCTGGATAGTAATCGCATTAAAACGCTACGTGATTTGAAAAGAAGGCTTAATGGTGTTGAATCCGGACAAAGGTACTGGAGTGGTCATCACGGATAAGTCGGGTTACAAAAACAAGATGGAAGATATTCTTATGGACAAATCAAAACTTCATGTGGACGAAAGTGCAACCAACGTAACACAAATTGAGAAGACGGTAACCAAACATCTGAAAATATTACTTTTTCATGGGTTGATAACGCAGGTGGCATACATTTCAGAAAACTTGGTAAACGACCGGTTAATTTATTTATGATGATACACAACGTTTCGCATTTGACACAAATGCTTCATCAGGCGAAGTGAATTATCTAAACATTGGCATTTTATAGCGATCATGGCTAAACTACATACAAAGACAAATCAATTTGCAGTTCATCTATGAATGATTACAACGGTCAAAGGTCAATATGTTCGCGGGTACACTGTAGGTTGTTTCAGTCAGAGTCAAGTGGGGGAACAAAATTGCCGGTCCGTAGATAATTACATTGTGGTTAACAATCTTAATTGAACCGTTGCAGGGAACTTGGACACTGATAGAATTTGGCTTTAGTTCTTCGGAGGGTGGGTCGATAGTTCATTCCGACTTGGGATCCATCCACCGATGCTTACAAAGCTGGCCGGAGTAAGACTGGACGCCAGGCACTAGACAACCCTACTCCGTCTATTCTATTCACGCAGTTGTTAGCCTTGGTTATTTCTATAGCCTCAGCAATCAGCCTTTGTTTGGCTGATCGTAATCCCTTCCTGATTACCTCCACATTTTCGAAGTCAATTTTATGCCCCGTGTCTAGCGCATGCATTGCTATTGCTGAATCTCTGAGTAGAGCTCCATACTCTAGCTCATTTCGCGGAGGTCGTGATATGTGTCGCCTGTGTTCTGAAATCCTTATACGTAATTCCCTCGCTGTTTGGCCTATATACACTTGTGTACAATCTTTACATGGAATTTTGTAAATACAGTTAGTTGTTCTATCTAAAGGGAGTGTATCCTTCAGGTGCACAAGTGTGGACCGTAGCGTTCGACCCTTCTGGAAAACTACCCTTATCTTCTCCTTATTCAATACTCTCCGAATCGCTTCTGAAGTTCCTTCTTTATACGGAATACCCACTGTCGCTATCCACTCTGCGGTTGGAGTTGCGCGTGGGTTGAGACATTTTTTTAGCTGTCGTTTCACCAATCGTTTCGGATATCCGCTAGCTATTAAGGTTTTCATTGCTTCCATCTGCGCTGCTTTCTTATCTTCTTCCTTCGTGCACAGAGCTCTTGCTCTGTGAAATAGTGATGAGGCGATTCCCGCATACACGTTCTTTGGGTGGCTTGAACTATAGCTGAGTACCCCATCTGTGTCCATTGTTTGCGATACATCGTTGTCTTTAACGTTCTTGATTGTCTGGTACATAGGAAGGAAGGAACGTTAAAGACAACGATGTATCGCAAATCAATGGACACAGATGGGGTACTCAGCTATAGTTCAAGCCACCCAAAGAACGTGTATGCGGGAATCGCCTCATCACTATTTCACAGAGCAAGAGCTCTGTGCACGAAGGAAGAAGATAAGAAAGCAGCGCAGAGGGAAGCAATGAAAACCTTAATAGCTAGCGGATATCCGAAACGATTGGTGAAACGACAGCTAAAAAATGTCTCAACCCACGCGCAACTCCAACCGCAGAGTGGATAGCGACAGTGGGTATTCCGTATAAAGAAGGAACTTCAGAAGCGATTCGGAGAGTATTGAATAAGGAGAAGATAAGGGTAGTTTTCCAGAAGGGTCGAACGCTACGGTCCACACTTGTGCACCTGAAGGATACACTCCCTTTAGATAGAACAACTAACTGTATTTACAAAATTCCATGTAAAGATTGTACACAAGTGTATATAGGCCAAACAGCGAGGGAATTACGTATAAGGATTTCAGAACACAGGCGACACATATCACGACCTCCGCGAAATGAGCTAGAGTATGGAGCTCTACTCAGAGATTCAGCAATAGCAATGCATGCGCTAGACACGGGGCATAAAATTGACTTCGAAAATGTGGAGGTAATCAGGAAGGGATTACGATCAGCCAAACAAAGGCTGATTGCTGAGGCTATAGAAATAACCAAGGCTAACAACTGCGTGAATAGAATAGACGGAGTAGGGTTGTCTAGTGCCTGGCGTCCAGTCTTACTCCGGCCAGCTTTGTAAGCATCGGTGGATGGATCCCAAGTCGGAATGAACTATCGACCCACACTCCGAGGAACTAAAGCCAAATTCTATCCGTGTCCAAGTTCCCTGCAACGGTTCAATTAAGATTGTTAACCACAATGTAATTATCTACGGACCGGCAATTTTGTTCCCCCACTTGACTCTGACTGAAACAACCTACAGTGTACCCGCGAACATATTGACCTTTGACCGTTGTAATCATTCATAGATGAACTGCAAATTGATTTGTCTTTGTATGTAGTTTAGCCATGATCGCTATAAAATGCCAATGTTTAGATAATTCACTTCGCCTGATGAAGCATTTGTGTCAAATGCGAAACGTTGTGTATCACCATAAATACATTAACCGGTCGTTTACCAAGTTTTCTGAAATGATGACTTCCCGATCGGTTCCAAATATGTTCCAATACATCAGGTGGCATACAATTCTCTTAAACCGTTGGGCACCGACATCCCCCAGATGTATGGCCTACCCAAGATTTAGAATGATAATGTCCCGTTCACCTCAATATTATCCATGCAAAACTCACCGTACCACAAGCTAGCATCTTGGATAGTTGAACTACTGACGCCAGTTGGAAAGATGATTGTAAAGCACACCTTGAAAGATACCTTTGATTGAATGGAACAGTTACACGAAATCAACATTTCGGACAAGGCAATGTGTTCCATGGATGTACAGTTCTTGTTTACCGACGTTCTCCTGAGAGAAACTGGATTTCTTATGTGACTTTGTCCCTAGTGAGCAAGTGCATTTGCCGATTCCTGTGGAGTATCTCTAGGAGTTGTTGCTACTCTGCACAGAAAACGTATCGTTTATGTTCGAGGGACAGGCATATCGACCGGGAGTCACCTTAACTTTCTGCTGGCGGACTTCTTCGTGGCGACGGTCGAGTCGCGCTGTGAGCCAGACCCCCGACGAATGTGTCTTTACAAGAGTTTTGTTGACGACACATTGATGATCGCACCATCCTTAGAGGCGGTTCAGCCCCTTTTCAGATTTATAAAGGCTGCACACCCAAACGCCCGCTACACCTGTGACGCTGAGGACGATAATCGCCTGCCATTTCTGGACGTACTACTGTCGAGGCGAGAAGATGGTACGATACAACGCACCGTTTACCGGAAAGCTACATGGACCGGTTTGTATGAGCACTTCATCAGTTTTACACCGGTTCAATACAAGCGATGACTTTCCAAAACGTTGTTCAATCGTGCCCGCAGGATATGCAGTACAGAATGCATCAAAGCTGAATTGCAATTCATCACGCAGAATCTACCGGCAAGTGGCTACCCAGAAGCCTTTATTAGGTTTCATAGCCGTCCCGCAGAAAGTGAACAGCTGGTCGTTCTTGCTGTACCAAAAATGTCTGTTTATTTGCGACTACCCTTCAAAGGGGATGTTCTGGCTAGGCAAGTAGTATGACGCACAGCAGTTGCAATAGGTCGTGAATTCGGAGCCTCCAAACTTGCCATTTCCAAACAACCAAGGCGCTACTACTGCTCCCAAGTCAAGCCAACTAAGCCGGTCTCCGCCATAACGCACCGTATCTATCGATTTGTTTGTAACTGTGCAAGCAGTTACATTGGCAGAAAAGACCGTTGCATGTGTAAGCGGATTGGGGAGCACATTCCGAAGCGTATCTTTACCTTGAAAAGGCAGCCGCAAACGGGACCTGTGTCGACGTACAACATAACTGCCTCTTCGATTGCGAAACACCTGATGGAAACGGGTCATCAGGTGGACCTCAACTCGGAGTTTAGTGTCATCTATCGTAACGCAAACGCCAGAGTCTTCAAGTTTGCCGAGGCAGTAGCCATAAAAAGCATTTTCCAACATTGTGCGTTCAGAAGCAACTGTTCGTTACGCTCTAACTCCCTTAGAGTTAATAATTTTTCCTCAACCTTTATCCAACGTTTAGTTCGCTTGCAAGTAACCTCACGCTTTCAAAGTATTGATTTCATTTTTGTAAAGTTATCATTTGATATGTTGTCCGTTTACAAGTGAACAGAGGGCACGAAATGGTACCATCTTGTAACATTCGTCTTCTATTGTGCTGTTCAAGTTAACACAGGAAATGCAATGCTTTCAATAGTGGTTCTGTGCCGAATCACCCATTCAGGATGAATTAGTTACTCTGTATCGTCTCTGTGATTCTAGTGTACGGCCTGGGCGATACTTCCTTATCATATCAGTATTCCAACTGCAGCCTCTTGATATTTGCCCTGCCGATATATAGCTTGATAGCGGCAACATAACTATCAATGTCAGGCAAGTGTGCACAACCATTAAGCACTGCCTGCTTCCCGCCTCAGCCAAAATTTCCCTACTTGTTACAAAACAACGCGGTAGCCGACGAAATCAGACGCTAAATGTTTGGCCGAAAAACTGCCCCCTAACTGAACTCAGGCTTTTGAAATGAGTCAAAAATCGCGTTACCCAGTTCCCGACGGGAGTTGACAGGCCCAACTGTTCCCAACATGACCTTATGGGAAGGTAGTCCTGCTTGACGTATCATTCACAATCATTTGATCACTGCATGGTGGAAAATGAATATGACCTGGCAGTAATAATCATCCAAGTGGATAATCAAAAAGCATTTTCTTGCGTGCCGCACGTACCGTTGTTATCCTTGCCCGAATCGCTAACACTCTACTAAGCTGCTTTAACTAATCCGCAGGTGGTCATCGTTGTCTATTACTAGTAATGTGATCCAAGGGGGGCTTGTATTTTTTCCTCTGCTCAGCTTGATGTACGTCAATAGCATAACAGAAGCCATTAAAAAGCCGAAACACTAACGTTTTGTTGGTGATATTAATTTACACTACATCTTAATGCTAGCAATCTGAAGGACGCTTTAAAAAAGATGCGTAAAGGTTTATCGTTTTTGGAGACGTGGTGTGCAAACTGCCAAATATCCTTCGCTGATAATAAGTGCGGAACATTAGCGTATCGATGCAAAAATGATAGGGACAACTTATACTACCACAACAAGACAGTTCGATTCCGCAGCACAATACGAGACTTGGGCATTCAATGTTTAAGCACCCTCAACTTCGGGGAGCACATCCAAGTCATAGCAATCAGAACCCGCCAAACAGCAAAGCTAATCATCAGATCACACCTATCGCGTGCGCCCTCTGTAGGAATACTGTCAGATGAAATTTGGTACTTGTAAGAAACGTGATTGTTTATACCTGAAGAATGTGCACCCTCAATTCACCAAAGCCTTAGTTCGTGATTCGCCAACGCAAAACTATTCGGAGCGCTGTATAGTGCTGAAATTAGAGCCTTTGTGGTTAAGGAGAATAAAACGAAGGAGGAAATTTCCGTTCGACAGTGTACGAACGCGTACGTACTCCATACAGTAGTATACACCTCATTGAGAATGGAATGTATGACATCAGAAATAGGAGGAATTAGATTTCTACGAATAACTAAAGTACGCACCGGTTTATGAATCGGGCTGCCTACTGCTTTGAGGTTCTGAGCCGAAACAATCATTTGGAAATATGCTGTATAAGTACCTCACTGTGTTGCAAGTCAAAACACTAATGAAACTGAGTTACAGGATGGAGGTGAAGTATAGGTGCACAGTGACAACATCACATAATAATCTATGATAACGACCTGGTTAGTATCCACTTCGTTTCGTTAGACTATTTATCTTTTGCCCATTCCAGCCTCAAGTTTTCTTTCATTCCACCATGTCAACCTGACGGTTCCTGTCTCCCATCACATTTGCTCTGCACTGGTACTTGTCATCTCCACTTTCTCGGGACAAATTGTAGGACTACCCGTAGCAGTTCTTAGTACGATGCAAAGTCAAAGTTCCATACCCATTAATCTATACATCATTTACTCGCAGTCCCAGCATGTATCACAAATCCTTCAGGGATCTGCACTCATTACTTTTTTCTCTGTAATTCCTATGTACTAACTGAAGCTAAATCCGTCGGGTACATGCCACAAGTTTTGCTATATTTCGGTTCACTTTCACTTTTCACTTTCAATTTTTCGACATTGGCCACGACGTGGCCGGCCTCCTGAGGGTACGGAGTGTAGCTTCAGAACTAATCAATACACCCTTGTGAGGTAAATTGCCACAGACCTAGGGGCGAGCAAGAAATGCCCACGCAAGGCAAATCGGCACTGACCTACTGATGAGTAACAAAAGTGCTAGTATCAGAAGAGTCGGAAGTTGAATATGTCTGAATGGTTTAGCAGTAAAAAAACATAAACTGAGAGCATATTTCTGACAGCCTATAAGTTACAATACATAAAAAGCCTCTGAGGACAAGCTAATACGCCGATGACTCGCTTGCCCTTATGCCACACCGAAACAATGGCCAATATGGGGCGTGAAATAGCGATGGAAACATATAGAGGGACTACCCCGCCTTGGAGCACGTCCCAGAACTCGGTTCCAATAGTTTCAATAGTGTATGATGGATAAAAAGCATTGGCTTTACAAGACCCATAGGATGGTAAATGCAAAATAGATAAAAATCATTAGATTCCGACATGGAACTGAAATGCCAATAGTCCTAAACCTATTACATCACACCACAATGCGTTGCTTGTCACTCAGATGAATGTCTAACAGTTGTTTGAAGGCTGTAATGTTCGGAGCGTTACCACATGCGTTGGCAAGTCATTCCATTGTGAACTGATTCTAAGAGAGTAAAAATATTTTCTACAGTCTAATCGGGAGTTTTTGGATTATCAGCTTGAGGTTATGACCTCTCGATCGCTTATATGAGGCTAGGGTGTAGCAGCGATTTGCACGGGTGATCGCTTTCCGTTAATATCCGGTATGCTGAGAATATGAGATCTCCGCGTAGTCGTCGGTATTCGGAGGAAAACATTCCGATTAAACTGAGACGCACTTCATAATTGAGACCAGATAATCCGCGTGGTTCCAAGTCATGGGTGTTGAAATCTCCTGCAACGAGGATGTGGCTGTACTTCTGATTAAGCACGGAGCGAAAAGCGGAGATAAGTCTGTTGTCCCTTTCCGGAGTGGATTTCGGTGGTCGGTAAACCACAGAGAGAAGGCATACGTCGTTGCGTTCCAACCACAGTTTGCACCAAAGGACGTCGGTGACACAAGTCTGGGGATCGTCTATGAGCTCACAACGAAGGTTCGTTCGGAAATAAATGAGCACGCCACCGCCCTTGCCCGTTCTGTCGTTCCGGAGAAGTGACATACCCGGTATGGCAATCTCAGCGTCTGTGATTTCGCCGCTCAGCCAGGTTTCGGCGATCATTATGATGTCTCGAGGCTCCGAAGCCAAACGGTGACGGAGTTCTACCAACTTACTTATGAGGCCTTGTGCATTAGTATACATGCAGGATAGTGCTTTTGTAACCAAGAGTGAGCTAGCACAGGTTGTGGTAGGAATGGAGTTTGTGCCGACCGTTAACGGGTCGGCCATTAACCGTTTTTTGTGGTGACGTTTGCCTTTGAGTTTGCTTTCGGTTAGACGACTGATCGCGGCCTTCCGGGCCCTGCTGGTCCCCCGTGTTCAGCCGTGTTTCGTGGGATATTGTGGTTGTCGATAAATCTATGCCTTCACAAAGTTGCATGAGTGGATGGTTCAACAATTTGATCGCTCCCCGTGAGTCGTTGGTAATCCGTGGCAGCGTACCTGATGCCTTTAATCGAATTTCCGCTGGCAGCTTCATGCGGAATTTGGACCAGTTTTCCAAGGCGAGCGGTAACATAAACTCAGATTGAAGCACCACCTTCATAAGTCTGGGACCGTTCCCTTTGTAGTTGGGTGAAAATGGAATCCTGGTCAACCGCTTAGCGATGATATTATTGAGGGAGATTTCGTGGCGGATGTAACTCCATTGCTCCCGGTCATGTGCATCCGCTGCATCAGAGGTTGAGTTTTGGAGCTCAGGAACCCCGTACACAATTATCGTCCGTTTCGCCTCGGCTTTACGAACTTCCTCACGGTTGCTCATCTTTTTCGGACGTTCGTTCCAGGGGATATCAGGAAGTATGCGCGCCTCGAGTGATGAATGACGAAGCCTGTTGGACGATAGTAGGACTGCCTCTGTGTCCTTGGTGGAGTTTAGTGTCACCCGGAGAAGTCGGGGTTCACCGTAGTGCGCTGAATTTGGATGACGTGTGACTCGTCTCAGCATTGCAGGTTCAACCGAAATGCCAATCGCAGTACATATAGACTTCCACTGATTACGATCATCCAACAGCTTCCCCTTTATTGTACTCGCCTGTGATTCAGGAACATTTGTACACACAACGGTTAACGCGCCTTGGCTCCTTGCGTTGGATGCAGATTTGCCATGACTTACAGACACGGTGTTAAACGGATTGTTTGGTTGTTGGAGTCTGGTCAACTTACTGTTGCTTGGTGAGGCCACCGGAGTCGGAGGTAATTTAGCCGGTGTATGCATGGAGGCGACTGAGGCGTACGACGCCCGACTTTTCTCTACGGCGGAAGAGGTTTGCCCCGGAGCTTCCGCGGTTGCTGTTGAATGGAGGTGGGGCGTGTGACTCAAAGGTGTGGACATCAGTACTCTGGATGTTCGTCCGCTTTTGGGAGTTGAGTGAGGCAGGGGATTTGGAGAAACTGAGGCTGCAGCGCGGCTTGAGCGTCTAGCCCTTTTTTTCGGCCTCGAGGTGGAGCTTTCTTTGACCGACTGTGGTACAATCATGGCCATATTCGCGGCCGGTGGTGCAAGCCTGGCGTTCAACAAATAAGCGATTGTCGCATTCAAAGTATCGCACCTTTCCATGAGTGCACATAAACAACCGACCACTGGAGTTAACTGGCAAGTTGGACAAAACCAAAATGCGTCAGCTGCCTTGTTTATTTGCCTTGCTTCTTGGGCGGACTTTCCTATACAGCTCGGGTGGAACGAGCCACTGCAGTTTCGGCACGTTATACCCATTTTAAGGGCTTTGCCGCAATTAGCTGAAGAGCAGATACGTCGTTGCATGATATTCGGCATAGTTGTTGTATTTTTTCAAGCACGAGGACAAGCAAGATGTCGATCACAAATTCCAAAATGCTCGACACAAGGTTAACCTACTGGTTTGGACTCATCAGGTGGCGATTTCCTGAGCTGGGGTAGAACTCAGAGCCTAGTAGTTCACCGTTGACTCCATGATGGAGATTGATATAGTCCAAACGTTCGAACGCTTTCAAGATGTCCAGGTAGATGACGTCGACTCCCACTCCGGCATCGGCTGCACCCACCGGAGCTTGTTGACCTGTCTATGCAACAACTTGGGATGTGTACTGAAGTGCGCCTCTAAGTTCTGTTGGTGCTTGGTTTCGCTTCGCGGATCAAACTGACACAGGGAATTCCTTGTGTTGTATAAGCACCCCAAGTCAGGTTACTTTGACAGACTTTGTACACGCGCCTGGCTGATTCCCTTAAGGCCACGCATTTCCTAGTACAGAATCTCAGTAACCAGTTTACTTTCTTCGGGCGAAAGACCTTGCTTTCTGACACATTTGCTACTAGCTCGCTGAATTTGATGACGAACAACATTCAACAGACATCGGTCGGCTGCCCGGCCAAGAAGGACCAGACGCTTTCTTGAACGAGGTTGAACATGGTATCGTAATGTTTAAGACGTAGGTTTCTATGACATTCTCACTGATGTACTCCGAGTAACAGAAGTAACGTAGGAGCAACATAGTGTGATCGCTACGGCCAAGTGGTGCATCTATGTTCACAGTGTTGACCATTAGTTCCTCATTAGAAAGCACAAGGTGCAAAGCAGAGGGTGCGTCATCCGTTCGGAATCGCGTGGGAGAGGTGACATGATTGTGCAGGCGCATCGGCAATCATCTCTTGAACGTCAGCCTTCAGTTGTTCGTTGTGCGATTCTGGAAACTCGATTGCATGCAGACTGAATTCCCCCACCAAAAGGATGTAACTGTGTGGTCATACCAGGACTCGCTTCATCACAGAAGCTAGGTACGGATCCTTTCCCAAGATAGAAATTGGATAGCGGTAAACTATTGCTAGTGAACACACATCACCCCGGCTTAGGTGCATACGATGCCAAAGAGAATGGACGACTTGCGGTTCTGGGTCCTTAGTGATATCGAGCTGCCAGTCGGATCGATAATACAGGAGCCCTTCATCTCCTCTGCTAGGTCGATCGTTTAGTATGAAAGTCATGTAGGGTAGAACAATCTTAGCATCCGGATCTCCGTGTTCAGCCATGTTTGCTAAACATGAATAGGTCCCAAGGCGTGGAGACCTGACGAATACGAAGTTCGGTTAGCTTGCTGAGAAGACCTTGTGCATTGCTATACAAGCAGGTAAAGGCATCGGTGGTTGGAAGCGTAGGGTTTGGCGTTCTCGTGGTATACACAGCCCCTACCCGACTGGTGGTGGCCACGCAACAGCGTAGCACCGTTACGGCGTACAACTGACGCAATTTTTCCATGCCGACCATTGTGTGGTCGGCGGTTGGTCATCGTTTTGCAGGGCCGATGGTGCACGCACTAGAACCAGTTTAGGTTGTTGTATCGAGTTCCCAGCGCCATCAAGAGGATGATCAGCCTGTCCTCCTTCAGCTCTCAGCGTGTTTAGGCGGTGGCTCTTTTCTGAACTACACGGTGAGGAAACTGCATCAGTAAATTGCTTGCACGGTGTTATCTGTGGCCGCATGCCTATCGCCCTTATCCCTTTTTCGGATGACAGCATTTTACACTTTTTTTTGCCACAATCTGATCACATGTTCTGCCATCAGTTTGGAGTGCAATGATACTTTCATCATTCGGAGACTACACACTTTATACTTAGGTGATGGCTCTAACCTTGATATCGATTACACAATAACTTTTTAGAGTGAGAGCACCTCACGAATAAAACGTCAGTCATCCGAGCCATGCGCTCTGGCCTCTAGCTCGCTTAATGTATGGAGCTCGGGGACACGGTGAACAAGGATCGATTTTGCGTCTTGCTTTTTACGGAAGTCATCCGGATTTTGTCTACGTTTCTGCTTTTAAATAAATAAATAAATTGTATATGGCTCGACGATGCGAGAAGCCGTTCCCAGAAGGGACGGAACAAATAATGGTACAGCAGTTTCATATCATGGTATAATAAATTTTAAAAAAATGTGAGCACAAAATGAAAAGTTGTATAGCGCGAAGCGGTCCAAAATATTTACATTCCTCTTGTTCTATCGTCTGACAAGTTTTTAGCAGTCACATGAGAGTTGATCGCACACGAGAAAAAAGAGAGAATAAAGTGCTGCGGGCCAACAAAATATAACCACTTGTGCACTTGACCACATGCATTTTCAGGCACCATTAACTCCGTTCTCAAAAGCGTTATCTAAGGACTGTGCTGTTCGAAACATTATTATCACATTTTGAACGGTTAAATGATCTTTTATCGAAAGCTTAAACAAACGCAATGTGCAACAAGTTCTGATAGCTCTTGGAAGTTTGTTCCAAAGCTTTGAGCAGTGTATTAAGAAGAAACGCTCCCTAATTCGCGTATTGAACTTTGGAATCATGACCGTTGTCTCCTTATTTCGTAGCTCGTATCTAGTGTTAACGGACATATGGACACAGTTAGCATAATTGTGCATGTGATGGTGAATTATTCTGTACAAGAAACACAAGTTCATCTTCATTATCCACAGCCAAATTGGGTCAAGTCCAAGTTTTTCACTGCGCTCTCTGTAGGTCATCTTGGAGGAATATCCGCACAGCTTCTTTGTAAAGCGTCGCTGTACCCTCTCAAGAGCATGCTGGTCAGATTTCTGCAGATCCGACTGTAGTAGTGAGCAGTATTCCATGCCAGGTAACACATATGTTTTGTAAAGCCAGATACGAGATTCTGTGAGTTGAAATTTATGACAGATATAGCCAATAGTCTTCATGGCTTTCGAAACTTGGAAGTCACAATGTTCCGAAAAGTTGAAGGTAGTGGAATACCGCACACCCAAGTCGCGAATCACTTTGCACTGTGATATAAACGTGTCTTGTAATGATAGACTGCCTGGTGGAACTTCGCATTTGTACGACAGAATATTACATTTGTCCACGGAAAAGGACATCTGCCACAGTTTGCTCCAGGATTCAAGTGCCGATAGATCTTCCTGAATGTGGCACAAGGCTGCGCGGGTATCTGTACGTTCTTGTGAGTAGACGATTTTAATGTCATCAGCAAACAGAAAAGTAGCACCATGTCTTATTCTATGAAATACATCGTTGACGTAGAGGAGAAAAAGAAGTGGACCAAGTAGACTTCCCTGAATTACTCCACTGGTGACTGCTTTCGGTTTAGAGACACGGTCCCCAGTACGCACCACCTGATGTCTGTCAGCTAGGTATGACGACAACCAAGAAAACATTGGTTCTCCAATACCTATTTCAATCAGTTTGAGGAGTAGTCTTCGATGCGGCACTCTGTCGAATGCTTTTCTCATGTCTAAGAACAGGAAAATAACACTGTTGCCTTTGTTTATGTCAGCCGTTGTGTGGTTTAAGAAGTCTGTCTGGCATGTCGCACAAGATCTGCCCTGCAAAAAACCGTGTTGTGAATTGTTGATGACGTTTTTCTTATTCAAGAAAATAAGTAATTCATCTTTCACTATCCTTTCCATAATTCTAGATATTACAGATGTGTGATTGATGGGGCGATAGTTTCTAATTTCGTGAACGTTTCCATTCTTACGCCGCGGGATAACAACGGAAGTCTTCCAGTGATTAGGATATACTGCACTGTTAAAAGAGAGCGTAAAAGTGTTGAGCAATAGAAGAGGCAAGTCGCTCCCACCGATTTTTAACAAACAAGGGGGAATTCCGTCCGGTCCTGGGTAAGTCGAGGAAGACAAGCGGGAGACTTGACCAGAGATTTTTGCAATAGTGTATTCCATTGTGCATAAACTTTCAGCAATGTGTGGTGTGACAAGCGCTGGTGTGGCTAGCGGTTCATCAACCATTGATTCGGCGAAATAGGCGCTTAAAGCCTCACAAATTTCACCCGGAGCATCAAGGTATGTGCCATCCGGCATAATGATAAAATTGATGGAATTACTGCGACGCAAACCTCTGGCACGAAACAGTTTGGACAGTTTCGTTGTTTTATTTGGGCCATTCAAAGCTTTGTATCCTTCTAATATGAGATTGCGAACATTAAGATGCCAGAGTTCTTCGATGATCTTTGCCTGCTGCAGTATTGGAGCAAAGTCTGCTGTTAATCTGAATTTCCGCCGGATCTTAGGAAGCTTGCGTGTGATACCTAAGACTTTGTGATCGGGATTTTGTTTTCTTAGGCGGGCACACTTTATAGGCACTAATGAATCAATGCAAAGGCCGATGATATCATAGAACACGTCTGCTGCTTTTTGAGGGCATGGAGAGAGGAAGAAATCATCCCAGTTCATCAAACGAACCATATCCTTAAACGTGTTCCAGTTGACGGAGTTGAATAAACGATAGTGCAGTGGGTGTGGTTCATTGGCCATGCGTGATCTTAAACAGCATTTGACCACCCGATGGTCGCTCCCAGGGAATTCATTAAGGACCGTTACATTAATAGCAGGTATGCCCAGCGAGAAAATGAGATCAAGGATGCTGTTTCCTCTGCTAGGTTTGGAGACATGTTGTTGCCAACCATTCATATGTATACAAGTGATAAGATTATGAAATTTCAGAGGAGCAGTTCCTGTAGACCATGCAATCGATGGCAGATTGAAATCACCATCGATAATCTTGTGTTTAAACAGAAGGCTTGCCGCATATTCAAATGCAAACGTCAAAACTATTAAGTCCTCTTGGCTACAGTTTGGCGTGCTGTATATACAACCAACAAGCAGTCGCTGGTGTCTGATCGTTATCGTAAGCCAAAGTGACTCTTGCACATTATTCAGCACTGGATTCTCGAATGTCGTTGCTGCCAGCGATTGTTTCGCGTAAAGTACGCATCCTCCTCCTCGACGACACTGCCGATTTCTCATTAACATATCATATCCGAAAAGAAACAGCTAGAAATATACGAACAGTGCATGTGGTGGTACGGAGGCGGGTGTTGACAAGAGAACTTAGTCTGCATCGGTACCTGATTGAAGTGTTGACTGGAGTAACCGCTGTTCACCGTAGTGTTCGGAGTTTGGGTGACGGACGAGGCGCATCATCTAGACTGGCTTAGCTTGGCGCCCAGTTAGCTGACACAGGGAATACTAATGTTTCTTGTCGTATAGTACCTTATGGAGTAGTAGCTTTATAAATTGCGCCCCGGATTCAGTCAAACTAGAGCGTATAACAATCAGAGCATTATGGTATTGTTTCCTGGACTGCTTTTTGGAAGGACCATTGGCTGCTATTTTAGTCAAACAACTGATTGGGTCTTGAGTCCATTAGTGGTGAGGGTAATAGTAACACTTTTGGCAGCGGGCGTGGGTATGATGGGAAGTGCCTCTGTAATATGGGTGGGAACAACGGACGCGCATCTTGTCTGCCTTTAACACTAATCGAGGTTGTGGGTGGTTCTGAGGATGGTGTGACGAACGCTTCTTTATGAGCAGCTACTTGTGTCGGGGTGGCTAACTCTGGATAGTTACTCTTATGTTCTGCATGGCTACACTGTTCTGAATTGGATCTTGATGTTCAGCATCTGATTTATGGCCCTGATTTGTCTGATTCCTCTGGGACAACCCTCAGGCTGCAGCTTGCTCTACCATCACTTTGTCAGCATATCACCTTTCCGTGCTAACACAGTTATACATTTGGTGAATGGAATAGAGGTGCACTCAGTGAAGAACCAGAAGGAATCAGGCGTACCATTAGGTATTTTTATGACTGTAACTAAGGCGAGCACATCTAGGATGAAATGTTTTCCGCAATTTGTGCATACTATTCCAAATCGCACCACTTTAACACAGCTGGCTGTGCCACAACTAACGTACATGTCGAACACTTTATGCTTAGCTTTCCGTGGACAAGCAGTAAGTACCATTGTGATTGTCAGTTCTGCGTGACCCGCGGAGCTGTTCGCGTAGTTAACGTATAAATCCATAAATCCATTGGCTGCGAGTTTGGCAAGACATCGTTTGATTGCGTTTGGTAGCTCCTGGCTGATAAATCATAAAATGAAATGTAAATTTGGCAATGCATTGTCAAGTTGCTTTATAAATATCGCCAGATTGGGAGCAGAGACGACATAATTAGGAAGAGCGTTCCAAGGCTGGCACACGTAGAGGGCAAAGAAATTTCTACGGCATCCAAACCGGCTATACTGCATTGTCAGTTTCAGAGGGTGACCTCTTAGTTCAGTGTTGTGGTTCAATTCCAGCAGCGGACGGCAAATGCGGTTTGGTTTCTCCAGAATCTGGTAAACCATTATGAGATCCTCGCGAAAGCCGATCTCGACTGCTGTACATTCGTAGAGATTTCAATCTAAGCTGATAGGGCAGATGAGACGCTCCTGACGTTCTTGGTTGCCCTTCGTTGAGGAGTCTCGAGAGCATGGAGATCCTGTTGCTGCCACGGCTGCCACGCCTGAATAGCATATTCCACGTGCGGTCGCACGAAGGCGTTGAGCATTTGGGGAAAGATTAAGGGTTCAAACCGACCGAAAACTCTGCGAATAAGGCCGAAGTGTTGATTGCCAGTTCGCATCGCCTTCTCTGCTTGTTTTGTGCACCCGAGATCTTCCTGTATCAATACACCAAGGACACGCTTTTAAGAGACCTTCTCCAAGGTGTGATCTCCAAGCTTGTATGCGCTCACCGGCTGGTGACGCAGACGTATCATCTTACACTTAGCTATGTTCAATTGAAGCCGCTTCCTCTTTAACCATTTATAAATATAACCTAGGTCATGTTGGAGTATCTCGTGATCTTCGTTGTTGCTAGTCGCCCGCCATATCTTGACGCCATCGGTGAAAAGCAGGAAATATGGGGAGCTAACTTGTCAGGTCGTTGATAAATACCAGCAATAAGCGCGGTCGCCGCACTGAACCATGTGAGACACCACATTCCACCTCACTCGTGTTAGAGAGTGATCCCATAGCGCATACTTGAAGCTTTCGTTGGTAAAGGAAGTTGCCAATGCAACCAGGTACAGGATCACCGATTCCGTAACTCTGTAGTCTTTGAAGTAGGATGCGGTGATCAAGGCGGTCGAAAGCTTTGAAGAAGTCCAGATAGATGACGTCAACTCCGACTCCATCATCAGCCACTTCTGTCCAACTACCTCGTGCAAACAGTAGGTTGATGGTGCATGACCGGTGTTGAAGGAAGCCATGGTGCTCTGGTGCGAAGATGTTGCATTTTTCCAGGTAGTCCATTAAAGCCTCAGTGACGACTGCTTCCATCACCTTCGCGGGCACAGGGAGGAGAGTTACTAGGCGATAGTTTGCAGGCTCTGAATGGCTACCGCCTTTAAAATTGGGGTGATAATGTCACGCTTCCACATAGTGGGGACTTGTTGTTCATCAAAACACCTTTGAAAAAATGTGACTGTTTCAGCTGGCTTGTTGGCCACAGCCTTCAGTGCCTTCTGGCGGATGTTGTCTGCACCCGGAGAACTATGATCGCGCAGTGAGAGGAACTTCCTTAGCACAATCTATGGGTTGAAAATCATATGTGTAAACAGTGGAATCGATAATGTGTGTGGTATTATAGGACAAGTAGAGGCTGCGAGTTCGAAAATGGGGGCGTATTGTAGCCGCGGGGTATTAGCTGCTCCTTCGGCGCTTTGTGCTCTACCGCCTGTCGTGAAAAGTGGAGGGATTCCATGCTTCATTTTAAGAAGATTATTGTTATGCCTATATAGTAATTTGTTGTTTGCCATGAAATTTTTGGCTAGGCACTGTTGATAAGTTACTTTGTCCTCACGGACAAGTGCAGTGCAATGGTTGCGATGGGTCAGAAAATTGCCCCAAGTCTCTAAGTCGGGGTTAATTTTGCCGGCACGTCATGCCGCATCCCCTTATCGCCAGGCATGTTCGAGCCTTGCTGCTTAGAATTGAAGGCGGGACGAAGGGACTTTGTCTCTGATGATCTGTTGACGATGTCGCTGAGCCTATCAAGGAACTGTTCAAACGTTGTCAAGGGGACTGTTGTTTGAGAATTCCCAAGCAGCTGCGTTGACGAGTTCTTTCAATACATGGTAGTGTGCGATGGTATGAGTTAGTTTCGAGTGTTCAGATGGATACTCTGCATAGCACACATAGTCAAATGTTATTACTACATGGTCACTGAGACCTAATAGACTGTTCATCAATAACTTGTCAACCATGAGCTCTTCATTTGTGAGCACAAGGTACAATATAGACGGTTTGTTCGTTGTTCTGAATCTAGTGGGCTTGGTGACATGATTGTACCAGGGAATATCAGCGATAAGTTCATGCAAGTCTGCTTTGAACTGTTCAGTGCGTAATGCCGATACTTCCAGATCGTGTAGACTGAAGTCCTTGGAGATGAGAATGTGGCTGTACATAGTGCGTGTTACTCTGTTCAGGCCACATATCAAGCGGGAACCCATTTCCGGAGTGGACTTTGGGGGCGCTAAACGACAGCTACGAGACATGTGTTGTTGTGTCTTAGTCGGAGGCGGCATCAGAGTGAGTCGGTATCGGGTGTTTCCAGATCATCAATTGTGGCACATTGCAGATCGCTGCGGTAGTAGAGTAAGACCCCAACTCTTCAGCTGGGGCGGTCATTCCGGTTATCTCAATCTCAGCATCAGTCACCGCTTGGCGTAACCAAGTTTCGGTAACAGAAATTAGATCCCAAGCATTCACAACCTGACGTAGCCAAAATTCGGTAAGTTTACTGAGGAGCCCTTGGGCGTTAGTGTACATACATGAAAGTTTCTCAGGTTTAAGCAATGTTTTGGAGGTTGTACAACTCATACGTGAAGTTTCGTCGACCAGTGGGTGGCCAGCGAGTAATCATTTTTTCGATGTGTACTTGGTGAAGGGTTTAACGTCTTATTCATCATCTGTGTAGTTAATCCCGTATCTAATCTTCTACGTACAGTGCAACGTGCCTGGTCAATATCATTTTCTACAAGTTGTATGGGTTCATTCGATACACTACTGGTGCATTGTTATTTAATAGATCCCATCGCGTTTGGTTGTTTGAGTGGCATATCATCTCTAGGAGGCGTATCGCTAATTGTCTTCAACCGAAGCTCAGATGGTAGCCTGCAACGGAACACGCACCAGCTTTTTAGCATCCGTGCTACCATAGGTTTGGACTGAAGGATCACCCTCAACACTCTCGGGCCACTTCCTTTTTTGTTCGCTGAGGTACGCAGCCATGACACGGATTTTGCTAACACATCATCCAAGCAGAGTGTTTCAAGCAGAGTGTGTTCTTTATCAGGGGTTGTTATTTCATGCTCATCACATATTCCAGTTTCAGGAACCCCGTGAAGAAGTGTGCTTCTGGTTGAAGTTTCCTTCCGGTAGTCCTCTAAGGTGCGGTTAACTCGATAACGCTCGCCCCAAGGGACATCTAGAAAGCTACGGATGGAGCAGTGTTCATTTCTGAGACTACCTGTGGACAGTAGTACTGATTCTACTTTATTGATGGAGTTCAACACAACCCGCCAAAGTTTTGGCTCTCCGAAATGTTTAGGGTTGGGGTGTCGTGTAATACGCACTACGTGTACAAGTTTCAGTACAACTCCGATTAGGTTACTAATAATAGCCCACGCGTTGAGGTTATCCAACTGCCTGTCTCTTAATGATGTCGACTTTGATTCTGGGATATTGGAGCACAGTACGCTCACTACAGATAGTTGTTGCTTTACACCTTTCGACATGTCGCGGTTAGTGATTGAAGTACTCGGAGATGTACCGCAGGAAACCGGTGGTGCCTGCACTAGGAAAACTCCGTTACGTTCCTTAGTTTCCGATCCAGTTGGGGGTGATGTTAATTTTAAATGACGGCACTTCTTGGAAGCAACCGCAACCCAACTTTCGCTAGTACCGGCTTGCTCTTTTCCTGAGCATTCCGTCGGGAGATTGGTAGTAGCCTTACGTGTAGTTACTCCGATCAAACTGAGAACCGCATTGGTCAAATGTGAGCCATGTGTGGTATTGGAACAGCAGTCGATCTTCTGGACTCTAGGTCTCGTGTTGCTTACGGTGTTACTAGCAGTTCTTCTCCGGATATGAACAGCACTTACGGGGAGGATTGGGTTGCACAGTCCGCTATGCTTATCCCAACCGTAGTGATTTTGGTGGCCAACATTTTTTCAAATTTGGCTGGTAGCTGGTCGTACTTCTGAAATAATAGGAACACGCTTTTCATCAGTGGGATGGATGTGCATTCCACACAGAACCATTGAGAGTCCGGTTTGTTTAATAACTTGGCCTGACTAGATTTAACTCGGAGGCATCTGGCATGGAAGAACTTGCAACAGTTACGGCACAAATGCCCCCCTTAACTAGTTTGGGACATGATCCACATAGATCTTTAGACTGTGGCACACTGGGCATCGGGCTTATTGAGCAAATGTTACGAACCATTTGAATGACACCCTCTATAGTAAAAAGTTGTTCTGTCCCTGACGTTGTCGGTAAGGTCACAGTGTTCATGTTGCAGTTGTGTGCTTGCAGACTGTCCTCTCTGGGCGTGCCACTCGAACGTGTCAGCTTGAAGGTAGGGCAGATTACAAGATGGTGTGATTGTGCATTTTCGTGGTTAAGCCTATGGATCGCGCCGGGTGAATTTGCCTTGAGACCTGTAGCTGAATCGAGCAATGTTGGATTTGAACGAGTGACAGTTGGTTCGAAATTTGTTGAAACGGTCTATCGAATGAAACCAAACAATGTCTCCGAAGGTTGGAGTTAGGCAACTTTTGGCGCTTGGATATTGGCGGAACACTGCCCGGAATTTAGTATTCAGGGTAAATATAGAATGTACTGTAGTGTACTCGAGAAAATAGTATCACAAGGAGGAGCTCTTAAAAGCACGACGAATGAGTATAGATCCAAAGGTGTGCGACAAAATGCCGCTGAGCCACAGTGAAAAAACCACGAGTGCACAAGTGAGCGATTTGCACGCACGTTCGCTCAAGGTCACAACCGAGGTGGACGGTCCCTAGCTTGAAATTGTTTTGTCCGGAACCGTTTAACTGTTGCGCTTTTACACTGATACTGTAAAATTTGATCATCCGTTATCCATATTGTAAATTGTTGCAAAGGTAACCATCTGGATACATAAAGTTTATTTTTACTTAGCTATACAGAGCAGAAAATAGTGGAAGCTGGAAGCACATAAGTGAACTATTCCGGGTCAGCGGGAGACCTAAAAAGATTTACTCTCCTGCTTGTTGAAGATGAATAACAAAACCTATTTGGGTACGAAGACATTTTTGACTGCTTCGTGACTTTCCTGTAGAAAATGAAGTAGTTTTACGAGTTGTGCTGGTTCATTTTGTTCCATAACTTCATATTTTAAGCTTATGTGGCCGGAAGTTAATTTGGCCAAAGCTACTCAACACATTCTGGGAGCTATAAATGATTACCTTTTGCCTAATTTGCAGCCCGATTTCTTGGACCAACGGCAAACAATCCACATTCAAGAGTGGACAGGGGAGACCACCTTCAACGGCGTTTCTCAGGGATTGAGCTCTAGTGACATTATTCGGTTTCTAGCAGATGCATTCGAACGGAAAGATAAGCTCACCCATGCCTTCCAGCTTAGCCACGCCGAATTGGAAAAGGCCGCAGCCACTTATTGCAGACCAAACGGAACAGGAATAGCTCTAACGGTAACCTGCCAGTCTCTTGAAGGTGATGCGCGAAATGGAAAACGTAAAGAAAGGCTTGTTGGAGTTCTACTCAGTGTTCCTACGGCAAATGTACCGATTCTACCCTGTACACCAAAGCTCACACAGCTTCAGCGGTACTTCGATTATTGTTGCACTCTGGACGAGGTAGACAAGCAATGTATTAAGCAGACTAATGGAGAACAAAAGTCTTTAACCGTGGTAATGACCGGAGTTACGCCCCCTGAGCCGGAAGGGCTGTGTCAGAACCAAATGTATCGTTGCACTCGATGGGATCGGATGATGCTGGAAATTCTTGTGTGGATGGAAAGCCATTTACTTCTAATTGCCAAGAATAAAGGCTTCACCGTGGTAGACACGTTAAATACCTGTGAGCCCACAAAGGTGAGTGACGGTTGCATTTTTAGTTTATGTGCATGTATCTTTTGGCCCATTCCGTCCATAGTTTCGGCAAGCGAATGTTCGGTGCAGTACACTCGAAACATTTTGGGAAGGAAGATGCCTCACATATTTGAAAAAATGAATACAATAGATCAAAGGTGAGCGAGATGAATGTTCCTCGTTCGCGCTAAATATGGGAGCATCAACCAAACGTACTGGCTTCGATTCTTTTCCATCTCCTTGCTGGGGAATAAGAAACACTGATTAGGGAAGAGCAGGTAGAAGTACCCCAAGGGCTGGGCAATAAAGTTCACATTTTCAACCTGTGCCTGTTTCTGCGCAGCGCCAATGATGCCACAGATCGACAACAGCCGTGTCACTCGGCTTCAAAACGGTTACAACCTAGCAGATTGGCCCGCTCTGTTCGACACTCACGAGAAAGTGTGTGACTATTTTAAGTACACTGTACTCGAACACCACAGGCGGCTTCAGGGTTTACGATGAGTTGTCAGATACTTTCCGACAACATGCGGAGAGCACCGGGGCTGTCCCACTTCCCTATTTTCGTCCGATATTTTCTTAAACTTCATCATGTGGGAAAGCATGAATCGATTTCGGGAACTGAGTGGCTTTTATTGGATTGCCTTGGATCAACCACCGTGCTGGGAGAAAGTTGAAGCAAGCGTCAGTCTTTTTGGATTTACACTCCCAAACCTAGAAATCAAGGACAACGAGCTGGTTGACGAGGATAAAAAAGTGTGTAGGCTTACATAAGCGGACAAAATTTTCAATTAGAGCTGTAAACAAACATAGGTTGAAGTACTGTGGGTAGAAGGGTTTTCCCATTCCCAGACCAACTCCGTCCCATAGGAAGAAGTACGAAAATATTTAATTTATTTCCCGTCTCTCTGGGACTAATGCACATACTGGATGAATCATCTCCCAAATGATCACTGTATAGCCAATGGAATAATGCTTCCATACGGGTAAACATGCTAATGCCTAACAGGTCCCGTAAGATGGTTATGGTGAAAATTCAAAATATAAAAATTTGTTAGCAAGACAGGGTTTACGGCAAATTATACAGACCCTTGACGTTTGTGGTTACCCGGCGTTGGGGTATCTCCAAGACGGTGAGGTCTCTCCTCAGTCATGGCTCCGGAGCCTGTACTGCGTATTCAACATGTGGGCGTATGTATGAGCCAAGAAATTGTGGAAAAATCGAAGGGTCGAGTGGTCCGAGTGCATGGTTCAGGATGTCCTCGTGTTGGATTCCCCTCCTTGAGGTCGTTTCAGTCTGACTCGAACATCCAAGGTCAACCTGAACAAACTCTCACATCCTTCTCGCCAGAAGAGGTTTGAAGCTCCTGGTAGCCGAGTTTGTAGGAATGAAGCAACTTGTCCCGCAGATGCAGCACTCTACATTTGTTCAAATTGAATCGAAGTAGATTCTGGACAACGCAGCTTATCGTTTAGTGAAAGCGATACATATGGTGAAATGCAGTTCTGAAGATAAGAGTGCCGTGTGTACTTGCGAACGACTTCACGACATATTGATGCAGCGCCCAGATCTACTAAGAAAAATACATTCATCTAGCTAGGCGAACAACCTCTTCGTGGTGTCAATTGGTTGGTTCGGGTTTACCCACTTCCAGCGAATAGTTCGGCCGCAGTGTTTCAGGACAAGGTGGGTTTTCGCCTGGCAAGCGTTTTTCTATGAAACGCCACAAACATCCGTTTAACAACACTGTGACGTGCCGGATGTAACTCGTTGCTTACTAAACTCACTGCTTCTTACGTATCTAAATGATCAAACCCAATCCACGGAAGTGGGTCATCCAATACACAGAGTTCATTTCTCTTCTTCCTACGCCTGACCGAAAACAATCACAAATACGACGTCTTGTTCACAAATGCAAGCAACACAACACATTCATGCACACTTAACACATGGATACATATGTTACTTATAAACTGGTGTCGTTTTTACATTAACCAGTCCTTGTTGTGTCTCCATGACCATGACTAAGCAGACATGTCTCGCACTGTCGAGAACAAAACATTTCGTTCGTTCTTTAGTTCAGTATTGCTCGATAACTATTGTTCCATCTAATATTATGTCATGCAGTAAATCAATTTTTGATCGGAAACACTTGTACCGACACTTTACTTTGGCTCCTGTGCTCAAGAAACCATGGATTACAACATGGCGAAATCACGCCGACCATTGGCTATTGCCCCCATAGTAATAACCCTGATTTTTCGAAAAACAAGAGCCATAATGTTCCTAGATCCGACTATTAACCCACGAACTTCTCAAATGTGTAAACGACGAAAATTTTGGTTTTACTTTATTTTAACAACACCTTTTACTGTTCCAAAGCAGCTGTGTTTTAAGGTATATTTAATCGTGCCTTCACTTGTATGCCTCCTTCTACCGGGAATATACCATTTATTTATTTATTTAAAACTTCAGTAGCGCAGCTATTGTACCGACTAATAACGCAAATACTTTTATGATTGCATTGAAGCAATAAATGTAGATATTTAGCTTTCAATGTGTTGTACGGTCAGCATATGCAGAAACAAACGGGGGTACGTTTAGTGTCTCGGTTTGTCGTGCAAGAAATCTGGAAGCGTCTCGGTTTGGCTTACTAATAATCTGGCCACCTTACATGCACCGTATCTAACACGTGCGTCGCCACCGCTGAATCCCACAGTAGAGCAGTATACTTATACGTCACCGTGACATGCGCCTCAGGTGTTCCAGCAGCGTTGTGTGCAGTTCGTTCGCGGTGTCTCCTATACACACATATTCACAGTTATCGTGAATACATTTGTGAACACATTTAGTCATCTTATCTACGAGAAGCGTGTCTTTCAGATACACAATTGTTGAACAGATCCCGAGTTTTATTCCTTGATTAGTGCCGTCAGAAAGGAAAAGGAAGTTCCTTCTACCTATAATATTCTTATCGTCCCAATCCATTCCGCTGTATATTTTCAATGTGGTTTTAACATATTGTGAAACATGCCTTTCACTACCGGTTTCGGGTGTCCGCTATTCAGCCATTACTTTGCTGTCTACTTGCAAGCTGCGTTCTCACCTTCCTTGTCTGTGCACATGGCCTTATATGTGAAACACAGAGATCGGAATTGTAGTGCTGTGTCCCATCTGTGTCCGTCGGTTGACGAAATATCGGTTCGGAAGCTAATCATTCTTGCAAACAGAGCAGTCAAGGAATGGCGATGTGTAACTCTATGGTGAGCGATTTCAGATTCCTCAAAAACTAGCTTTCCTTATTCACTTTTATGTTCAAAATGTGCCATCCACTTGATACCAACAACTTTTGGTCATTTACTGGAGTTTGCCAGTACTATGTACAACATAGTGGACATTGGCAATCTAATGATAACATCATGTTCTTGAGTGCCTACTTCCGACTGAAACTCGAGCTAGAACAATATACCGCGCAATGTCTTACTCTCGGTTGTTTCAACCAACTTAATTTTCAGTCACTCCCTAAGTTAATCTTTTCAGTCAAACAGCGTTTCACCATACCCATTGCGTCGCATTTCGGCATTTTGGTGAGGAGTGCGCTAACGTTAACATAGATCGTCGTTTCATCTTAATTTCACACGAACTCATGACGGTTCTTTACATACGTATTCCTTCACTTTGTCAACGGCTACATTATACTAAAGATTGAATATAGACCAGTAAATGCAAACTGTTACCAACCCGGTAACGTTATCACAGTTTACGCGGCACACTTCCGCAAAGTTCACTGCAGTACATCATGCATCGCTGTGCAAATGCTGATGCTAACTACATCATTAAGGCCGATCAACTGCAGTTAATAGGAAAATCGGCCACACCCACCTATTACTAACGCATTGTTCCACGATAGCGAGTAGTGAAGCACCGCACGCATTATTTCACCTAGGCAATATTATCCACAATCGACCACACGTAGACACCGCTAAGCATAGGTCAAACCAGGTGAGGCGGACGGACATGTCTGCTAGATTACATGCAGCTACCTTCAGTGAAGGCAATCGATGCCCTCTCTTTGTAGAGCACATTTCATGTTCGGTCGTTTAAGCGCAACAGTGAGCACTATGAACGCGGGTGGAATACCTCCGGCCCCCCAGTTCTTTGTTGCGTGTCCTGATGCCGCATAAGTGAGTGGGTGGTAGTTACAGTACTTCCTCAACCGCCCATAGATGCCGCGTGCTAGTCCGCACCTATCCTACAGGTGCATCACGTGGTTTGTTGGCTGAGCGCAGTCTAACCACTGCACCAACCGATGCAGATGTTCTGAGTATTCTTGTACTGATTTGCAATTGGTCAAGATGATGGGCACGCATTGGTGCGTGTGCGCCACTTGGATTCAACTTGAGGTGCTTATGAATTGAGTTGCATATTCTTAAGGAGGAGCTTGATTCCGTTATGGATTGACTTGAGTCGTAAAAGGTGTAGTTGGTTAATGGATTATTATGCGGGAAAGTGAAAGCCGAAAAGAGTGCCTTGCCCTTGCGACCTACTGCTAGCACGATAGCTCAAGGTTAATAACTGTATGTTGTTAACAATATGTAAGCGTCTTACATCTTTATGCGTACATGGGTCACCTATGTTTTATACTTGGTTCTGCCACTCTCTTATTAGCACCCATTTCCTCGGTCATTAAGCTTGTGTGTTGAGGAAGCCCCAGTTCCAGATCAACTAGTGCAGATGCCCTAGGCACACGTGCCGCATTCCGCATGGAAATAGTGGAAATTGTTGTAATAAGGAGCCGTCGTCCTTAAAACATTATTCAGTCTTAGGAAGGAATTAAAGTCCTGTTTGTACTGTACGCGCACAGTTGCACTTTTAGTAACGGTTACCAAAAACAAGGGGTCACGTAAATATAAAACAAGGGATTGCGGAGGTTTGGCGAGACAGATCACCATCACATAGGTCGAGGAGAGTGTTTCCAGGGAACAAAGGGAAGAATATCAATGACGTGCGATCCATAGGCTGTGCAGATAGAGCGCTTTGATTGCTGGTGCCGTAGGACTTTAAAACGTGTGGCGATTTTGCAACAGAAGAAATGACAGCGTCTTGCCGTTTCGTCCGTGTCAAATACAAAAATATCCCAGGCGTAGACGCCAGAAAAATAGTTCGTAACCAAGCGTGCTTTGGTAGATATCACAACAGATAAGACTAAAGTGAGTGAAGACACCAGTCATTGGTGATGTTCAAACTTTATTTAGTCTGAATGACAATACCAAGTGGTTTGTTCAGAAGCGGTCAAGGCCGTGTCAGTGACCACCAAAGGCTCGTAAACCACGACCGCAATGTGAAACAAAAAGCCGAGCTGGGACAGAATTGTGTACATGAGAATACGGCTTCTTGTTAATATTGCACAATCGAAACAAGGCTAGTAAAACACGCTGGAGTCAATCAACACCATCGGAGACTTTGAATCATACGGGCGAATGAGGAGCAGAAAAAGAAGGTAAGCAGTACTCGTACGCGCACTAAGCAACACTCGCGGGCGCCGGTACAAACTAGTGATACCGGACCTAAATTGGATAGTTCACTCTCTGTGCTTCGAGCGCTTAGTGGTGAAATATTGATACGGTTCGCCTGTGAGGCAAAATCGGTGTCGGAACTCAAACGATTCCTAAACACCCACTTTGCAGATTTCAGATACAAGAAGCGCATCGCACAAGAATAGCATATGGAGCAGCTGTAATACGCGGCAGACGCTCAGGAATCAGTGTCTTGGCTCTGTGCCAGTGCGCGAACTAATTACGATGGAGCGACATAGACGCTTGTCTACTAGCTCTCTAGTTTCATTCTTCTGTATTCAAGCGTCTGCCTGAGAAAATGTTAAGAGAAGAAATTGATCCCTAGGATAACACCCATGGAGAACGACGTATGCCAGCCTATTAAATTAACGAAATTTCGCATTTTAACGGTGTCAAAAACGGGAGCTATCAAACTTAAAGCCGGTATCTAGGACTTGTCACATCGTTGGCCACATCCGGTTTCGGATTTGCCTGTCACTGTGGCAAGCCACAGGACGCCTGCGTCTACGGACAGACCACGGGTGGCTGGCGTTCCACCAAGCAAAGTTCCAACCACACACCCATATCCAGTGTAAACCTGAAGGAATAAGACCGGAAGCATGTGCATGGGAGCAACGTTTCACCAATGGAGCCGGCCCACACTCCTTTTGTCACATAAAGGTATGTCAAAGAAGCATTCTGGTAACACCTTCCCCCTCTTAAGAGTCAGCTACCTGAGCGTTGTACAACGCTTCCGACTGAGATCCACTTGTAGGGGATGCACGCATTGTCTTGTTTGTTTTGTCCTAGGTCGGATTTCATTTTTTTTACATCTCAAGAAGCGAACTGCATGCCTGATGTTTTAAGCTTGTGATTGTCAAACAGTTCCTTAAAATCGAATCCACTGCATTTCTGAACCACAGCGGCTCGTGTGTAACGTGGAATAAGTTAATTATTATGACATACCTATACTTGGGTGCCATCTTGCACATAATAATAAGACATATATCTTTCATGATCCGCGAAAATATCTGCAGCGGCACAGAACATTTCGAACGAAAGTAACCATATTGATGCATGGGCGATATTTAGGCAGGCGATTAATGTGTTAGAGTGATACAGAGGCAAATGTTAATATCTCAACTTGTTCAGTTGGTGGTCTGAGTATTCGCTGAGCTCAGCACTTTGGCTGCAAACGTTTCGTCACCATTGGAGGTGACATCGTCGATGCGCATTTATGTAGCGGAGCGGTGCGGTGTTAGTGGTTGACTTGCAGTCTGAGTGTTTGGACCGTTCGACGGGCACATGACCATCGAAATCGATCTCTAATTCGCGCCTCGGAGCGTAAACGCGCGAGCGTCTTCGGTTTATGTCTTCGTTTGACGCATTTGTCCAGCGTTCTGTTCCGTTAGGTTTAGATGTCTAATTCGGTGATCATTCATCCGTTGTGCTGCATATATAGCACCCATTTCAACGCATCGGTTTATTGTCTTGTCTGTAGAATACCAGGTTTCCAAGAATTCTCTGGTATGCCACGAATTTCCACGGGCTACCATCTTTAGGTTCTTTAGGTCAAAGTGGTGGCCTTCTTGGCCTTCATTCATGGAAACCAGTGACTACGGGTCATGTCTCCGTATGGCCTTCTTGTGTTCGCTGGTCCATGTTGAAAGTTTGCTTCCAGTTTGTCCGATCTAGTGTTTGTCACACACTTTAGAGTTTATTTTGTAGATTACATCATTCTGACTGCCTTTATTGACTTTGTCTTTCGAAGTTGAAAGTAATCCTCTCAAATACCAGTTGATTTGTGGGCTACCATGATTCCATGTAGTCGTAGCATTCCCGATGTTAGTTCAGACACATACTTCACGTAAGGAAGCGCCACCCGTTTATCTACATGTTCCCGCTGTTGTTGAGGGATCATTTGATTTAGGCTACTTCTGGTGACATTTCTTGGATAGCCGTTGTTTTGCAATAACCGGTATAGGTGGTTCCCTTCCTTCTTCCTCAAATCTGTAGTGCCGCAGTTTTTCGGCTGTTCTGGAAAGGCTTCGAATACAGCTTTTTTGTGTTTCCTTGGACGGCTGCTGTGCTAGTTTAATATTTGGTCTGTATGGGTCTTCTTTCCATATACATATGCTTGAAGCTTTCCGTCCGTGTTTCTGTGGACCAGTACATCTAAGAACGGTAGTTGGTTGTCTCTTTCGAGTTCAGTAGTAAAGTTGGTATCCCGGAATGTGTTATTGATTAACTCATGGGTGTCTTGTTTGGAATCTCCTTTGCTGATGACAAAACGTGTCTTTTACGTACCGGATCCATAATTTCGGTTTGATTAACGGTATTGTGATATTTTTCAGTTTTCGCATCACAGTTTCTGCAATAAGTACTGTGGGCTATGTTTCGTGTTCAAACCAAAGGACTCTTCAGATCAAGTAAACCAACTTAAGTGGATAACATTTTATTACCAACGTGAGGAAAATTAGGAACAAACTAGGTTTTATTCGAAGCTTGCAAGCGTGTGTCGGATCGTCATCTTAATTGGTTCATTGTAATTATATCGGAATGACTGATGGAAAGTGACACTAGTACCTAAGGTGTTGGGGGCAGGGTAGTGATGATAGTTCATCTCAACTGCAGATCCATCCGCTGCTTTTCATCAAACTAGCCGGCATAAGCCTGGACGCAAAACGATAGACAGACCCACCACACCTATTCTATTCACGCACTGTGAAATCGAGGCGCAATTTACAGAGATGATATTTGGGACTGGGAAAGTATAACACGTATGATAACTGATGCGCGTTACTACGCATTCCATTCCATCGTTCATGGGTCTACTGTTAACTAATTGCGAACAACGTGTATATGATATTCAGGTCCCGGAACCTCTGGCAGCTAGCGATCGCTCGATGGCCTAAGTCAGCCTAGAGCTGCTGCTGCCATACAATTATTGGTAAACGGACCTCAGTCTCAATCGAGCTGCCAGTGATGTGGGCTGCTCGCTATCGCAGGATTCATCTGTTGAAGCCAGTTGGTCTGTTATAAAAGACGGTGGGTTTTTGTTGTGCGCTCGTTTCGTTCCCTTTCAATATAGGAAAGCGAACCAGTGAAGCCACTTTGGTTCGATGTTTATTATAGCATTAACTCCCCGTGTACGGCTCTATCCATGTTTTTGAGGCCTACAAGAGGCAGCGGAATCTATGCAACAGCGTAAAGGCACGAAAGTGTCTGCAGTTTGAAGAGGAGCTCGCAACCTCAGCGAAGTCGGCCCCCAAGAAGAATTTTTTGCGTAAAGCGACGCCTGATGTCCGCAGGTGACCTAGCATTGTTAGAAGAGTCGAGTAGAGAGGCTCTGACTTCCAGTACTAAGTGTGCATCCGCATTGGTGGCGCGCATTGCTTCCGTATTTACAGGTGGGCATGCGCGTATGCTTAACTCGACGTGTGAAGCTCCTACAGAACTCGAGTGCCTGGAGTACAACGTGGAAGGTGTCCGCAGTCTACTCGCCAGTCTTGACGGTACGAATCGTGCCGGGCCTGACGTCATCCATTCGCTAATTCTAAAGTCTGTATCAGCCATCATCTCGCCTGCTGTGACCCATCTGTTCAACCGATTGTTGTCTGAAGGTGCATTGCCGAGCGAATGAAAATGCTCGGTAGTTAAGCCGATTTGGAAGAGCGGTGACGCGGCCAAAGTGGACAATTATCGACCGAGTTTTGACGTCTATTTTGGCGAAAGTGCTCTAGCAGATTATGGAAAACGGTCTTCTCCAACTATTAGAGTTAAAAGACCTCCTAACATCAGCACAGCATGGTTTCACGAATGACCGCTCCTGCATCACCAACACGCTAATGACGCGGCACAGGTGGTTGCCGGCGTTGAACCGGGGGAAATCGGTGGATGTTATCTACTCTGCGTCCAGTAAAGCTTTCGATAAAGTGAACAATGAGAGGGGGCTTCCAGTGGGGGTCTATCCTATCCCTGCACTCCATGACCGACGGTCTCGTTCTGTGTTGGACTCAGCAGGTAGTGATGGCTGAGTTGAGAATGGAACTGGACGCATAGTGCTTTGCGGCTATCACCATGATCACTATGTCATTGAGCTTCGTGGGCAGTGCTTGACACACCATGACACTGTGTGATCCTACTCCACAACCTGAGAAGGTATGACGTTTGTGACGCACTACACCAGTGGCTCAGTGACTTTCTCATTGAGAGAAAATGGCGGGTACAGGTGAATGACCACCTAACGGCATGATACCCGTCCTATAGCGGCGTATCCTAAGGTACAGTACTGAACAATGAACAATGAACAATGAATTTATACGGGTTAAGAAGCGTTACTTTACAAGTCCCGTTGGATAGTTGCAGGGATATCAACATAACAATAATGATGATAAGGATAGTAAAATAGTTAATACTTTAAATATGAAAATAAGGACTTATCGTTTGCTTCGCTGCAGTCCTTCGATCCTTTTAGATTCACAGCATCCACAGTTAACAACAAATAATTCCATGGTAAACTCCAGGTGTAGGATGGAGACGTTAAGTAACAAAGTGTAAGTGGATGAGTGCATCGTCCAACCGTCTTTTAAATACTGTTAGTGCCGGTGCAGAGACGACCGATTCTGGGAGCGCATTCCATGGGTGACAGACACGGATGGAAAAGAAATTTCTGCGGCACTCCAGACGACTGTATTGTTCTGCGAGTTTTAATGAGTGGCCCCTCAGATTTGTATTGCTGCTGAGTTGCAGTAAAGGGCGGCACACATGATGTGGGTCTCGCAGAACCAAGTATGCCATAATAAGGTCGCCTCGTAGTCTGCGATAGCTTCCACTGAACAATCCCAGTCGTTGCAGCCTCTCTTGGTAGGAAAGGTTGCGCATTCCAATTACGTTCTTAGATGCCCGGCGTTGTGGCTGCTCCAGCGCATTAAGGTCGTGTTTCAGCCATGGATGCCAGGCTTGAATTGCATATTCGACATGGGGACGAACATACGCACTGAGCATTTGTCGAAATATGGAGCTGTTTATTTGTCCAAACGCCCGTCGCAACAGCCCGACGTGTTGGTTCCCGGTCTTCGAGGCCTTTTCGGATTGCCTGGAACAACCCAAGTCATCTTGAACCAGGACACCCAAGTCACGTTCGAGAGTTGATTGTTGCAGTACATCCGTTCCGAGTCGGTATGAGTAGCTGCTTTGATGTCGGATGGAAAGCACCTTGCATTTACTGACGTTGAAATGCAATAAGTTTTGGGTCGACCATTGATACACTGTATCTAAATCACTCTGAAGCAAATGTTGGTCGGTGTTCGCCTGGATCCTGCGCCAGATCTTGATATCGTCGGCAAACATTAGGAAGTTTGAAGCGATTCCCTGTGCAAGGTCATTAATAAACACCAAAAACAAACGTGGACCTAGAACCGAGCCTTGTGGCACACCACACTCGACTTGTATGGGGTCCGATAAAGAGCTCCGAACTCTGACCACTAATTGCCGTTGAAATAGAAAGTTGGCGATCCAGCTTAAAAGAGGGTCTCCGATCCCGTAATGCTGCAGCTTGAATAGTAGTATCCGATGGTCTAGACGATCGAAAGCCTTGGAAAAATCCAGGTAGATCACATCAACACCCTCTCCAGCGTCGGCTGCCTCGGTCCAACTACTGCGTGCAATTAGTAAATTAGTTGTACATGACCGCTGTCGACGGAAACCGTGCTGTTCAGGAGTGATGAGGTTGCAGTTTTCCAGATAGCACACCAGTGCATCGGCAACTATGGATTCCATGACTTTGGAGAGTATAGGAAGAAGGGTTACTGGGCGGTAGTTAGAGGGATCAGTTCTGCTTCCACCTTTGTGAATCGGGCTTATTATTCCAAGCTTCCACATGGCGGGAACTTGGTTCTGGTCTAAGCAGTGCTGGAAAAACTGAGCTAAATATCCTGCCAGTTGGCTTGCTGTTGCTCCCAATGCCTCTGGACGAATGGTGTCGACACCCGGCGAGCTGTGTTTGCGTAGAGAAGTCAGCTTTTGCAATAAAGCCTCTGCGGTAAAATTGATGTGGGTTAGTCCTGGTGAGCAGAAAACAAAGCTTGGTAGATCGCTTCGTGGCAAGACTCCTTGAAACGTGGGGGCGTATTGCATCTGCAGCGCGTTTGCAGCTTCCATAGATGTTCTTGTTGGGCCATCAGCCGTCTTGAGTGGAGGAAATCCTTGCCTCACTTTTCGTAGGCTATTAACGTGCTTGTACAGCAGTTTGTGGTTAGCACTGAAGGTTTTTGCGATGTTCTGTTGATAGGCGGCTTTGTCTTCTCTTAACAGTTGAGTGCAGTGGTTACGTTGGGCTACGTAGTTGTCCCAAGTTTCTGGTGCTGGAGCTTCTCTGTACACTCGCCATGCTGCGTTGCGTACTGTCATCCATTTTCGGGTTCTGCTCCTAACGAAAGAAACTGATTTGCACCTATTGCAAGCTTTTGTCTCTGAAGCCTGTGCAATCAGCTGACTGAATGTGTTGACGAACTCGAGCCAGGCGACTTCCGGGGGTTCTTCTTCGAGGAAAGACCATGTTGTGGCGCTGACTAGCTGGGCGAGTCGGTCGTACCTTGTGATGGTTCACACAGTCTCATCTTTATCATTCAGATATTCTGCATAGCAGACGAAGTTGAAACTGATGACTGCATGATCACTGCGACCCAACGGGCAGTCTAAAACCAACGCATCAATCATATGCTCCTCGTTGGTAAGCACAAGATCCAGCACAGAAGGCCTGTTACCAGTTCTGAACCGAGTGGGCAAGTGATGTGGTTGTAAAGAGGAACAGTAGTTACTAGATCTTGTAAATCGGTTTTGAATTGTTCTCCGATCGTGGCAGGGGCTTCTAAACAATGTACGTTGAAATCACCCATGATAAGAATGTGAGTGTACTTTTGTTGTAAACTGCACCTTAAAGCAGCCGTTAGGTGGTAGTCGGTTTCGGGTGTTGAGTTAGGGACGTGGTACACCAAGACAATAAGGCAAGCGTCCCTGCCTTTTAACTGCAACCGGCACCAAAGAGAGTCGGGGAACTGCGACTCTGAATCCTCCACGGCTTCGCACTGTAAGTCGTTTCGGTAGTACAGGATTACCCCTCCTCCTTTTGTGAGCCTGTCGTTCCGGATCAGCGACATGCCGGGTAGCGACACTTCAGCGTCTGTCATTCCCGTGTGCAACCATGTCTCGGTGATACCAATGACATCATACGAGGCAAAAGCTTGGCGATCTTTCAGTTCAGCCAGTTTGTTAGAAAGTCCCTGAGCATTTGTATACAAGCAGGCCAGTTTCTCGGTCTCTAGGAACCCGCAGAGAGGTGAAGCTGTTAAGTGTGGGAGAATGCCGACCGATGGGAGGTCGGCAGTTATTCGTTTTTTTGATGGGTCAATGATACCTCGTTTGCAACTTGATTCGGCCAAGGTGCGTCCCAACCTTCGTTTAGACCTACGTCAGATTCAATTAAAGCATCAGTCAAGTTACACTTCTGTACATTCGTCAGTATGCTTGCTGCTTCAGTTGCTTTAATATTTGAGCTGTGCAAAGTGTTTGCGACCTTTAACCGAATTTCGGAAGGAAGATGTTTCCGATTTCTCCGCCATCGATCCAAAACATCCTTTGCTTGTTGCTCTGATTGAACCACAAGTTTTAGGATTCTAGGGCCGCATCCTCTATAATTTGGTGAGAGAGGTATCCTGGTGAGCGATAGTGCCACAACATTATCCAAAGAAAGTGTTTCGCGAATGAACCGCCACTGTTCTAAATCGTGCTTTCCGGTCTCTTGAACATCGTTAGAAGGATGTTCTGGCACGCCATGTATGAAGATTGTGTTGAGGCGGTCTTGCTTGCTGTGCCCCTCTTCGGTGTTTCGTTTTGGTTGTCGCGCGCTCCTAGGGACATCAGGATAGATACGTATCCCACAGGATCCGTGTTTTAGCGCGCTTGCGGAGAGCAAAACATTTTCCACGTCGGTGGAGGATTCTAGAGTTACTCGAATAAGTCTGGGTTCTCCATAGTGTGGCGAGTTCGGATGACGAGTAATTCGTAATAAGTTTATGGGCTTAGCTTTGATACTCATCTGCATGCACAATGAGTTCCATTGGTATTGGTCGTCTGATAACTTATCCCGCAATGTGATGGCGGTAGATTCAGGGACATTTGAGCATACAACAGTCCGGGCACTGTTGTTGGATCCCTTTTTAATCGATCTACAAGGTACGGTACTCATTTGTCTTGACTTGTTGACAAGTGATTGTTTGCTCTTTTTCTCTATATTTGCGTTAACGGTGTTTACAATGGCAGAGGACGCAACGGTGGCCTCTCGGTGGACCCTTGCAGCAATCTCTGCATATGTAACCGATGTTCTGGGAGGCTTAGTCTCGACAAGAGATATTTGAGCTACAGGTACCAAGGGTTGGTGTTTGGCTGCTTCATCCTTGTTAATACTAGATGTCAGGTCTAGTGGAATTTGCTTAACCAGACGTTTCGGATTGTGCCTGATTTTCGTTGCTGTGAGTACTGTTTGATTCACGTAGGTACAGTCTGTTTTCGCTCGGCGTTCTACCAAAGTTGGAGGAGACAACGGAGATGGAGACGTGGCTGATTGCGGTGCAAGGGAAGCGGATTGTTCAGCATTCCGTTGCTTAGCAGCCGCTAGGCTTCTGTGGTCCATATTCGCTTCCATTGAAGTAAGCTTATTGTTGATCCTCTGCTCTGCCTCTGCGATTAACCGGTCGCATTTCTCAGCTAGGATAAGCAATCACTTAACGAGGGGGATGGTGGAACACTCAGTACAGAACCAAAATGCATCTTGCGAGCTTTTTCGCTCCCGTAACTGCTTTTGGGACACATTTGCACATTTCGTACGGTACCATTCTAAACAGTGCGAACAAGGCAGACCGATTTTTACTACCCGATGACATTCTCCTAACCCGCAAATGCCTTTCGATGGGAGACTCTTCGGTTTCGCCTTTCTGCCATTCAATTTGGTGTCGTTACCTGACCCAGTGGGTTGCTTAGCGTTCTGTACTTTTACAGCTTTGAGAGCGGCGCACATCGGTCAGGCGAGCGTGGTGGTTGCAAGGTCAAATGGGCGGTCGGCGTGGTCGCGCGGTCCGTGTGATGGGTTATGCAGCCGCACTGGCTGACAAGGTCACAAGGAATGGCGAGTGACTGCAACCTGAACAGAGCGCTGAACACGGATTCTTCCACAGCTGTGTTGAGAAACACTGGATCGGAGTAAGCTAAGGCTTTTCGGCCTGCCTCAAGAATTCTGTATCGAATGGTGTCACACAGAAAGGCAATCGGCTCAATACGATTGAATTAAACGCTTGCGCTTAATCACAGATGCCAGTGAAAACGGTTAGTGATGTCACGGCCTCTAATCGTAGAAGATATTCCCGCGTATGATGGATCACTGTGTAGAGCTGGTAAATCCGGTTCGAATGAGCGTACAGTGACAACGCTGCGAGAAGATGGAGAAAGGATAGAGGGAAATAATCCAAATGAACCAGTAGCACGCACGTCACGCGTGTGTGAGGATGACCTTGACTGGGGCTCACTTTGTTCCTGATCCACATCAACGAAGTACCTCAGGTTCTTCGGTCTCCCTGCGCCTTGTTTGCAGACGGACTAAAGATTTGGAGGATTATCGCTCCTCCCGACGACTGTCGCGTCCTGCAGCAGGACATCGTTCGCATATCCCGGTGGTCTGCAAAAGTTGATCTGCCGATCAACACGGTCAAGTCAGCATTTATGAGTCTGAAGACGGGTGGCAATGGGCGTATTTGCACCATAGTCGGCCAATGGCTTCATCCGACAAGCTCCGTAAAGGATCCAGGTGTACTCACACGCTGTAATCTGCAGGCTGTCGACAGCGCGAACAGACTTTACGGAAACGGATTACGCCTGCTTTGGGCACTTAGACGCAGCCTCTTCACTTGGTCTGAAGTGTTTGCCACCCGAATGTATTCTTCCATGACAAGACCGGTGCTGGTAGCGAACACTGAAGAGAGAGGCCTGCTCACCGAATATCTGCGTCAGCGTTTTCACCGTCTCATCGAAGCTGAAGTCTCATGCATTCTTCGGCAACACGAAATTTGTGTAACGTTCATGTTCGACTGCGCCAAGTTTCCTCAACAACAAACGAACTTTCCAGGCATCGTCTTGGTCTGCAAGTTTCATTCGAAAAATATCTTCATACTTTAGGAACCAGGATTCAATTGTCAATCCGTTCAATCCACCGAAAACAAATTCTGTAATTGAAGCAGCAAGGGCGTCCACAGATGGCCGTGCAGTTGTCGTCGGGGATTAGCTTTGGATGTTCATATTCTGAGATAACAACTACATCAACTGTCATTGAGATTTTTCAAACTGGAGTACACGGTTGCTTATTCGCCGTTGCATTTGACGTTTTTCCGTCAGTTAGTTGGCTCAAGTGTACCTTGGTAGCTTCCCTTCATTTTGCTTTCAAATTATATAAGCAACTGTGATTTCATGTATACAAGTCTCCTTCTGGCTCGTCTTGGACTTCTTCTTGCGGTCGTGGGGTGAAGGCGTCAGCGTCGACACAACAGATTTTCTGGCGACGGAGGTTCCGGTAATCATGCCGATTTCGTTCGAACAAATGCAGACGCTTCTTCAACAGCAACAACTCCAGTTTGAAAAATCTTAACGACAGTTGATGGAGTTGTTATCTCAGAAAATGAACATCCAAAGCGAATCCCCGACGACAACTGCACGACCATCTGTGGACGCCCTTGCTGCTTCAATTACAGAATTTGTTTGCGATGGATTGAACGGATTGACATTTGAATCCTGGTTCCTAAAGTATGAAGATATTTTTCGAATGAAACTTGCAGACCAAGACGATGCCTGGAAAGTTCGTTTGTTGTTGAGGAAACTTGGCGCAGTCGAACATGAACGTTACACAAATTTCGTGTTGCCGAAGAATGCAAGAGACTTCAGCTTCGATGAGACGGTGAAAACGCTGACGCAGATATTCGGTGAGCAGGCCACTCTCTTCAGTGTTCGCTACAATTGTTTGAAGTTAGTCAAACGCGATGCCCTTGATTTTGTCACACATGTCGGGATCGTAAATCGCGAATGTGAACGATTCAAACTGGGTCTGATGACACCTGATCAATTCAAGAGTCTTATTTTCGTGTGCAGTCTCCAGTCCCCCGCAGATGCCACAAGCTCGAACAAGAACCACAGTTGCCGCTGCAAGAGATTACAGCCGAATGCCAGCGACTGATTAACTTGAAGCACGACACAAAAATTATTGAAACTGATGACCACAGAACAGAACCCCAGATTTGTCGCTTTGACAGTTTTTCACACGACGCAACTCTTTGTCTGAAGTTAATTCCTGCCTGTTTTTGCAGATCGCATTGTCATTCCAGAAATACTCAGGTCACGCGTATTATGGCAACTGCACAAGAGCCATCCAGGAATCGCTCGCATGAAGGCGCTTGCGTGCAGCTACGTTTTTTGGCCCATGATGGATAGCCAAATTGAAGATATTGGCCGATCGTGCTCCAGATGCATCACTGCCTCCAAGTTACCGGTACGTTCTACATTACAAGCTTGGCCGAACCCTGAATCGCCCTGGTCGCGCATACACGTAGATTTCGCAGGACCAGTCGAAGGAGTGCATTTCCTCGTTATTATTGACGCCTACAGTAAATGGCTGGAGGTAATCACCATGCAAAACACGTCGGCCAACAGCACAATTATTGCGATGATACATGTCTTCAGTCAGCACGGATTGCCAGTAACAGTCGTGTCAGATAACGGGGCACAGTTTATGTCCGGTCAATGTGCTGCATTTTGTGCACAGAATGGGATCGAGCATGTAAGGACGGCCCCGTAGCATCCGCAGTCAAATGGCCAAGCGGAAAGATTTGTGGATACTCTGAAATGAGCATTGTGGAAGTCAAAAGAGGAGGGATCGTTGAACGAAAGATTGGAACGTTTCCTGTTGAACTATAGAGTTACCGCGAATCCTAATGCACCAGATGGAAAATCACCAGCTGAAGCACTTATGGGTCGAAGGTTGAGAACCACACTAGATTTGCTGACCCCCAAGCGCCCGTCTCTACAACTACGGAATTCAGTGATGGAGCGTCAGTACAACAGGCGGTATGGTGCAAGAAAAAGGATTTTCAAAGTGGGCGATCTTGTGTTTGCAGCTGCGAATCAAGGACGGCGGATCGCATGGATACCAGGACGAGTCGTGCGGCGCCGAGGCAACGTGATGTATGATGTTCAAGTGGGTACACAGGTGTGGAGACGCCACGTAAATCAGTTGAGGTCACGTTATACACATGGTGCCGTCGTTCCGAAAGCCAACGGACTTGACGTCAATGAATTGCTGGACACTGGCAAGCCTAGTACTCCTGCAGGTGGTGACGTTCGTCCATTGGAATGCATGGAAAATGGAGCTCGCCACAGGCCAAAGAGAACAAGAAGATTCGTGCAGCCTCTCCAAGTGGATCCGCGTCGAAAGAGCTATGTGAACCCCAGGTAACCCGTTTTTTAAAGAAAGGGAGGTATTAGCAGAACAGCTATTAGACTTTCATTTATTGTGACCGAGCTTGATAGCTATTCTTTACTCTTCCTATTTTCTATTTCTTGACTGTTGTTTAAACGCTCTACTGGGTTCGCCCGATTGGTACATCCACGTCATTGTTAATGGACGCTCATCGTCATGTCCTTCTCAGCAGCGCTATTTGCAAGAACATATTCTATTGTTTTTTCTTCTCATCACTGTTCTACTTGGTTTTGTTAAATGAATATTTAGTGTCACACAATTATTGCACCAGTTTTCAACTTTTGGGTCTGCATTCCTTATTCTCGGTTGTTTCGTGACATTTGTTTAAACGTTTCATTTCGTCATTCTGATTGGCCAGTGCCCGTCACTGTAAATGGTCGTTCGCTTTACGCTTGGAGTCCAATGATGCTATTTGTAAGGACCTACGCGATTCGCTCTTGAGTACACGGTTGCTTATTCGCCGTTGCATTTGACGTTTTTCCGTCAGTTGGTTGGCTCAAGTGTACTTTAGTAGCTTCCCTTCATTTTGCCTTCGAACTATATAAGCAACTGTGATTTCATGTATACAAGTCTCCTTCTGGCTCGTCTTGGACTTCTTTTTGCGGTCGTGTGGTGATGGTGTCAGCGGCGACACAACACTTCGTATGTATGGATTGCCAATAATTTACAAAGAAGGGGTTCCACTACGTCCTATTCTTTGAATGGTTGCGGCGCCGCACCAGAAACTGGCACGATGTTTGCCAAAGCGACTCGAGCCTGTACGTGTTGAGCTAGCGGTGCACAGTCTAAAAGACACTTTTGAGTTCGTTGACAAAGTTTGACATTTGAATATTCAAGATAAGCACATGATATCTTTTGTCGGTTCCCTTTTCACGAACGTTCCTTTGGATGAGACTTTGAACATCATAAGTAAGCAATAGTGCATATTGCGCTTCCGGTGAAGGCTGAAGGAGATAGACAGTTTTGCTTGTGTTGATGATGAGCCCGCATTTGGCCGCTGTTGAAGCCACTAGTCATGTGCTGCAACTCATCCGCGCTGTGTGCTAACAACGCATAGTCGTCAGAGAACACCAACATACGAATAGTTCTCTCACAGACTAGGGTTCTCGCACCGAAACGACGGATGTTCGGCAACCCACCATCTATACGGTGCTCCACACCAACACCTTAAGTACAAGCCGCATCTAAAGCACACAACATCATGGCATGGAGACAAATATTAAACAGGGCAGGAGCTAAGACACAGCATTGCTTCACACCCGAGACAACTGCAAACTCATCCGAGGTCTCTCCACTCAGCTGCACCTTCGCCCGCATACTACTGTACAGACATTCAATTAAGTATACAAGCTTACTTAGAGAGCCAAACTCACCCAACACCAGCACTGCGGATACAATGTTACTTATCAGCAATTAAAGATTACTTATCGACAAGGAAATGGCCAAGGCTCATTTTCACTTGGGCATATGGTCACGTAAATGGTGCGCCATTTCTACTGGGTTGACTATTGAGCGTGGCCAATACGACAAGATGGGGTTTCGAAGTTTACAAGAACTGTAATATATTCACGCATTACACTGCATAATTACATTAGGAGAGATGACAATTTCTAGAACACATCTCGTAATAACGACGTATCAAGGCACCCAAAGGCATTGATATGATCGAGTAGCATCAGACGTAGGGGACTTGCGTTTATATCTAGCGCAGAGTTGTACGGAATTGAGGATGTACATTTCCCGTACTACCGAGAAACCGTGACCACAAAAGAGTCGGATCTTATTTGCACGTATAAAATGCTCACGCAAGCAGGGCTGTCGGTGGTTGTGGTTTATGCAGGGATGTAATAAGGACGTTACTGGAAATGGTTTCCTTTGCGGGGTTCACTGAAATGCGCAAGTACGTGCACAAACTACGAATCAGCATCTGGTGTAGAGCATCCTGGCTTATAGGCAGACTGGCATCACCAGTTCAATTGCTTGTGAACATGCGAAGGCTCAGTAGTTTTCAAGTATTTTCAATAGCTTTAACGTGCACGTACTTGATTGACACATTCCGTATTCCTTCTTTACTCTCCGACGTTTTTTCGGCTGCTCCCGGATGTCGGTGATGGTAACAGCCGATAGGGGTAAGTTGAAAATCTGCATCATAGGCAATTTAGTGAGAGCCTAGATAACGATTCCGCAATGCAGACTGGGTTTCAGGGAATCATCTATTTGTACAGCAAAAGGTTCCCTGTTTTCCTAACTATAAAAGCGACACCGATGGACGCCAATATCTAGGGGGGGGGGGGGGGGAAACACAACGCACAAAAGCGATTGTGCGTCGCAATCGAAGGGAGCGCCAAACAAAATGGCGATACTCAACTCAAGCAATCGAACTCAGCAATCAGTTCAACACTCCGCATTGGTCGCCTAAGTGTGCAATGTAATAATAATATTAGTTAGAATTTTGCACAGGCCAACCGGGGAAACTGTAGACTGCCGCAAGCTTACTTTTGGTTACTTCATATTTCTTAAATTTTCCACATAATCTATGCGGAACCTTAGTGTTTTGCACCGGTTTAGCTGTCACTGTGAGATCATTGCTATCCGAACTAGCGCCTCATATCAGCTACTCTTGTGTTCATCTGATGTTGCTTCGTCTAGGACTACCAGTGTAGAACCACGGTGTAATCACTAAACTTTATTCCGCCTATTACCATACATTACAACTGCTCAGACCTTTCGTTATTTTGGCGGACAAACCTGCTCCGTGGTTTTTGCCTCAACAAGGTTGATGATCTTTTTTAAATAATTAGATTGTCGTATAATAGCACAGGTGACTGATGAAGTTATAGACATGTTCGTTTCTGTAGGTACAATCGTGAATCTAATGCAGGTCTTTGGGGCTGTCGGCCGAAGCCTTTTCTTTAAACCACCGGCTAGTGGGCATCGATCGTCACCTCAAAAGTGCACCGCTCTCCGGCGTGAGACTGTGCGTCGAGTTTCCTTCATACAATACGTACTTCACAATGACTCCCCAGATAACCACAAACTTCTGCATTGTCTTAGCTAGTGCAAATTCAATGGGATGTGAAGGAGGCGACACCTCTTGGCGAACAGAGAGATGTCGTCACAGTGATGAGTTGTAAAAATCCAGCAGTCTAGTAATTTTTCCAAAATCTTAAAATACCACAGAAATGCTAACCATCGGATAGTACTTATGGGAGCAGTTCAGTACGGCCTCCTGTTCCACCCAGGGGATTTATTTTCATCCAGACAGTATATAGTCCATTAAGAGGAATATATTTTCAGGTATCTTATCACATAGAAAAGCATTTCCACGTTGTGGTGAAGAAAGCTGATGGCATCTTAAGGTTCCAAAACTTCACGAGTTGACCAGAGAATCTTTACGCTCACCCCACAAGTTGGATGTTAGGGGTTTTTGGTTGTAAGAAATCATAGGTGTTCCGCCACCTGATAGCCGGATGTCGGGAGTGATGCTGCTTATCGTGGAAAACTGGTCTAAATTACACAAAAGGCTGTGTTAAGAAATTCGGTTAAAGGCAGCGCGTACACGGCCGCGAAAGCGGATGACTTATTATGGATGGTCACATTGGTGAATCTTCGCTTCATACATCTGTGTGAAGGGATTGGTCTAATTTCAATCTCAGCATCCGAAGGGATACGATTAAATACGAGAGGCCATCAGGACCCGGACAGCAGTGAGTAGCCTTATAATCCAACTGAACTTCAAAGGCCAAGGACTCCTCAGATAAACAGCCGATGGCCGACCCCTCCTCAATAGTCAGCTCAATCTCCAATCTTTGTTCAACGTCTAATTAGCTCACTTTTGGTTACCGAAAAGCTGTTCTGTTTGCGCACTAACACAAAATACGTTAATAGTAAGTGAGTCGAATTACCTCATCGTGAGACTTTCAAAACTCGATATATAATATTGATCACTGCAACGTGACTGAACTGGGAGGTTACAGACCTTGGGATTATTCTCCCGGGATGCCACTTCTTGGAAGCGGCAGAAAGTGTAGGGGAGGGGGAGTGCTCATGTATTACAAAACGCACCTTCATTGCGAATTAATAACTATCCCTAATCGCGTCACTGATCTCCTTTGGTGAAAGCCATGGTTAGACGACGACATATGTCTTGTGTCGGCAGTTTACTGACAGACCAAATCCACTCCGGAAATGGACCACAAACTAATATCGGCTCTACGTATTAGTATAAATCCGAAATACAGTCATATTCAAATTACAGATTTCAATATCCATAATCTGGAAAATCCAGCGGACGAGTGTAAATAGTTCAAAGTCCACTTGCAAGAGATAATCTCTATTGCACCCTTGTGCGATCATGGCAACTCCCACCTGGTTCGGAACAGAAAATAAGCTATCGAGTTCAGACCTAGTATTCACCAGCTAGGAGCACATGGTAGACGTGCAATTTCTTGGGTCGAGGCAATCGCGTGACTCCATTGTTTGCTTTTGTTTCTATGCCGAATTTCCACCTGCATAGCCCGAAATAATGCAATCCATTACACATTACCACGTCTTGTGTGCATCCATTGAAAACACTAGTTGAACATTGTTGATTGATTGCACTCCGGGGATAGAATGAAAAAGATTCCCAAAAACTTTCCCGTCCTTAGTCATAAAAGCATCAGAACCAAAAGCTTTCGCTCCTTCCTCTCAAACCAAAATCACTTTGGTGTAGCTCAACACGAAGATATATAGGATTGCGAGATCGGATATGGCGCACTTACAAAGCAATTCCAACTTGGACATTGGACAGCGTTCATAGGTCAACGTAACTACTCAGTGCAGTTGTTTTGTTATGACAAGTTGACGCGCCAACAGGAGCTGACGAAACTATTCTAGCCACAGACATATTTACAAACACGTAAATAGAGTTCGGAAAGTGCAGGAAGGAATCTTACCACTCACTGCGGTTGGTGGATATACACCTAGAGCGAGAGAGGAGGCCAGCAGATTACGCGCTCAGTCCTTACCTACTTTCCAGAGAGCACAATCCTGGAACGCTATTTCTGCTTCTATTACATCCCCATTAGTTTATTCAGCCTTACACCCACTGCAGAAAAGGTGTTGAATAAGCGGCTCTCCTTGCTTACCTATAGCTCGCCTGGAGCGGACAACATTCACTCGAATGCACTGTAAGTAGCAGCCATACATCTAGCCGAACCACTAGGTGGATTTTTTAGGCGCTGTCTAGATGAGAACACAATTCCGTCAAAGTGTAAACGCGGTATTATAACCCCTATTCACAATGGCGGAAGTCCATCTGAGCCTGTCAATCACCACCCGGTAACACTGTGTACGCTAAGGTCATGGAAGGGATCATTGCAGACGCAGTGATGGGCTAACTGGGAAACTATTACACCAGTGCGTCGAAGAAGCACGGGTTTCGTCAACATCTATCATGTGTCAGGAAGCTGCTGATAACCACGAAAATGGGACCGAAGCAATCAACGAGGGTACAGGAACCGAGGCTAACTAGTTGCACTATTCAAAAGTGTTCGATTACTTGGATCATCGAATGCTGCTTCACAAACTTCAGCAGTACGGCGTCGGAAATCCAGTATTAGGGTGGATCGGCAGCTTTCTCCGCGAACGACAACTCGAAGTTAGTGTCCGAAGATATTCGTTCGAATGGATTAGAGCGGTTTGCGGTGTACCACAAGGTTCGGTATTTGGCCTCACCTATCCTTACTTGTCAGTAAGGATCTAGCAAAGATTACCAAATTAAATTATTTGCTCTTCGCGAAGGACGTTAGGATTAGTCGCGTTATTAAGGTATTAGATGATCACGAGTTCCTCCAGCATGACCACAATGAGGCCTGGCATTGGTCAGTGAGGAACGCGCTGACATTCAATGCGGACAAGTGCAGTGTTGTCCACATCCGCCACCTAGACCTACAAACTTTGCCCGCATGATATGCAGACAAGCTCTCAGGAACGTAACTTCAACATGCTGGTGCAGGACGACGTTGGTTGTTCTATCCAGTCAGAGGGCGCCTCAAAAGAGGTAGGCAGCATGTTGGCCTGTTGCGGAGGGTACTCGGGAGTTTAGATTCATCCATCATTCCTCTGATGCTCTATGCCTACGTGTCTCTCCATGTCCAATACGCTGTCCAGACTTGGCAATGTTGGCTAAAGCATTGCTTCGCAGAGCTCGAGACCCCCAACTTTGAGCAACGAAAAATGTTGAGAGTTTGCGCAACCTTCTGTACAAGCAGCGACTGAAGACACTCTGAGTGTTCAATAGACGCTACCGGCAGCTAGGTGAATACCTCATATTCATTTACCAATTACTGTGCGAACCCAGTCACGTACGCCGCCATCTTTTGAAACATACTCCGAACACCAACCTCGGAAGCAATACATTGTACATGAGACAATAATTCAGTTGACTAGATTTTCGACGAAATACTTTCTCCCTCCGTTTCTGCCAATCCTGATAAGCCCTTCCAAACTCAGTCGTTTGTGCTTCTACCCTAGTTAGCTTGAAAAAAGAAATTTGGATGTCGCATCCAGCTCATTATACTTTGTTAACTGAACAGATAATCTGGGATATATTCTATCTACCTAGCTTTGTTGGAATTATAACTCACAGTGATACAGGTAACTATGCGCAGACGGGTGAGCCATCCGATCGGTATTTGCAATTAGCATTAACCAAAACAGGTTGCTAGTTCGTTTTGCATAATATCTCATCTCACTCTTACAACCCTATTTTTAGGACATTACCCTATCCTTTCACTTCTACACATTTTATTTGGTCTACTTATATAGCATTCGCATTTGCAATCCTTTCCATTACCAAACTACGGCACACGGAAAGCCCATGCTATTTTCCCCTCATAAGCCATTTTCCCATTAGTTAGTTGTTGTTTAATAAAATCGGTGAAATACTGATGAAGCGGATGATCACAAATGTTTGGCGCGGCAGATGACGAAGTGTCCGTACTACTGACGTTGTACAGTCCAACACGCTATGGTGACCACCTGCCTATGGCGACCAGCCAAAACATCTTCAACCTTTTCTCCTACGTGTAATGTCCATAAGCGTGAACTTGCCCATGGTGACCACCAGCCCAAGGCGACTACTTTTGTCGGTCACTGGAGTGGTCGCCTTAGACAGGTATGACTTAAATGTCTTGCGTAACTGGCATGCATCACAGTGATTGAGTGTAATTGCAGGATCTGAGGAGGCGAAGGGAGATACCTAGATGTGCCGTGTGGCGAAGAAATGATCTTAGCTATTGTCTACGTCCTCGTGGATTGCAAGGTGAGAGCTTTAGGTCCTGAGATACAATAACCTTAGGTGTGAATTTGAAGACAAACAACATTTACGTTTATCTTGCGGCGTACCTTTCCTCCAAACTTTGCATCCTACAGTATGTATCAAAAACTTGGTAGTTGAACATCTTCTATCACAGACTTCCAAGTGCTCAACAACAAGGAGTTATGATTGGACGGGCATGTAATGCCTGCTAGTTTGATTTGCTGGAATACGTCACCTCGGTTGTAGATGCCAAAACGTCGATACCGATGATCTTCCTCGATATGCACAAAGCCTTCTACTGTGTGCCACATAAGCAGCTTTTATTGAAACTTTAATCATTCGGTTTCCGCGAAACACTTCTGGTTTGGTTTACCTCCATTTCAGGGGAGCGCACACAGACTGTCTTACAAGATAGTCTACAATCAAAACCATGAGCAGTTACGAGTGGAGTTTTGCAAGGCAGCGTCCTTGCTTCCACTCTATTTCAACTATGTTTCCGATAAAATTAAATATGGCGAAACATATCCTTTTGCAAACGATATGAAGATCTGCAAAGCACGGAAAGAAGACAAGGCTGGTAGATGCATACATTTCGTATATTCTCCTCATTACCGTTACCAATAACCGATATGCATGTCGAAACTGTCTAGAATGTAACAGCGCTAACCACCCCCAGGCCACGAAAATAGCGACTCAACGTGGTGACGATATAATTGCACATAACAGAGGCTATTATAAAGCGTCGACTTGATGCTGGCACATTTGCTTACAATAGCAGCCCAAGCAAAATTAAGTCAACATGATGACGGCCTACTTGCATATAACAATCGTCAAAAGAGTCAAAATGTTGACGACTTACTTGTTGTAAGTCACGTCCGCCCATGGCCAGATAAGATGTGGTAGTGGGGATGAAACCTTTCGTGGGCTTCCCCTACATATATGCAAGCCCCCAGTAAAGGGTTCGATGGATGGACGTATTACTTTACTTACACTACTCCCATATCTACATTGATTCTTACTCAGAAACTTTGCATCTTTCACTACTTTTAAATGATATAACACTCTTAACAGTCCATTAGGACCACCGAAAAACTCGAAAAAATTTCTTCACTATTCCATTATGTTGTACAAATTGCTCAGACCCCATAATCGGTCTGTGTCCCTTAAGGTCAAAAAATGTATCATTTAATTATTTAACTAATTAATTATTTTTTGTTTATATAGAAATCGATTAGCCCTCGCACGTCTCAAATTCGACCAATCGACCGGCGTGGCTGCAGCGTACGCAGGAACAATTATCAGTACATGAGCATGAGACGAGCTCGTGTTGGAGGGAAAACTTTAAGTATTACAAAATAAATTAGATTTATAAAAAATGTTGAACGCAATACTAATAGCAATAATAACAATAATAGAACTTACGTTTCCCATGAACCGAGAATGTGGGCGTAACTACACGGATCAATATGCAAAAGCGTAACCATGCTCTAGCATGGGAGGGTTGTATAATGACAATTTAGTGGACGTTTGCGGCGAAAGCCAAAGTTTGTAAACACCCAGTTGCTTAGATGTCACTTGGTTCCCATAGGAGTAGTTTATGGGTGCTTTTTCTCGTGTGAATATAGTCATTATCGTATTCAAGTCAAGGCAATTTGCAAGTTCGTTCCTAAATGTTGCCACACTTTTACAACATCTGGGTGGGATTGACATTTTATTCCACGAATAAGTATATCTGACCAGAAATAAATTGGATCGCATGTTCTCTTTGACATTTAATTTGACAGGTATCAGGTCTTACTTGCAAAGCTCTCGAATTGAGCTAGCCTGCAGTTCTAGTGTAGTCAGAATGGATTAGGTATGTGTTTAGCAAGTCATAAAGCAGCAACCTGTTATGAAAATGATAAAAAGGATGAAAGAAAATCAGGTATCAAAAGCGTTGCATGATCCCTCTAGAGTGTGTTCTGGTATGGAAACGCTCAGTGAAATAGGTCAAGAATATGAATCAGTGTGAATGTTTGTGCTTAGATTGGCTCTTGCCCCAGTACATAACCTTAACTTGCATCCGTTTCCCATAGCTGCACACGTGGAGTGGAGTCGGAATGCTGGAATCGGTAACGTCACTGAGCGCAAATATATCCACTTTTTTAGCAGTTCACGCACCGTAGCTTGTTGGAGGCTTAGGTATGGCTAGACCGTCTTTCGATTAATTTTTCAAAAGGATGAAACCTCAAGTTCCACAAAACCAGGGACCGGCAGTCCTGTGGCTGTATCCAATGCTTTTGGCTGTGTTGAATCGAGTAACAACAAATGAACAGTTGTGTGTAGCCTAGAATGTCTCTGTTGTTCACGAGCACAAATTCCAGGGGTTGTAGAAAATGTGCTGATTTAGACTTCCAGCAAAAGCGCAGTCTGAGAGCTGTGCCAATGACGACTTCTGTAAGGCATCACTCAAGATACTCGTTAACCCCATCATGAACATCAGAAAAATGACTAGAAGGCGCTAGGACTAACGCGCACCAGATGAAGAAACCAGCACTCAGCGTGTACTTACACTTCTCTAACCTTCGAGACTCTCACCTGTTTGCATACCAATGCACAAAGTCCCCTCATCAAGCTAACCGAACTTCGTATTCGTCAGGTCTCCACAACTTGGGACATAGTCATGATCACCCAAAGATGGCTGAACGCGGAGATCACCGGTGCTGAGACTGCTCTGCCCGGCATGATTTCCCTACGAAACGATCGACCCAGCAGAGGCAGCATTATCCTGCATTACCGATCTGACTTGTATGTTGATCCGGAAACACAAGTTGTCGATTTACTTTGGATCCATATACTTGATATGTGGTGATGTGTAGTTACTAGCAATAGTTTACCACCATGCCATGTCCACCCTAGAAATGGATCACTGTCTAGCCTCAGCGATAAAGCGGACCCAGGCGCGGTCACACAGCCAAGCCTTTCTGGTGGGACAAGTTAACCACGCAATCGAAGTCCCAGTATCGCACAGGGAAAAAATTCAAGGCTGACTCGTACTAGGTAAACGCTGGTGTCACATATCCAAAGCCGTTAAAAACGAGTGACGAACCATCTGTTTTGAGCTTTGTGCTCACCATCGAGGGACTGATGAATGATACCGTAGCCGTAGATGCACCGCTTGGCCGTAGTGGTCAGCTGACGCTGCTCTTACGCTACATCTGCTATACGGAACGCACCAAGAAAGTAACGACGAAATCAGTGTGCTCATCCATTAAGACATCTCGTTCGACCTGGTTCAAGAAACTGACTGGTCCTTCCTAGTCAAGCATCCAAATAGCACTTCAGGATGATCTCCATAGGGCTAACGAATAGTCGACCCAGAACATGCTTGAGTTTAACCCTGCTAAGTACAAAATAATATGCATACGCCACTAGAGCACCTACCAACATCAACTGGGAGAACAGTACGCTTCTCATGAATTTGATCTTGAATTGCTCGTTCAGGACGATTTCGGTTGGTCAAAGTAGACTGAGATGGCAGTGAAAAAAGCCAGCCAACACTTGGGCATACCGTGAAGAGCGTTTAGCCGGTTTGATCCTACCTACTTTTCGCAAATGATTAATGCATACGTGAGAGCACACGTCAACTATGCCATTCAGTTGTGGCACACCTAGCAATGCATGATCTCACGGCCATTAAGAAGCCACAACGGAGAGCGACAAAAATGTTAAGGGATTGCTACTGCTCACTTACCAGTTGAGACTAAAGACTCTAGCAGTTTTAGTGAACAATATTGTCTTCCGCAAGGTGATCTCATATTGGTGTATCAGATCCTCAATTATCCCAAACGGCCATGCCAACCTTTATTGAAACTCAGCCACAACACCACACTGAGAGGCCACATTTGAAGTTGGCAACACTGCAGCGGGTTGAAAGGTCTCCGAAACTTTTCTGCTCTTGTGTATCCCAGCACTGGAACTTACTTTCTCATTTCGTTAGATCTGCTTCTACATTGTCTGAATTCAATACATGATTTTACCCAAATCACAGGGACACGCAACACAGTGGCCAAACAATGTACATGCTTGAAATTTGATGTAAGTCCACGGCTACGCGTTATTTTTTGATGCACCCATTTTCGATCTCACTCTTAACGTGAGGAAAACTGCTAAGCCATTGTTTTTATATTCGTGCTAAATCCGTTGTTCCGTTGTTCGAAGCTATGGAATTGGAGACCGCTCAGTTAGATGAACATCTTCCTCATTCAGCGTCAGCTTAATGTAGGATTCTACTACTCTATTTCCGACCTAACTGAAGTCCCATGTGGATCAGTGCTGGGACCAAGCCATTTTGTAGCCTTCAGCAACGATGTTGTTAATGTTCACCAGTCGGACTTCCTGCTATTTACAGACGATGTCAAGCTCTGGTATGACATAGACAGTAGACGACCATGAAGCAGCGCAAAGCGATCTCGACAGGGCTTATAAGTGGTCATGCGAAACCAGCTCCAGTTCAACGTAGCAAAATGCAATGTTGTGTGCGTATGCCAGCAGCTTACCTACGAATATCTACTTAGGGACTATAACTTGCGAGGCACTTTCCAGGTAAGATACCACGAGCTAATCATGTAGAACAAAGGTAGCTGCTTCAAACAGGTCGAAAAGGCATCAAAACGAGCCAGTCAGCACCTTGGGCTCTTACGGAGAACGTTCAGTAAGTTCGACTCGTCTATCTTTCCGCTAATTCTGAATGCCTAGAGGAGACCCCAAGCAGAGTAAGCGATCCAAGTCGGTTGCCCCTGGCGAAAAGACGATATTGATTCGCTTGCAGCTCCAAAACCTGGCCACTAAACTCATTAGGGGGTTGTTTCACCTCCGCTACCAACGCAGACTGCAAGACTTGAGATTATACAGTGGTGAATATCGGCGTTAACGAAGTGACCTTATTATGGCTTCTTTAAAACTGACGAACCCAAATTATGCCTGTCGCGACCTGTTGCAACTGAGCCAAAACACCAAACTGAGAGACCAACAGCTGAAACTCGCCACGCACTACAGTTGACCTGATTGCCGATAAAATATTTTCTCCAGTCGGGTATCCTGAACATGGAACCCCTTTCCAACTCACGTCATATTTGCTCCTACCTTTACACTTTTCAAAAAATGTCCTGATGAAACCTTTTTCCAGGTACATTACTTGATATAGTCTTTTTCGGTCAGATGACCAATTAACGGGGATCAAACGATACGCTCCACAGCACGCTCCGCAACATGACGGTCAGGAAAACTGCATCAGTGTTCGTATAAATAGCGTGGATACAACCAGACTGAATTTACTTATCCCTTCGGTTCAAGGAAGCGGCCCACATGTGAGCGTTGCTATTTACATTTCTTTCACCGAGTACGTGAAATATTGCTACCCCCATATTGCTTAATGTGTGTGAACTTAATTCCGCTTTTCAAATATCGTTGTGCAACGGTGAAATCAAATCGAAAAACGCTTAAATGACGATTTACTTATCCTTTGATTTCTTTAATTTTCCCTCAAACCATCCTACGGGACTTGTCAAGCATCTACATTTTTACCCGTTATAAATCATTGTTCATTTGCTGTGGACAAGCGCAATGGTTTCTCATACTAATTCCAACCGCCACGTTTGTTACTGCAAACTACAAATGGCGTGCAATGCAGAGTAATGTGTGACTTGAACTTATCTGAACTTTCTGACTTTTAAGTTTTGAAGGCCATGAAAATCATCAGGAAATCTATGTGGTTATTTTTTCGCATTGAATCTAATTTGGCGTAATAAAGCCCATGTATTGCCAGCATGTAATACTGCTCAGTGTTTCAATCGAAACCATGAAACTCAGATCAGCATACTGTCAAGAGAGTTCAGTGTTGTTTCACGAGAAAGCCTCACTGTTATTTCCCCAAAACTACAGGCGGATGAGGTTACTTCAAACTTGAGCTTGGCACGGGTTGGCTTCTGAGCAAGAATCTGAGTCTGTGAGGTTTTAAGTATAAGAAACTATCAGGTACACAATGCTGATAACGATATTTACATCTTTGGACACTAGATCCCAGATGTGCAACAAGTAATCATAGGTCACCATTATGCAGTTCAGCACGAAAATCAAAGATTTATTTTAAGTAGTGCTTCATAATGAACCTCCAAACAGAGCACACTTTATTTTGATCCACTACTCCAAGATATGGAACAGATATTCAGGAAATAACAAAAGATACTGCGCGCTGCATAAGTTCAGGCTCCAACTCGATGAGTATTTGACCGTTCAGAAGTCATTTACTATGTTTGGGACAACACAATCCCTGGATAGCCCTTTCGACAACGGTATCGATGGAGCCTGACAATATTACAAGCAGCTTAAGTATCCAGGATAAAGCAACACCAATAGCTCTCGCTTTTGCCACCCGCTTCTTTAATTGTGTTTCTTTTCGCAGATCGAACACTCGTCATGCGTTGGTTTAAAATGGTGCATCCGCAGGTCGAAATCTAGTATAGAATCAGGATTAGTTTGTATTCCACACATGCGTGCATACACATATAGTTGTTTCTCATACCCCCACAAACGCAATTCTTTCGATAATAAGAACATATTTTGATATATTTTTATCTACCCTTTCTATGGAACCGTTTCGCCGGTTGTTGAGATATACATTATTTATTTATTTACACCTTTGTGACACCTCTCACTGTGCCAACAAGCTATATCTTCCTATAAACGGTAAATAGTGGCGAAGCGATAGCGTTTTCCTTTAATAGGATTGAGTAACATCAAACATTACACAAATTCCCAGCAATCCGAATGACCGATACTTCTAAGTCAACGTTGCCCAGTTTGAGGCTGCTTACCGCAATACAAACACACGGCGTGTTACGGACATTTTGTCTGTTTTCGGCCCCTTCCCAACCCTATAGTTGAAGCAACACCGCCTTACGTATACCAGCCCCTTTTTGATCAGTTCTAACATTGCAGATCACTCACTGACATTCGCATTGCATGAAGTAGCGCGTTGATGAATACTCACGCCTTCAGATGTGCTCGCAACTGAATCTCCCTCTTCTGGCTCACCCAGCTAGACTGCAGGTTAATTGATTAGACCAGTCATTCTCAACCTTTTTTCAACCGTGAAGCCCTTTTGAACAGTTCCATTTCTCCTGACCTGCCACCCTTAAGCACCAGGAATTCAGCACTCCGCAACGTCTAACAGACGTAAATCTATGATTGCAAATAGTCATATAGGAATCTTTGTTAGTATGACTAAATTTTCAATCTTGTTATCACTGCTCATTGCCTTATAAACCCCATATTTTAGCTTTCACAGCCTCAAGATAACATCAATTTTGTGGCAACATGAAGCCACTTGTCTGTAGTTGCACAAAACTCATCACTAGTATTGAAGAATTGTAGTTGACTATTGTTGGATTTTAACTGCAAGGCATGTCAAAAAGTAGGAAGTGTGTCAACCGTAACAATATGTTTTTTGATTTATTGATGCCAGCTTTGAGTCTGATGTCCTTGAGCATGCATGTTTATGTTCTGGTTCAGACTTGACAGCGAGAGCTGAAAATCTCTTGAGGCGAAGTCCAATCAGTTTCTACTGTTTAGAGAAAGCACTCTGCTGAATCCACATTCAACCGAGTATGTGGATGGAAAAGTAAGGAAATACATTTCAGTTACTTCCCAATGTCTGGGATGTCTGTTAGCGGAATCAAACTATCCAAAAAGCCCTTTTATATTGCGTGAATCTGGATTTTGCTACTCTGTACCTTTGAAGCCTTACGGGACTTTTCTGGGTTTTAACTCCAACATCACAGGGTTGAACATCAAATGGATTCAAATCGGAATATGCTTATCAATCAAGTGGGGAAATTTGTCTTGTATTTCTTCGGAGTTGTTGTAAAGGACTGGCATGTGCAATCAAACCTTCATCTTTCAGCTGCTTAGTAACTACAGCAAGAAGTGAGAACTGTGAAAATTCCCCACGTCCGAGGTTTTTAGCATACACTAACAGCTTTTTAAGAAAGTCGATAGTGGCTTCTTTGCTCGAGATGAGATTCCTCAAATTTCCTTGAAGAGTTTTACTTAATAAGTTAAGTTTCCTAAATGTAGCAGTCAGATAAAACACGTCTGATTTAGCTATTAACAATTTCCTTTCATAATCAGTTCAAGAAAGGGTTGTGACCTTGGTGTCCTAGAGTGCAACAAAACGATGAAAATAGCTGCCTTTGCACAGCAATCTAACTTCTGAATGTGATAGTATAAACTGGAAATCACTGTTCTCCTCACACAACTTCTGGAAAAGGCGACTTTACAGAGGGTGCGGTTTGATATCGTTGACTAATATTATAACAGTTGACAATGCATCGTTTAAGCACCCTCCCAAGTTCTTAGCCACTGGGTGCTATGGATGAATTGCACAGTGAAGTATATAAACAGAAGGGAGCATGTTTTGTAGATAGGCAATAAATCCGTGATATCTTCAGGCCATTGCTGCAGTACCGTCTGTTGCACATGCAAGTATGCTCCGTATTGGAATGGAGTCGTCGGCCAGATAGCTATTGACTACATTAAAAGACCGACTGGCCCATTTTATGAGTTTCAAGTCTCCTGACAAACGGCACCTCTTCCAGTAATACATTATTATTGAAGAATCGGACATATGCCAAGACAGGAGCATTGTTGTCAGGTAAAGTAGGTACATCTAATTGTAATGAACCGTTTTTGTAGTAAACTAACTAACCTACATTCTATTTCCTGAGCCATGACATCTATTTTCCTAGATACAATCAAATTGTTGAGCAGCATGTCTTGCATTGCTTCTTGTAGATTCATTTTTATCAGGTCAGACCATAATATTAATATTGAAGGCAAGCTAATATTTTCTCCAACACATGTGGACTACAATTTTTGGCAAGCAGTTTGCTGCTTTTATAACTTGACCTAAGTCCATTCGTCATTTTTTGTCTTGTCATAAACCATTGTCTTTAAAGTTGGTCTTTATAAGAGACTAGCCAAACTTTCTGCTTTCATCCGTTTTAACACTTTACCAATTAGTTCTCAGTTTGTTTGGTCGCATACTTTCATTTGGATGACTGTTTGTCATATTGAACATGTGGGTAGAGTGGGGTTTTGAGGTGCTGCGATAAATCAAAATGACAGGTATTCCACGGAGTACAGTCGGCACTTCTTGTTTACCCGGTAGGTTATTTATGAAAAAGTCCTGGTAAATTTTTAATGTGTAAGATATATATATTGCCTTTGTTTTTGTATTTCTCACAGTTATATCGTAGGTATTACATAGCCTCATCCGACAAAGCGATACATGCAGACGATATGGATGTATGGTGGCAATAAATGGTGACAATGAGATTATAAGCTACGACATTTAGTAAACTACTTGTAACATCTTTTAGTGGCCACAATGTTACAATGTTAAAGTGTAGAAAGAGTATTAGTAATACGTATATTTCTTAATCGTATATAGTATAATATAATACGTATATTTCTCTTGATGCGAGAAACTGTCTATATCGGCACAGATCAATTTGTGCAGAAGAATCCATGCTCTTGCATGGGTGACATGCATAGGTGAAGTATTGGGATATGCGTTTCATGTATTAACATTCTGCCGGATGGTTGTGACCAAAGCCTAGTTATGAAAATATTGGTGTTTATATGTTTTTGGGCCCCTCTTGGAATAGCTCAAGGTGGGATTTTTCCCATACGAAAATCGAGCTTAGGTAGTCAGATCAAGGTAATTGGCGAGTATGCTACCGAATGTTTCCACATTTTCACATAACCTGTGTTATTGGTAGTTTATTCCACAGATAGCTGTATCTGACCAGGAAGAAATTAGAGCGGACGTTCGTTGTAGCCTTCGGTATATTCAATGTAAAATCTTTGTTACGAAGCGCTCGTGTTGAATAATGTTCTAAAATGAGTGTATGCAGGTTGGAATAGTTCTTTTTGTGTAGCACGATGAAAAGCAGCAACAACTTTTGTTTCAATCGCCAAATCCAAAGTGGTTCGAGATGGACTTCATTACAACATTCTCATTAACTCATAGCAGCGTTTAACAATCAGATGTTTACTAGATGACCTCTGCAGGTGCTCCTCAGCAATTCTGTCACTCTTTCTCAATTTCCCGTATATTATGCTGTAGTATTTGAGGATGGGGAAAGTGTAAGGGACTACACCATTTCCCGGCCAAGTTGTCCAATTGGGCAACAGAAATAATCTGAGGGGGCATTCAAAATGAGTCTACTCATTTTTCAGTGGTCAGGCCAGGTGTCAACTCGTCCTATTGCTCTATAATCGCCTAATACTAACTACGTCCATTCGGCCGTGCATGTGCTCCCCGGTCGCCAAGTGGAATACGCATGCGTTGGTGTAACAACACTGTTCACAACCAACTGGACGAGGCAAGTCACGGACTTTGGTATCCGATGGCAACAACTGGCGTTATACACAGGAGACACAGATAAGTGTCGTGAAATCCTGTGCTATGTTGCAAGGCTAGTGCAAGACTGACGTAACACGGAAACAGCAAGTTCCTCATCCTTCCTATTGGGGATCGTGATACTGTGTCATCACGTTGTAACAAGAGGACGCATCCAAAAACACAGACCTCTCCAAGTAGCAAGGATGAGGAACTTGCTGTTTCCGTGTTACGTCAGTCTTGCACTAGCCTTGCAACATAGCACAGGATTTCACGACACTTATCTGTGTCTCCTGTGTATAACGCCAGTTGTTGCCATCGGATACCAAAGTCCGTGACTTGCCTCGTCCAGTTGGTTGTGAACAGTGTTGTTACACCAACGCATGCGTATTCCACTTGGCGACCGGGGAGCACATGCACGGCCGAATGGACGTAGTTAGTATTAGGCGATTATAGAGCAATAGGACGAGTTGACACCTGGCCTGACCACTGAAAAATGAGTAGACTCATTTTGAATGCCCCCTCAGATTATTTCTGTTGCCCAATTGGACAACTTGGCCGGGAAATGGTATAGTACACTCCCTTGAATGACTCCACTGGTGATTGAGTGTGTGGGAGAGCGATAATCACCTAAAGTGACTAGTTGATGACGAGCACTCAGGTATGACGATAGCCAAACTATTAATGGGTCCCGGATCCCAAAGTTCTCTAACTTTTGTAGCAATCGCTTGTGCGGTACTCGGTCAAACGCTTGGTGTATGTCAAGAAACAAGATTAAAACTGCATAGCCGGAACCGATTGATTCTAAAATGTGGTTAAGATAATGCAGCTGACAGGTGGTGTACGATCGCTTATTGAGAAAACCATGCTGCGAATTGTTGATCAGGCCAATAGAATCAACAAATTTCGTCATCTCCATTCTGATCGGCTTTTCAAATAGCCGAGCGATTATCGGACTGTGGTGGATTGGTCGGTAATTATCAATCGTTTGTTTGGGGCCTCCTTTATGCCGAGGCAAAATAAATGACGTTGTCCATTGGTCTGGAAAGTGACCAGATTCCAGCGACAGAGTGAAGATGATCATCAGTAGCAATGGTATTTCAGGTCTTCCTAGTTTAATGGTGGTTGGTGAAATGCCCTCAAATCCCAGCTTGGAAGATGGGGTGATTAATTTGATAACTTGATGGATAGCGTTAAGCGAGATATCGACTCTGCTTAAGAGGTTTGTTTCGGTGAGCTCTGTGCACACAGGCACCGGGTCAGCTTCGCGATTCATGGTAGTGGCAAAAAATGTCGCAAAATGCTTCATAGATTTCAGCTGGGCCATGGAGTAAGTGACCCTCACCATCAACAATTGCGGTAATTAGATGAGAGCGGTCACTGGTTCTATGATGCAGTATTTTTATCTGCCCCATAGTTTGGCAGCTTGTCCGTAGGGCTGTATATTCTTCATTTTTCATCGTGTTACTTGCGCGTGTTTGACTCTGGTGGTAAATACATGCATTTGCAAGACAAGTGAAAAGTCATGGGTCCTTCGGTATCTTACAGCTAACATTTTGCTTTTCCTGCTGATTAAGTGCTCGACGCAATTTTTGGGGACACGAGAGGTATGAATACATTATGGAACAACCAGGGCTGCAGCGCAATGGAGTTGTTTATAGAACAGCTTCACAGCGGTGTACACACTGGTAGAGAAGAAAATTACATCCCAATCGGAGAAACGAATGAAATGCTGAAAGCATTGGCAGTTTATCTTATGGGTTGCAACTCGTGTTGTAGAGGCGAGTTTAGTGACCATTTTAATCTGGAATCTGAGTCGGATCATGTTATGGTCCCTGCCAGAGAGGTTGTTTAAGATCTGGGTCTGTGGATTGGGTATCCACAACCGAACAACCTCCTCGTGGTGCCAGTTGGGTGGTTCGGGGCTTTCCCGTTCCAACAAATGCTTCGGCGGCAGTGTTCCAGGACGTGGTGGGTTTTCGCCTGGCACGCGTTCTCCCTATAAAAAGCCACATATGTCCGTTTAACAACTCCGTGACGTGGCGGACTTGACTCGCCACTAAATAAAGTCACTGCCCCTTGTTTCATCCTGGCGAAGCATTGTATTCCAGCAACATCATGCTGTATTTCTAGGGAGCATTGGGCCCCTGTTTGACAAAGGAACAAACGAAAGGCTTATGAACTGAGCAATCAGTCACCGGCTCCCAATGGGCGCGATTCCCTGAATTCGCTCCGCTGCCTTGCGGACAGGCTATTCAGCCAAAGGCTCGGGGTGGTGTCCCCTAAGTCAACACCCTACTTCGGCTTGGGCAACCGGGTAGTATCTCATCCTCTGAGGAAACCATGGACATTGTTGGGTGGTGTTTTATTTTACTGTTTCTGTACCTTCGTTTGAATCCCATGGTTTCTGATGGCATTATGTCTATTTGTAGACTTTTGCAAATATAAATATATCCCCAATGTGAATATTAGGTCCAGTACATTAGCGGACCTGGTTGGACTCGTAATCCATTGTGTCCAACCCCCAGGTCTGATGGCAGAAAGAAAAGAGGCTTGCAAGGTAGACGTTGGCGGCGGGGGGGATGACCAGCTTATTTTCGGTAGGTTGAAGTCGCCGGCAAGAATCTTCTGGCTGTGGCAACTCTGATGCGAAGTCAAATGCAGAAGTTATGTTGGTGATACTCACGGTAGACGTATTCGGTGGGTTGTAGATACATGCGAGCAGTGTGTAAGATGAGACACCCGCAACTGACAGCTAAATAGATTCAGGGATATTATCCATATGTGGGTGGTCTATAGGTTTACCTGTAAATGTTTTGCGTAGGTATATAGTACACCCACCATCTTTTCTGTCGCAGCGATCCTTTCGAAATAGGTAGTAGTTTGGAATCATCAGAATAGAGTCAAGTGTATCTGAAGAGCACCATGTTTCAGTGACAAGGATCGCTTGTGGGTCACTGAACTGTGTAATTGTGTTTATAAAATTCCATTTGTTGATTATGGATCTGGCATTAATCAGAAGCACTGAAAATGTACTAAGTATTGGGGAATGATCGTTGTCCGAGAAGCTGTCCTTGGATTGTGGACAGATCATGGGTACAATAATTATCATGCTCATGCATGAGTGAAATATGTAATATGGGGTGTATGATATCAAAATAATTTTGAAGCACGTAACTTTTGTTCTTGTTGAGTTTCTTTGACCATCGTTAATCATTGAGTATATATTCGTTGGTCCATCCTGAAAGAACACGTGTGGTGATTTACCCGATGGAAACATGGTCCTTATCGAGCTCTGGTCTAGGAATTTGCTAAGCTGTATGTGGAATGCTCTTGCATTTGTGCAAGACCTGATTGTGGCTAGTAGGCTATTACACACGACAGCGTATCTGACGAGGAAGAAGTTGGATCGGATAGCTGTCCTGGTTCTTGGCACACATAATGTACAGTTCTTGTTGCGTATATTCCGAGTGAAGTTATGTTGTATTTTAAGTGTACACAGATTGGAGTATGTCATTTGATTTATGCGATTGTGTATCACCATCAGGTTATGTTTCAGTCGTCGCAACCAAAGTGGCTCGAGCTTAAGCTGCTGGCAGCGCTCCTGATAACTCAAGGTGGTTGATTTACTGAATAAGCTCTTAGTGAATGACCTTTGCAGGTTTTCTAAAGCTTTCCTGCCACCCATTCGCATGTTCTCATAGATGATGCTGCAGTATTCATGGACAGGAAGTGTAAGTATTTTGAAAAGCTCCAGTCTGGCAGGGGTTGTATCGATTTTATAGTATACGTTAGCCACAGATCGTTTGGCACGTGCTTTTTTGATACTCAGCTTGCTCTGAGAAATTAAAGATTTAAGAGCATCGTAGGCCTAGATCACAGTTGGATAGTTTCACACAGAAATGTTCATTGTTCAGTTTAACAGGCTCTTCAGGGATTAAAGAGCCGTGTGACACAATGCATGATTTACTAGCTGAGAAATTTAGCAACCATGTGTTGCACCATTTCTCAAGTGAATCGAGGTCTTCTTGAACAAACAGCATTATGTGATTGAGTTCGTCTCGTTGAAATTTATAAACAATCTTTATGTCATCGGCGAACAAAAATGGTCTGCCATGTTTTATAAACACCGTGATTTCGTTAATAAAAAGTAGGAAAAGCGAAGAACCAAGTACACTGCCTTGGATGACACTACTAGTGATTGGACGTGGGCAGGAGTTATGATTACCCATAGTGGCTATCTGGTAACGCCCATTTAGGTATGACATCAATCAAGCAAATAGTGGTTCTCTGATTCCAAACGACTAGGTGCTTTTCAGTAGCCACTTATGGGGCACTCTGTCGAATGTTTCCTGCATATCTAGGAACAGTATTATAACTGCATATTTCGAATCAATGGCTTCTGCCATATAATCCAGATGGTGCAACTGACACGTTGTACAGGAACGTTTGTCGAGGAACCCATACTGGAATTTGCTAAGTAGCTCATGACGATGGATAAAGTTCATGATTCTACTTGTAACTAGTTTTTCGAGTAATCTAGCGATGACGGGAGTATGATGGATAGGTCGATAATTAGTGACGTGCTGTTTGGGCCCCCTTTATGACGAGGAACAATAAACGATGTTTTCCACTAGTCCGGAAAATAGCTAGATTCTAAGGACAAGGTGAACATGTTCAGCAAAAGCAGTAGTATGTCAGGTCCATCAGGTTTAATAACTGATGAGGGGATGCCATCGGAGTCTGGTTTGAGCGAGGTTTTGATGGACTTCATAGCCTGTTGGATGGTCGAAAGAGAAATCTCATTATCTATGCCGCTGGTTGTAAGTTCCGGGTCGCAAGGTATAGGGTCGGTTTCTACGTTCATGGAAGCATCGAAAAAAGTGCTAAACGCTTCACAAATAGCAGGTGGGTCATTAAGGTGGCGATCCTCTTTATCAATACGTTATGTAATCAAAGACAATCGATGGTTGGTCCTAGGACGGAGGAATTTGGCCAGTTACTTACATTACATGTCATCTGCAAGGCGTCCTCCTCTTCCTTTTCAATCCGGTTCATTTATGAGCGCTTGATGCAGGCGGTGAATTCCTGCAGCTGTAATACTAGTGAGCCGCTAGATTTTCTGCATTTCCAGTGTAGTTTTCTCCTTTTCAAGTCACTCAGAGTGGCGCTTACATTCATAGGACAAGGGATGACACGTTTATTATGCAGGACATGTACAGTTTGGATGCGATTGATCTGGTAGCAGCAATGTTCCACTGCAATGTGGGCGCCAGTGCAGAGAAAAAGCCCATCCTAGTTAGAGGACCGGATCTATTTTCTGAAATGCTCTCAGTCATTCCTTTGTATAGGATGCTGGGTAGGTGAGTCGGATTTGGTATTCATTTCTAAGTCGATGACAAGGCGTAGCATGTTGTAGTCACTAGCCGGAAGGTTGTCTAAGATGTCAATTTGTGCGTCAGGAATCCGGAGGGTGAAGATTAAATTCAGTATGTTGGCAGACCTAGTTGGTCTGGTAACCCACTGAGTCCAAACGGCAACTCTGATGGTCGATAAAAAAGATCTGTGCCATGATGAGGATGTTTGTGGTGACCAAGTAATATTCGCTAGATTGAAATCGTCAGCGATTATCTTTAAACAGTGTGGTAACACCGATGCGAATTCAAAAGCTGAAGACACAAGTGCGATATCTTTGGCTGTCGTTTTCGAAGAGTTGTAGATGCAACGGAGAAGTATTGTAGAGGAGGTTGCAGCGTCCGATAGCCATAGAGATTCTGGGACATTGTTTAACTGTGGGCCATCAATGAACTCTGCTCTGAAGTTCCGATGGAGATATACGATACACCCAGAGCCTTTGTTTGTGCTGCGATCTTTTCGAAATAGATAGTAGTTAGGAATATCTAAAGCAGCATCCAATGTATCAAGGGAGCATCATGTTTCGGTGACGAAGGTTACATGTAGAATGCTCAGCTGAGTAAGCATCCTTACAAAATGCAAATTGTTTTTTATGGATTTTGCATTAATTAGTATAGGTGAAAATGTAGTGTGCACAAAACGTTTCTGTAGGTACTTCAAAGGATTGGGAGTCAGAAATGACAGGCAAAGAAATTAAATAACGAAGTGGGGAAAACAAACCCATCGGTGGAATGCTCATGTGTAAGGGCATTGTTCGCGCTACTAAGACCGGGTGGGCGGAAAAGATTGTTGTCCCGAAGCAAGGTTGGGGTTTATCTGATATTGAGCCAACCATGACGTGTGGATGAACTACCAGAAAAAGTGGAACAAGATACGCTGCCTCTGCTGGGTGTGTCAGTGGTGGAATGGGTGCGGAGCAATTCCCGCTTTCGCTAAAAAAGGGTTAAGGTAAATAGATGGATTCTGAAGTGCTGCATAGGTATGTCGCATGACAGGTGGTATTGTCCGATTTTCAACGTCTTTTTGATTTTTATTTCTCTGTCTATATTTGTTGTAGACGTGAGGCTGATGAGTATGCTGACCTGTTGGAGGTTGGTAGGTAGGTGTAACCCGAAAATAATTGTTGTGAGTTCTAACAGGCTCGAAATGACGCGTAGCACTGCACTGCCAAGGCATTTGTTTTACATGCAGATTTGAGCGCTACTAAGTTCCTCATAGCTGCGTATTTTGTGTACATACCAGTCGATGATATATTTGTGTTTACAACATCAGCATGCAGATCTGTATCTGCATCTGTGCCCCGGTGTTTTTATTCGGTTCACAACAGTCACTTGTTCGTCACATCTAACACTTCCTGTAGCGACTAAACCGTTTGAGGTCGGAGCAATGAGGCCGCGGTCACGAGTACTGGCGTACGTTAAGTTCGGTTGTCGTACAGTAGGGGCAGACTTATTTGATATTACTGGCCCTAGATACGAGTTGTCGAGATCCACTTTGGTAACTGCGGTTGCCACAATTGAGGTGCCATTTTCATGTGGATTTGTGTGCGGTGTATCAGCATGGCTGTTAGGGTTTTCCGGCGTTTTCGGTGTAATTCTAAGGAGGGATCGTTGCAGAGGCGTACGATCCGGCTTAATCAAAATATCTTTGTACTGGGTACATGCAGTGATGATATGTTGCCTGTGCAATAAACAATCAGCCGATTCTTCGCTTGAAAATTTAAAGGTGACTAGACAGCAATACCTCGGTGTTTTCTTTTTCAGTCGCAGACATTTACAGACGACATCGGACATGTTACAAACGCTAAGTACATTCGTCTTTAGTTTGTTCAAACGGAATCTGTCTGGTAGGTTGAAAACGACCATATATTTTACTCTACGGTTTCTTTCATGTACTTCTGAGGTGATGGAGTCGATTAGTTGACCTGCCATTTTGGAGTGAGCATGATCAAACTTATCAGATGGGTTGTTAATGTAATCTAGTGAAACTAACTGATCTTTGAAGGGTTCATAGAAGGCCAAGATTTTCTTCATTGCGTCGAGCTCTGGTTGCAAGGAGCAGATTTAGCGCTAAGTTCACACGTGAGCCGAGAGGCCAAAGAAGAACAGTCTAATGGTAGTTTTACGACATCACATTTTAATCCTTTGGGCCGTGGCACAGAGGGTACATTGTCCTTAGGTAGGCGAGTGCGTTTGAACTTCGGTGGGGCCACAGCAAACCAGGAGTCAACAGTCAGATTAATGGGATAGAGGGAAGGTGACAATGCCAACCGCTTCTGACTTGATTCAATGCACCTTGGTTTCAGATCACACGCTCGACGGAACGCCACACGGTCGGGTGGCTGCCGCTTTCTGAGGATGACTTTGAAAATACCGTTGATAGCTAAAATGACTGAAAAAATTTCTGCTAAAAGTCGATGGAGAAAACAAATGGAACTCGGAAAATGACAATGCTCGGCGGACACGTATTGACTGCAGGAAAGCTACACCAAACAGTGGCAACAGGCAAAATGTAGAAAATTCCGGATAGTTCAAGGAACCGGCTTGGGTGAGTCAACAACGAAACTAATCACATACATGTGCTATTGCCAAACATGCTGCCCAATGCGTGCTGGCAAGGCATTTGATTAGTATGAGTGTTAGGGAAATATCCTCCTGTACACATTATGTTCTACAGACTCACCTCAGAAACCGAATGTGCACACGTGTGATGTAAGTTGACAAAACTGCTCGCTAATCTGAAAACTTCAGCTGAACTGTGTTATAAAAGCCTTATAATGTGTCCTAGCTGTTTCGACTGTTAGTCGGGGGGAAACTAACGTTCTTAAGATATTGTGCTCCCTGCGAGCAGAGTAGTCCCCGAATTTGGAACCTTGCGGAGTAACGTGACCTAACCGCTTTACGTACATACGAGCGCTTCCGCTTTGAGAACCGAACGAGAAAGTCTGATTGGCAGCTCAAATGTCACACAGTGGAAAACTAAGTTACTGTCAGCATGGCTTTGTGCGGTAACTGCTGCAATGTACTGAAGAGAGTTCGATAGTTTCACAGCAACATGCACAGTAGATGCGTCCGTGTTCTGAGTAAAGCTCAGTTGGTCCAATCGGTTGTTAGTTGCGCAATCCAAGTCGCCGTATGTTGATTGTATGTTTGAGGTTTGCCCGGCGAAATCTGCGGAGCCATGCCGGCTCCACAACAGATAGTCCGCCCGGACTGGCTTTTACACCTTCGTAAACAGCCATTTGCGCGCGCGTAATTCATTTCCCTGCCTAGCAGTTTCCAGAGGATATTAGTGCGCGCTGAGAAAGTGTCAGAACATTTTTAAGTATAAATGTTGTCAGTTGTGTTACCAAAACCCACTTTTCACAGCATGGCCCCCCTAGGGCCCCCATTGCTCCCCTAAAAAAGTTTCTCATCCCAGGGCCCCCGGGAATTCTCTATGGCACCCAGGGGTCCATATGGCTTCCGTTGAGAATAGGTGGATTAAACTATAGATCCCCATAATTTAAAACGTATCAGATTGGATCGCTTACTCGGCTGTGTGACTTATTGGAATTCAGTTGTCTGCAGCTTCCTTTTTGTTTCGTTTGATGGTCGGTCATATTTTGAAAACATTATTGTACACATCGTGATGGATATTATCGAGTTCCGTCAAAACTTCTTGTCATAAGCCTTTGAAAAATTAGCGCCACAGCGTACTTTGACTTTGAATTGACCTTGGAATATTACGTGTTGCTCCAACCCACTACCGATTTGTCGTTAACACACCAGATATTCAACAACACGGCAACAAGGAATAACACCATATTCAATGAGGAAACTGACAGATACTGTGCCAATGATAGGATAAACGGAAATGAGTCTGCGCGATGCATTCATTGCCAGATGCACCCAGCAGGAATGCAATTGGTATAGGACCAGCTATGTAGAATATGTTTTGATTTTCCAGTGAGTACCTCCCACATCAATGACCGACAGAACATTTTGGCAAGTCGTATATGAAGAGCTGTCATGTATACTCGCTGGTGCCAAAGTAACTAGGTAGTTGCAAGAGTTTGCATAAACTTGTGCTTAGTTAATTTGGACTAATGGATTCCAATTTTGTGCCACAGCTTCGGAAAACACTCAAGCATCTCGCATCGCCGAGTTCTATTAAAAGGGATTTAAATTTTGAAATAAACCTAATGATATGCTAGTGCACAACAGACAACCACATAAGTAATTCATTCACTGAGACTCACGTGTGCAACCTTGCTCTTTAGAGTTTACTCAGTAACTTTGAAATGCCGTTCGACAGAGGTTTTATCACTCAACCGGACAGATATAACTTACTACTGTGCACCACCGTACACGGTACCTACCAGTTATTTTTTCGTCCCACAGTTATCAGCGCAATTTTGTGCCTCTATTACCGCATAAGGCCTGTGAAATTTGTCCACCTGTGTGCTGGGTGATGCACCACTGCCAAACGCGCTTGCACTGGGACAGTTCCAGCTGACCGGGGTAACCAATTAGCTTAGCTCAACACGGTGTAACCAGTGTGATATAACAGTGAATACGAACCGTTTACCCGTGGACTGGGAAGATTCGTTGGCGGGTTACTGTACCTTTTCCGAGTCAATTGCGTCCAGAACGATATCACAATAAAGGAACACGTGTTCCTCCATACGAATATTCAACTCAGTTCATAAGGGAACCAAACTGTAGCCAAGGAGATGCACGTGCACGAATGCGTACCGTTCGGTGTGAGTAATCCCAAACCAGCCAACACCATATTACAGGAGCACACGCACATTCAGACGCAACTGCAGCATCGTGGGATGCGGCGCTTTGAGTCCATGTTTGCAACTTTATAAAACACCTTCTCGGAGTTGTAATTTACATCTAACCTACATTGCTTCAGTATTCATATTGCTCCCACTCAACACACTACGTGATTCACGCGCAAATGTCAAAAACTTTGAAATCTATTCATTAGAACGCGGCATGCCCAAGCACATGGCAACCGTGGGTGGTTGATAAAGTAGTTTATCTCACACCCACTCATAAAATACGCACTTTGCGGTATCAAGACGCACTAGACAGAACTGGGTGACCGAAAAACTGACTCGTGTTGATCCATCTCCGTTCTCAGCGCACACTGTCGCCGTAAGGAACTCAGCACCTGATCTGACCTACACTCGACACTGAAACTCAGCCACGAGCGGCTACAGTGAACCTAGCTGCGCGTAATCTAGCTTCACCTGGAATCACCTATGCTTAGCGGTGTCAACGTGCAATCGTTAAAGACCCGAATTTTCCGCGATGGTGAAACATGTTTTCCGTGATCAAAATCCAAAATCCTGCCAAATTTCTGCGGCGCAAACATTAAATTCCGCGATTTCACTTCGAAAACGAAAATACAGAAACAAAGCACCTTCATCCGTGATATACATGTCAGTCATGATTCAAAACAGAGGAATTGAAATAAAGCCTACGGTGTTTCGTTCTACTGTCTGAAAGGCTGTGACGTTTGTCAGACACAACAATTTTTGGGCACTAAAGCTCCGTTCAGCGTCTACCGACTTCATGGGAAAGCATAGATAACGGACGGCGATGTCTGCCGGTTGTGGAATTATTTCATGCATTCCGCACCAGAAGGCCAACGTGTCTACACTTTTTCCTCCTTGAGGTTCATCCACCATTTTTCGACAGATTAACCACTCGGCTGCCAGAACTGAGTAGATAACCATGTCTGAAACATCGATATAGTTGCATGGATCCCTGGGCAAGATGATGAGCTGGTTGGGGTCGATGATTTTAATGGCTTTCAAAAAAGGCCAGCTAGCCTGTGATGTCAAAACTCTTGGCTTTTCTGGCAGCTTGACATAAGCAGAGTTGCATTTCAGTTTAGATTTTGATAGAAACATCAAAGGTTAGCCTTTCTACCTGCAAATGTTGCAGCCAGTTTTCTGTAGCGGCAGTTTTCAGCCACGTGGATAGATCGGAGACGTCGTAGTAAATCTTACGGGTTACCGGAGACCGTGATTCGGCAGTTTTCAGGTGACACATGATGTTCTTCCCGACAGTCGTAATGCAACCCAGTTGCCATCGCAAGGCTTTCTGCGTTCTTTCCTCGTTTAGGATAATCACAATTCCATAAACACCAACTGAGTCTACAAACTCGTGTTGTACAGTTTGTAACATGGCTGGGTAATGATGGAAATACTTGCTGTGATTTGTGACAGCTTGCAGCCAGGATTTCTATCGGGTGATGACTGGTGCACCTGGGCCGGTTGGGTTATCCACGCCCCCCTGAGTTAGCTACTCCACGTAGACACTCCTCTTTCTTCCCGAAAGAAGAGAAGCACTTTCCTTTTTGAAAAGAATCCGTCGACCTCCGGCGAGGGTTTGAAAATGGTCTCTCCAATCATTTTGATGCAATGAGCAACCCATTTGATTTGAATTGAATCGTCACAAACAGGCTTAATGACGTCCCGGTAGCATGCTGTCATACATCCAGCGCCACCGGACTCGAAGACCGTCACACGACTGAACTCTATACCCATCATTTTCAAGCTGCGCAGAACGGCTCCCACGACTATGGCAGTACTGACTGTCTCTATTTTGACCCAGTCGATGAGGTATGCTCAGAGACAGTCCTTGTTGGACCTCACTGGTGCGCATAACAGGGTGTACATTTCTATCTTCCCGCGATCATCAGTTGTTTCGTCTGGTATAACGCTGACAAAGGTACCACGGAACATCCCTTCCAATATCTGATTATATTTCACATAGGATCGGGGAATTTTCAGACGCAGCGGGTCAGATCCGGCAATGGTTCCACCATTTCTTACGTGTATATAAAGAAATTTCCTCAACTGGGGTTGTCGGCGTTCTCTAGAAGAATATTCGCAGATACCATAGCAAGTAGATAGTCAGCGACTACTGTTTCGCGGGCTTTCTGGGCAGCATTCTCAACGGCGATGGAACAAACGATGCTTGCTTGTCCAGCTTACCTCGGAGCTGGTTTCCCCTTGGCAATAAGTTAAGCTGCTTGCTCCTCCGTGTGAGCTTTCTTCTGGAGATGCTTCTAGCTGCGAATGTGGTCAACCACAGTTGATTTTCGAGATGGATCCACAGTCACTTTACACGACGAACAAAATAGTAGTATTTTATCCGCGTTCTCGAATTATTATTCTCCAGGAAGCTCCTTTCCTCTGTCCATGGCAGTTTTTCTTAATACATGCTGTTTCCTTTTCTGAGATATCTGTAAACATAAAACCTGTTGATTATGGTAAGCAACAGATTCGTTTTGTGTTCGAGTAATGGGTCAACATTTACTGCTCAGTACTGGCACAGCAGTATCACGAAGTACCCAAAGAGGGTACAAATCACCGTTCTCGCCATTATACTGACAGATGTAGACGATATCCGTTTTTCACCGAATTAACGCGGTCGCTTATATTGCACCACGTGTCCTATGCAAAGAATTGGCCGCTGTTCAACGCCTAAGAGGCGACAGTACATCAACTTCAAGGTTGACCATAATGGGGACGGTGTGTGCTGTCCAGACTTGCACCAAAGGTGTGACCGAACAGATGTCGAACAGATTTACTGTGCATGTGGAAAAGTGCTTGTATAATGGACAATAGAATAAATGCACAGCGGGGGAAGACAGATGGGACATAGTTGCTTAAAAGATACATGCATGGGTGACACTTAGGTCTGGGGACAAGCGGACTTGGATAGCAGATGGTAGGCACATGGCGGTTATGATACTCCAGAGTAATGTTCCATTGGCAACTGGCTGCTTTGGCAATTCTGCTGAATACAGATATATTAAATAAAATGAAAACGAATTCAAAGTAGCTTGCTTTATCAACTTCTCACTTTTCCCGCGATTCCGCGAAATGTTTCATTTTCCGCGATAGTTGGCGAATGCCGCGATTATTCTGCGTTTCGCGGAATCGCGGAAAATTCCTTTCTTTAGTAATCGTTTGTTTGTGGTAGAGTTGGATGCTGTACAGAACACTGCAGTCATCTACGTTCTTTGAAATAATCAATGTGTGTGGTGTTTTCTTCCGCGCTCATTGAACAATGCGAATTGTACATCAGGCGTTAGCTAAAGGTAGGTACGGCTGAATTACCTGTTAATTGCTGTTGAATGTAAAGCATAATCGGTTTGGACGATGCAGTGTTCATCAGAATATGCACTGCGACGCCCCATGTACCGCAGCGACCTTTTCAACACTTCGCCGTATAAATTATGAAACGGTTAACGGGTTAGTGACCGCTTGCAGTTACTAGTTTGTATGCAATTGTTAGAATTTAATGCACCAGTTAGTTGATCTAACACCACCTTCACTCGCACTTGACACGTTTAAGACCACGTTAGTGCATCTTGCCCACCAGTATCGGAACTTTGTCTCAAACATCTAACATCTTAATAAAAAAGCACCGTGACGCAATCAAGGAGCTGTTATCCAACCCAGAACTAAGCCTTTCCCGACCAGACAATGGATTTGGCTGGGTATTGATGAACAAGTCTGATTACATCTCTAAACTGACAACAATTCTGAGCGACACCAACAAATTCCGACGAGACGCAATCCAAAAAGAGACCATTTCAAAAGAGGAAGCAAAAATCATTAACATTTTGAAAGAATTAAGAAAGTCGAAGCACATAGATGATGCACTCTTCTCAAAGCTGACCCCATGCGGCTCACACCCTCCGCGACTCTATGGTTTGCCAAAAGTGAACAAAACAAACTTTCCGATGCGACCAATAGTGGACATGTCTAGTTTCGCTTTTCAGTCTGTCGCAAAATGGATAACAGAGTTGCTAGAACCGGTTCGCAAAGAATTGTCGATTCATACAGTGAAAGACACGTTTGATTTTGTCAACCGAATAGAAAACCTAAACGTGAAGGATAAATTAATGCTTTCGTTTGACGTAGAATCACTTTTCACGAACGTGCCGTTGGTAGAGACTGTGACATTCATTTGTGACTTCATCACGGAGAGAAACACTGATGTTGGAATTCCGGTGAATAAATTAAAAGAATTGATTCTGCGTTGCACCTACAATGTACAATTTCTGTTTAATGGAATCTATTATAGACAGATAGATGGAGTCACAATTGGTTTTCCCCTAGGCCCTCTTTTGGCCTCCCTCTTCCTTTCAAAACCTGAACGTGGAGACCTGAACACCCTTATATCTTCATTTGATTTATACTACCGTTATATTGACGACACTTTCATTGTCTGTGACTCTTCCATCGATTATCTAACCCTATTAGATCAGTTTAACAGAGTGCATCCATCATTAAAATTCACTAGTGAAGTGGAGCTAGATGGCTGCTTGGCGTTTTTAGACATTCTATTGCATCGGCGTGAAAACGTGACGATCAAAAGGAGTGTTTTTCGCAAAACGACATTTTCTCAGCTTTGTACCGCTGAGATACAAGAGGAATTTAGTCCGTTGCTTATACCATTGTGCCAGAGCAATCTGCAGTCCAGAGCCGTTGGAAGGCGAAACCAAGATCAACTTTAACACCCTGCAAGAAAACGGATACCCCGTACCTTTCGTCAAAAAGCACTCCAAACAGCTTGAGGCTGTCAAATGTGTCGTTACAGTGCCCAAAAAGGATGTATTCCTTACAGTTCCCTTTAAAATTGACGTCTTGTTCGAATTGTTGAATAGAAAAATCTCGACCGCAGTGGCCAAGACATTTCCAGCCGCCAATCTAAAACTACTTGCCGAAACAAGACCATCGATTCTTCGGCGCTTAAAAAATAAATTTCCGGTTCGATCCGAATCGTTTGTCTTATACCAGTTCACCTGCACCTGTGGTGCTAGGTATCTTGGACATACGACCAGGTGTTTGTCCAAAAGAATCGCTGAACTTTGTCCTGCGTCACTAAGAAAAGGCACGGTAAAATCCATTAACAGTTCCGTATTACAACACTTGGTCGACACTGGACATCAAGTCCAGATGAACCAGTTGTTTCGAGTCGCTACCCAAAACAGCTTAAGAAACATTTGTTGAGCATTTATGAAGCCATTGCTATCAACGTTTTAAAACCAGAGCTGTGCAAACAGCGCACACTGCTACAGGCTCTGAAATCGCCTTGGCCTTGAACTTGACCTGCCTTGATCACCTGCTCCCTAATGCGACAATCTGATTGATCGAAGCATTGATTTAGTTTTCGTATTGCCCAGTTAACGGATTGGTTGCTCTCTGTACAGGCCTCTACGGGCTTTATTCTCTCCAAAGTTTTTGCTTCATAATTGTACACGCCTGATGAGAATTATCGAAAAGAATATTCTTCGCGCATTTGCTTACTTCTAATTATTAGTATATTGTAGCCGCTGAAAAGTCGAGCGAATACGTTCGTAAAAAGCTTAGGAGTTTGTGCGAAGCGAAGGATGAAAGAATGGTCAAATTCGACGTTAGCAAGCTCTTCGCCCGTGTGCCAAAAGCGACGCGTTGCATTTGGTGTAACGCTGTTTGACTGAAGAGAGTAACTTGCTATAGGCTCAAAGTTTAGCTGATTGAAACAATCAAGGAAAAGATATTGTGATATATCGGGTCTTAGGTCACTTTTCAATCGGAACTAAACGCTCAGAATTGTGTCTTACCAAGAGATTATCTATGTCTACCATTTTGAGCATGGCAATGGCAAGCTCCAGCAAATGGCCGCATAGCTGTTGGTATCAGGTGGATGACACATTTGTGAAGCATCTGAAATCGCTCACCGTGGAGTTGCAATCTTACAGTGGTGCATTCTTGACTGCTCTGTTCGCTGGAATGGGTATTTTAAAAACCAATATATGTCAACCATCGGACGCAGATGGGGCACTGCAGTGCATTTCAGGTCACCCAAATTATGCGTTGGATGCGATCGCCGGACCGGTGATTGCAGCGTCATTTTGAAGTACACGTTGTGCGGTTGTATTTCCACACGCAACCTCAATGTGGACCATGATTCGCACTGACGTGACCCTTAGTCAATTTAATAACTAGATCCGTAGCTGAACCGTTTAAAAAGTTGGTGTTGCCTGTCCGGAAACACAGCACTCCACTACGCGCTCCGACTTTGTTTGACCTCATCAGACCATTGGGTCGTTAGATGGAACCACTACACACTTAGCCACCGGGTCACGACAATCAACGCTTGGCCCAGTTTAATGACTGAGTGAAGGGTCCCTGTGAAGAACACCTTTTGTGAATGGATTGTGACGCGAATCTCAATGGGGACCGTGGTTCCTATGGCAGTGAACCTTAATCAAATCGATCACTGGGACTTTACCTGATGAAACAGGTAGATATTGGGTGTTGCCCACCCGAAACCAATGCACACCATGATGCGTTTTGACCCTATTTGATCGCATCAGGTAGGGATAGTAGGAATCGAACCCGGGGCCTTTGACCATCGTTTCATCCCTCGGTTCGCACGAACTCACAAGAGTTTTGTGTAACGATAAGCAACGACCAACCAGACATCGCGTTTCAAATAAGCCCTCACTTCTGGACTTAATCCTGACTAATGAAGACTTAGTTTCATGCGATCCTAGGTAGTAAGGACCTTTCATTCTTAACGTTTGGCTGTGTGTTATGACCGTATTGCTGATAATGAAAAAGAAACACGCCGAACTATTATTGACCATTCCAAATTTTGCAACCTAGCAACACTCTTGATTGGGACCTTCAGCTGCACAGTTCGGCTAACGAAGCATGAAATTAACTAAAAGGCAAGATCCACTGTGTCATACAAGCAGCCTCAGAAAGTTTATCATTACGAGTGCCGCACCAGATCAACACTTGGATCCAAAGCAGAATACGTAAGTAAATTGATAGGAAAGACGACATTTGGAAGCAACATGTGCTAGGCCCAGGTGACACCCCATGGAAGAATCATAAAACAATCAGTATTTACTGTACGTCACACATTAGAATCGACATGTACAAATGGCACGAGACCATGGTACCCAAGTTTACTACCAGTCAGGACGGCCAGTAGGCTAACGGCTGCTGCTGTGGGTACCGCGAACACACTGCTCCGGCTGTTGGGCTCAGTGGGTACAAGCACCATGGATCTTTCGCGCTATTATTTTATAACAAAGCTCGTCGGCTTATCCAGTGTCACCTTTATCCCAGCAACTGTCCTAAACAAATTACATTCTTCCCGGGAAAACAATGCTTCCGGAATCGACAAGATATGCGTAACTGTACGTAAAACTCTTAACCCCACCAAAGCAGTACATCTTGCACCTTGATTCTCATACATTCCTGTTTGAGTGGAAATGTGGAAGCCTCAATCCGGTATAAAAATGAGGTAAGCAATCGGATCCTGCCAATTACTAACCTACTACACTTTTTCCTGTTTTATAAATAGTGATGGAGTCAATAATCACAGATGAACTGACTCGGAAGTATAAAAGAGAAAATCCTTTCCAATCTCCAAAATGGTTTTAGACGCCAGTGAACTTGATGCACCAATCCGCTTCTTACTCGGGAATCATGGATCAGCGCCGCTGACAAAGGAGTCCCCTTAGATGTGATTTACTTAGACTTTCTAAGGCATTCGACAGGGTCAATCACTTCGTTCTCCTTCAAAAGCTAACTACCTACGGTATCAACTATCCCCTGCACACCTATTTGTAAGGTTACATAAACGACAGAACAATCAAGGTAAGAATCGACGACACACCCTGAAAGCCTGTGCGTCTCGCATGGTGTGCCGCAAGGATCCGTCCTAGGCATGCTACTGTTTTTAGTAAAAATGACCTCTTCACATATTCTAGCATCGATACAAATAGGTGCAGATGATGCCAAGATATGGTAAGCTATTCGCTCAGCATTCGACTGCATCCATCTCTAAAACGATCTGGACTGGCTTCACGAATGGGCGGAAATTTACCAGCTCCCCTGAACCCCGCATACTGTCACTTGCTGACACTGCGCAGCTGCTTCAGCAACCCAAATCTTTTGGGGTTGCACATCTACAAAACGTGATTGGTGAGTGACTTAGGTGTCATCGTGCAGGAAAGTCCTGCCAACTCACTCCAGGACTTGTGGGCAGCAATGTGGCGAACTTAAAAGTGAAGCTTTTGAGGCGCACTTGATACTTGTAAACGACGACTAGTACCCCTGCAGAATAAGTCGTGTATTTGTCCCCATGTTGGGTATGCGGTTCTGGCATGGTGTCCTTGCTTAAAAGGAGATATTTTTCTCTTGAAACAACCCCCAACAAAGAGTCACTAAGGCAACACGTGGACTATCCGATCTCAATTAATAAATGCACCTTCGTTTAATCCGTATGTTCTTCTCAGAATGTTGATGGCTTCACGTTGATGTCATTCTTAAATATCGGAGACCAACGGAAAACGATCATCCATGTAAGTCATTGCTAATTTTGGATCCCAACAACCGATGCCAAGATCATGGCTTGAAACTATCAAGGTAACACACCCATTTGGATTGGAGAAGTATTCTTTGTTTGGTTGTCTGAGTGTTCGCTGAGCTTGGCAGGTTGACTGCAAACGTTTCGTCACCACTCGAGGTGACATCGTCAGTGCGCTTGTATTTAGCAAAGTGGCGCGTACGGAGCGTCAGTGAGTGTGGAGTGATCGATCTCCTGGCCAAGCTCAGCGAACACTCAGACAACCAACTGAACAACCTGAGCTACCAACATTTGATTCTATATTCTTTGTCTCTTAGAATCTCTTCATACTGGAATGCGCTGCAAGTACATGTGTTGAACACACCAAACATCATGCTTTTGTAAGACTATTAGACTTTCATCTAAACGATGAGGGCTAAACAACAGCATGCTAAACTGTAATGTTTAGACTATTTTTATTCATATTCCACACCGGAACACTTTGATTTTGAGGTGCTGTTGCAGTTCCATCCTGTGGGTCTTGTAAAGTTATACTTTATTGCAATCATACACTACTGAAGTATTGAATATATGATACAGGTGGCCAAGAGACATTATACTAACCTGCTTCATCCATAAACTGCAAAATGCTAGATTATGCCTTAAGGAAAACAGTAATTACTGAACAGCAGTGGAATGCAAGCTCAAGACTGCTTTGTATAGTTTTTCGTATTCACAGCAAAATCTTCATTTAGTGTCTTGTTAGATAGGTAAACAGCAACGACCACACCATTTAGGTACTGTTACAATGGACTTAGTGTAAAACTAAGTGGCACTTTGGCTAGTTACAGCCGTCGTTATACGGATATTTAACTGCCTGCTTGGTTTAGCATGCAAACTCTTACAAGCCTTGCAGTACTGCGCTGTTAGTCGTTACAGAGTTAGAGCGCGTGTACAATCATATGCCGAATTCAGCCATGTTGTGTATAAGTTCCCGACCAGGGCGCGAAATCCTTACCTTTAGAGTAAAGAAGTATGGTGCCTAGGCACAAAATTGGTCATATTGTTAAATATGTTTGATACAGGCAAGTTCGTTGGTGTCAAGAGACCAGCATGGTAGAGGTGTGTAGGGGCGGATGCTTTGGCAGCATTGCACTAGGACCCTAACCTTCCACAATACTCGCAACCAAAGATTGAAGCCTGTCGGGGTCTTGAAACTTTCGTCTGCTTGCTCCGAAGTATCTGACTTACTTTGAACTATGTAACTAGATAAAGTACTTTGCTCAGATGCTGAATGCTAGACGTCATAAAAAGGATGAACTGTTGCGTGCGTTAGATAAATGGCGCATGTTCTTTGGAAAGGCTTTTTCAAGAAAATTACAAGCACAGGTTTGGTCAGAACAGTAGTCGCAATAGAGCTTGCTGAGTTTGCGTTAAGCGCTCACTCCGACCGATCGATTATTTTATCCAGGAATTGGATCGAAGCAGGTTCGATCACGCACAGAGCTCATCAGTGAGACATTGGAACTTGAAAGTAGGGTGATGAAAATTTGCATTAAAACAAATTCCGAATTACCCTACCGGATGGCACTTTTGGCTTGTTATTCAGCTGTGCGTAAACATATCTTATGAAAGATGCATCGCTTGTTGTGGTGTGTGCCAGGCAGGATGAAACAGACAACTTAGGCGTAGTAAGTCGTTGCTGTTCTTGTTGATGAGATGCGGAATGTAATGTTTCCTAGTTTCGTAACAACGATGGTAAGTTCCCTCCTTTACCAGTGAAATGTTTACAACCGCATGCGTTGCGGTCACTACTATCAGTGTGCTGGTGTGTAGGTCAAACAAGTCAGGCTGGAGCAGTTCCTCGTTGGTTAAAGATGTGAGGTGATCTTCGGTTTTCGAGGACTGTCGATCGGTGTTTAATGTGAGTGTATCGGTCGTGTTATTGATATCGTTTAACAGGTACCTATAGTGCGTAGTTTTGCATCCTTTTACTGAGTGGTGTAGAGTCACAGTGTGTTTCTTCTGGAAACTTTTTGGACCTCGGTACCTCTTCAACGTGATCGTTTTGGTTAGATTGCTAAAAGTCGATGGTACGAAGTTGTGTTGAGAACTATTGTTATACTTGCAGCAAGGATATACTGCATATTTATGAAGCAACGTGCTGTACGTCAATATGGAAACAAAAGTTACGGAGTCGATAGAATGTAACGGCATTATTTTGAGGAGGCAAGATCTATTATTGGCATAGGCGCCCTGAAGACAAAGTATCGAAGTGAGCACATTAAGGTATCGACTTGTCAATTTACTCAATTCTGAATATCTGTGGTTTCACACTGCGTTACAGAAATCGTGTGTTTTCGGAAATCTATTAAAGCTAATTGTCACGTACGCGAATGACTTCGATCCGTTTACTTCCGCCGTGAGCGGATTGCTTACCACTCGCACAAGCCAGCCAATCATCTGACACGCATCCCCGGTCTCGCGGCGCGACTTTCCATGAATTTTGTATCTTCTCAATTGATTGACAAACCTCCTGCTGTTCAGACGTCTTCTGATTGCTGGGATTGCGTGTCTCGAAAGCGTGCGTTACATGCTTAGTGTTATTACGCTTTAGTGGCGAAGAAAATGACTAACCCAGTGTTGAATACACCTCCTATATTTTGGTCATCTGCTGCGGAAAAACCCACCTTAGCGAACTGAATAAGATGGGAGAAATCATTTACTAACTACGTGGAATTATAGTGATGAGTAATAGTGAGGGTATTGATGTATTTCAGCTAATTCATCATTGTCGCTCCCAATCAGCAGGCTTAGGCTAGTCTGGAAAAGCACCAGACGCCGGCGTTCCGACCTTCTGGGCTTCGTCAGTGGTGCGCCTCCCAGCGGACCCCTGCCGGCTTCCGCCCCCATGACTGCAGGATGCCAGCAACTAGTGCCACTTCGCCATGGGTAACAGCCGCGGAACTGCGTGATTGACAGTTCACTATGATATAGCCCGGCTCAGCTTCCACTGCCACGCCAGTTACGAACTGTGCAGAGGACAATGGCTGGCCTCACGAGCTAGGACTTTCCACGTAGCGCATCAGTATACTAAAATATGTCCGTATAGCTTCTAAGTCCTATGTGGTACATAGGCGGCGGTCACCATTGTAAATCGCGGTCAATGAAAAGCTGCCACCTTTGCCACCATGCAACGCGAGATTACAGCTGTACACAAGTGATCCAATTCAGGTGTTGGACAGATGTTTCGTTAAAGCCATGCACGGGGAACGAGAATTCACCCTACCCTTAACCGCTGTACCTGGGAACAAACGGAATCTCATGGGTGGAGACTGGATACAGCTTTTTCCAGAGACCATGCAACTCAACCAACTCACTGTTGAAGATGGCAGTTTGAATGGATTATTGAACCAGTTCTCACTGTTATTTGAAAACAAATTGGTGAAAATGCGTTATTTCAAAGCTTTCGTCAAACTCCGAGAGGGTGCCGAACCAACATTTTACAAAACTAAATCATTACCTTATGCTTTGCGCCCTAAAGTTGAGGCAGAGATACAACATGTGCAATCAGAAGGAGTCATAGTCCCGGTGCAACCTTCAGATTGGGGCCCTCCGATTGTACCTCTACTCAAACCTGACGGCTCCGCGCGTATTTGCGGAGACTACAAATTGACAGTCAAACAAGCGTAAAAAGTGGAAAAATATGCCCTACCGCGTATTGAAGACTTGTACTCGACTTTAGCCGGTAGCCAAAAGTTTTCCAAGCTGGATCTCAGTCACGCATACTCTCAGGTCGAACTTGATGATGAGTCACAGGGACTGACCACAATAACTACCCACCGCGGACTATTCCAGTACACGCGTCTCCCGTTTGGAATAAATTCAGCACCCAGCATTTTCCAACGTATAGTGGGTAATATAGTTAAAGATATACCTTTCACCTGTGCATACTTGGACGATATCCTTGTTACTGGTCACAGTGACGCTGATCATCTAAACACATTGCGAACTGTTCTCGAGCGTCTGGAAGGGTGGGTCGAAATTAAAATAGTCCAAATGTTAGTTCTTATCCGATTCTGTTTGTTACCTTGGTTGCAAACTGGACAAAACCGGTTTGCGTGTCCGCAAGATAAAATAGCGCCTATTGTGCAGGCACCTCAGCCCAAGAATAGTGATGAACCATGATTATTCCTAGTAATGTTGTCCCACTATCGTCGTTTCCTACCTGACGCCTCGACCATTCTTGCTCCACTGAACGAACCGCTACACCAGAACAACCCGTGGATGTGGAAAAGTGAGTATTAGCCTGCTTTTACTTGTGCAAAGAAGTGTCTTGCTACCGCATCTGTTTTGGTCCATTACGATAGTGAAAAACCGTTAATCTTACAGTGTGACGCCTCTCCATACGGAGTCGGAGCAGTTCTATGCCACAAAATATCCAATGGTGTCATTCACCCGATTGCATTTGCTTCACGAACTTTACAACCGGCCGAAAAGAATTACTCCCAGCTGGATAAAGAAGCCCTGTCAGTTATATTTGGCGTCAAGAGGTTTCATCAGTACATTTGGGGAAACTATTTCGAAATACAAACTGACCACAAACCACTGAAATCCTTGCTGTGCGAGTCAAAGGGAATCGAGCAGATGTTTTCACCGAGAATGCAACGCTGGGCATTAATATTAAGTGCGTATAAATATCGAATATCCTATATTCCTGGGTTGAACAATCATACAGCGGATGTATTAAGCAGGTTACCACATTCCACATCAGACGAAATACTGGAGGAACCAGTAGAGCTTGTAAATCTAATGCAACACCTCGACACCACTCCATTGACAGGTGACACCATACGACAGTGGACCAATCGTGACCCAACGCTAGCTTCTGTAGTGCGATTTGATAAAACCGGCTGGCTTATTACAGTTCCCGTCGATCTTAAACGTTACGAACAACGGAAAAATGAATTGAGCCTTCACGATGAATGCTTGTTTTGGGGATCCCGCCTGATTCCACCGATAAAACCACGGCCGTTCATCATAAAGGAACTCCACAACGCGCATCCAGGCGTAGCCCGAATGAAAGCCTTGGCGCGCGGTTATTGCTGGTGGCCTGGCCTAGATACAGAGATAGAGAACTATCTAAAAACATGTGGTTTGTGTCAGCAGTATCAGTCAAATAAAGCTCCCGGTCCGGTACACCATTGGCGTTGGCCTGAAAAGCCATGGCAGCGCATCCATGCGGATTACTTTGGACCCATTAATGGTGTATTTTTCCTGCTGCTAATTGAAGTTCATTTGAAATGGATAGATGTTTATCCCGTTGCCCACCCTACTACAGAGACAACTATCTCCAAAGTGCGGTCGTCAGTTTCAATATTTGGGATACCGGAGGCACTCTGCACAGACAATGGGCCATGTTTCACTAGCAAAGAATTTGTAATCTTCATGAATAGCAATGATGTCCGTACAGCTCCATATCACCCTGCTTCTAATAGGCTAGCGGAAAGGGCGGTGCAGACAATTAAAAGAGGTCTCACAAAACAAGCACCAGGAACTGTTCAGATGAGGTTATATTGCTTGCTGTTTGCTTACAGGATAACGCCAACGGAAGTCACTGGTAAATCTCCTGCGGAGATGTTGTTTGGTCGGACACTCCGTACCAGACTGGATCTTCTGTTTCCAAATCATAGATCACAAATGGAGAGGAAACAAGACAAGGTTGCCGCATTGCAAGATGACCACGACTCTAGTTGGCAGCCGGGTGACCCCGTATACACACGATTTTCGCATGAGCGCTGCTGGCAGTCCGCAACTGTAATTAAAGGTGACTGTACCCAAGCAGATCCCGAATTAAAGAGTCGGATAGTACGGTGACACTCAGACCACATACGCTCACGTTTTGTTGGGACAACAGCAGATGAACGTCAGGGTGAATTAGCATTCGTTCAGCCGGAAACGGAAGCAACCCCCCAGGATTCTGTACAGTCGTCAGATGCACCATCACTTTTCTAGATCGCAGCGTACGCATAAACAGGTTGACCGGTTCGTGCCAGGAGTATAAAGATTTCAAAAGATGAGGGGATGTCACGTATGCGAATGACTTCGATCCCTTTAATTGCGCCGTGAGCTGATTGGTTACCACTCACACCATCCAGCCAATCATCTGACACACACCCCCGGTCTCGCGGCGCGAGTTTCCGTGACTCTTGTACCTTCTCAATTGGTTGATAAACCTCCTGCTGTTCAGACGTCTTCTGCTTGCTGGGATTACGTGTCTCGGAAGCGTGCGTTACATGCTTAGTGGTACTACGTTTTACAGAAAATACTCATCCCATTGCATGAAGATTCTAAAAATTCTCCGAAAGGAGCACCAAATTAACTTACAGGGGAAGGTGGTAAGAAAATACCCCAATCTCAGGATATTTGGTGAGAATTTGATTTTTGATTTGATTTTCCCATTTGATTTGATTTCCCACTGTGTCCGAAGTTGGTAGTTTATTACAAATCACACTGCGGTCACAAAATCAAAAGAATGCCATGTTACTTAGGGAAAGCATATCGCAGAGCGGCTAAAACACCATCGGAGGGATAACTTTGGATCGTCATTTTTGTGAACTGTGACGTGCAACATCAGTCTGGACCGGGATTAGCATCTAAGTGAATCTTGGTCAATTTGATCACTGGGACCACAGCTGAAGTAGATAGATTTAGCTGTTATCTGTTGACACATTAAAACAGGTTTAGTACATACGCTCGTCAGATAGAGCTAGTGGCAATGTGACGCAACTCCTGGACGCTGGGATGTCAGTCAAAACCCTACTCCTTGGTCATCGAGTTTCAGAGGGCAATGCTTATGACAACGGTGGCGGGTTCGAGTAATAGTCCTGCTATCTCTACAGTATGAGTGCAACTGAATAGGAAACCGGTTGCGGAATGCAGTGTTGTGTACGAGTAACACAGCATTTATCTGCTCCAGCTGTAACCCGGGCGACCAAAGTGACCTAGGCTCACAGCACTGTGACCTGTAGTCCACATGGAGATTGCACCTTGCGCTCTGTTCACGCAATCGGTGATTCAAAATGGATTTTCTGATGAACCAATGGCCGCTATAACAAATTTTGTCCGCGGCTAGATAGCTTAAAGGGGACTTCGGTGGATATCCCAAGGTCCCTGGGTTAGAGTTGCAGCGCTGTTGTCTCTATGTGACGGACGCAATTTAATGCGGGACCGTTTTCAAAGTGTCGTGTTGTGGGCGGATAACACCCAACAGTTATCTAAGAAAACGCCCATTTGTCCGGTGGGCATCTTCTAATTCATGTGATTAAATCTTTATTCTGGAGTAAAGGAAACATAATACAAGGTGAAAAGTTCCGGAACATAAGTATATCCCTAGGGAAAGGGATCATGTTAAGTAATAACAAGAAAAACAAGAAGCCGTACAACTAAGTACTACAGAAACAAATAACTGTTCATAAACTAAACACATCAGAAGATTTATCCTTAAGTCCTGGAGTACCCAAGCGAAGGTTATTAAAAAAACCAGAAGACACACTTATGCTCGCATATACCTAATAGGAATGCTACACAGCACACAGAGATCCCGAATAAAGGGCATGACGTAGCTGGGCGACCAAGGTTTAAGACTAGAGGAACAGCTGTTGATGCTGAGCTGATTCAGAATACTGAATTCGTCATATACGTGCCGGCTGCTTCCTAAAATTATGTTATGGAGCGAAAATTCGGGAACATTGATTGGACCAAGACCGGCTTAATTTATCGGTTCTTGGAGCCGGTGAATGGATTAGACCCATGTCGACTTCGACGAAATTTGCAGTTACCGTACGTGTTGTTTGGGATCAGTCTGTGCAATCCATTTTAAATGTTACTAAATCCCACTAACTCCAAGCGTAGACGCCACATAAAACTTGACAAGCAATTGGGCACGCTTGGTTGAATGTACCTCAAAGACTGTGAGTGCAACTTGGATGTTGCCTGTCAATCAAGAACAGGAGTGTTGCAAATGGTAAGATTGAGGCCGTTGGTGTACACTAACGTGTTCACTGAGTTTGCTTACGAGTAACTAGTGTGGAAAATTGTTTGATTTAATCCCCATCGACATGAGAATTTGGCTCATACATTCTGAGCTCAATGGCCAACTGATCACGGCGATAGTCGCCGAACAATCTTTGTCGAGTTTCACTCCCTGATGAGTCCAAACAAGAACGAAACGCCTCGCAGAGTGCAGTGACGGGAGATAGAGACACCAGAATCCTGCACAGTCTGGCTAGTAGGTACGAACACTGGTGAATCCTTTAGAACAGTTTAAAACTGAACACTGACAATGTTTACTTTTTGTGATACTGAGAAAATATGTCCACAAAGGAATGGCTCGTCGCTTCATGTACAATATGCTCAGGGATGCAAAACTGTTGGTAGTTGACGTTTAGGTACGGATTCATTTAGAACGTTTTGGTACAAATCTTCCTTTGCTGCTTCCACTGTTAGATTCCACCAGTACACGGGTATTCACAGTTGTTTCGTTATGGTGCATATCGCCGAAACCATGATCGCTGTGGGTTTTCTTGAAAGAGAAGAAATAGTTGGAACCGTCAATCATGACCGGGTCGTTAAGAGACAGTCGTAGGTAAATACTAGCATAAAAGTCTAAAGTGGTACGCAGCAACTCATATGTGATCAACATTCATCCAATACTTAGAGTAGTTGGACTCCGATGAGGGAAAATGTGAGGAGGGTCTTTAAAGTTTCAGCTGCATTAGCCGAATATCTTGAAGAAGTATGCACAGAGAGAGAGGAATTAAGTTAGAGTGAAGTGCCTAATCTTTACTACAATACGATGTTAGCATGGTTCAGTGAGATGTGTGATGGAATGGCAGAGAGGCTATGTGAGCTCAGTGACATTCGTTTCATCCTGCTCTTTCAAGTGGAAATCTGGGACTGACATGGCCGTATATAGAAAAGTGTAATGTTAGCATAAGGGTGAAAAAGCACTTTGGTTGGCCTCCCGTTTCAGAACGCAGGTAACGGTGATAATTGCCCGGTTGGCTTGGCCTGTAAGGTTGGTATGGCTGAGTAGATAAAATTGTAGCCCTAATGAAAGTGCCAATGTGAGGTACAGATACAATGACTCGATTATTTTCTCCGTTCAGAGCACACTTGGAAGTGTGAGCTATCAGGTCGAAAAAGGAACAATGAATAATGATTTATCACGGAATAAAAACCAGAGCTTGACACGGCCCATAGGATGGTTGGGGTGAATACGATGAAATCAAAATATATGTGGGTCGTCTACCGAGCATCTACCGAAGTAGATGCTTTGATAAATAACCTCAGTGTAAAATAAACAAATCGCGTGTAAGCGTGCAGAAATACACGGGCTGTAGTGGTTGTTAAATTTAAGGTGTTAGAAAAGTAAAAGATGGTCGCTCAGTTGGGTCCATTTGATACATAAATCCTGTAGCAAGGCATGATTGGTGTAATCCACAATAGCATAGTTTAGCTACCAAAGTGCTGGTAGCTAAGAGCAACATATGCTTATTTTTTTAAAACGTCCAAGGCAGGGGAGGATACAACTGAGTCTGGCAGTGCGTTCCAGGAATGGCGTACTCGAGGGGAAAAGTAATTCCGTCGACATTCTAGACGGCTATATTCTTCCCTCAACTTCAAACATTTATCGCTGAGCTGCGTGTTGTGGTTAGGCTTCAGCAAATAGCGGCATACGTGGTTGGAGTCACTCAATATTTGATACGCTAATATGTGATCGTCGCGCAGCCTTCGGTAGCGTCCGCTAAAAATTCCGAGCAACTTCAGCCTTCGATGGCAAGAGTGATAGTGCAGCCCCTTGACATTCTTTATTACTCTTCGTTGTGGTGCCTCTAATGCCTAGGTCGCACTTCAACTAAGGTTGCCAAGCTTGGATAGCGCATTCAACATGTCGGCATACGTAGGAATTGCGTAGTACTGAGAAGGTTGATGGGTCAAATCTCCCGAACGCCCTTCTCAGCATGCCGACGTGCTGGTTGAGGTCAATCGGTACGAACACACCAAGGTCACGTCCCCGGGAGCTGGTCTGCAATCCGTGTGCCCAAAGCAAATATGTGTAGTCATGTATACGGTGTAATTGCAAAGCGCGACATTTGGCTACGTTGAATAGTAGGGTGTTTTGTACAGACAAGTTTGCCACCATGGTAATATCGCACTGGAGCCGTTCGTGGTCTTCCGATCCTCTGATCCTTCGCCACATCTCGATAAAAACCGCGAAAAGTAAGAAATCGGAAGCAACTGATCTCGCCAAATCGTTAATGAACACCAAGAATAGACGAGGTCCAAGCACCGAGCCTTGTGGAAGACCACACTCCACATCAGTTGCATCGGACAGAGTTTCCCGGACTCTCACCTTCAATCAAGGTTCATGTAGAAAATTGCTAATCGGACTCCGGATTGGGTCGCTGATGCCGTAGTTCCGACGCTTCTGAAGCAGAATTTGATGGTCTAAGCTATCAAAGGCTTTTGAGAAGTCCAGATAGATGACATCGACTGCTGTTCCATTAACAACGGCTTCAGTCCAGCTATTACGTGCAAATAATAGGTTAGTGGTACAAGAACACTTTTGACGAAAGCCATTTTGCTCTGGGGCTATTAATTTGTGTCTTTCTAGCCACTGCATCAACTCATCTGCCATGAATGATCCCATAACTTGTGATAGTATGGGAAACAGCGTTATTGGACGGTAGTTAGTAGGGTCTGTGCGGCTACTTTATGTATACTGGTGACATTTGGTTCTTCTCTAGACGCCGCTGATATAAAACGGTCAGTGGTTCTGCTAGATCACTAGTTACTGCCTGCGGGGACTTTGGTCAAATGTTGTCGACTCCAAAAGAACTGTGGATACGCAAGGATAACAACATCAACGCAGCTTCCGAAGTGAAGGTGATGTTGTCTAAACCCGACGGTGGAGGAAAAGAAATGAGGAGAATAACTGCGTTTTATTATCTACTGGAATGTTTGGGAGTAATGTAGCCGTAGAAGACTGGATGCTTCTATTATTGACCACTTGCATCCTTTAGCCGTGACTAGTTGTGGAATCCCCCGCTTCAACTTTCGAAGGTCGTTAATGTGCCTGTACAGAAGTTTGCGGCTCATGCAGAATCGCTTCATTAAATCCTGCTGATGCGTGACCTTGTCCTTGAGGATCAATTTCTCACAAGAGTTACGATGTGTCACGTATGTACTTTAGATTTCAGCATTCGGGCAGTCCTTGTGAACTCCCCATGCCAAGTCCCCCAGCAACATACGTTTAGTTGTTCTGCTCCTCAGAAATAAATTATATTTGTTTTAGGTTGGAAGGACTTCCGTTCCGATGCGTGCGTTACCAGTGTGCTAAACATTCTTGTGAACGTTTCCCAGGCTACAGCTGGGGGGCATTCGGATAAGAAACTCCAAGATGTATCCTTAACAAGCGTACCTAACATGTTATAGAGCACGAAAGCATGCACTTTATCATCCTCCTTTTCTGGGTATCTAGCGTAGCATATATAGTCAGAGAATAGCGTGGCACGCTCATTGCGACCCAGTGGTGTGTTTGCACCTATCCCGTCGGTCTTGAGTTCTTCGATAGTGGGCAGAAAATCCAGCATCAGCGGCTTGTTAGCAGTTCGAAATCTGGTGGGATAGGTTACGTGGTTGTACTGGGGTGGCTAACAAGTGACTCTTGCAAGTAGGCTTTAAACAGCGCATCATCGGTTGCTGGCGTTTCCACGTCGTGCACATTGTAGCCTCCAGTGATATAAGGTTGGTGTAGGACTTGTTCAAAGCAAACTGAAAGATATGGTTCAGTTTGGGGGAAACTGGAATATTGCGTGTGGAAGAAGCATCATCTCACTGTTAGAACCAAGGTGATGGTGTAGAAATCCATAGTTCTGTCGGTCCTTATCTATGGGTCGGAAACGTGGACACTGTACCGAAAGGATATCCGGTTTCTGGAACGATTCCATCAACCGTGCCTTCGCCGGATTCTGCACATCCAATGGTGGGACAATGTGCCGGACACTGATATGATCCGCCGGAGCGAAGTGTACACCATGGACTAAACGCTACTGCCGCGACATCTACGCTGGCTTGCATAGGTGCGCCGTATGGATGAAACGAGAATCCCAAAACAACTGCTGTATGGGCAACTAAGCGCAGGCGGTCGAAATGCAAGCAAACCAAAGTTGCGCTACTAAGACAATATCAATGTTAGTTTGTTCAGAGTAACTACTGACCTGTGTTTGGGAGGAGATGGCAACGAATCGCCGCACATGGCGTGATCTCATCATGTGTACCGTTGTCCAAGCGCAAAAAATGCAGCTGGTGCATCGGGAAATTAAATCTGCAGCACGCGAACAACAGCTGCCGGCGGACTACACTTCTTCGGCTACTCCCACATGGAGCTGTACTGCATGCGGCCGTGTGTGCCTTAGCCCAGCCGGTCTGGCCAGTCATCAACGAGGCCACGATGGGCTATGCCGAATAGGTCGACTGTGAGACCGATCACCACGGACTGACATGTGGCACTTGGTGGTACGCAACTGAGAAGGGGCGGTACAAATTCAATCGCCCAAATGTTATGGAGCGAGGTGAGTCAGAACGGAATCCCCGTTCGCTCGCAACATTGGACGGGAGGACTTTTGCACTGATACCGCACTAATTCATCGAGTTTTGCAGCGCAGAGACAACCACCCATAGTTTCTGCAAAGACACAGGAGCATTGTATTTGCCCTACTAGTAATCCGAATACAGATGCCCACGTACGGGTACCCGTATGCTGAGATTTGATGTTGCATATACCATGTGTCCTCACGGCAGTTGGGCTACGCTGGCCTACCTCATGTTACCATATTTTACCGGACCTTACTAGTACCATAGCCTCCAAATGCTTTAGCTATTACAGTGTGCAAAACCAGTGCTCCCTCATTTTGATGGCAGATTGGAAATCTGATGGACGTGTCCAAGTTGACGATGCATTCAAAGATAAATCGCTCAAGTTCATCCTTGAAAAGTGAACAGTCCTGGCAAGTAACTGACTGGTGATTAACATGCTGATGTTGAGGTTTCATGCTCTGTTTCACATGTTATCAGTTAGAATGATTAGAGCTATAATTCCCGTTCTTCATCCGCCATCCTTAACTTACCTTATGAAAATCAGTCGACTCCAGCGCACCATTTCCCTGCACACCTGAACACTTGCCTACTGACGCTCTGTTATTTTCTTAGTGTCATCCTTATGCTATTGCTAGTGTAAGTATGGCTTGGGCACAGTTGATATCTAGAAAATGATTAACTACTGACTTGGTGCGATGCAGTAGCATTATTGCACCTATCTAAGAGGCACCTACTAGAAGTTTTATTAGACATGGCAAATTTTCTGGGTAGACAAAGAAGAAGGTAATGCCAACGGTAATGATACTTCAGTGTCTTAGTATGTTATAGCGGAATGGAATCGGCACATAGCGACAATTGTTTATTTTAGGGGCTCCTATTGGCTGCACCCCAGATATACGATGCAGATTGTTACCAAATAGTTTATGGCCACAGCAACATACACTGCGGTATGTACAAACGGATGAGTACTTGGATGACAGCCATGCTACGTCTTGGACGTTTGCAAAACAGTGCGAACACTGTTTAGAAAGCCGCATGTTTGACAGTGAGCAGCGGGACTTAGATGATGTAGAATGGCGCTAGTTGTCTCTCCAGTGAGGCCGTAAGCGGTGAAAATGTCGTATTGACACCTGTCAATTCTAAAGGTTGCGCAACAATCGTACCTCGGGCAGCAGATAATCGGACCGATCGGTGATATGGAGTGACTGAAGTGAACACCCAAGCGAATTCGCACGCTGTGCGATCCCCACATTAGCTACGCAAACTAGACCGTGCATATAGGAGGCGACACTTACACACTATTTTACTGTACCACTTCTTTATTAATCATTCAACCTGGTAACCGTACTGATGCCAATTACGTTACTATTTCTACATCATTTCGTTCAAATATGGATGCCCAAGATTTAAGGCTGTCACGTCTAAATGTTAAAGAAAACACCGACAATTCGTTGTGGATACCTATTCCCATGCCTGTGCAATTGGCTGTTAGCCTGACCTGCAAACCAAACCCATATGCGTTGTTAGTACTATTATTCATGAGGTCTAATGTGTCTCTATCCAGTTTGTGACATTTCATATTTAAGTCGGGACATGCGCATCTGCATAGGTTGCATACGAACCGCGACTGGACACGGATGACGCCAATCCATGTATATATGTACATCCTTGTGCACATTAATCGAAACAAACTACGATTGTGTCTCTTTTCCTATGAATATCATGTTTTATACATGAAAGCTGCCGTTTTGCATTTATTTTTGTTATTTTACTTTGGGAATAGATATTTCATCATTATTTGTGAATCAGACGATGTAATAAATGCGCATGTCTAGTCGTTACATCACCCAATATTGCGTCCTACTTTTTATGGTTAGTAAGGTTTTTGTTTCAACTTCTTGTTTTTTGTGATTCAGTCATTGTTTGAGATGGACGTGACTCCCAGAAGGCGCATGAAGATCGTGACCTTGCACGAACACACAGACAAGACCTACAGGGACATAGCAAGAATAGTAGGCGTCAGTCCGGCAACCGTCAGCCGTGTGGTCAAAAAGAAAAAGGAAACGGGATGCATTTCGCCAAAACGCAAAGGGAAATGTGGTCCTAAGAGGAAAACCACTGCCAGGGATGACGCTTACCTAATACGGGAAAGTGTTAAAGATCCTCGAAAGACTAGTGACGCATTAAAACGTGATTTGGGGGAGAAAGGAATAGAAATCAATTCTTCAACGGTTCGCAGGCGACTCCTTGAAGTTGGTCGGAATGCCAGACGGTCTGTGAAAAAACAACTTCTGACAAAAGTAATGAAAGTTAAGCGTTACAAATGAGGACTAAAATACAAAAACTAGACAAAAGAAGATTGGAGAAAAGTCCTATTCAGCGATGAAAGCCATTTCTATGTTCATGGTCAGAGAAGTCAGTATGTTCGGAGGTCAGAGGGAGAAAAGGTTCGTGATTCCCACATTGACCACTTTGTGAAACACCCACAAAAGCAGATGTTTTGGGGGTGCTTTAGTTATTACGGCGTCGGCGCCTTGCATCCAGTGCAGGGCATGATGCGCTCTCCACAATACATAGAAGTTCTCCAAAGAAGAGCTGTTCCAGAACTAAAAAAGACATTTCCTGACGGATCTGGCGTATTTCAACATCTTGGGTCCCTGTAACAAACTTGAATTAAAGCTTGAATAAGTTTCTCCTTTGTCGTACAGTCCATGCCACGAAGGCGTTGCTTGCAAATAGACCACATATTTTCAATGGGGTTTAAATCTGGTGAATTCCCAGGCCAGTCCAAGATGGTTATTTGATTAGTATTGAAAAAAGTCTTGACCATTTTTGATGTGTGGCACGGGGCCAGATCCCGTTGAAGAATTGATTTCTATTCCTTTCTCCCCCAAATCACGTTTTAATGCGTCACTAGTCTTTCGAGGATCTTTAACACTTTCCCGTATTAGGTAAGCGTCATCCATGGCAGTGGTTTTCCTCTTAGGACCACATTTCCCTTTGCGTTTTGGCGAAATGCATCCCGTTTCCTTTTTCTTTTTGACCACACGGCTGACGGTTGCCGGACTGACGCCTACTATTCTTGCTATGTCCCTGTAGGTCTTGTCTGTGTGTTCGTGCAAGGTCACGATCTTCATGCGCCTTCTGGGAGTCACGTCCATCTCAAACAATGACTGAATCACAAAAAACAAGAAGTTGAAACAAAAACCTTACTAACCATAAAAAGTAGGACGCAATATTGGGTGATGTAACGACTAGACATGCGCAGTTATTACATCGTCTGATTCACAAACAATGATGAAATATCTATTCCCAAAGTAAAATAACAAAAATAAATGCAAAACGGCAGCTTTCATGTATAAAACATGATATTCATAGGAAAAGAGACACAATCGTAGTTTGTTTCAATTAATGTGCACAAGGATGTATATTGAATGTATTCGACAAGGATACTCTTACCACTTTTGTACGACCAACTTAGTGCAGGAATGCGGCACCGAAACAAACCGAAAAGTTCGTTACCAGGACATAAACAAGGTGAGTTTATGACAAACTAATTTTTATTTCAGGTATTGCAAATCCAAGGCAAATTGATCTATACTAATTCCGTGGACTGATCAAAAGGGCGGTTGCCCAGATACAGGAGAAGGCACTATTGCACGCGGAATAGAAGCACGATGCGTACGCTCCCATTCGATTTATTAATCCAGACCAATAAGGCGGCGTATGTGGTAGGTTTGCCTGCGTGCTGAGTAATCTTACATTTCAGAACTAGATGTTGTTTGAGTTCCCCTGTGTGGTTGCGCCTGATGTGAATGCTGACAAGGTACCTACGTGTCTGACACCCTCCACCTCGATTGCGGGCTCCAGGAAACACTTAGTCGGTGCCGGAGGGGCCACAGTGCACCGCCCTCGTGACAGTGCTAGTTTCGAAGGGTGGTTCCATTCTGTTTGGAACGGGCTACGGTCTTGCCACCGCCTTGTGTGCGTCTGGTGTGCATGTTTTCCCAATTAGGCCAGAATGCTTCAGTTATGTTTGTTGAAGGAGTATGAGCCGGCTCCGTTGATGAAACGTGGCTCCTACTCCCATGCCTCCCAGTCTTATTCCTTCGGGTTTATACCGGATATGGGGTGTGTGGGTGGAACTGTGGGTGGTGCAGTGCAAGCCAACCATGGTCCCCTGTGTAGGCACAGGGTCCTATGGCTGTCCCCATGGAGGCTACAGTAACAGGCAAATCCGGTTACGGATGCCGTCATACCATATTGGGACAAACACATTAGACGTGATGTTTGCATTGGTTATGGCCAACGTACAGGGTGACGTTTCAGAGAGCATCCCTGGTCGCGACGGCAACATTATACTCTTAAGCTTCACCGTTAGAATGGCCACCAAACAAGTATCTTCTTCCTATTACACCAGCCACAGTATTAACTGAAAACCCTTCCGTCAAATAATCTGGTCTTGAGATTGGGATGCCTGCTTTCTCTCCAACAATGCATGCACAGCTGTGGAGCACTTCTATCAGTAGTTTTAACAAGCCGGAATCCTCGTTGCTGCACAAAAAAACGAATCAGTCACGTTTAAAAAGCTGCAGCTGTATGTTCGATGAGTCAGAAATCCAGCAAACTGCTCGCGCTAAAAGGCTAGGATATTTTACAATGATTCCACAGATGAACCGACTCATCTCTAAAACCAAGCCCTTACAGTTAGTGGGGCAAACATAGGAAGATCAAGCAACCCTACGAATGACAGGTGAAGCAAAAGAGCTGGTCAGGTTTCTCCATCGAAGAACAACAAACGCATTTCATTTACCATCGAACCGGTGGACAACATCCAGGTGCCTTTACCTCTTTCTTCTTCACCTACATGACCCTTGACACTAACGTGATGATTACGCTAAGGCTCCATCTAAAGTGCTATTGCTCTCTACAATATCTGCCAAGCAACACATTCTATTCAACTGTGCTCAATTCTGGAAGCTGATGGCATCCCCCAAACGCCATGAAACTGGGATGGCCTGATATGTCACTGCTCCTTTTGTATATGTTTTCCGTTTCACTCGGATCCAAGTACTTTTCAGATCAATGGAAAACTTCATTCATCAGCCCTCGCCACAAAGGCTGCGCAAAACAGGAAATTGACAATAACAGGCCAAGCCAAAACATTCCTATAATAGCCAGATTATTCGTGCAATTAGTAAAAAACTGTGAGAAATTTCATCAACTCACTGGAGCTGATAGCCAGGTCCTAGAATAGTTTCCTTGACTAACGACCGTACGTATTCTAGTAGCTGCATTACCTGAACTACATACCAGACTCTATTGACTCAAAATATGCCATATTAATTCTATGCTTGGACGTGCAGCAAACATTCCATAGGGTGTCACAAAAAACGATTACCGATTCAGATAGATTTTCGTGAAGTCCGCAACAAATTAATTGGTTGGTTATCATCATACATGAATGGGTCCGCTAAAATAGTGAGACATGATCAGGCTCCTAGTCTGCCTGTGTCTCGCATGTCGAGAAACATATCATTTATTTATTTATTTATTTATTCAATCCTTTCGCGGTAACTTGCGAAGCTACCTATAACTGGACACCATTATATCGTTTTCCTCGTCGGGAAGATCATTGGAACATCCATTCAGTGAAAATCCGGATAATGTCTACTGTGTGTAATATCATCAATTTACGCAATGTAATTAGCCCTTCGGGTCTATAACATATCAAAACTGCAAATTTGCCTACTACCGTCGCATAAGACAAACATATGGGGCAAATACCTTGCCAGAAATGCAGACAAATATAAGAAGATAACTTGCTAATGATCTCGCAAGAGCAAATATCCCCTGTGCGTGTATGTTCTGTGCCAAATATTGTCACAGCTTTTCACTTAATGAGAAATATGTCCAGTATTATTATTATTATCTTCATGTGGTATATTGTTTCGACTAGAGGCCTAAGTGCGCCACTGGTATTGTGTACCTTGAACCGATCACATACTGTGCGCTCGATACGTTACGGTCTACTCGGACAAGCGGTGGAAATTTGGCACAGGGACACGAGCTACCAGCCGGGTCAGAATACAAAGCAAAGGTAACTCTTTCCGACAAAAGATCTGTTAACGGGGTGCTGAGGGAGAACGTTCAAACTCCTCATCCTAGGTTGCCCAGCTACAGTCAGGAGTACTGTTGGTGACCTCTAGCATTGGCACTCTAATTCCTGTCTGCCTTCCGTTGACACCCATGTATCCACCCACTCGGGAACATACCTGTCACCCATAGACGCATACTTCTAGCCCTGTGCTTACATCTATGGAGTCCCATTGGTTTATGTCCCATGACTAATGTGAGTACCATTGATAGGGCGTGCATGTAAACCATCAGGGAGAGAATGAATTGATGCCTACGTCAACTTGAATGCAAAACACATTATTTTGATACTTTGACAAGCTAACTTATTAGCGCTATGCGTGAAGTTACCAGTAAAATTTACTGAGATCGGTTTCTGCCTAGTATCTGTGTTTACAAAAGGCTTACTCCTAACGTAGAGTCAATTTCTCATCTCACGGAGTTTCAACGTCCACGATCCGGACGCCTCGGACTATCCCATAGAAACATTCAAGGCCGGACTGTAAGAACTTTTCACAACTGTTTCACTGCACAATCACATCACTTCACTTATCAGATATAGAGCTGATAACAAAGCATCGGTTTTTGACTTCATACATATAAATGAGGAACCCATGATCCATAGGTCAATAATAGATATCACGCTGAGGCTAAGTGATCATGGCAATATAATGTGTAACTGCGCGTGTTACGCCGAGTATCCGAAAGAACAAACGGAACTAACTCGTGCTATCACATGCTCCAGCATCCTGTCGGACCTGGTTGTAATGACCGATTTGAACGTCTTGATTGTTGGATCCCTGGGAACGCCTGGATATAATGTGTTGGAAGTTCCAACACTTTGATCGTACCTGTTTCAGAAACTAAGCGGGTTCGTTCCACCAATTCAACATCGTTCATCAGAAGCAGAACTCAAACGCCCATGTCAAGAAGGAGTGCAGTATGGGGCGCTTAGAGAGCCCGTTATGGTTTCGAAACCTAGAGCAACTACGTGGTCGAGAGCAACCATTGTAACATGTTTGCCCGTGAGGATAAATTGGCTGACCAACAATATCTGGCTCGCAGATTTTTCATAAACAAAACGATAATATGTGCATGTTGCCTGCTTTCGCCATGTGAACCACGCTATCCTCCTACTTAACACGACAAATGTAGTCGCAGTTGTCACCTAAGAAGCGTCCAACGCGCTACGAATGTAGTATGCCCTGGCCTTCCAACGAGCCGTCCGCCACTGTTGCATACCTAGATCCATAGCCACAAGTAAGCATGTGCTAACGTCATCTTTACTATCAAAAATGCGTTGAGAGAGCTGCTCTTAATGCTCACCTACATTTCTGCTGTAATCGAGGACTTGTACCCGAGGGTGCTGAACGTTGCAGCAACAGCGCAGGCCTAGCCATCATCGCATTTCTTGAAAACCTTGTTGTATAAACAAATGGTACCTATGATGTTGAAAAACAGACCAAGCGGCTGGCAATGGCGGAGAGACCGGCGTCATTTATCCCGATTTTTCCAAATTCTTCGACCGCTAAGACCAGTGCATTCTGCTTCACAGGCTCGAAAACTATGGACTTGGGGATCTGGTCCTTGGGTGGATCGGGAATTTCTTGCAGAATCGGCAATTGCAGCTTAGAGTTCGACGTGCGCTGTCAGATCCTATTCACGTTGATTGTGGGGTTGCACAAGGATCAGTTCTGGGACCGCGTCTGTTTCTTGTGTTCATTAATTAGCTTACGCATTTGCTTTTCTCGGATTTTTTGTTTTTCGCTGATGCTGTTAAGATGTGACGGACGATCGCCGACAAAATAGATCCCGATGCACTTCTGCGAGACTTGGACAGAGCGTATGCGGTGATCTCCAGCTTCTACACTAGTTTAATCTGTCCAGGTGTAAGGTGTTCCACATTCGTCATTAGCCGAAATTCATACACAAGCTTAGAAAGCATGTCCTGCAAGCAATCAGTCAGGAGCGCGAACTGGGGGAATTAATGGAGTTTGATCTGGGTTGCTCAGAACAGTCTGAAAAGGTATCAGAGGTTGGGAACAAACACGTTTGTCCCCTGTGGTTGGTAGTACGAGTTTTTGATCCATCTGTCTGCCCACATATGCTTAACGCATATGTGCGGCCTCATAGGGAATACGCAATGCACGCCTGGCAGGCCTAGCATAAGCAAAGTCTCGTAGTGATTGGGACTGCACAGCGAGCAGCCACCAAGCAGATCAAATGACTGTCTCATTTTCCATATCAATTTAACTTGAGGGCTCTAGTATTGTACAGCGGTCAATGTGGGCCTAATAATGACCCACCAGATTCTGAGGAACCCCAACCGCGTCCGTTATCACCTACCTCAACTCAGTCACAACCCAACCTGAGGGGTCACTAGTTCAAGTTGGCCAAGCGTTACAGTCGGCTAGTATGTCGCTGAAACTTTTACTTCCCTCGTGCGTGTCAGGCATGGAAAGCCTTCCCAAACTACCTTGTTTACGCTCCCATATGATTTGTGTTCAAAAAACGCCTTGACGATGCATTGACCCACTACATTACGAAATATAGCCTGTGCGCATTAAGACACGGTATAACGGGAAATCGGTGCACCAAGCAGCATGAGCCTGCAAATCGAAACAGTTTCTTTTACGCAGGTCTTAATTTGCACACTATGGTAAATACTCTGAAACGCTTTTCCTTTTTTCCCTTTTGTGTTCCTGATTCTGACCACCTCAGATACTTGTTTAGTAGCTATAATTTTAGCGCAATACACCATCGATTCACTGCTCCTACGTGGGGAATCAGTATGGCACTCTTAACATTAGCCGACTACTGGGTACTAGGTCAGCTGGACCTATTGAGTGAAATTAAGGTTTGCAGTGCGCGGCTCAAAAATCACGCACAAATGCATTGAATGACCCCGGTTGATTGCATATGGGTGAACACAGTCGACGGTAGTGGGCCATATGTATGTCAGCCCTTGAATACCATCACTAATGATGTTGTTTTCGCCTCACTTTATCTGTGTTTAAATAACACCTTGACGATGCTTTGACCCAAACGCATTACTGAATTTGACCTCTGCGCATCAAAATACGATATATCGTGAAAGCGGTGCACCAAGCAGCATTACGCTACACAATCGAAACAGGTTCTTTTGCGCATGCCTTTGTGTAAGTACTATGGTGAGTTCACTAAAACGCGTATTTTGATTTCATCATGTTTGCTTTTTACCAGTTTTGTTGTTCTCATTATGGTCACCCCACGGGACTTGCTAAACGTTTGATTTTTTACCCGTAATACACCATTATTCCATTGTAACTGTAAGTGGCGTCCGCGATCTTCGTTGCCCAAAACAGTAGTGTCCATCCATTCATTTTGTGAATGATCACTGTATATTTTCTAGAGTTATACTATCTGTTCTACGCAGGAGATTATGGATTTTTGGGTAGTACTCCGGCATAGGTCGCACTATGAGCAAATTTTGCACCATAGTTCCGAAACCGACTGCACTGTCTAGAGTTCAGGATCGACCGAAGATACATAAATCCAACGTTCTTATTCGACTAATACTTCACAACGTAGACTAGCTGACATGCGAACTCGCATGCTAACTAGCAACTTTATCAAGACTCGTAGCATCTTTTAGGAGGACGTTTGCGAAAAACCCGCATATTGTCCCAAAGTTAAGCGGGATTCATCACAGAGCTGAGTGAATCATGACAAACATAGACGAACTCGAAGAAATCTTTGGGGATAGCGACGCTTTGCTTAATTTTGGAGAAAGGTAGGTGAAAGAACAAAACATGTGTAAGTTCAGGTGGTGGAGGATGCGGTCACCTTAATGTACCATAATGTGTGCTCCAGTCAGGGTTTTACCCCGGAGAACTTTGTTATGTTGTGGGACAGTCAACATAATCAACACTGGTGAACCTGTGCATGGGAAGATTTGTGTTGTAAGCTTTGGAAAGCTTTGAGGAAAGTTTGGCGAAATCATTTAGATGACTTCTTCGTGATATCAGGATTGGATGGAAAGCTGTTGCAGCCGATTGCTTTAAGTTCCTTGATGAGTTAGTAACGTTTATCATTCGTAAGTAGTTCGAGTCTTGGGGTTACTCGGAGACACACACTAGTTGCCTGATACTCAAGAAGCAATTAATCGAGAAATAAACAGTAAATCGTGAGTGAAAACATACGGATGGGTTGCTTCAGCTTATCCGGGAAATGTTTATATTGAGGGTGCCTATCATGGTTTACACATTTTAGCCAATATGTACAATGGAGGGGGAAAGCTGGCGCCGGTAAGGAGGTAACAATTATCCGATATTCTTTCTCAAATGGAGCAAAAATGCACGGTGTTAGGTTAAATAAGGGAGGAACCTGGGAAGGGACTTGGAGAGTACTAAACCATAATGTAGGGTCAGTCTTTCAACAAGACCATAAACTGCGTACAACATGAGATAGTTGAAGGGGCCCTATTCTTTGATGGCTCAAATGATGATGCCCACCAATTTAACGAAACAGGTGGTGCACGCACGTAAATTGGATTAAAATATTACGGCAATAGGCACAAAGAGTTGGGAATACAGAAGGCACATGTCCGGACCACTGGGGGGGGGAGCCAGGCTTCAGTGGTTTAGTAGTAGATTCGACAGTAGCAGTGCATACACCATACATACGATTCGCAGTCAAGTTAGACAATGCACCTTTTAGACGGACGCCACGAGCAACGCCCAGAGGTAGGTTGATGAGGTAACAAAAATATCAACAAGTTAAACGTGTGATTAGGACAGAACTGGTGATGTTCACAAACGCGTGGTGGCAATAATAACCCGAGCAATTATACGATCATAAATGCGCACATCATGTTGTATGGCAAAGAGAGCACCTCAAATCAAGTACCAAGAACACCAAGAACTTACCTGTCGAACTGATTGTAGTGGAACAATATTGATAACAACTACATCGATGTCTAGTGCACATCTTTGGAGATGGTGCCTGCTACTGCACCAGTCGAGATGACGGATTGATATACGACAGTAAGAGCTATCTAACTCCGACATCTGTTGTAGTGGTTATCACACCAGTACGATATAACATATTGCATGATTAGCGTGGTATTCATTTGGAAGATATTGGCGACATGTGTAACTCGGGGTGTGGATGTAAGTGTGAGATTGTTCCCCGATCTCGAAGAACAACATAATACCTCCTTACATTTACTGGGTCTAAGAAAGTGTTGGCACAGAAAGGGGAACGGTGCCGAGCAAACACAAGGGCTGCAATTTCTAAGTGTTTCTAGAACCCCAACTTTAAACTACTGTACTGTGAGTCATGTGAAATAAATCAACATAATAAAGTATTTCGAATTTTAATTTTTAAACCTGAACTGCAGTGTAGCTGTTGTCATCTGGTAATCTGGTACTGGTAATCTGTAGACATGAGCCGGTAAAGGTTAGTTTCTGAATGTAAGAAAACGTTTTTGCAAATTCATTCCCGAATGTGTTTCGGCTTGTCGACCGACTCTCATCTCAGCCTGGTGATATCTTCTGTGGTAATTTGGGTAAGATCAGTACGGTCCCACCGGTTTGGCTCTGATTCACTGAGAAGCAATTACATTTGCTAACTTACGACCATCTTAAATACCGTGCAGAATTACTGAATGTACAAGGGCCGACTAGACCAATGGGGATTCAATCCTATTCGACTTACCTCAAAGCCGTCGGTGTGCTGATTGTTGATCGGACTTCGAATGTCTATCTTTCTGTTATTCACATCAGATTGGTCGCGAAATTCATGAGCAAAGCTTGAAACATTCGTGCGTCCGGATGTGCAGCTAGTTCCTGTCTCTGAAGGCGGCCTTCTGTGTGCAGATGGTGTGGCAGGGGATTGCATGGCATCATGTGTCACTTCGGTGAAACGAAACCACTCGGTGGGATCATCATATAAGTGCTCATCTGAACTCTGTTCGTTTCGCTGACGCAATAAACAAGATGAAAAAGTTATCAGAACCATTTCCTTGAAACATCCCAATAATAAACCTACAGCTCAATCACTCGCAGTAAGAATTTTTAAAACCAAAAGATACACGATGGGTATGGTACTCCGAACGAGCGCACAATCTTGCTCCCGTGTTACTGTATACGAATGCATTTGAATTGAAGCTACCAGCACGACTTATAGGCTGCGATGAATCAGTACTTGTTCGCTGAACCTTTACGTACTCTGGAGCCTTCAAGCAATCAAAAGTAATGAGATCGCGCAACACGGGGAGCACTTATTTGGTATAATTGACAACAACATATAAACACGGGTATGATGAAAGTTCGCTTCAACACCTGAATGATGCTCATTTATTACATCAGGCTTGAGGTATTATGAAGATGGCAAATTTGCTGTTCTGGCAAGTAAAATGAAACGAAGTAAACTGGATTCTTCCGCATAAGTTAATACCATGGTGTTCGAAGTTCACGTCGGAATGGCCATTGCCATGTGCGAACGCGTTGATGTCGATGACTGACAAAATAAAACTTTCGTTCTTCTGACTCATCCACTGGTCAAGAAATGAGAAGGAAGGACCAGTGCTTCAACTCGCCTGAGTTCTACGTAAGACAACCACCGTTCTTGTGTTCCGGTTTTGCTTTGAGCATCTCAACGACATCTGAGTGTAAGAGCATGTAGTTTTACGGCATTAGGCATCAAGTGCAGTGAGTACTTTGAGGCAGATTTAACCTTGCTTTTTAACAACGCTCCGACCGACTGGCCTTGAAAGAGTGACCACAGTCGTGGTAGCAGGTTGGACTGCGGTTTTCTGGTATACCTAAACCGGACATTTGATACCATTGAGGTGCAGAGTAGCATTACAATCTGTGTACATGGTGTATGACTCCTAATTGATCGGGAAAGTAGATATATGGTACTGGTGCAATTGGCTAGCAGCTGCATGTGGCAGAAATGCAACATAAATAACTTTAACTGACTGAATTTTCAGGTAAAGGCGATAAGTTCTGAAGAATTTCCTATGCTATTCACTTCGCGAACAGAGGCGGGCCTTCAGTGCTTGGGATAGGAATGAAACCGCAGTAACTAGATTGCGGAATGGTTAGAAATGGGCTATGACCATCTGATGGATAACACATCGACGCTTTATTGGTAAGCTTCGCAGTTAAATAATGAGTGATTCGCTCTGCAGATGGCCATGTTGTACGGTTGGCACAACTTGAACCAGGGTAACTAAATTTAGGTTGGTTGTTCTAGATCGAAGCGGAATAACTAACATCAACTTCATGCCTATCGGCAGTTGGTGACCGGTTAAGAAATAAACAGGTGCCACTTCTCTCAGTTGGAGCATGATGAAGCAGCCGTGAATCACTTAAACTCACTTGTACAACACCCAGTATTTGAAGTCGGTTAGCAGGCGCTATCCCTATGCGTCCTTCCAAGCTACAAATCCACCAGCCTTCATAACCTTCCGGATCGCTTTTGAGTACAGCAACGACGTCTCCCTTCTGGAATGACAGTTCCGTAGGAAAATCAGCTTCATTGTCGTAAATCGCCTGAGCCAAAATAATTTTCAGCTGAGGTGTGCGGATCCTCATTTAGGAAATGCTCTACTGCTTTCCAAAATTGGGCTCGTCAGACAATTCATATAGTGCCCACGGAGCCGATGATGATCAAACTCTGGTTTGGGATAGTCAATCTTATCCAATCAACGGTGGTCTGAGCTCTGTAATCTGGGTGTATTAGGGGTATAGAATCGATGGCTAGCATTTATGAGACCAATAGTAGACATCGTGTCTACGTGTGTTCTTCTGTCTATCACGCATGTGGGCGGGTCGGCTCATTGCATGCAAGTTTCCGTTAAATGATTACCGGCCAAAGTGAGAGAGGAGGAGTAAGCACTAGACGCGATGCACTTCGATTTTAGCGGTAGACACAGCGCTACGAAGTTCATGACATACTGTACCGCTCACTTGGCTGCGTGGCTTGCTAAACACCAACGTAGACACGGCTTGTTTGGATGCGCGGTTAATGAGCAAATATGGTAACATCCCTGTTGAACAGAGGGAAATCGTTTTAGACTTGTGGTCCACCTGTCGCATAAATTGGTGTCCATTAGTCAAAATAAGCCATGGGGCTAGTAATTCCCGTCTAGCTTAAACCGAAAATGGTCATTGACATCAGCTTTTAGTCGTTATGTACCTGAAAGTGCATTTACGGACGTCTTTCCATAAAAAACATTAGAGTAAGTGGTAGCATTACAGGCTACATAACTGGTAACAGCCTGCAAATCCTATGCTGATGGTGATCTTCTATGGTTAACTCCACAACTCGGAGGGAAGGTGCTCCCAACCACAGTCCTGTCCATGAGGTTCATTGTTTAATTGTATCCAGTTTATACCCAATGTTTGTTTGTACGGTTCTTGATTTCAACCCACTTAAATAAATGTGGTTATTTACCTCTGTGCATGGAAATTTAAGTACTATAAGATTGGACAATGGAAATAGCATCCTTAAGTGAAATGCAATCTGGTTAACTCGCTTCGGCGCGTTGGTTAATGAGGTGTGAGTGGTGTATTGGCTGTATCCAATTTACTGACCTACACAGCGCATGAATGGCACGACTGAGATGATGGGCACGTGCCTCTCACTTGCGATTGATGTGCATCGTCAACTGGCAAGTTCACCGACTGATTTAAATCAAAGGTAAACGGTCCGGAGATGCTACGAGGAAGCTGTTAGAGGAGCGATAATAATTCGAGGGTGTCTCTGTAACTGTTTATAAATGCAGGCTTTTGTTTACTGTTCTCATTCATTGATGCTTGTGTTAAATCGCCATTTCATTGGCCCCATTGACTTGTCAAGGTCGTTGTTTTGGGGTGCGAATCACCGTTGCATTCAAACGCTTACGCTATCAGTTTCCTTTCGTTGGGTGCATCTCATTCGCCTCATTTGCCCCATCCTTGCCGGTTTCGTCACATCGTCCTCCTTCCGTGCCCTGGTTGTTTTTTACTGTTGTGCGTCAGGCTATATAACCAGCGCCGTTTCTCAAAGAAAAGCTTTTCATCCGGTTCTCGCTCGTGTGTGCTCTCACTACCGTCCGTAGGTTGGACATACCAGCGGTTACTGATTTTGGCGTGAAGATGCCTGCTTGATACCAGCGTTGGGCGTCTATGGACGGACTTAAGCCGTGTTCGTAATTCTTTCGATTCTATAGAGTGGGTTGCACTCAGTTCATACGTGGAATGGCACTGTAATTTAAGCTTCATGAAGTAGCATTCTGGTACGTACACGATAGAAATCCTGTGCTCTATAGGGCTCGGAACCCTAAGGAAAGAAAACAAGTTTGGACAGATCACTGTGTAATCAACATCTGGAAGGATGTCTCAACCTGTATTCACTGGCGACACGATGAGATTGGTGTGTGTGCGTGCGTGCGTGCATGAATGTGTAGTGTCCATCTATCTGAGTGTGCATGTGACATCTCTCACTTCCATAGATGTCGTCATAATCCCGGCTGAAAGCCACCCACTAGCTTGAGAATACTGGGCGATCGCCTCGGCAGCGTTGCGCTTGTCTGTCCTTACGGTACGCCCTCAGTGTCTGGTTTGTAGACGCTCAACTCGGATTGCTCCTGCTTAAGCTCCGTGCATAAACGTGGTCTATATGTCATCTAATAAGCCGGTCGTCTGGAATTTGGACGCCGTTTTGGCTTCTCAAGGAACAAATTACGGTGGCAGGTTGCCGGTGTGTTTCTTGTGGCAATTGAGTGTAGGCTAACTCATTTTCCCCAAAAGTCACATCCTTTCTCGGCTCATCCGAAGACACTTTTCACTTTTGTCGCTCTTTTATCCCTACCCGTGGATAAGTAAACAGCAGACTTAGCCTTGTCCTGATTTTCCTACCCAACATCAGCTCTGCAGGAGACCCATCCGTGCTCTTACTGAGGTGGAACAATAGACAAATAAAACCGATCCAGCATTGTTTGTGGGGTTACTACACGCGGTTTCAACAGTACTCGCTTCATTGTTTGCACCGCCCCCTCTGCCAACCCATTGGACGTGGGATGATAAGGCGCCGATTTTATATACTGAATTACCTTGCTAGTGAAGAATCGGTTGAATTCCGTGCTAACAAAATGGGGACCGTTATCCGTGCATAGGGTCTTCGGAATACCGAAAGTAGCGACTAATGAACGCATCTTAACAATGGTTTTTTCGGACATTGCTTGCGAAACGAAATACATTACAACCCATTTGGAGTGGGCGTCGATGAGTAACAGAAACATGGTTCCATTAGCTGCACAGAAGTAGTCAATGTGGATCTGTTGCCACGACTTGTTGGGCCAGTGCCACGGATGTACTACACCGGGAGTTTACTGCGCTGGTGTGCCTGATAGGTATCACGATTCGTCAGCATGTTCTCTATATCTGATTCTATCCTTTGCCACCCGCAGTAGCCCTCGCCAGTGCTTTCATTCTCCAGACACCTGGATGTGCATCATGGAGCTCGTGATGGAGCTGTGCACGAGCTTTGCCAGGAGACACCAACCAGGAACCCCAGAACACACAACCATCGAATTATCTCAACTCATTTTTGTTTACTATAGATGGCTACACATCGGCGACTCCCTCGGCAGGCCGCCCGACTGCTAAGAATCATTTGATTATTGAAAGAACTGGGTCTCTATCTTTTCACTGACGGATTATAGAGTTTCGTAGGCGTGTCTAGATGTTGCATTGGGTGAACCAAGTAACAGGAAGAATCGGGCTCATGTGACGTCCCTGCAACTGTAGACGGCTTAAGGCATCCGCCTTGCGATTGCTGGTACCAGGAGTGTAGGTAATTTTGCCATTGTATGCACTCGACGTCAAAGCCCATCTCTACATTCTTGATGAAGTCACTTGTTGTATACGTTTGATCTTTCATAACAAGGAGATCAATGCCTCGTGGTCCGCATGAAGTTCAAAATAACTCCCCCAGAGTTACTGATGAAACATTCTCCTATCGAAGATTATTGATAGTGCTTTCTTTTTTAGCTGTGAATATTTTCTTTCCGCTGGTTACAGAGTGCATGATGCAAACGCTGTGGAGCGCAAAGATTGTTCATGCATGCCGTGGCACAGGACAGCACCCACACTTCAACCGGTTGCGTCACTTTGAGGAACGTGGAGCTCCTAGGATCATAATGAACTAATATTGCTGAGGAGGCGATGAGTTGTTTGGCTTTGGTTAAGTTACTGCTTTTCCGGAGACCCCAAGTACGGTTTTATGGTGTAACTCATTCAAAAAATAACATAGTGAATGCATCAGGTAAGTAATTGGTAAATCAAGTTTTCTCGCTATTTCGAAGTAAACACCCAAAACTTTTCTCAACCCTTCTCGCCCAGCGAAGGAAAAACAGAAGTCTAACGACCTTGATCGAGAAAAAAGGTGTTAACCAAAACGTCTCCAAAACACTGTACAACTGCCCCAGATGTTCATCAAATGCATAGGTTGCTTAATGGCCTTCGGCTTCTAGAAAACCAAAGTCAACTAGCAAAATTAATAGCTTCAATCGGTGGTCTGAGTGTTCGCTGAGCTCGGCAGTTTGACTGCAATCGTTTTGTCACCACTCGAGGTGATATCGTCAGTGCGCGCCGCTCTGCTAAATAAACGCCCACTGACGATGTCACCTCCAGTGGTGAGGAAACGTTTGCAGTCAAACTGCCGAGCTCAGCGAACAATCAAACCACCAACTGAACAACCTGAGCTACCAACATTTGCTTCTATAATAGCTTCAATGCCAACCCTCCGTATGTTGGCGGTCACGTGAAGGAACTGTGGGTTCCGGAATCTTCGAAATCAATGCACAGTCGAATTTACGCGATTACTTGCTGAAATAATTGGTTTTCCTTGATGTTTTTACCTTATCCTGGATACCTCCTCTTCTGAGACGGCCGCAGCTCTGTATAATGATGGTCTGGGGTTAAGCTGAAGCCTTATGGGCGGTCGTTTACACTTATCAGTCCATCCCCTTGGCTGAAGTATTCTGGATTCGGGTTCCGTGCTCGGCGATGTGGTATCATTCCTCTACCGAAAATTAATTGAAGTTGTCCGCCAACAGAGCAAATGAGAGCTCGGCAGATTCTGTTGCATGTAGCTGGCACAGTGTTGGTCGCAGCTGGTTTACACGCCGTACCCATAACTGAGTTCCAACCAGCACGTCGTAAATGACTTTCCCGCGCTTACCCTTGATTGTGCCTGGTGTCCACTTTGCGTGTTCCTCCCGGTAATCACGTACAAGTACCGACTGACCAAGTTTAAACGACCATCGCTTGGCACCATACCACCGATTGGAACAACTTGCCATCTTTAGGTGCATTTCACCGGATGTGGGTCCTGAGGACGGCCGAACTGCATCAAATAGCGTGCGGATCTTTCTCTTCATCATTGCCTCTGCTGGTGATAATCTATTCGGCCTTTGTGGATTTTGTGTGAATCAGTACTGAAGGAGGAATCGGTCGACCACGTCCATTGTGTCTCTCTCCCTCCTAGATTTGAGGAGAGCCTGTTTGGGTGTATCTACAAATCTCTCCGCTTGGCAATTAGATTGTGGGTGGAATGGTGGGAACGGCACCTGTTTGCTGGCACAGCGTTGGCAGAACTCTGTGGATGTGACAGAAGTAAACTGTGTTCTATTGTTCGTCATCAACGTTTCAGGGCAGCCGAACCTGCTGCAGATTTGTCCTAACCTCGAGACCGTTGCGCTGGTTTTCGTGCTGCTCATAAGGAACACTTCGGGCCAAGTGCTGTAAGCGTCGGCCGCTTGGAGAAAGTTCTGGCCATTGATTAGGCCTGGAAAGTCAACATGAATACGGCTCCAAGGTTTAGTTAGCTTTGGCCACCAGTGGATTTCAGTCTTCCGTGATGCCCTCGAGGCGGTAGCGCAGTTGCTGCAACTTCTAGCTAGCTGCTCCAGCTGTCTGTCCATAACCGGCCAGTACACGTTACTTCGGGCAAGCGCTTTCATTCGGTTAAGCCCTGGATGTTCTGCAAGGAACTGTCGTAACATTCTTTCTTGCAATACCTGCGGGATGACTACTATCTTCGAAAACTTGACGCAACCGTTCACAGTGGATAGCAAATGTCTTCGTTGATAAAACTGCTGCATTTCGGCAGAGAAGCACGAAGGTGGCCAGCTAGTTCTGTGGAAGTGTGTGACCTTCTTTTGGATAGGATCTCGAACCGTTTCTGCCCGCACAGCTTCTGCCGTAACTGGCAAACCATGTAATGCCTCGTTCACCAGGAATTTGACGTTGGGTTCGATCTCAACTGAGGCTATGATGGTATCCTCGTGTAGTGGCTGGCGGGACTCAATGAGGCGTGTCAACGCATCTGCTTGGACCATAGAAACCGTTAACAGATAACGGATTACAAAATCATAGCCTATCGTTGGAGTCGATTAGCTGTGTGGGCAAGTGTGGCAGTTTGCGTGCCTGTGTTAGCTCCCGTATGCATGCGTGTAGTGACACGTTTTTCTCCCTTTTGTGCTGTTTGCACGTGACAGCCTGGAGCTCACAACACATGTCCGATACTCAGGTCATCAAGTGAAGCCAATCTGTGTTACTCCTGCAGTCTGTGTGTGAACGGCCCTGAGAGAGTGCGCGTACCCACTACGTGCCACTGGCTGAGGCGACTGTGCTTTGCAACTACTGTGTGCGTGAATTCGGTACTTGCTTGAGTCACACTTTGTGTGCTGCTGTTGCATCTGAATCCCCTAATGACCGATCTTGTCTACAGTGCATTGACATCTTCCGCTTACGGATATTGGTTACTTACACGGTGTCAGTCCGATACACAGCAGCAGATTTTCCAAAGGGAGAAACCCATGATCGAACATTTTAACATTCATGCCAGTGCCAGTGAAATCCAACACTGGGTCGATCGGTTCGAGTAGTGGTGCAGTCTTCGAAGGGATGTCAAGAAGAAGAACCAGTCCGCATATTTCCTGACTTCAGCCGGACGCGAGGTATATTCTTTACTGAAGAATCATGCTTCTCCAGACGCACCGAGTACCTTGCCATTTACTGAGCTCCAAGATTTACTGTTAAAACATCGGATACCTACTAATTTTGAAGCCGTTGAAAGAGTTCATTTACATTTGTTGGTTCGTGACAAAACAAGAAAATTCACGATTGATTGTTGCGACTTCATAGATATGCTGCCAAGTGTCCTTTCGGCGACCAGTTTCACACACGACTACGGCATCGCTTGATCGCTGGTATTAATGGCTGTGATTTACAACGGTAATTACCTTCAAAACCGGGTTTACCCTACTCCAAAGCCCGTGAAATTTGTACACAACAAGAAGACATGGCTGCCACGACTCCACGGTTTGACCATATCTTATTGAGTGCTTCTGTTTACCAGCAGAATAGTCCGCAGAAAACGGACCACCAATTCTAGGCGATCCGCAATTAAGCCAAAGAAACCTACGGGAAATTGTTGCAGCTGACAATTCCCCCTTCATGGGTGCATAAATGTGAATTCTTGACTTGAATGGTGAGGCCCACTTGTGTGAGAAATGCTGATTTCGTAATGATACTTGTCATTTAGATGGTAAGGTAGGCCACATAAACAATGCTTGTTGTGCCAAGTCTCGTAAGTCGTTCACCCGTAGAACACAAAAGCCTTGCTGTGTGTGTGTGTTTTGAGTTTACATTAATGTGATAGTCATTTTTCCATGAATGAATCCCTTAAGTTCCAGTCCGGTTGCAGAGTTTCATTCATTAAAGCTACGGGCAGTCATCATTCGGTTGTAAACTGGGACGTGTTGAGACGGGTCGCTCCTGAAGCGAAGATATTTCCTTCCGGTGATATTGTACGTGGCATTACTGGTCATCAGCTGAAACCCTTAGATGAATGCGACAGAGTTAGAAACTTAGAACAAGACAACAGCTCACATACGATTTCTCATGACCCATCATTTGCCGTGCAACTTGGGTGTGGAAGCCATGTGTCAGCTAAAGGTCCAAGTGTCTTTACGAACGGATACTGCTTCAGAAGCTAAGTTCTTCAAGGTTTCCGAGGTGTCTATCTACCCAACAGCTTCCTATGTCACGTAGTGACATGGTTCGTGAAACCCGTGCTTCTTATCCTCCTATGATTTCTGTCATGAACAAGGGGTGCTCAGCTAAAACGGAGGAAGGTTGCGAAAGTTATACCAATGTAGAAAAGAACTTTCGATTCAACCCGAATCTGGTCATCCTTGGCAACTTCTTCACGATGCTTTTTGTGGGCCGTTCTTGAAAAACGACTACACAATAGTTGTGATTGATTCATATCCACGATGGCCCGAAGTATACTGGACCAAAAGTATGACTGCTGAATTTACAATGAAAGCGGTGCAAAAGTGCTTAAGCAGAGAAGGAATGACGCAATTGCTTATTAGCGACTGTGGTACACATTTCTGTGCCACGCAGGTAAAGTAATGGCTTTATTTATTTGGATGTCAATACTTGATTACAACCCCACGTCACCCATGTTCTCATGGCATTGCCGAAAGCTTTTTGAGAACACTTAAATCCGCAATAAAAGTAGCAAATCCCCCCAAATGCAGAAGAACTAGAAACTTTGCCGATAATTTCCTTCTTCAGTACAATAATGCATCTCATGCTCCAATGAAACAATTTCCAGTCTTTCTTTTCAAATCGGGAGCACGTCGTACTTTTCTACATTGCCTTGATTCGACTGAAGTTATGTACTTCCGTGGTAATGATTTAGTGCCAGCATACGGATTTAGCACGCGTAAATTGGGATGGCGAATGTTAGACTTTACCGACCTAAATGATGGTTCAGTTCATAGACGGCATCATTAACAAGTGCAGTTGCGATCCAGTGAATTACCACTTGAGGCAAATCAAGAAGCTACTGTCGCAGAACTCGGTTCTCAGTGACAAATGGTTTATTCCGCCAAGCAAGCGCAGCAAAATTAACAGCCTGATGAGCATGTAGTTATCTCAATATAAATAACTAACTCATTTCCATAACTAACAACACTGCTGAACTCATGAGCTTCTTTCTTTGAATCGGTTAAACAAACCCGCTCCAGCCAACCAATCAGCGCGTAGACGAAATATGCGCAGGCGTCCAATCAACTGCTCTTTTCGCTTGCGGCACATTAGCCGCATGCTTGCACAATCCTACTACATCATTCCCTTTTACGGGATCAGCTAAATCGGTGTCGCAGAAGACTCCATGTGCGCTTCCGCTCCGCGTCGTCTTTGCTGCCTCCGTCGTTGTGAGTTCTCCGTAAGGCGTCGTGTTTTGCTGCAGGTTCAAATTCTCGTTCCTGGTGTCGCTTCAGCTGCACTCGGTTCCTTCTGATTATCTACCCTCCTGTACTGACTTCATAAGATCTTTCACTAACCTTCGCAGTTATCGCACCTTTCTTCCATCGTTCGCTGACAACCGGTATTGGTAGGATCCATACGTCATCATTTACTGATAGCTCCGGTAGCACCCAGGTCCCGCGGTCGTAATACCGATTCTGATCTGCCATCCATTTACTTAAGCCCCTTTGCAGTTGCTCATGCGATGGCAAGACAGGGTGTAAGAGTTCAGCAGACGCAGGCATTAGGGTTCTTGTCCTTCTGTTGTACAAACGTTGCACTGGACTGAGACCGATGTTCAGTAATGGCGTATTGCGAATCTCCAACCTCATTAGGTACAGGTTCTCATGACTGAATCTGGCTCTCGACAACAACCACTTGGCGCGTTTTACCGCTGCCTTTGCTTTTTCTGTAGACTGGCTGTGATACGGGATCGTTTGTTGATGCGCAAATTTCCACTTTTTCGCGAAGGTCTGGAACGCAGCACTTGTAAATTGCTGGCCATTGTCGGATATCAGGTCCTCCGGTATTCCGTGTCTGGCGAACTGACATCTAAACCTGTTGATAACCGCTTCGGTGGTGGTATCGGGGAATGCGTCGATTTCAAAATAGGCACTGTACTAGTTCACAATGATTAAACAGTCCTTCCTGTTGTCACAGAATATGTCCACTGCTACTTTCTGTCAGGGTCGCTCTAGAATCTCACGCAACCTCATTGGTTCCCTGGCTTGGCGAGCGTCGTGGGACCGACAAGCTGTAATGCTTGATACATGGTCTCGGATATGAGTTGTCATTCCGGGCCAGCACATCAGTTCGCGTGCTGTACTAATACTGTAGTTGACACCCAAGTAGATTCCATGAGCGTGTTCTAGCATTTCTTTGCGAAGCGGCGGTGAGATCAAAATACGATTTCCTTTAAACAACAAGCCGTCATACACTGTTAGTTCATCTTGAAAGTTGAAGAACGGCGTTAGTTTCTTCGGAAGTTTATCCTTTTTAGCTGACCATTCCCTCAAAATTACGTAGTGCAATGCCACGCATGTAGCGTCCGCCTCCGTATGACGCTTTATATCTTTCAGGCTATCAGTCGTTACCGCCAGATGTTGTACGAGATTGACTACCTTAACTTCGTCATGTTGGTGTTTGACTGTTGGAACATGAGCTTCCGACAGAGTGTCCGCGATGAACATTTACGTCCCTGAAATGCACACCAGATCCATGTCGTACTTTTGGAGGCGGCTAAGCATCCGTTGAAAACGTCGATGGAGAGTATGTAACACTTTACCATTTATTGACACGAACGGTTTATGGTCAGTCTACACTGTAGTCTTCATTCGGAAGGTTAGTCGTTGAATCGCTCCATTGAGTAGACAACAGCGAGCAACTCTCTTTAAACCTGCGAATAGAGCTGTTCTGCCAATGTGAGCGCCCGACTGCGGAAAGCCAAAGGTTTACCATCCTGCAGCAGGCCTGCACGTACTCCGTTTTGGTTGCTGTCACACTGCATTTCCGAAGATAGAGCTGGATCATGGTAACCAAGTACGGGTACACAGCTAATAAGATTCCGGATGATTGTAAAGGCTGACTCCTGCCCTTCTCCTCAACTTCACGTTACAACTTTGTAAGTCAGTCTCAGGATGGGTCATGCATTTAGCAACTCATGCTAAGAAACGGCTAAACTAATTCCCCATTCCGTTTAAACGACTAATAGCCTTGACATCCTTAGGTTGTGGCATCGTCTGCAGTATGTCCACTTTTCCGGGATCGATCTTTGTTCCCTCGGATGTCAGAAGGTGCCCGTGAAAAAGCACTTCCTGTTTCCAGAGCTCAAATTTTTCGCGTTTGAGTTTTATGTTCTTTTGCAAGCATCGCTACAAAAAGTGGTGCAGCTTGGCGTCATGTTCCTGTTCTGTTGAGCAGTAAGTCAGTACATTGTCTTCTACACACGTTATGTCATCTAGGTCATCAGCAGCTTGCAGTAACCGCGTTTGAAAATGTTCGCTGGACAGTTTCAAACCAAACGGTTAGGGTAGCCAGCATATAGGCCCGAAGATTGCGGCAAATGTCTTCTGGAAACTTCCATAAGTGGAAGTTGGCGAAACACTTCCCACCATTCAGCTTTGCTAAGGTATCCTCTGGTATCCAAAGGGGGTTCTGATGGTCATCCAGTGCGGCTTTCAGGTCAGTTGAAAATTGGCGCAGACACACTTTACTGTTCGCCTTTCTTACAGCAACGATTTGCGCAGCCCATGAAGAGTAGTCCACTGGTGTGATAACACCGGCGCGCTGCAATCGGTAGAGCTCCTGTTCAACTGCTGTAATGGCTGCATACGGTACCGGTCTTTTTGCTATGAAGACTGCTTTGCTTCCGTCTCGAAGGCACAACTTTGCTTTGAACGCAGTGCAGTGACCGAGACTATATTCAAACAAAGAGGCAAACTCCTACCTCCGCTTTCTTGTCATGTCTTCTATGGACAATGATGCATGGATTGAATCGGTTTGGTCTCGAATACAAATCTGATTCATTGGAACGTCAAACAGTTGTAAGTTGTCCACCCATTCAAGACCAAGGAGGTTCCAGTTTGGTTGGTAGGACAAGTAACAGGTTCCAGTCTGTTCCATTCCGTTGAATGCATTTTTGAAGGTTATTTTTCCAACTAGCTTCAGCACCTGATCACTGACTGGAGGCTACTTTATCAGACGTGCATTGCGCAGGCTACAGAGATAGGAAGCGAATCAACCAGAGCCAGGAACAGTGCAGCAATATACTCACTAAAACAATGTGTGTCAACGGAAGTGTCGTCAGTGAAGTAACCCGATGTTTTGAAGGTTAAAACACCGGTACAATCCAATGTTGCAACATACTGAAAGAGCATGTTTTCCGGTACACTACAAGGGCCTCTTTTTAGAAGACTGAAAGATGAAGCCATTGATGGAGGTGTTAGTGGGGGAAAACGGGAGGTGAGGATGGGTGGGAACAATTATATGGGCTTGAACAAGGTCTTCCAAGGTGGGGTGTGAAGCATAGTTCACTGGGTCCAGGCTTTTGTTATCAATTAGTTATGATGATCGTGTGGACCAGAGTGCAAGAAAGGTGGACCGTTGGGGCGGGCTGGTCGGACTGCAAAAAACTGGCTAGTCCAGCAAAAGGGCTGACAGGATATTCTAACCGCCGCAGACCCGACGGTGCTCTTGGGAGATGTCACTCCACCTACCACACTCCAGTCCATGCTCCTCGTCTCACGAAGAAATCCGGGCGTCCTCGTCGGCAACACATAGCCAGGCGTATGGGGGCCAAGCCAGTCGTGGCCGTCCGCGGTCTAGGGCGACTGACTGTTCCCTGGGTCATGGAGCGGTCTTGAGCCGGTTGACAAGTCCCTCTGGGGTTCCGTCGGTCCGATTGGCGACTCAATCAAGGGTTGACTAGGTAGTACCGGTGGTTGAGTTCCTGGACCATAGAACGCAGAGGGTGTGCGCAACGGTCCAGGGAAGTGCCTTGACGCTGGAGAGGGAACATGGGCTGCATTATAAAAGCAAATAGGCTTTTTAAGTTTTCAAAAGTTTGATTTTTTAGAGCTTTTGCAAAGGTAAACAGTTAGCTGCTGGGTGATACGTTGTGGTGTGAATGCGGCGGCAGCATATAAGGCTGCAAAACGTATGGAATTGTGAAGATTCTAAGGGCGTTCCTTGGTCAAATTTAGTGATGGATGGACATCCGTAGTACGAGACCAATTAGTCTAAGAAGGCCCGGATAACAGTCTCAGCTGTGCAGCCTTTTACGGGAATGGCTTCTGGCCATCTGGTGAAGCGGTCGACACATGTAAGAATGTATACGAATCCGCGTAAAAGAGGCAAGGGACCTAATATGTGTACGTGTACATGAGAGAACCGAGAGTCCGGTATCGGAAAATGAACCAAGAGGACTGCGGGTGCTGATGTATTTTGGAGCGCTGGCATTGAAGGCAGGCGCGAGCCCAGATACGGACATCTTTGTTTACTTGTGGCCAAACGAAACGTTTGGTGGCCAGTTTCAAAGATGCACGGAGACCGGGATGTGATAGTGGGTGGAGTGTGTCTGTAGGAGACGGGCACGAGACGTATGGGACAACCTGTGAAAGGGTCAGATAGGATGGTCCCTTTCTTGGTTTGGAGAGGAACAGGTCGCAATGCAGCGAACTAGAGTGTAGAGTACGTTGCATGCCTTCATCTTGAGCGTGAGCTGATGCCATGGCAGCAAGGTTGACGGGAAGCAAGGACTGGAAAGTGAGGTTGTCGCATGAGAGAGCGTTGGCGACGGGCTTGTCGACACCGGAGACATGAAGAATGGCAGCAATGAACTACGTGACAATGTCTAAGTGTCTAGTTTCCCGTGGTGAATATTTGTCGCAAACAAATTTTAAGGCGAAGATGAGGGGATTGTGGTCAGTGTAAACCGTGAAATGGCGGCCTTCGTGTGTTTTTGCCGGAAGTGACGAATGGCTAGGTAAATGGCGAGCAGTTCTCTGCCAAACGTGTTGTAGCGGGGTTCCGCCGGCTACAAGCACTTGGTGAAGAACCCAAGGGGTTGTCATTGCCCACCAACGTGTTGTTGAAGGACCGCTACTACCGCAAAGTCTGAGGCGTCAGTCTTAATAGAAAGAGTACCGTCGATTCGGAATGAGCGAGGAAGGCTATGTTGGAGATAGCATTCTTGAGCTCGACGAAGGCTGCCTGTGCTGTTTCAGGGAAAGCGAACTTACGTTCATTTCCTCTGAGTAGGTCAGTCAGTGGCTGCATGAGCTGAGCGCAGCTCGGAATGAAGCGTCGATATTAGTTGACCGAAGCACAACATCGACGGGTGCTTATAAGTAGTCGGAGCTGGGAAGTCCTCGATTGCCTGGATCTTATCAGGAAGGACCGATATCAAACGATGAAACGAGGTGGCCTAGGAATTCTACCTTTGAGTTGCCGAGTTCACACTTAGTACGGTTGACTGTGACACCGTGTTGAGTCAAGCGCTGGAAGAGAGTTTGAAAGTGGTCAAGGAGCTCTTGTTCGGATGAACTGGCTACTAAAATATCAACGAGGTAGGAATAAGCGAAATCTAGGCCACGAGTGACATCGTGGATGAAACGTTGGGAGGTTTGTGTGGTGTTGCACAGTTCAAATGGCATTATTAAGAATTCAAAAAAGCCGAAAGGAGTGATGGCGGCTGTTTTAGGAGTGTCATTTTCTTCTACAGGTGTTTGACGATAGGCGCGAACTGCCTCAATCTTGCTGAGTCATGGGGTAAGGTCCTGTAGATGTGGGATGGGATACCTATCTGGGACGGTTAGGCGATTGAGTACTCGGTAATCACCTCCAGAGCGCCATTCACCAGATTTCTTGAGGAACATCTGCAGGGGAGATGACCAAGGGCTTTCGGAAAGGCGGGTTATTCCAACTTCGAGCATGTGCTCAAACTCCTTAAGTTTCTCGGGCGATAGTAGGCTTGGATGGCATGAGAAGGGTGGGCCATTCGTCCGAATGTGGTGCGTGAGTTGCGATGCCATGGGCAAAGATGCGTTCAAGCTGAACGAGCTTGGAATACTGGGAGAAGAGGTTGGCTAGTCTGGCGAGGTCTGGGGAAAGGCGTAGATCGGTGTTATAGATGCGATCTCGGCGGTGATGCCAAGAACACTGAGTTTCGTTGCAGCGTCGACTATCATCTGGCGTTTTGCATAGACCATGTGGTCGAACTGTCTAAGAATGTCAATGCTGATGATGACGAAAGGGAATTGCGGTGACAATGAATACCCAGCGGAATGTGCGCCGAGGACCTTGGTCTAGGGTAAGCGAATAATGACCGTAGGTGGCTATTGGCTTGCCATTGGCAGCACTTAGACTTGTCGACAAAGAAGCGATAGGCTCATCTGGCATAGGTGGAATGCCGCTGACTTCCGCCCCGGTAACAGCCAAGAACTAGGTCTCCGCATCACAATCACTAATGTAGATGAGACTGCTTTGAGTTTTGCCGACGTCGTTCGTGGCCATTACAGGCCGGCTTGGCGGATCGTCTGTAGCGGAGTAGCTACATGGCTGTACGCACTAACGGGTTTTATGAAAGAAACGCGAGTGTTAAAAGCAGTAACTTGAGGCATCAGGTTTTGTGCGACGGGGCGATGATACAGAGCGGCTGCGGTGCTTACGATCTCAGGTGAGCTCCTCTATCTGGCTCTAAAGCGATGATAATACGTCTATTTCCGACGGCTGGCTAGTCGCCGGTGTCGGTGGGGTTAAGCCAGCACGAAGGTGTTTAGGTGCCTTGTTTTAGTCTCTGGCTGGAACCATTTGAGAACACGGTCTGCCAGGTCTGCAATTGCTGTGATTGGTAAGTCACTACTGCAAGAATAGCTTGAGTGCTTTCAAGAAGGCGTTGCATCCACAGCTCACGGGGAATCGCTACGTCCATGTTGGACGTGCCGATGAGCTGTTGCATTTTGCGCAACAAGGCTAAGGGCATCCTATCTCCTATTTGCAGATCACTAAATGGTTGCTGTGGACGGACATCGTCAGAAGGCATGATGCGTTGAATAATAGCCTGTTTAAGAGTGTCGTATTTTATTACAAGTGGGGGCAATATATGATGTCTCTCACCTGCGAGGATATACTCTGAGGAAGGCGAGAGTTTATCTGATTCTACATGGCGAAACGGGAGAAATCCTACGACTGTGCAAAACGGATTCTAGGTGAAAAAACCGCGACGAAGGATCATTCTCCCAAAAAGGTGGAGGGGCTAATGCAACACAGTTGACCATGACAGGCTCTACGGCGCTAACCACGTATGGAAATGGATTCTACTCTAGATGATCTATTACAAAAAACGAATAAAAATCTGGTAGGTGAGAAAACAAGCTGCTCCTAAGAAATGTAACACAAAATCACTAGAACGAGCTCACCAGAAGGAAAATTCAAAATGGCGGGTTGCATGTTCTGGACCGGGGTTACAAATTGTTGGGTGGTGCCTGGGATCCTATTCGTTAACTAATGACATGCAAGAGACCTGTGAAATACGGGACAGTATTGAAGTTTGAGGTGACTGAACCCAGCGTGTATTGTACAGGCAACAAAAATAGGAAGCGAATCAACCAGAATGAGAAAGGGAGCAGCAAGTTACTCACCGAAACAATGTGTGTCAACGGAAGCGCCGTTAGTAAAACAAGTGGACGTTTTGACGGTTAAAACAACCTTAAATGCAACGTTGAAAAATACTGAAAGGGCGTGTTTTCCGGTATATAAATGTTCTGCTTTTGCCATTTCCATAGGCTTCATAGGTGATGTTTCAATGTTCATTGTTTTAATGCACAAATCTAAGGGTCTTTATATGAGTTTTACTCTTTGATCTATTTAATGGTTAGTGGATCGCGTATTTCGAACTACGGCTTTTTGCCCTTCTTGGCTCCCCTGCTTCACGTGTTGATACATTTAATAGTTGTCTACGTGCGCTGTCTGACTTCGCTGTGGAGGACCAAGTTTCGGGAAATTCTCTTCCTATTTTACACTCCTCATTGTTCCAGAGCAACTACTTTTTCCTTCTTCATCCACGTGTGTTGAAACGTGTGACGTGACCTAATGGGTCAGTGCAAAGGAGTTTATGCTCCTTTATCCTAATGGACAACACCCTTCATGTTTGTCCTGCACCGTCCTTTTGTACATTCTGTTACTTATTTTGTATACGATATTCCGCCGTTTTTAACCTTCTCGCTTTCCTTTTGGTCCTGCCAATGTGTACCTCAGCGTGACGGTTACACTGTAATTAGACATGATACGGCGTGGTACGGGCACTCTAACTATCATCCTAAGTAGTTTCTTTATATACGGTAAAACCACCTGCTTCTGTGCCATTGACTCAGAAACGGTTTTGGACTTATGGTCTAAGCAGCTTCTGAGAAACCTGCGTGAGTATCTTTTGCATCCGGCACCTTGAAAAAATTTTCTCTTCAACGTTCCACACCAGCTCAGGTTATTTTCATCCGATGAGTCAAATGGAGGATAAAACAGGTCAATGAGTGCCAGTGTTGGAAGGAGAAACGCCTACTCACTTCCAGATATTTCTCTTCTTCTAGTTTCGCTTTCGTAGTTATGCAGTAAGTTGCTATTCTTTGAAACCGTGTCCGTAAGTAGCCTATTTTTTGATTTTGGGGTGATCGCTGTTGAATTTCGGAGCCTGGTCGGAGTATGTTTTTGTAAACGAACGTTGGGAACTCGCAGTCCATCGTTCTGGTTACTAATGCAAATAAAGGGAATTTGTTTCCTTTGTCTGATTGCACAGTAGCCTGAGTGTATATCATGGGGTCTTTGAGCAGATAGTGTGGAAGCACTACTTGGCTACTTTTAAATGTCACGCACTTTCGGATAAAGAATTGGCAGTGGATTCTCTCGCAACTTTACATGTTTAGTAAGGACTCAGATTACAGTTCCAAAAGCAGATGGATACAAGCAAGCTGTTAGCTGTACAATCAAAGACTCGCTATGTTCCAGCAACAAACGACGATGATGAAGGTCGATAGCTGGAGAAACGTAAGCCGCAACATACATTATGGTTATGTGATGGAGAGCATTCTGTTCAAGAAGCCAATGGTGGTATTCAATTCAAATAATCGAGTCTAATATACAGTAGAGCATTCTACATCGATCGTTTGTGTAGTAATTTTAGCAGAATTTTCACAGCGAACTCAGCGACACCGTAGACATCTCCACGCTGCTAAACATGATGAGTTTTGTGGTGGATAAGTGGAACTCCATTGACGTACCTTTCACTTGTTCTTAAATTTATCCTGTGAACTTGCATTAAGTGATGAATAAGTGGATAAGTTTACGTGTAAGTTCAGTCGTCAATGCCCCGATCTTTCTTCGAACGTTGTCCTGATATTCTGCGATAACTTCCTGTGGTAAGTTAACAGAGGTGAACAGACAATCACTTCGTAATACACCACCTTTCCATGGTAATATATTCGTAGACTTTTGAGTCCTGCCAAAAGTTCTCACTTAATTTTAATGGTATTGCATCCTGCTCATTAGGTGCTTTGGACTACTCCATAGTTCCGTTGTCTAAGTGTAGGCGGGCGTGCCTGGAAGTGATACAGATGTTTGTAAAGGTGCACCATCTTTGTGCACCTTCGGTAAACCATAGAACCGCTCAATGTTGGCGGTTTAAGCCCTAATTCTATCACATTCCTCTTTCATGAGTTCGATCATCTGTTTGAGCTTTTCCAGTTCCATTTGTTTTGTTGGTTAACTGAAAGGTTGTATTGCCTTTAATACTTTGCTGATTAGTTTTATCGCAGAGGAGCTATGTTACTTCTTCGATGTGATTTGCTCTATAAATTATTGCGGCCAACCGTCCCGCCTGTCAGCTGGTAGGATAGTGATTTGTTCCTCACATCTCAGGGTTTTCGTCGCACCGTTCTCCTTCTAGGCCGAGGATTGATTGTCCGATGGGCTTGATGGCTGCTACAACCGTTGGCCGTATTCGTTTCCTATTTGGACTTGGAACCAGTTGACCAATAAAGTCAAACTGGTAAGCCCATTCACTAAGTACTTCAAATCATTCCTTGCTTAGGGTTAGGATGCACCACATGTCCCAAGAGATCATAATGGGGCCTGACGCAGTGTCCACAAGCAAAATTAGCTATTTTCTTTTGCTTTGCATCATCACGTTCTGCGCTTGCTGATGTCATCAAATTGGAGGGTAGCTATTAAAGTCCGTGTCAGAATCGTATACTGAAAGACATAACATTGTGATGTTGCTTGTAGCAACCCAACCACCAGCGGATTCTCCAATTCCAACTTTGAATTCGTTTCCGCTGTACCAAACATTGCTCGCGGATCTCAGTGGCATAGTGCTTATGGCGTCAACCATGAGCCACTAGGCTCTGAGTTCCAGCCCAACTCAGGCTATCTCCAACTGATGAGTCCCAACCAGGACGAAACCGCGGTCTTGGGGTGCCAGTGTTGGGATGAGCAACACTATAATATTTCCATAACATTATGACCTTCTTCCTTCCCATGGTTTGAGGACATCTCAGATGACAAGATTTTTTCAATCCTCCTCCACCGCAACTGTTCCCAATGTTATTCATGAATGGACAATTTCCAGCGTAGTGTCATATTCTACGAAAGCAAAAATATTAAAGGAAGTTTAGGGTGATGGAATGACCTAAAATGCCTTTTTCCATAGAATTCGACTGACTAATATCATATCCAACTGAATATTATTGCAACACTTCAAAAAGTAATGCCATTGTCTGGGATAGCATATATTGGCTCTTTATTATAAGGAGAAGTCGATTGTTTACTAACCCAAATGCCAAGGATTGTTCGCTCAAAGTTGGCCGGGGAGGCAGATAAGTCAGTTATGGAGGGAGCAACAGGTGGGATGATGCGGGAACGGCAGACTCTGGCAAAATGTCCGGACATACTGCAGTTTCGGGATAAAGAATACCTGGTGGGACATACCTGATATTTACGCCATGTTTAGCCTTCCTACAACGGTAACATTTGTTCACACTTGGGGTTGTCGTAGCAGATGGTGAGGAGTTCAAGTGGCCGACCTCATTAGATGAAACAGTGGAGCAGAATATCTTATTTTGTTCAATAACTTCTACCATGCAGGGCGATGTCACAGGGTTGACCTCACTAGAGCTTGTCGGCGTCCGCCGTTAATAGGCATTCTCTGGTCCTAGAAGAGGACAGACCTGAAATCAACCGTTGTACACGCATCTTTCTCCCGGCAGCTTCTTGGGAACACTGTCGTAATCATACTTTCACACAGAACAGACAAGACGGGATAAGAAGCTGTCCAAATCCTCGCCGAGTGTTTTCTTCAACTGTGTAAATTTTTACAGGGAAGTGCAAGTGTTCATACGCACTGCCCAATGCTTACCGGGAGGTAGGAAGTCAATTTCAGGGTGGACTTCTTGCGAAGATGCACGGCGTCAAGTATACGCCGACATTCGGCACCGAGAAGCGGTGGCGTCAATAGGGTTTTTGTCACTCAGTGCGGTAACGCATGGTGCTACCCCCTCACGACTTACCACATAGACCTACTTCGGATTATCTGTTAAAGTTTGCCAACTTAAATTATCCCTGTATAACTATCCTCGCACTGTTACTACATGTTATCCCTTATCCCTAACTTTCCTTTCGAAACTTGGCTGCGTCGCAATTCGTTAAGCCTAATCCTAATCACGCGCTATCTTCGCCTTCCATGCCTTCAACCTCTAGCTATTCTTCGTCTTCGCTTCATTGCCACTTCTGTTTACCGGTCCACCTAGCTCCTCATTATGACTCGAAGTAGGCTTCTCTCGTCTTTGTCAGTCTTCTGACGCTGTTTGTTACTTCCCTTTCCGTTTGCGTCCTTTGTTTTCACTTCAACTAAAGCGGCACCAACCACTGCTGCTTCTTTGACTTATCCATAGATTGCAGCTCCCACTTCCTACAGGATGATTTATTTGAAGGAGGTTTTGCTGCTCACACACTCTTCCTTAATAGGCTAACTATTTGTTTTCTGTAGATAACTTTCGTTAAGCTATTCCTTAGCTTTATTGGCAATTACTGGCTTTTGACATTGCATATAGACCTCTTCCTATACCTCCATAAATCCGCTGGTCCCCTCTTCGACTTTTACATCCTCTTGGTCTTTGGCTTCGCTTCCACTCTTGAATTCCATTCCAACGTGGCCACCATTATAACAACTTATGCTTCCCTCATGTTTTTATGTCTTTGAAGCGTATCAGTCGTCGTTCTCTCTGCACCCTAGGCTTTCCTGGCTGTGAAGGCACCATTTTTCCTCCTTGCTTCTTTGGCGCCGCTGAGATATGCGGATTAGGAGCGCCTTATAATCTAACGTTGCCTGGTCCTACTTACTATACTCACGTTAGCATGTGTATGTTCTTCACCACTTAACAACATTTAACTTACCAAGTGCACCGTCTTTCAATGTAAAGCGCTGCTCTAGTCTAACTTGGCCCGTCGCTCCTGTCTTCTGACGGCCCCCGGAATATTGCAGTATTAGCGGTTCAGGGTTGTCAGTTCCCTTACTGTACTCACCTTACCTCCCCTCCCATGTTCCTGCTCTTTACCCCATGTTCAAAGTTTCTTTCCCTTTGGATCTTGCTGTACGGGTTGGCTGCTTCCCTTATCCATCTGACTTCATCCGGGCTAATGACTCCCAATGACCGTCACGGCTTTAGCCTCCTATGACTCGTCTTTCTCCTTTGCTGTCCGCTTCAGTCTGTTGCATTATATACGCTTCAGTATTACCGGTTGCAACAATTACTCTATCGCATGGTTGTTCGTATGCATCCCAACTTCACCAATTATTTGCATTTATCTCTTCTCATTAAACGTGGTTGCATGAACAGACTGCTTCCCGCTCACCATCTCAATCCAACTGGCCTTAGCTTCACTTAAGCCTCCTCCCATCATAGCTACTTCTGTCTATGGTTCATCATTTTATCTCCGCTTATCCCCAATACCCGTAGTTTTAGCTGAACACAGTGCATCCGCATTGTCATCTCGGTGTTTTGACCTTTCGCTTTGCAGTAATTGCAGTCTGAGCCACACCCGAGACATAACGTAAGGAACGCACCTGTAAATCATGTATACTAGACATATTTACATAAGCTAGAGCGTACCACTTATTTAGGCACCGCTGCATGCCATTAATCTTTTTATCCTTCTTATTAGGTGCATTCCAGTCTGTCTGTCTGGTTGCCTGCCTCGTGCTTGTTTCCCGCTATTCTCGAGATTTCCATAGATTCGTCAGGCCACCTCTGAAGTTCGTCATCTGGTACTAGCTGATCCATCTTCCACAGCCAGCTGATTTAAAACACCTGATTTCTTCACCTGGATATGAAGCTCACATCATCCTTCGCAAGACTCCACTTATCGTTCCAAATGGATTAGCTCTGCTCCACTTTGGAGACATGCTGCTGTCACGGGCTCTAAACAAATGTGTTTAGCTCACCTCAATCACTCTGTAGCGAGAGCGGCCGACTCACGCTAACAAACTTGAAAGATTCGCTATAGTCTATTGGCAATTACCGTTCCCAGTGATAACAAAGAAGGCACGAAGTTGAAGGGGCGAAAGTGTATTGTAGTATATTGTTCCCGTGTATTGGCTAAAAAACGACTACGTAGGACGCGAGCTAGTTAGGGAAGACTGTGAGGGACCGCACGATTGAGCCGCGTATTGAATGCAACCTTGACACCCTGTGTGTACATCGCGTGTGTGTTGGGTCAGACAAACCAATGCAACCTACATGTAAGCATACTGTAAACAACCTTTAAGTGTACAATAAGGTAATTTGTTATAGGGTTTTACACAACGTACTCAGGCAAACCGAGGGAATCTCCGTCGCGGGCCAATCTTCTGCGAGACAAGGTGATGAAACCTGACGCAGCTGCTTGGGAGCACCACGCGATTGGATCTTAGCGGGCTCCCACACATGTCCTACGTAACGGTGTCGAAACGAATAAATGTTTGCAAAAATAGTTCGCAGAGGGTAGCATTTCGACGGGAAATGTTCAGTGCACAAGTTGAAGCGTCCGGCTCTATCGTGTAAGTGGGATGGAGTTGCCAGGCGTACACGAAAAACAAATGGAAAGCGGTGGTGATAATAGTGCACGGCAATAGTAAGTGCTAAACTGAAATAACCATAACAGGTTTTTTGGGTTTTCAAAAGGTTTTACGCTTTTTTGGTGCTTTCGAAACATGTGGCCATATTGGTTATTAACACAAAGTGTAAAGGGAATCTAAGCAGAAAAATGTACTGTCTAGATAAAGCGACAAGGGCAATATACCAGTCTGCCTGACTTAGTCCTTCTCGGTGCACTGGATGATGTCGGAAGAATTTCAGCGGACGTCAATGAACTGGTAGACCAGTAAATTATTAGCAGAGGAACATGGTTTTTTATAAAGGCATTGTCCTTCTTGAGATGGGCAACTTTTAAGCGACTGATAGAATTGGATGCACGCTTCGCGTGGCGAACGATGACAAATACTTTATCGCTCCGCTGGAGGACTCTGAATGGTCCTTCATATGGCAGAGCCAAGGATCGCTTGACGCCGTCAACTCGTACGAATAAGTGCTACAAGTTTGAAGCTTCGGCGGTACAAAGAAGTTATGGCTCTGGACACGGGTGTGCGTAGGTGCGAAATTGCGCATGCGTGAGGAGAATTGCTTTACCAAAAGAAGCTTCATAGTCAATGGTGTTCAAAGGTGTAGAAAAATAGTCATCAAGTAGACGAAGTGGTTGACCGAAAAGTAGTTCGGCATTAGATACCTGCAAGTCGACCCTGTGGCTAGCGCGTATGCCTTACATATGACCCACTGACTCTTGCTAACGAGGAACTCGAGGTGGTTGATCAAATACGTTATCTTGGCAACTGCAGCAGCAACCATGGGCGCATAGAAACTGATCTCAGCTCGCGCATTGCATACGCCAGAGCTACCTTCTTGAATCTGTGACATCTTTGGCGGCAGAAGGGAGTTACCCTCCATCTGAAAGGCAGTGTATACAAGGCCACAGTGAGGGCCATTCGGCTCTATGGTGGTGAGATTTGGCCCCTTCGGTCTGAAGATCTGAGGCGCCTTCAAGTCTTGATACTCGTTGTTTGCAAGCAATACTGGTGTCGGACAACACCAGTGTCCGGGACGACGATGTGCATAGGCGAGTACTAGGTAGTGCTAATCATGCTAGCTCCCTAGAACAACAGATAGCACTGAATAAGTTGCGTTGGTTTGTGCGTGTGCTACGTAAGCCTGGTCATCGCTTACCTAAGAGAGCCTTGTTTAGTCTGCCAGGTGTAGGGCAAGACTCGAGGTGGACAGAAGTTGACTTGTCAGCGTGAAGTGAAGTCACTGACGACCAAACTTGGTGCCGTCCGTCCGTCTCGCCTTCCGGGCTGGAGTCCAAGTGACTCGTCTTATGCTTGGCTTGAGACTTTACAAGAGCTCGCAACCGACACCAGTGAGGCCTCTTTTGCCGTCTCCTAATCGGATTGCCTATATAAAGGGTGTTTGGTGCTGAGTTATCTGCGAGGTAATGGCTGATTATGATGCGGGGCAGTGAAAGCCGCAAGGAAGCTGTCTCGTCGACATCGTATTATCTTCTTCTCCCTTCATTATTCTGTATTTCACAGGTCATCATGGATGTATGGCAGCGAAGCATCAGTTCAGATGGTTGCTATACTGCTGCTGCTGCCGCTGTAGTTGTCGGTGTTCTTGTTGTTGTATGCCTTACATGATAGTAGACGAAGCCTCTGTCCATTGAAGAGGGTCGGCTGCAGTAAGGCTGGCTTTTAGTTGGCGACGGAGACGATCCACCCTACCGTTCGAGTGTGGATGGTAGGAGGTAATAGGGGAATACTTGCAACCCAAAAATTCTAGCGCCCCTTGGAATTGTGCACTCGCGAGCTGTGGTCCTCGGTCTGTCGTTACTGTTTCTGGACAACTGCACAGAGAGACAGAAGGACGCATGAACGCTTGAACAATCTCCTCCGTGCTAACTTTCGGGAGCGGAACTGCTTCCGCCCACCTGGTAAAGCGATCGATGAACGGTAACAGGTGGACAATCCCGTTGGAGAGTGAAAGAGGACCGACGATATCTATGTGGATATAGGCGAGGTCAGGGCTAACTGTCGGTAAAAGACCAATAAGTGCAGCTACTTGACGATGACGTTTCGACTCTTAAGAGCGAAGACATGTGCGGGCTCACTAACGTCTTGGTTGACGGCGCGGCACACGAAACGCTACGTGAAGAGCTTGATCGAGGCGCGAATGCCTGGATCCGATAAACTGTGAAGTACAACGAAAAGCATATAGAACTACAGGACGCGGATAACTTTGCGAAACCTCGCAAAGAATGGTTCTTTCGGAACTTGGTAACGGAACTGGTCGGATGCGGAGGGAACTGGACGTTTGAAGTTGATCAACCTCCGGATGGGTCTTTTGCGCAACGGCCACTGCTGCTAGATCGATTTGTGACAAGGTATACGTGAGTTTACTCGGGACGAGGTGTCTTCGAAAAAGTTCTGCGCACATGACGCGTGCCGTATGGCTGATCTGAACTGTGAGATAGTCTATGTGGCGGATCTCTTTGGGAGAGCATTTGTTAGAGGATGAACCTATCACGTAGACTAAAGTTTTGTGGCCGGTGAAAACTATGAAATCTCTACCTTCGAGTGAAGACCTAAAGTAGTGAATGGCTAAATAAACTGCCAGAATTTCTCTCCCAGTCATGCTGTAACGGATTACGGCTGGTTGTAACCGTTTCGTAAAGAAACCTAGTGGTTTCCAAGACCCACTGACGAACTGCTAAAGTACAGCTCCTACCGCTTTCACTCTAAGCGTCCGTTACCATAGAAATAGGAGCATTTGGTTGTGGATGCGTCAAAAGAGCAGTGTTTGCAACGGTGTTTTTAAGTTCGGCGAAAAATAATCGAGCAGTAGCACTGAAAACGAAAGTGCACGGACTGCCACGAAGCAAGTCAATTAGAAGCCGCATTATCTTTACGCAATTAGCGGTGAAAAAGCCGTAGTATTTTACCATAGCGAGAAAGCGTCTGCGTTGTTTGATTGCGTCGACTTTTTCGGGAAAGGCCTCGAAACCTGTTGCAGAGATACGATGACTCAAAAAATCAACCGACGCTTTATCTAACTCACACTTAGTGGGGTTAACGGTAATTCCGCGGTCACATAGGCGTCGAAACAGCAGGTGTAGGTGTTCCAGATGTTTTGCTTTCGAGACGCTTGCTAGCAAAATGTCGACCAAATAAGGATACACGAAATCTAAGCCGCTTATAAGGTCATGCATTAACCTTTGGTTGGATTGTGTGACATTTCTCATGCCAAAAGTCATCCATAGAAATACGAATAGTCCAAAAACTGTGTTGACCGCCGTCTTATGGATGAAGCATTCTTCTACGGGGATCTGGTGATAGGCTCTCGTTAGGTAGATTTTACTAAACAAGGAGTTACTGCTTACGCTGCTAGTGCGATCCTGAATGCGTGGAATAGGGTACTTACCAGGGTAGGTGCATTTGTTTATTACCAAATAATCGCCACAAGGTCACCTTTCTTCTTTGACACCATTTGTACAATGAACAATGAACAATGATGGCCTTTATTCCTTTGGACCAAGTCATCGCTTGGCCACGCCTCCTCTTCTTCTATCCACACCCCGGCGCGCAAACAACGCACGTCGCAGGAGTCGGTGGGCTGGCATGCGTAACACGTGGCCAAGCCATCGGAGCCGGGTGCCTGAAATAACGGTGCTGAGCGGTTCAGTTCATTTGCCTGTGCCGTAAACAAGGCGTCCAACACGCTCGTTGCTCACATGGTGTCCCCACCAGATATGGGACAAAGTGCGAAGGCACTGGTTGTCGGACGTATCTAGCCTCTTCAGGTCCGTTGCTTTAAGCGGCCAGGTTTCACAACCGAACAGTAGGGCCCAACGTACCGCTGCATTGTACATTCTAACCTTAAGGGCAAGTGTGATGTCGCGCCGGCGCCATAAGTGGCGAAGGTTGGCAAAAGCGCCCCCCAGCTTTTACTATGCGGTTCGTGATCTCATCTTCAATCCCACGGGCACTGATACAACTTCCCAGGTAGTTGAAATTCTGAACGACTTCTAGTTGATCCCCACCAACGGTCAGCGAAGGAGTCGGTCCAGACCAATCTTGCAGGAACGCTTTGCACTTCGAGGGTGCGAAGCAAAGCCCGAAGTGAGGGACAGTTATTGTAGCGAAAAACGACACGACAGGGGGGTAGGCGTTTATTGCACACCGAAAATGGGCACACTTTCCGGATCTCACGCGCGCCATCGAATATCGACTAGATTTTCGTCCCACAACGCGACACAGGTACGGATGTTAGAGACGAGCCAGTCCTTTCGCCTCGGGAGCTCTGACTTGGAAGACCCGCCTTCCTGTTTTCGCCTCGATCTCCCCTTCTCTGTACCCGATGTGGATCGGTCAGGAGTCGTTCGAGAGCTCTCGACTTGCTTGTTCTGGGCTGTGTCAATCGGCTCGGCCTCGGTCCTGTGGGCTGCGCTAGCGGCGTATATGTCTGATTTATTGCGCTGTCCACATATTCCCGCTCCGTAGTTCCGGGCCCAGGCTCCTCGCTAGTCGTCCTTCTCGATCCACTCTCAGCTAGGTCCGAAGAGCTCCCCCGAGGCATTCTTGGAAGCGGCCCCTCTACACCTGCTCTTCCTCGAGGACCTTTCTTCCTCCCGTACCATGGTCGCAGGAGAGCAGCATTCACCCAACGTTTCATTCCTCCGCAGTCGATTAAGAAGTTGCCCGCTTTCTTGTCGATAATGGTGTAGGGGCCTTTCCAGCGTTCTCTGAACTTGCTTGCGCCCGGCCCGTCATGATCCGGCCGGTCGTTGTTTCGTAACTTGACTCGTTCTCTAATCCTGAATGGCCTCCACTTGTGAGCCTTATGCCTGGCGTCGTAATTTCGCTTATTCCGCGCTTGTCGAGCTTTGGTTTCGCTTCTAGCTTTCCCTCGCAGTCGCTCTTGATGCCCAGCTGGATGTTTCCGCTCACCCTGGTTCGGTAGGCAAGTATCGAGCGCAATCCGTGGTTCTCTGCCGAACAGTAATTCGAATGGCGAGACCTTGGTGGTTGATTGCGTGCTGGTCCGATACGCGATCAGAACCTGAGGCAAAGCATCTTCCCATGCCAACTTCGTGCAGTTTATCCACGTCTTCAATGTCCGGTTAAACCGCTCGGTAATGCCGTTGGTTTGTGGGTGGTACGGTGAGGTTCGCCGTCTCTGGATGCCCCACTTGTCCAACACTGCCTTAAACGCTTTTGACTCGAAGCAGGGCCCTTGGTCCGTGATGATACACTCTGGGATCCCATACCTTGCAGGCACATTGAATTCGAATACTTGCGACACTGTCTCGCCTGTTTGGTTCTTGATTGGTATGGCCTCCACCAATCGAGTGAAGTGGTCAATCCTCACTAGAATGTATCTGTTTCCTGTTCGACTCACTGGTAAGGGCCCAAAGACGTCCAGTCCCCAACACTGAAGTGGCTCACCAACCTCAATCGATCGCATCGGCGGTCTCGGGGACTCCATCTCCCGACTCGTTTGGCAGTTTTGGCACCCCCGAATGTAAGCCGCGACGTCCTTCCTCATGATTGGCCAAAACACTCGCCTCCGCAGCAATTCAAAGACCCGCTCGAATCCCATATGGGCGCCATCATGAGTTATACGCATCACACGTTCTCGCTGATTTGGTGGAGCAAAAGGCACTTTCCGTCCGTCTATCGCCACCACCACGTTATCGTTTTCGACCTTCAACCTGTCCCAGATCTAGAGGAGTTCCTCCACCTCTTCCGATATGGCCACCGGTTTGGTGCCAGCCCGTAAGTGAGAGAACAACACATTCACGAATTCATCTGTCCTTTGATCTCCCAACAGGTTCCTCTCCCCCATCACGATCGCACGCACCGGTATGGCATTGCCTGGCATGATGTCGTCCAAACACGGGCGTGACAACATATCTGGCAATACATTCTGCGTTCCATCCACGTGCTCAATGGTGAAGTTGAATTCCTGCAATCGGTAGGCCCATCGCGCAAGCCGTCCCCGCGGGTCTTTCGCCGTCATCAACCACGAGAGCGGTTTGTGGTCAGTGATAACCCGGAATTCATGCGCCAGTAAGTAATTTCTCCACTTCTCTAACGCCCACACGATGGCCAAGCATTCTTTCTCCGTTGTTGAATACTTCTGTTCCGCCCCCGTCAGCACTCTGCTCGCGTACTCCACCACCCCAGCCGGTTGAGACAAAACCGCACCGATTGCCACGTTGCTTGCGTCGACAGCCACAGTGAACCTCTCACCAGGATTGGGTAGCCGTAGACATGTCGGGGCCTCTGCTATGCATGCCTTTAGATGGTCAAAGGCTTGATCCGCTTCAGCTGTCCACACGAACGGCACGTCCTTGCGAAGCAGCTTTAACAACGGGCTGACCTCTGCGAACTGGGGCACAAACTTTGAATCATATGCCACCACTCGCAAGAACGAACGGAGCTGACGCTTGGATTTTGATTTTGCGAAGCACTTGATCGTCTCGCGTTTCTCCGGAAGTGGATGGACTTGACCATTGCCCACGATGTGACCCAAGCATACAATTGACTTTTGGCCAATCTGCGACTTTTTACGACTGAGTTTCAGACCAGCTTCGTCCAGTCTCTGCAGTACTGCTCCAAGTCTGGTCACATGTTCCTGTTCCGTCTCAGAGAAGACGATGATGTCATCACCATAAACACCCACGCCTTGCAGGTTCGCCAGGACCATCATCAACAAACGCCTGAATGTAGCTGGGGCGTTGCACAATCCAAACGGCATTCTCAAAAACTCATACTGCTGGCCATTGACACTGAACGCCGTCTTGTGGCGATCTTCTTCTGCGATCGGCAGTTTTCAATATCCCGAGCCGAGATCAATCAGAAATATCTGCTTGGCACTGTGAAGGCTTGAGAAAATTTCTTCCATCTGAGGCATCGGGAATGCACCCTTCACAGTCACCCTGTTTAGTTCTCTGAAATCGATGCAAAATCGATAGGTTCCGTCGGCCTTCTTCGTCAATAGCACGGGTGATGAATACGGGCTGTGCGTTCGCCTGATGATTCCTTTCGATTCCATCTCGGTCACCTGCTTCTGTATCTCAACCAGGGTGTTCTGTGGAATTCGTCTGAAGATTGGCTTGCATTGTTCTCCTGGGATCAACGGTATTTGGTGTTCAACCCAATTACAAAATCCGTAATCATCTTCCGCGTCTGTGAATAAGTGGGCATACCTGCTCAGTACGTTGCGTATTGCCCGGTTCTGACAATCAGGCACGGCTTTGAGGGCACCAACCCGGTCGGTTTTCCCCTTGTTTATCTCGATCGTCTCGTTAGCCACGATCACCACATCGTCTTTTAGGTCAATTGTGACACCGAGCCGTTTCAGGATGTCGGTTCCGATGATGGTTTCGGTCGTCTCCTCCACGATGAACATGTCATGGCAAATGAGCGTTTCTCCTATCCTGATTCGTAACCGCTGCGGGCCCGTCACTTTCAAAGAATGCCCGCCGACCGTCTGCATCGTGATTGAAGACGGATTTACTGGAACCCCGTTGAACCTCTTCTTAATTGACACTGCCGCTCCTGTGTCTACTATGGCTCGGACAGATACACCTTCTATAGTTACCTGGAGGACTGGTACTCGCCACCGACTCGGCATGGATAGAGAGAAACAATGGGGCACCTTGAAGTTGGTGCAGAATCTCGCCACATGATCACTCTGGTTGCATCGGAAACAGCGGCGACCGTTCCGGCTTACCCGTACATTGCGTTGTGAAGGGGTGCGTGAAGACTCTATCGACAACAGCTGCTCCACCATTTCGGATAGGCGATTTACTTTCTGTTCCAACTCAGCATGCTGGATGCTTCCCAATGTCACTCGTTCCGACAAATTCTGGGCGACCGTCACCAGATCCAACACTTTGCTGTCTCCCACCATCGACGCCAATTTCACCTGATCACGGAGTGGATCGGGCAGACTTCGGATAAACTGCTGTTTTAGTAGGCGCTCTCTTGCGTTGCCCTCTAACTCGGGGAGCCCAATCGTTAGATGTCTGTCCAGCTGCTGGAAAAACACCATCAAATCCTCCTGTTCGTCCCATCTGGCTGCGTGAAATCGTTGCAGTGCTCGTTCTCTCTCCAGATCCTTCCCAAATTCTGCACACAAGGCGGCCCTCATCTCAGCGAACGAACAGCAGGGTTTGGCCTTCCGCGTGAGCAGATACACCGCCTTTGCTCGTCCACTCAGCCGTGTGCCCAAAGCAGTTAGCAAATTTGCATCCCCCCTCACACCCGTGCAAGCCGCAATTCCGTCGAACTCATCGAGCCACGCCTCCGCGTCACCGGCCGCAAATTGCTCCAACCGGGTCAAATCCATCGCGAATGGTCACCGCACCAGTGTAGCGAAAAACGACACGACAGGGGGGTAGGCGTTTATTGCACACCGAAAATGGGCACACCTTCAGGTCTCACGCGCGCCATCGAATATCGACTAGATTTCCGTCCCACAACGCGACACAGGTACGGATGTTAGAGACGAGCCAGTCCTTTCGCCTCGGGAGCTCTGACTTGGAAGACCCGCCTTCCTGTTTTCGCCTCGATCTCCCCTTCTCTGTACCCGATGTGGATCGGCCAGGAGTCGTTCGAGAGCTCTCGACTTGCTTGTTCTGGGCTGTGTCAATCGGCTCGGCCTCGGTCCTGTGGGCTGCGCTAGCGGCGTATACAATGTATCTAAGTCACTTTGGAGCATATGTTGGTCGGCGTTCGCCCGGATCTTGTGCCAAATCTTGATATCGTCGGCAAACATTAGGAAGTTTGAAGCGAGTCCCTGTGCAAGGTCATTAATAAACACCAAAACAAACGTGGACCTGGAAGCGAGCCTTGCGGCACACCACACTTCACTTGTATGGGGTCGGATAAAGAGCTCCGAACTCTGACCACTAATTGCCTTTGAAATAGAAAGTTGGCGATCCAGCTTAAAAGAGGGTCGCCGATCCCGTAATGCTGCAGCTTGGATAGTAGTATCCGTTGGTCTAGACGATCGAAAGCCTTGGAAAAGTCCAGGTAGATCACATCAGCACCTTCTCCAGCGTCGGCTGCCTCGATCCAACTACTGCGAGTAATTAGTAAATTAGTTGTACATGACCGCTGTCGACGGAAACCGTGCTGTTCAGAATTGATGAGGTTGCAGTTTTCCAGATAGCACACCAGTGCATCGGCAACTATGGATTCCATGAACTTGGAGAGTATAGGAAGAAGGGTTACTGGGCGGTTGTTGGAGGGATCAGTTCTGCTTCCACCTTTATGAATCGGGGTTATTATTCCAAGCTTCCACATGGCGGGATCTTGGTTCTGGTCTAAGCAGTGCTGGAACAACTGAGCTAAAGGTCCTGTTAGTTGGCTTGCTGTTGCTTCCAATGCCTCTGGACGAATGGTGTCGACACCCGGCGAGCTGTGTTTGCGTAGAGAAGTCAGCTTTTGCAATACAGCCTCTGCGGTAAAATTGATGTGGGTTAGTCCTGGTGAGCAGAATACAAACCTTGGTAGATCGCTTGATGGCAAGACCCTTTGAAACGTGGGGGCGTATTGCATCTGCAGCGCGTTTGCAGCTTCCATAGACGTTCTTGTTGGGCCATCAGCCGTCTTGAGTGGAGGAAATCCTTGCCTCACCTTTCGTAGGCTATTAACGTGCTTGTACAGCAGCTTGTGGTTAGCACTGAAGGTTTTTGCGATGTTCTGCTGATAGGCGGCTTTGTCTTCTCTTAACAGTTGAGTGCAGTGGTTACGTTGGGCTACGTAGTTGTCCCAAGTTTCTGGTGCTGGAGCTTCTCTGTACACTCGCCGTGCTGCGTTACGTACTGTCATCCATTTTCGGGTTCTGCTCCTAACGAAAGAAACGGATTTGCACTGATTGCAAGCTTTTATCTCTGAAGCCTGTGCAATCAGCTGACTGAATGTGTTGACGAACTCGAGCCAGGCGACTTCCGGGGGTTCTTCTTCGAGGAAAGACCATGTTGTGGCGCTGACTAACTGGGCGAGTCAGTCGTACTTTGTGATGGTTCGCACAGTATCATCGTTATCCTTCCGATATTCTGCATGGCAGACGAAGTTGAAACTGATGACTGTTTGATCACTGCGACCCAACGGGCAGTCTAAAACCAACGCATCAATCATATGCTCCTCGTTGGTAAGCACAAGATCCAGCACGGATGGCCTGTTACCAGTTCTGAACCGAGTGGGCAAAGTGATGTGGTTGTAAAGAGGAGCAGTAGTTACTAGATCTTGTAAATCGGTTTTGAATTGTTCTCCGGTCGTGGCAGGGGCTTCTAAACAATGTACGTTGAAATCACCCATGATAAGTATGTGAGTGTACTTTTGTTGTAAACTGCACCTTAAAGCAGCCATTAGGTGGTAGTCGGTTTCGGGTGTTGAGTTAGGGGCGCGGTACACCAAGATAATAAGGCAAGCGTCCCTGGCTTTTAACTGCAACCGGCACCAAAGAGAGTCGGGGAACTGCGAATCTGAATCCTCCACGGCTTCGCACTGTAAGTCGTTTCGGTAGTACAGGATTACCCCTCCTCCTTTTGTGAGCCTGTCGTTCCGGATCAGCGACATGCCGGGTAGCGAGACTTCAGCGTCCGTCATTCCCGTGTGCAACCATGTCTCGGTGATACCAATGACATCATACGAGCCGGAAGCTTGGCGATCTTTCAGTTCAGCCAGTTTGTTAGAAAGTCCCTGAGCATTTGTATACAAGCAGGCCAGTTTTTCGGTCTCTAGGAGCCCGCAGAGAGGTGAAGCTGTCAAGTGTGGGAGAATGCCGACCGATGGGAGGTCGGCAGTTATTCGTTTTTTTTGATGGGTCAATGATACCTCGTTTGCAACTTGATTCGGCCAAGGTGCGTCCCAGCCTTCGTTTATACCTACGTCAGCGTCAATTAAAGCAGCAGCCAAGTTACACTTCTGTACATTCGTCAGGATGCTTGCTGCTTCAGTTGCTTTAATATTTGAGCTGTGGAAAAGTGTTTGCGACCTTTAAGCGAATTTCGGAAGGAAGATGTTTCCGATTTCTCTGCCATCGATCCAAAACATCCTTTGCTTGTTGCTCTGACTGAACCACAAGTTTTAGGATTCTAGGGCCGCATCCTCTATAATTCGATGAGAGAGGTATCCTAGTGAGCGATAGTGCCACAACGTCATCCAAAGAAAGTGTTTCACGAATGAACCGCCACTGTTCTAAATCGTGCTACTCGATTGCACGTGCAAGGTAATTAATCAAAATCAAACACTATCGTGCTCCTAGAACTGAGCCTTGAGGCCCACCATACTTTAGTCGTATGGGGTCAGATGAGGAGCTCCGGACTCTGACCACTAATTGTCGTTGAGGGAGGAAGTTGACGATCCAGGTTAAGAGATGTTAACCAGCGTCGTGATATTGGAGATTAGAAAGGAGAATGCTATGAGTGGACAATGCACTGCCTACGACAAATTCAAGTGACTCACCTCAGCATCACCTCAGAGTCACCAGCGTCCTGTGAATTTGTCCAACTAATCCATGCTGTCAATAATTTTTATTGTGCAATTTGCCGTCGACGAAAATCGCGTTGCTCGTGGACAATAATTTTGGGCCTATCCAGCTAAAGCATCGTCACACCAGCAATGATGGACTCCATGTACTTTGGGTAGTATAGGTGACCATGATACTGCACGGCAGTTTGAGAGTTTTGTCCTGCTTCCTCTTTAGCTGATCGGAGTTAGGAATCCAACCTTTGAAGTAACAGTAACGTAGTTCTGTTCTACGTAGCGCTGGAA